>CM067504.1:40519870-41119870 GCA_034509495.1 Acestrorhynchus altus
GACTTAAGTCTCTTAAAGGATAGTAACACCTGGATGAGCTCAGTTTGGCCACTGATGTTTGCATTCTTAAAGGAGTTCTTCACGGGTTCTTTATGTAATGCAAACGTTCCATGTGCTCTTCTAAGCAACTGTCTAAACATCTGGAAAAGAAAATAATTGAAGCCCACAAGGCAGGAGAAGACTATAAGAAGTGAAACACAGTGAGTTGTTTTATGGTTCAGGGAAGCTGTGGGGTTTCAGTTGAGATCTAGAAGACCAGAAAAGACTGCTCTGGACGAACAATGACTTGAAAGTCGCTGGCTGTTACTGTCTTTTCTAAAATGCTGTTCTAATTTTTAAGAAGGTTCTTACAAAATAAAAACATCTGGAGGAGCTCAGTTCAGCCCCTGATGACTGCACTCTTAAAAGAGTTCTTCAAGGGTTCTTCAGTAGAGACGTTTAGGTAGAACCATTTGAACGTTGTCATGCTTGCTCTTTCTTCATGCTATATAAATTGAAATCTTCTCGAAACCTTCTTCTAAGCTCTTCTAAGCTCAGCGGTTAAAGATCTGGAAACAAACATAATTGATGCCCACAAAGCAGGAGAGTAAGACTTTGAACTTTTTCAGCTTGAAGTTGCTAAATGGCAGTTCAGGGGAGCTGATACCAGGCTTCAGAAGTGAGCTACAAATACAATTATGGTATTTACCAGCCAGCGGAGCGACTTACAAGGTGGGCCACAGTAGTATTAGGAGTCTTGCTCAGACTGGAACCCCAGTCTCCCACATGGTGTGGTGGCTCACTGGTGATGTTATCTGTTACTCCACACCAACCACAACGTAGGGAAGTGCAGAAGCTCCTTTTCTAGACATACCTGCTCTGATCTACAGTCCCTTAGAAAGGTAAAGGCATCAGGATAAGCTGAGTTCAGCACCTGATGGTTGCATAGGTTTTTCATGGGTCCTTTAAGACGGGCAGGAGTTCTGTGTAGAATCATGTCACCTCAGCCCACGACATCTTTCTAGTGAACCATCGAACCAGCATCATAAAGGGTTCCATCATTATATAAGTCCATTCTGCATTGCTGTGGATCTGTTTTTGCTTAGAACATCCCCACCTTGTGATTCACAGCCTTGGATCAATAAGCCTTTTGGCCCAGACTCCAGAAACACTTTCTAGTAACTTTGTGTGGTTCTGTATGACACAGCGTCACAGGGCTTAGTATCCATGGCAACAGTGGATGCACAGGAATGCAGATATGCAGTCCTGACCAGCAGGCCAAGCTGCATGATGAAACCCAGTGATGCCACACACCCCACGCATACACACACACCCACGTACACATTCACACACGGCCTGCTGTTTGGAAACAGAGAGGAGGACGGTGCCAGAGAGAGCAGCTGCCACCCCAGTTATGCGCCAGCAGAGACATGCCAAGGCCACTGAACCTCGAAGAGAGAAATCCAGGAAATGTCTGCGCAACACACACACACGCGCACACACACACACACACACAAATCTTTCAGAGAGCAAGGCGACTGTAATTGATAAGCCGTAGATAATTTCACCATCGTCTGCTGTAATTGCGCGAGTGGTCAGAAGGGAAAAGAAGATTGTTATCTATTAAATATGGCAATAACAAATCCAGGGCTGTGGGTGGACGTTAAGCAGAGGGACGTGGGGGAGAAGTCATCCTCGGGCCGGCTGCCCATCGTCCGCGGCTCCAGAAAAAGGCCGCAGTCATCAGAAAGTAGGCATATTTACTGTCCGGCCTGTAGCAGCAGGAGGGAGAGAGTGAAAGATTACTTTGTTTATGAGCGAGAGAGCAGCTAATCACACTGGCTGCCTTTCATGCCTTCGTTTTCAAGATATACCCCCATATCGGACAGTCGAGGCTGTGCGGAAAGACGGCAGTGTTCGTCAAAAGTGCCTAGGAACGTGGATCCCGTTCTCTTTTCCAAGAGTAAATGTGCATCGGCAGCGTTTGGGAATGCGTTGTTACTGCCCTTTGCTCAACAGCAGGTCTTAGAGACGGTCCTGTGACCTGTGGTCCACTTCTTACCGCCTTATAGCCAAGCAGCTGTTGCTGTCGAAGAGCACGGTCTCATTCTGTCTTTACTCTCGTTCCCTCCCTGCCTCTCTGTTTACACTGCGTTTCAGCCGCGAACACATTGGTGTCCAAAATTACGCTGGTTGTTTCACCACTTTGCGTCTACTTTTTTAACGTGACCCTTATATTATTGTATTGTGTTTCATGCGTGGTCTGACTGTTCTTGGATAGATTCACCGTTTGAGCTCTTAAGCACGGTTCTAAGCATAGTTCTCGGAAAACATATCCAGATGTGACCTGGATATTAAAGGTTTTCCTTCCATCTTTGCTGCGGTCGGTGCAGTTTTATGTTTACGGCATTTAGCTGACGCTCTTTTCCACAACGGCTTACAAGGTTACTCACATTACAGAAGAGGGCCGGAGTATTGTTTATAGAACCGCATAGACTGCGAGTTGAACCCCAGTCACCCGCATGGTGTGGTGGTTCACCGGTGGCATTATCTGTTGTGCCACACCAACCAGTTTTATTGCATAACTCCTTGCCATTGCTGTTTTCTAGTGTGGAAGCACTGTTTTCTGTCGCTTCCTGCCCCCAGAAACCCGTCTACCTGCCAAGAACCTGCATGGAAGTGTAGTTGGTGGTGCACTATTCCACTGTGCAACGTCGCTCCTCACTGAAGCTGAAAAGTGCATGGCTTCAGCAACAGGGTACTGGTCTAAAACATACCTCAGACTCACCAGGGACTACCTGAAGAGACCTGAAGCTTTGTCAGTGGCCTTAACAGTCCCCTCATCTGAACATCATAGAACATTGAGAACAGAGCCTTAACAGTCTGTATGCACAAGATGGCTTTAAAACATCTCGGAATTAGAGTCCCTCTGCAACGAGGAGTGGAAATATCCAGCTACATGAACAGGAAGACTTTTGGCTTCTACAAACTGTGTTCTGATTTCTGCCAAGAGCAGGGTTCAAACATTTTTTGGAGAAGAAATAAAAATTGCAGTCTGTTAAATACTGATACTTTCACATGAGACTTTATACTCAGATATATATACTTAATCTAAGTGGCTGCGTGGTCTACGGGTGTTTACACACAAGTGTTTGTGAACGTGGTTTGGTTGGATTTCACGCACCGAAAAGTGTAAGTGCACTAAATGCATCACAATAAACCACATGAGAATGTTCTCGTCAATGATTGGCGTAGATGGTGCTCTCTCCACATGCAGTGCTGGTCGGCACAGGCGTCTGTTAGCCAGTGTATCGGAGCTGGGGACCCAGCGCTTTCCTCTGAGCGCGATCTCTGCCCAGTACTGATCTAATGGCAACAGTTGGAAAAGAGGCAGTGGCTGACTTCACATGTACTGGAGGAGGCATGTGCTTATCTCCACCCTCCTGGTGTCTGGAGCGTCGTATGGGATAGGGGGAGAGTCGTAACAGGGTTGGGAAATTGACGCTTCCCAATTAGAAGAAAACTGGGATCCAAATATTGGACCCATCATTTCTGTAAGGTGTCCAGACTTTTATAAGACTGTTGTTTCCCTCTCTGTTTGTCTCCCTCTCTCTTTCTCTAGTTTCTGTCACTGTGACCCTGTCTCTCTCTTTTGTTCTCTCCCATTCTCCACCCCCCGTCCACCCTGTGTGTCGCGCATATTTCACACTTTATAAACGGGGTGACAGAGGAAGAGATGTGAAGATAGTGAAATATTTCTCTCTCTCTCTCTCTTTCTCTCTCTCTCTCTCTCTCTCTCTCTCTCTCTCTCTCTCTCTCTCTCTCTCTCTCTCCATGTCTCTCTCTGTGACACACTTGTCCCTCACACATAAAGGTCAATCTCCTGCCACCTCCTTTCCCTCTCCTAACTTGGCTCCCCTTTTATGTGGACACACAGTGAGGGTCTCAGGGCCCGTCTAAGCACTGGTCCAGATGTTACATAACTGTTCCGATTCAGACCCAGCCATGTTTGAGTCTGGCTCAGCTGCCTCGGCCACAGGTTTGGAACAGCTGCGTGGAAAAGGTCATGCATCCTCTCCAAGTTTTTCCATGGATATTTAGAGGAGCAGTGGAGGATTTTTGAACATACCACTGGCACATCAAGCATTATTCAGAGAGTCCAGCTGGACATGCTGCTTACTGGTTCCCTCGCTGTTGTGTAAATCTCGAATGTGGGTGATGTGGACAAAAATGCAATATTTCCTTATGAATAACAGTTTCGTTATGCATACACTGCACGGACAAAAGTATTTGGACACCTACTCATTCATTGTATCTTCTACTCTTTCGTTGGAGTAACTGTCTCCACTGTCCAGGGAAGGCTTTCTAATAGACTTTGGAAATTTAAGTCGGGCAGGACTAAATTCGGTCCAACTGATATCAGATCAGCCAAAGAACCAATCAGATTTAACAATCTGTTTACCTTATTTCCACTACCTCATCTAAACGTCTTCCCCAACCCTCAGCATATCCCTAAACACAGCAGCTCCTGTGTTAACCTAACTCTGCCAGCACACTTGCTCATTTAAGCTCATTTAAACTGAAGTTAATCTGTTCAGAACTCCGTGTGCTAGTGAAAGCTCCTTATTACGCTTTGCGTTTGAGTGAAAGCTCTGTGTTGGTCCTCTTTCCCTCTTGTTCTCTTCAACAGCTTGAACACGTGAACATTTCCACAAACATGGCTGCTCCAATAAGGCTTCTGCTTCGCTCTTGGAATTAGCTGTTCCTCCTTAAATGGTGTTTTAAGGTGGAGTTTCAGCTTCATGCTGTGAGATGAGCACACAGCAGACCTTTGGTGTAGTTTATTTCTTTAAAAATGTCTCATACTTCTCTTTTATAGCAGTCAGATCCATTGTTCTGTTGTTGAATTCTGAGGGATGGAGTTGGAATAATGGTTGTGTAAAAATGAATGTGTTGGATTCTGTGTGTCTGATTCTAGAACACCTTGGAAACCTGTAATATCTGCAGTAAGCCCATCATGGAGCGCATCCTGCGTGCAACTGGGAAACCTTACCATCCCCACTGCTTCACCTGTGTGGTGTGCCACCGGAGCCTGGATGGCATCCCCTTCACTGTGGACGCCTCCAACCACATCCACTGCATCGAGGACTTCCACAAGTAATTTATCCATTACACAGACCCACACCTCACTTTGTTTTATGATAAAGATCCATATTTATTATATTAACCTTTTATTTTCAGATAAATGCTCACACTCCTCCAACATTTAGTCCACAGAAATAAAACCTGCAAGTGTGGGCTGGTTCCGTCTGGGTGGATTGCTTTAAACGGCTCCATTACAAACAACGTACAGTCGTGCTTGAACATTTGCAAACCCTCTTGAATTTTGTATATTTCTGCAAAAATTGGACCTAAAACTTCATCTTATTTTCACCATGATGGGTCCACCCACACTTAAAAGCATTGGTGAGCATGGCAGGGTTGCAAGTAGAAACCTGCTGCTCTCCAAACAAGAACATTGTTGGACCAGGACAAGCCAGAAGACTACTGGAAAACACTGCATTCCAGCATAAAAACCTTGTCCCATGTGTAAAAACATGGTGGCGGTAGTATCATGGTATGGGCCTATTTTACTGATTCTGGGATAGGAAGGCTTGCCACCTTTGATGGAATAACGAGTTCTGAATTTAGCAAATTCTAAAGGGAATGTCACGACTTTTGCCTGTGAGCTGAATCTGAAGAGAATGTGGGTCATGCAGAAAGACAACGACCCTGAGCACTTAAGTCGCTTTTCTAAAGAATGGTTAAGGCGCAAAAATGTAGGTTCTGTAATGGCCGAATCAAATTCCACTTTCATTCACATTCACAGATATAATACTGATCAATCTTCATAAATGAACAAGTGTAATTTTTTTTGTCATGTTTGATCTTTATGAATTTTTTGAAGAAAATTTGATATTTTAGCTCAAATATCGAATCGAAAATATATTTTTATATGTTTTTGCAAAACAACAAGGAATTTTTTGTTGTTAAAATCCCAGTTAATTATTCTTTTAAATAAGTTCAAATAAATTAGCCATAAAGTGAGTAAATCTTCAAAATGTTCTACTGAAACGAACCAGTACAGAGTGCCTTATAAGAGACAACGGAGACTCAACTACAGTCAAACAATTTCTACATGGGAAAAGGTCTCTGTTGAGGAACTGAAATGTGTGAGACGGAAGCCGTTAGTTGTGTGAATGTGGCTTGAACAGAAATGCCTTTGTGTCGAGGAACAGCCTGTTTTCACTCTCACTGTTGTGGCTTCTCGGAGCCACCGTGTGCGCCACTTCCCAGTTTGGAAACATTTATTGGAATAACCCCATGAAAGAAGTTCAATCACCTGCCCGGACCAAAACGCATGCCTTTGTCTTCACATCCTCACTTTCCTTCTCTGGTCACGTCTCTGTTCCGTCTGTACCTTCCCCCAAATATATACAGGACAAAACCCGTATTCAACTCCGTGGCTTCGGTAATTGGAGTATTACGCCACAGAGGGTTTGTTCGATGAAGGTCATCAGACTTCAGTTAACGAAAGCTCTGGAGAGAAAGGGCATAACGGAGCAAATGCCAGCTGTTACTGGAGAACACTTGAAGCACTGCTCTTCAGTGTAATGCCTTTGTAATTATGGGATCTTGGTGCTCATAACGCTGCTTCTGTGTATATAATTAGTCCAAACTCCAGTTCGTTTTTCGAATGCATTTGCACGAAAACATTGTTTGTTTATCCTCTGCTCTGTGTCGGCCTGCAGGAAGTTTGCTCCTCGCTGCTCTGTGTGTAAGGAGCCCATAATGCCTGCTCCTGGACAGGAGGAGACTGTGCGTATTGTAGCCCTGGACAGGGACTTCCACGTGCAGTGTTACCGCTGTGAGGTATGAACCATTAACCCCTCGTACTCATAACCCTCCTCATTATCCTGCAGCTTCTATTAATCACCCTTCTTACACTCATCTGCAAAAAATAGTTGCACCCAGACGGAGTCAACCAAATGCAGTGCACATCTGCAACGGTCTCTTGGTGGAGACACCGTGGTTGTTGTACATCCGACGTTCACGAGGTGATGTCAGCTCACCTTTGGTCTTCATTACAGACACGTGGACAGCTCAGCGTTACGTTAATGAGGTCCTGCAACCTGTGGTTCTGCCTTATCAGAACACACACTCCGGTGCTCTATTCCAACAGGACGACGCTCGTCCACACACTGCTGCCGTCTCTAGATCTCGTCTTGAAGACACAGATACGACCTCCATCATCTCCAGACCTGTCCCTGATTGAAAATGTGTGGGATGCTATTGGACGCTCTATCAACACTCCACCCCTACCACACCATCTGCAGAACTGGGGGAGAACATTCAAGCTGCATGGGATGGATCATCACAGGGCACCATTAGGAACCTCTACAGCTCCGTGAGACGTCTGGCGTGTCGCCGTACTGAGAGAGTCTCGTACTGATAACATTTCAATTCCATCCCTGCAGCACGTCAATCCCACACTTCATCCTGGGTGCAGCTGTTTTTCGATGATGAGTGTATTTTGACTTCCGTTTATCTGCTGACTTGACTCATTTGGAGAATCTGAGGTCATGTATTGGCTCACAGTAGAAATATTGATTGTGTAATGGCCCGTCTGCATAACTCAACCTTCTAAGATGTCGAAATGCCAATATCACCATAAAAAAGCTTTTATGATGCCAAATTTTATTTACATTCAGTATTAAACTTCCATCATGTTCAAACTCCAGACGCTGAGCTTTAGAACAGTAGAGCATATGCATCTCCACTGTGTATATCCTTACACGGATTGACATTCAGTGGCCAATTTGTCTTCATTCAGTTAAATTCACCATCCAGCAGCAGATCCAGTCGAAGCAGCAATTTAGATTTAGAGAGCCTGGCAGCATGGCTGGAAACACAGCAGACTTTGAAAAGAATTCCTCAAGTTGGGGCCTGATAAACTCAGAGTGCTGGTAGAAAAATGTACAAAATGACCACCTACAGCTACAGCTGTGGTCAGAGGCTTACATACCCTCATCCTGGACATGGATGTCATGGACACTAGTTCTTTTTCTGGGACAAAATGAGTTACATACATATTTAAATGGGAAAAAAATACGAATTTGCTGCTCAAGTTCAAGCAATTTGTGGTTTTCTGAAATCGAATGGGGTGAAAATTATGAAATAAACATGATTCACAAGCAATATTTAGTTTAAATGTCCTGAAAAAGGCACTTTTGGTGGATCTCGACAATCTTCTGTTAGACGTCTGGTTGGTTTTTGGCACATTAACCAAAATTCAAGCTTCATTTTGGCATGTTTTTATTCATTTCACAACCACTTTTGATGATTTTTAGAGTTACTTGGGTTAATTAGAACCTGTTCTCCAAATTCATGTTTCTTTTCTGTTAAATTATACTAGTATTTCCATGTTTCCCTAATAGATATTTGCTTTGTTTTCAAGAACAGTTTGAAAAAAATATATATTTTTATATAAAAGTAACTCATATTAATGTTTATTATCCCACGGGTAATAATTTGCTTCGTTACAGCAGAATATATATTATTGTAAACTAAACAAATATACAGTTTACACATGTAATTAAATGGATATTTCACATTATTGCACAGTATTTCAAGTTAAATTGCGCATAAATATACATAATTGTACATTAATTGCTTAATTAATTAATTATAATATATGTGCTTCTTACTAGATTTCCAAATACTTCCACTTCCTTGTTGTGCTGCCTTAATAATCCAGTATATAGTCCATATGAGGCACTTAAAGTGTGTGTGTGTGTGTGTGTGTGTGTGTGTGTGTGTGTGTGTGTGTGTGTGTGTGTGTGTGTGTGTGTGTGTGTGTGTTTGCAGGATTGTACCGGTCTGCTCTCTGAGGGTGATAATCAGGGTTGCTACCCATTGGATGGTCATGTTCTCTGCAAGTCCTGCAACACCATCCGCATTCAGGCCCTGACTGCCAAGGCCTCCACCGACCTCTGAGTGCCTTATGCACATCAACACACACTTGCTATGTTCACACACACACACACACACACACACACACACACACACACACACACACACACACACACACACACACGCACACGAACCTATACCTCCTCCTGAGATACCTTCAGATACAGCGCAGACATATTCACAGAATCCTCACACTTATACTATGAAACGCTCACACACACACACACACACACACACACACACACACACACACACACACACGCACGCACACGTGAAACACACAGTCCGTAATTATGCATATGTCAGTATATGTACACTAGTGCATCTCAAAACATATGAGAATCGTTAAATATCTTCTTTATTATCACTGGTGATCACAGTTTCATTCAGAAAGGTTTATATTTTATATTTATTTCACATAAAGTCACATTTTTGTTTTGAAAAACTCAAGAATCTCAAAATATTAGACCATTTTCATCAAATTACAGCATCAACTTTAAAACAACAAACTTATATCACTTTAAATACAGTGAATATAAAATAACCTTTTCACAGTATTCCCTATTTTTGAAATGCACTAGTCTGTGTGTGTGTGTGTGTGTGTGTGTGTGTGTGTGTGTGTGTGTGTGTGTGTGTGTGTGTGTTTACACACTGTCAAAGAAAGTATATAAAACATTTATGCTATGAAATCTATAATGCTAATACCCAGCATGAACGCACACACACACACACACACACACACACACACACACACACACACACACACACTCTGAGCATAATTAAGAAAATGCATTAGGTTGTTGCTATCAGGCTGATAGTATTTTTGCTTTGGGGAAATTATTAATACGCTCAGAAATCAGATATACAGTCCCAGCTTCAGTACCTGATCTGACTGCACTACACTCTTAAAATAAAGGCGCTTTTGGTTCCTCGAAGAACCATGTAAAAGCGATTAGTGTAAAGAATCTACCCAGATCTAACGCTCCCCGTTCAGCCAGTCAGGAACTTACTGGCTAGTAAGGTAGTAATGGATCAGGTGGGCTGGATCAGGGTTGGATCTTAAGTCTACAGTCAGGTGGAATTTAGGAGCAGGGCGAGTGACCCCTGGAGGTTCTTCAGACCGGGGGAGGGCAGCAGGGGCCGGAGTCCCTCACTTTGCTGGTTTCCCTGCTCGAACAGACCCACTAATCAGGTGCGCTTGAGCCAGAAAAGCAAAACGTGTGCATGAATCTACCCTCCAGGACCGGAATTGCCCAGTCCTGCTCTAGACCTTTGCACACGTGGTTCTTTATGGAACCAAAAGTGGTTCTTGTACAGTATAACTTGTAAACTATAACTAATGAACCCTTATAGGTACAGTAAACAGATTTTTGGTCTCACGTTATTTCAAAAGCTTCAGCAGATGCTCAGTTGGTACCAAACAATTTAATAAAAGTCAGTTGATTCTCATCAGCGCTGAGGTTAGAATTAGGACCAGGATTGGGTTCAGGACAAGGGCCTAAGCACCTAAAGGGTCTCGTCTAAATAAAGTGTTAGTTACAGTCATGTGAAAATGTTAGGACACCCCATGAACACCTTAAACATCTAAACGGTATTTAAACATTTTATTTCATTTGAACTACATTGAGTTTTGGAACTGCAATCATTAGAAAGGCAGTTTTCTATAAACCTCAGACATTAGTTTGGTGTTCCCTCGATAATCGAAGTCATGACCAGATCCATAGAGCTCTCTGAGGCCTTCAGAAAGAAGGTTGTAGATGCAGATGAGTCTGGAAAGGGGTTTAAGAAGATCGGTTCAAAATCAGCCCACATGACCAGCCCGTGGCACGTTCAGCCCACGAGATGAGCAAAGAAGGTGTTGATTGGGTGCCTTGTTTTAACATGACTCTCTTTATTCAAACAATGAAAACGATACTCGGATGTATTTGAGCCTTGAATTTCGTTTTTTCCATCCTTTGATTATAGTTGTTCTCAGCACGTGCCTTTGCTGTTGGTCTGTAGAGAGCTTGTTGCGATGCAGGACTCTCAAACGGGACCGTAATCTGCCCCTCGTGACGTATCCCTTCTTCTTCGGGAGGTCCCGACAATCAGAAACGATGGCCTTGCTTTTATTGATATTACGTCAAGACTGTGTGTATGTTTTCAGCACGATGTACTCAGTGACAGAGCCGCAGTGCGCGCGTACGCATGCACTTCCACATACTCCCACAAACATGATTGCACACACGGTATTATAGCACGGAGCTCTTTTGTTTCCAACCATGGCCTTTATGTAATATGCAAAAGTGCTTGTCAGGATTATTAGTCAGGTTAAAGAAATATGCAAATCGAGTGCTGGAGTGTACGGGATTTCCAAGCGCCCTGTTTCTGCTGCAGCTGAAATAAACTGCATAGTTGCGAAAACCTCCCGAGGCATTATGGAGGGAAAACAGGAATTGGGCTAGTGGTAATTTGACACCGATTTTCAACGGCGAAATCCGTACGTTCCGCGTAACGCGGCTTGCGTTTGAATCTTTGAACTCGTACAGCGAGACCCGCGCTGCGCGTTGAGCAATATAAACAGCTTCAACATTCCCGAGAACATTCCAGGAGCCGGAACAGGAAACAAATTCCCAAAGAGCTGCGTTTACATTCTTTGACGTTGTTGTGTGTATATTGGTATATACCTTTGCAGGTCACAGAGAGGTTTATTGTATGGATTAGGACTGTGAATGACCGACAGTGGCTCTCTTTCAGACTCAAACGTGTATAACCAAAGCCTGAGCGTGCTGCAGTCCACTGCTGCGTCCTCCTTCTCGTTGCGTACGCTGCCTTCTTCACTCAGTACGGTTCTTTTATTTATATGTATATCATGATTGCAGAGGCATGCAGTACGACTCGGCTCGGGGTGCGAAGACGCTGCTGTAAGTCAAGCAAACGTACGCCGTTGCTACATTCCTCAGAGTGAGGAACACTGAACCGTGTCGGCTTTGGCGTTGTGGTGCGACAATCACACTTAATAGCTGAAATAGAATTCAGAAGCATTTCTAAGAGACTGGGACCAGCATACGTCGAAGACTAAGCAAAAGAGCGAGCGCGAGTGCAGATAGAAACCATCTAGTGTTCGACCTCGGAGACGGAAATAGAACAGAGTATTGTAACGGTTAGGAAAAGGAGTCAATGCTGATTGGATTTATTAGCTTTTAGATTCGTAAAATAAAAAGAACAATATGCAATTTCCTTTTTTATGTTGCATCGACACTTTATATAGAATGATATGTAGACTTTTACCTTTTTATACTCTGCAGGAAATATTAGACTTGGGGTGAGAATTGGCATCGATTAATATCGGGGAGAAGAACGGTCGTGGTTTTAAGCTCTGTCTTTCTCGGTGCTGCACATGTGTGTTCTTTTCCATTGTATGGTGGTCTTACGTTACAGGTAGAGGTGTATTATGAATGAGGCATTTATGAGTGATCTCTTGCTGAACTGTAATACAGCTATAATAATTTTGTTATTCCATTTTTTTTTCTTATCTTTTATCAATTAGTAAAAGCACAGCAGGTTGAAGGACCTGCTCACTCGCTAAAGGCAGAGCGTGAAGGGCAGTTCTCCAGCTGCGTTTCACACTTTCCGTGGGAGATCTATCCGAGAGCGTTCGAGACCGTTGTCCAGCGCGGCCCTGCTCGAAAGCCTGTAATTAAATATTGGGAGT
This sequence comes from Acestrorhynchus altus, assembly GCA_034509495.1. Classification (NCBI taxonomy): domain Eukaryota; kingdom Metazoa; phylum Chordata; class Actinopteri; order Characiformes; family Acestrorhynchidae; genus Acestrorhynchus; species Acestrorhynchus altus. Next base: position 40,532,556 of record CM067504.1, read on the forward strand.
AAAATGTGTTTAAATTGCTTTTCACGATCAGGGTGATCTGTTCTAGAAAGCACCAACATCTTGTCACCGTCATATGGAGCCCTGCAGGTGACGTCCCGAGAAAACATAAGTCGTGGACAAGAGTTTCTGTGGACATGATTTAGTAGGACGTGGGAACTAGGGACATGCCAAGGCTTTGATCATTATGTTAGACCCCGTGTGGTGTGGGGTGGGGTAGGGTGGGGTCAGGGTGTCAATACACTGAAGGGGACGGGGAAGACCTACGGCTGTTTAAGAAGACTTGGTTAATTAAGTCGTTTGAACGAGATAGCTTTGATTCCTTTGATTGGATGGTTCTCCGTGGTGGTTTCCTGACTTCCTTGAATCCTCCTTGTTTGATTCAGTCGGTCAGAACCAAACAGAACGATTCCATGTTTGCAATGCATGAAATTTTGGTTTGGCTGCCCACCCACAGTACAAAAACTGGTCACCAGGACGTTTTCGTTATGAGAACCACGCCCACCGGGACGGAAAGTACGAAATCTGAACATCTAGCAACCCTATGCTAACGAGGTCTAAGAGGTCTTAATGACTTATTTACAAGTGATGTCACCTGTGGGGCTCCGTACTTTCACCCACTCCTTGTATCTTCATTTTTCTCCATTTTGCCTTTCACTTTTTGACTGAATCTGAATTAGTCAGTCCTTTACGTGATGAATGGACCAATAGAAATGCGGCGACTTCTGTTCAAAGTTCAGAGTCCAAAGGTTGTGTTTTCTCCTACCAAGCTACTATTTTGGAGATTTTGGAGAAGGTTTTTGCGTGACGGTGACAATTTGCCTGTGTGAACACTTGATAATTCTTGACATGAGATTCCTGTGTCTTAAACATTCTGGATTGTGTGGATGGACATTCTAGTGGTCCTGAGAGTGTCTTTCGAAAACAGTAACTTAGGGACGCTTCAGCAAGTCCCAGCGGGTCACGAATAACTGATTGCTGCAAGACTATAAGCTGCAGGCCTCCAAAGACGTGTCCAAAGCTGAGAAAGCAGTTTGATATGCTTTGCGTTACACAGAAAAAGACAAACTGAGTGAAACAAATTCAATTGTGAAGCCATTTCTCAGAAGGGTGCGTTAGAATGCTTCGTCCTTGCTTTGCATACACGGGTATTTTCATGACTTTTAATTTGCAAATATTCGTCCTCCTACACTGTCTGTATCGTTTCCTCTGGCTTTAATAAACTTCTTTTTGCATAAGAGTCTCTTGGTTGTTGTTTACTTTTACTGAGGCTCCCATTTATTTCCAGAATTCCACACGTTAAACCAGCTGTGGTCAGTTTTAGACCTCCAGTGTTAAAGCATTTAGATCTTTTGCTCAGAGACGGCGTCCCACAGGGTCGTAGGAGCAGAGGTCACGATGCTTAAAAAGCAACACCGTCAATTTCGATCTCAGCCCATGCCTTCTTTTTCACAGGTCTGCAGGTTACCTCGGTAACAGGAGCTTCTCTTCATCTCACCATCTCACGCTCTACAATCTTAATGGGTCCTTGTGAAAGCCGTACGTGCTCTCGGCATTTCATTCATAGCCCACTCAGTTGACCCGCAGGTCGCTCGGTTGTCTATTAAAAATTATTTTTCACATATCACGTAAGTTCAGATCCATTTCCTCTGACGTCCCCCAGAGAATACCACTCACTTGCCCACCAGCTCCTCTGGAAACATCTCTGTCATTGTCTAACAGTGTTTTCCTTCCGATATTTTCTCCCCGGCTTTATCGGAAAGCTCGGCCCTGCTGCTGGAATCAGCCTGTTGGACTTCTTAAAATAATTTAAGAGCCCCAGAAAAGACCTTTTACTGGCGCCTTCCGAGATCCTTGATTTAATCCTTTCAATTCGTCATCTTCACTTGCGTTTGAGGAGCCGGCAGTAAGTCACCGGCCATTTTATTATTCTCTGTAGATCACTAAATTGAAGCAGCAATCCAAAATGTAGAGCTGTGGAAAGCGATCCCAGAGGACAGAGCTGAAACATTCCGCATTAATAATTGATTGAGAGAAATGAACGGCAGGAAAACAGCGTAACATTCATAGACTTGTTTGGTTTGGGTTTTTTTGGCAGCCTGAAATCACGGCCGTGAAGCTGTTTGAGAGTTCAAAGGGGGAAATAAAGGAGAATCAAATGCATTTGGGAAAGCACCCGGCCTCCCGGTCTTCCACAGCAAACACTTAAACACCGGAAATGGGGGTTTGTGTGTGTTACGCTGTGAAATATGAATTCGTCCTAATAGATTCATTTTCATATAATACCTTCTTCAAAGAGCAGGAATCATTTTAATGAACTGTTCTATTCGATGCACTAAGATTCCCTCCATTTCTTACATCACAATCCCAGCCGCCCGGAAAAGTGCACATGCTGGAAAAAACAGCCCTGACCAGCTTAAGGTGATCGAGCAGGTCATCCAGCCCTGACCAGTCGACCAAGCTGAGTTCGGACCAGTATGATCAAGATCCAGCTTGACCAGCTCCAAATCCAAGATGGGTTAAAGGTTTGTTTGTTTGTTTGTTTGTTTGTTTATTTGTTTTGTGGTGCAGGGAGGTGTAGGAATATGTAAATATTAAAGAATTACACGTCTGTCTTTGAAAACACTCCAATTTGTCTCTAAAGGCTCCCGTCTACGGTGTTTATTTTTAATATGTAAAATATTTTATAATGAAGATCAGAATAATTATTCATGTTATATTCGATATATGATTATATATTAATGCAGTTTAATCATAGAAAAATGCTCATTCTGAGGTACTTTTTTATTATTACAGGCGTTATTGCAGGATTTAATAAAGGGGTGACATTTCGTGACTGTGATTCATGTCTTCACTGGATCTGAACGATAGAACACGATTAACAGATACTTTAAAGTTATTAAACACAAAAGGTTTGCCATGTGCTCGTCTCTCAGCATGAAGCTGAAATTCCACCATAAGAGTGTCACAGTTACTCTGTGTGTGTGTGTGTGTGTGTGTGTGTGTGTGTGTGTGTGTGTGTGTGTGTGTGTGTGTGTGTGTGTCCTCCAGCGTCCCAGCACAGGCCATGGCTTATTCTGTTAATCTGCTGTTTACAAACAAATTGATGAGTGCGGGTCCCTCTGGCTGACATGATGTGGCCTCCAATGTGTGTGCGTGTGTGTGTGTGTGTGTGTGTGTGTGTGTGCGTGTCTGAATATGTTAGCATGTGTGTGAGCCAAGAGTTTCTCTCCTGCGGGCAGCCGTGGCATTTCTGAATGTCTGGCCCTAATACTCCGAATTAAAAGGCTGAATTATTTGCCGTGAAGTGGGGATGAGCATGAGAGGGCAGAAACGAGTAGTGATTGTGCATAATCGTGCCTGCTTCACTCACTCTTTCAAAAGGCAAAGCCCTCGTTGGGTCAGATTTACATAACATTACAATGTGGGTCAACATCGTTCCTCCTCGTGGTCGTCGTTTGCTTTCAAGTGAATCCCCCTCGGTGGTGCTCTCGCATGGACAGCAGCGATTTCGCGGCTCCGTGGGTCCACCCAGGGACAGGATTTAATGACTGAGTCAGTCGAGTCCTACGACATGCATTTGTAGAATAAAAAAAAAAAGCAAATAAAGAAGCAATTCTGGGATTTCACTGGGGTCCGAGCATGTGGAGCGTTTCTTATGTAAAGTCTTTTCTGCAGGAAGTGGAAGCGACTCTCTGGAGGATTTGGCTCTTTAATAATAATCCTTTACATTTTGTTTATGAAGCCTCTTACTGTACGCAAGGTTGTGTTACGGAATTTGTGTCACCAGTTTTCCAGAATTTCTGCATATTGCCGTCGGTTGGAATGTGGCCAAGGTCACTCGGAGTGTGTCGGTGTGAGACGTTCTGTTTTAGAGAAACGTACACGGAGCCCCTAAGGTGACACCCGCATTAATAAAAAATAAGTCATGGCCTCGACTCAGTACTTAGTAAGGCCTGGGAACGACTTTCGTAAGACCTCGCTCCCTTCGGGTCGCTCCCTGTTCCGTTTTCACCCCAGACAGTTCTTAACCTTTAGAACTTCAGGCCAATTTTCTGGGATGTTTTCATCGTTTCATGTACTTTTATTCATAAAAAAAAGAAAAAGACTAAAAGGTCCTTTGGTAATTGATCGTCCAGAGGATTTTTGAGCTGAAAATGAAAATTTTGATGAAATATGTCCTAAATATTAAACTGAATATCCTTTATTATCTTTGTTGTTTATCTTTGTATCTGTATTATCCCTTCAGGACTTTAATTCTGAAATTTCAGCACTATGTGAGCAAAGAAAGAGAGCGAACAGCCCCTCCCTCCTTGTTTTCCTAAACGCATCAGTGACCTCATTAGCCCCACCTACTCTCACTGATCAGTCAGAGCCTGTACGCAGGTAGAACATTTCAACTGGGATTTCTCACAGTGAGGGGGACACCATGGTTAAATAGCTCTTCTAGTTTATGGTTTGTGTATCATGTCTGTAGGTTACTCTGATCCTGAGGTTTGAAGCCTATAAAATAGCAACTGCACAAGTGTAGATCTAGTTCATCTAGAGTAGGGTTCTAAGAGTTAATGACGTAAGGATCCATTGATTGGCGGCACCTTTGTGTATATTTTCAGGACAGAAAATGGAAACTCTACCCGGGTAAGGACTTGAACCTAAGACACCCATGCTGGGAGGTGAACGTGGTAGACTTAAGGGAATATGGTAGAGAATTCCAGTTTACTGGGACATCAAAATAGCCTCTGATGGATCAGGAGTTCCTAATGGATTGACCCGCCCAATGATTGGCCGTTGTGATTGGTTATTTGTGTTGGTCATTGAGTTTCTCTGCTGAAGCCATTCATTGGACTTCTGCAGTAGCCTGCTGTGTGTGGGGTCAAAGGGGAGGAGAGGAAACCAACACTCGCAAACTGTTTGCAGTGCGAATAACGTGCAACGACACTCAAGGAAATGTCAAAACACACAGGCCTGAAGTGGAACAGGCTGTCAGAGACCCTTACCGTCACATGCTGCCCAGGGGAGTGAGTCATGCTCTTCTTTGGTGTGATTTAGGGCTGTGTGTGTGTATGCATGTGTGTATATGTGGGTGTGTATACTCTGCCATAAAGTGGCTGTTCACCCTTCCCCACTGAGGAACCCTCATCACTATACCAGGGGTACAGGGGTGATGAACAGGACGCAGGGGTCACCATACTAGTTGGACTTTAATTGAAGACCCTGGAGCCTGATCTTGTATGGACCAGTGGGTGATGTGGATTCCACTGAACATGGTGGTGGTGTGTTAGTGTGTGTTTGCGCTGGTACGAGTGGATCAGACACAGCCGTGCTGCTGGAGTGCTTAAACACTGTGTCCACTCACTGTCCACTCTATCAGACACTCCTACCGAGTGTCTCCACCTTGTAGATGTAAAGTCAGAGACAGAAGCTCATCTGTTCCTGCACAGTTTGTGTCGGTCGTCCTCTAGTCCTTCATCAGTGCTCACAGGACGCTGCCCACAGGACGCTGTCGGCTGGACATTTATGGTCGGTGGACTGTTCTCGATCAAGCTGTGACACTGTGGGGTTTAAACACTCCAGCAGCTCTGCTGTGTCTGATCCACTTAAACCAGCACAACACACACTAACACACCACAGTGTGTGGTGGTCCTGCAGGGTCCTGATCATTGAAGGACAGGGTCATAATATTGTGACTGTGTACTTGGTTTGTCTCAAGTGATCATTTGGTTGTAGGGTGGGCCGGAGATATAAAAGGTGGGAATTACAGGTTGGAAATGGACTGAGAAGAACTTGAACCCCTGCAGACCTTGTCCAGTATTGTCCAGACTAGCTGGGATAGCTGTTCTTGTCCCGGTGGTTAGTGGGTTGACCGAGTGTCCTTTCAAAACAACAACCTTTTTCTCTCTACACAAAAATCAGGGCATAAACAGTCAGCGGTCAAGCAGGAATCTGAGATTCACCGATTATTTACTCTTTGTTTCAGTTTGTGTGGTGTATTATAGACTGATTCTAACAACTCTGGCCTTTTGACTTGAAAGGATTTTATTCTCCATTCAACTCTCTTCCAGCAACTGATAGAGGTGAACAAAAGCAATGTGAATTGCCTTGAGCACAATTCTAATCATAATTGTTCCTTTTAAGCCTGGTATGCAGCTGGAACGATCATTGTTCATGTTGAGATACTGCTTTTTCAGCCTCAAGGATAGAGCGGCACACGGAGATATTATCCCCACATGCTCCGAGAAAGTTAGCAGACTCACCTGATAGGAACAAAAAAAAAAAAACTCTCAGGAGTTCAGGCAGCATCTGTCACCCTACAGTCACGTGAAGAAGTCATATATATATAGGGCCTATATAGAGGCCTTCAGAAAGAAGATGCAGATGAGCCTGAGGAGGGGTTTAAAAAGATCTCAGAACATTTAGACGTCAGCCGTTCCACTGTCCGGAACATCATTTACCAGCAAAGAACATTTGAAACAACTGCCCACATGACCAGATCAGGCCGTCCAAGAGAACCACAGAATGTTCTGCTCTTGTTCATCACAGACCTACAGGTAGCTCTACCCTCAGAAAGAGACCAAACAAGTTATTTTTCCTGGGAGGTGTGCAAGGAAGGAACCCAAGAACATCAGATCAGCACCTAGAAAAAGAGCAGGACGTCTGGAACAATGTGCTTTGGACATCTCAACTCGGCTGTGAAGCATGGTGGTGGGAGTGTGATGGTTTGGAGCTGCTCTGCTGCAGCGGGGTGTGGAGATCTCTCCATCATAGAAACCACTGTGAGATCTTTATGGTATCAGAGGGGGCTCGAGGAGAACGGAAGAGCGTCTGTACAAAGACTGACGCGGAAAGAATTCCGCATGGAGGAGTGGGAACGTCTTTCTTCCAGTCGATGTCAGAGACGGTGGACGGTTCAGCTATTAGGGTTGAGGGGGTCCAAACCTTTTCCTCACAAGAAAATTGCATTTTGATGAATTCTGTTTTCATTCAGAGATTCTAAAGCTTAAAGTATGAAGTTTGAATTACGATTCCCGTCTATTAAGGAAAAAGCACCGGATTGCAGGGAGCTTCTCTGTTCTTGTAGCTGCCCATAATGCACAGGAGAGCAAAGGGCAGGAGCATCATAGCGTGAACAGATCCAATTTGTGCTGTCAGTGAATTGCTGTAATTCCCAGTGTTGTGACCATGGTTTAAAGCTGTGTTCACAAATGTTTCACATGCACAGGAATCTTTATTTTCATACTCAATTTGTTGTTGTTTTTTATTATTTATTAAATTATCTGCATGTAGCTGTGAGCTCCAATGTTCAGTGAGACATGAGTAAAAAGGTCAGTGGTGTGACAGCAAGGCTGATTCGCTGCCTGAGGGGCGATATTTTCGTTCTGCCGTGGACAGAAAGGCTTAATTTACCCTTCGCTGTTGGCTTTGATTTTCCTCTCAGTGACTCTGTCCTCCAAAAAAAATGGCAATTAGGCGTGCACAGCTAGCAGGCTGTTCATTAGTCTGTTTAGAAAACAAAATGATGAGATTACATCGGGTAATTAAGCCCCCAGTTGTGCCATGAAGTGTGCTTATCTTTTCCATAGGCGGACAGCACTACTGGTTGGTACTGTAAGGTCATGTGGTCGTCTCTGGTGTTGCGTGTGTCCTGTAAGCTTAGTGAAAGGTCATGATAGCTCATGGCAAACGTTCACAGCAGCGATGTGTTCACGTCGTCAAACGAGGCCCAAGTGGAGGCCTGTTTGAGTCAACCGTAACACCGTCCCTCCTATCAGCTCCTCTGACCACACAGGAGCACGTTGTAGTTCCATGATTCCAGACTGTAGTTCATCTGTTTCTCTGCAGACTTCATTCTCCTCCTTTCACCCTGATCTTCAAAGCTCAGGACCCCACAGGGTGGTACCAGCGGATCAGACGCAGCAGTGCTGCTGGAGTGTTTCAACACGGTGTCCACTCACTGCCCACTCTATTGGACACTCCTGCCGAGTGCCTCCACCTTGTAGCTCATCTGTTTCTGCACACTTTGTGTTGGTCATCCTCTTGTCCTTCACCAGTGCTCACAGGACTGGTTGGTGACACTGCGGGGTTTAAACACTCCAGCAGCACCGCTGTGTCTGATCCACTCGTACCAGAGCAACACACACTAACACACCACCACCATCAGTGTGACGGCGGTGCTGAGAATGACCCACCACCCCACCTCTGCGGGGTGCTGATCATTGAAGATCAGGCCGAAAGGAGGAGAAGAAAGTCTGCAGAGAAACAGATGAACTACAACGTGCTCCTGCATGGTGAGGAGGTGGTCATAATGTTATGGTTGATCAGTGTATGTGTATTAGGGTTAATCTCAATGGGATGCCGGAAGGCCCAAAATTCCACAAATTTTCCTCCTGCCAGCTCTCACACCACACACACACACACACACACACACACACACACCACTCTCAGCATCTGCTTTCCAGTCCTTTTGCATAGAAAGCAAAGTATAGCCACGCATTCCTTTGTGCTGCTGTTTTGACGAGTGACTCACATTTTCGCTGCACGTGTGAGTTGAGTTACGCTGTGAGGGCTTCAGGTGGGGCTTCGGCCGCCCCCGCTGCACTGACGGCCACTAATCAGTTAGGAACCCTGCTTCAGCCTCTTATAAACATTCCCCACCTCAGGGTCTTGGAAGGTAGATGCCAACATCCGATCAAAGCAGTCACTCTTATCTTTACAGCTCCCTTCGAACTTTACAGCCTTTCCGCAACAATCAGAACAGAGACACTGAAACGCTTAAGGGAACGTTTCTTACTCTCTCTTCTTTTCTCCATCTGCCCCCGATTTCAGCAGTGTTTCTATTTAAGGCAATTAGGAAGCTTAATGAACCACTTTTTTGTTGCAAATGTTATTTTGTTGTCCCGCGAAAGCGAAATGGTTTTGCAGGGATTTGAAACGCAGAGTTCTTTCACAAGCACATTTAAACATATAGGCATTTGATCGATATTTGAGCTACACTGAGAGGTGGAGGTGAAACACACACGACTGAAGAAATGACTTTTAAACATCATTTGTAAAATATACTGTAGCTTTCTCCTCCTTGGGCTGAAATAACGTCAGTGAGATGTTTCTAGAACCGTCTACCGTCTCTGACATTGACTGGAAGAACGACGTTCCCACTCCTCCGCGCGGAATTCTTTCAGCTCTGTGATGTTTCAGCGTCAGTCTTTGTACAGACGCTCTTCCGTTCTCCTCAAACCCCCTCTGATACAATAAAGATCTCATAGTGGTTTCTATGATGGAGAGATCTCCACACCCTGCTGCAGCAGAGCAGCTCCAAACCATCACACTCCCACCGCCATGCTTCACAGCTGCTATGAGGTTCTTGTGCTCAAATGCTACATATCTTCTGTTACTGCGTCCAAATAATTCAACTTTGGATTCATCTGTTCGAAGCACATTGTTCCAAAAGTCCTGCTCGTTCTCTAGATGTTCTCTGGAGAACCTTAGTCTTGCCCTGGTGTTGTTTTAACAGTAAGGGTTTCCTTTTTGTAAACCTCCCATGAAAAGCTGAACTTTGACATCAACTGTGGTGAGAGCTACCTGTAGGTCCTGTGATGAGCATTTTAGCATTGTTGGATCTTCATTACGCGTCTTGTGGTTCTGCTTTTGGACTGAATTTGCTAGGATGGTCTCGTCTGGCCACTTGTTTTTCATGTTCCTCACTTCTCATCTGCATCCACAACCTTCTGAAGGCCTCAGAGCACTCTTTAACAATGGTATAATCATTGCAGTTTCGTATGTTTTGGTTATATCACCTCCACCTCTCGATACGTCTCACATAAAGATTATATTTCCATATGTTTAAATTTTCATTCTTTAGATTTAGAGATTTCTCTCCTAGTTGAACTCCAGCACTCAATTTCTTCCACGCGGTGTCTGTCTGTTCCCCCGCAGGGTTGCGAGTCTTGTGTACACTCACTGCCCTCACACATCGCTCAACAGTCTCGTCTTCCTCTTCACCATTTGACTAAGTCCTCCGTGCAAGGCCAGGGAAGAATCCAACACTGTTGGCAACCTCTCTTCAAAGACCACGAAAGATGTAAAAAAAAAACACAAAACAAGAAGTCTGTGTGTTTATGTCCCACCGCGAGGCTGTTTCTCAGTCAGCCGCACACTTTCAGCAGAGAGGTCCTTGTCCTAAGCTGACCTGTCCTCGACTGGGCATAACACGGCACGCTCCTCCGCCTTTCAAAGCAGCGCACCGAATTTCCTTTTGTCGTTCAGCTATGCCGTCGGCATTCGCTTTGATCCTCTCGGATAAACGCACACCCAATGTGAGCGAGAGGTCTGTACATTTTCGGAATTGATCAAGCGAATTCTCACCCGCGTCCTTTCCTTTCTCTCTCTCTGAGATACAGTCCATTAAATGATTCCCAGCCTTTACAAACCACAGGAGTTTGCGGAGGGTTCCCTGTTACCTCCCAGGATCAGCGTAGTCTCTGAGTAACCTTAACTGGTAAGCCAGTTTTGACTGACGCCTGCTTTATATGCTTCCCAAGCCAGACCCTCCAGATCCTGCTAAATCCACTGACTTTACCCAGCAAAGCTCCAGAGGGCCATTCCGTCCAACTCCAACTCAAGCTAATAGAGTTCTCATGAGTTTAAAAGGATCTTCCATTCCTCAACCTTCTGGCCTTCAAAAGACAAGGTCAGCGTTCCCTGCGTTCTTTAATCACCCCCTCCCTTCTCCCATAAAGATCCAATTTATTAAGCATATGAATATTGAATGGCATAAATAGGCTGAATAATTAACCAGAGCTTCGTATTGTGCATGCTTGAATTAAACGGACTTTCTGCTCAGTCACTCACTGTTAGGGTGGAGCACGTCTGCACGAGGTTGCTGGAGACCTCTGAAATATTCATCGCTTCCATGAAGTGCAATTAACTCCAGTTCTGGATCTATTATCTATTAGTAATCACGTTATACAAGGACTTCAGCACAGAACACAGATAGCGTTCATGCAATATCTGCTGCCGATTTCATCTGCAGACTCTCCGGCTTCTTGGCGAAGGGCTGGCGTCCGTTTGACGCTGCTTCGTGTCGGTGATGGAGTTCTAGCCTTCTGCAGGAGGCATGGATCTCATGAACGGATTGTATGATTTAAATGTAGGTCAGGTTCCTGGAGACTCTTTATCCAATAACCTTAAATAACTCAAATCTCAAGCAGAGATTATTTTAGGCCACGTTACTACGGTAGGAACCGGATCCATGCATGTATTGTTGGAAGACTGTTTGGCTTTGATAATGCGAGACTAACAAAATAAATGTTTAACGCCATTAATAATTTAGGGCCCTTTCTTATGAAGTGCCACTTTTTTAAACATCGAGGACGCATCTATATATTTGTAATTTTAAAATGAGCGTGGGGAAAGGAGATAAAATATAACATACCCATGTGGCCCGGATAACTTCCACAGCTGAGAGAAATAAAACAAGAATCCTTTGAAAATCCCTGGACGGAGGATTATTTGATCATGCATAATAAGTCCAGCCACAAATGGTATTAAAGCTTAAAATGCATATCCTTTGGATAGAGAACAAAGAGAGTCAAAACACTGGCATGATAAATTATTCACTTCAAACTTGTCGAACCTTCCTCCCACCCCGTGTTTGAAAATGTGTTGCTCCAAGATGTTTCGGACTCACCAGACTCCTCCCTTTCACTCCCGCTGTTTACAGTCAGCCTCTCTACACACTTACTGTACTGTTAATACGTTTGGGTAACGTTCACATTTCAACTGATACTGGAATTGGTGTCTGGAATGTCCCATACTTTACTCATTTCCTGATCCTCACCGTACTGGACTGAGTGGTGTTCTCAGTGTGGATCGGGTCAGTGTTCTGATCCTCACCGTACTGGACTGAGTGATGATCTCAGTGTGGATCGGGTCAGTGTTCTGATCCTCACCGTACTGGACTGAGTGATGTTCTGAGTGTGGATCGGGTCAGTGTTCTGATCCTCACCGTACTGGACTGAGTGATGTTCTCAGTGTGGATCAGGTCAGTGCTCTGATCCTCACTGTACTGGACTGAGTGATGTTCTCAGTGTGGATCGGGTCAGTGTTCTGATCCTCACCGTACTGGACTGAGTGATGTTCTCAGTGTGGATCAGGTCAGTGCTCTGATCCTCACCGTACTGGACTGAGTGATGTTCTCAGTGTGGATCAGGTCAGTGTTCTGATCCTCACTGTACTGGACTGAGTGACGTTCTCAGTGTGGATCAGGTCAGTGTTCTGATCCTCACCGTACTGGAGTGATGTTCTGAGTGTGGATCGGGTCAGTGTTCTGATCCTCACCGTACTGGAGTGATGTTCTCAGTGTGGATCAGGTCAGTGTTCTGATCCTCACTGTACTGGACTGAGTGATGTTCTCAGTGTGGATCAGGTCAGTGTTCTGATCCTCACTGTACTGGATGAAAACAGAAGCCTCGAAAACAGCATGTAACTGCCCATAAAGTGCGATTCTCAGGTTCTAAGAGTTAAAAAGTACCGACTGCTAATGCAAATCCATCATAAATAGCTTGAAGACCCTGGCTCCAGAGCGTCGGTATCGCTCAGGCGATGTCTGGGTGTGGTGGAGATGATAGAATTAGTGTAATTTCTTGTAATTTGTCACTTTGTGTTTTGCTTTGCGAATTTATTGCCAGACTTTGATACGTAATTCTGGATTCCTCCTTCAGTAGGACCCTCCAGCTTCCTCCTGCTCTCAACAGCAATGATCTTACTGACAATTTTGTCAGGGATTAGATGAAGCTGCTTAAGGGGATTGGTGGATTTGGCAGATTACTGTCCTGCCATTTGTAAACAAACAGTGGAATTTCGCTTCTGCAGATCATGACTTCTAATCAGCTGGACGGATTAACGGAGATGCCGACTGATTCATTAATTAATTAGAAGGTGCTGAGTCGTTCCTTCTCTCTGTTAAACAGTAGCTGAGAATCAGCCCTGCGCAAAAAAAAAAAAAAAACTGCTGTGTACAGTGGATTGCCTAGTCGTTGCATCACTGAAGCGCAAGGTACAGTTTGTGTATGGGTGATTGTCCTAGTTTTCAGAAGTTTCAAACAAAACAAAAAAGGAGAAGAAAGAAAAAGAAAGCAAGAAAGTCCACGAACAGACTTAAGTTGTCTTGGGGGAGTTATTATTATAGTGTAAGCGATGTTATATTTTAATTGGCACACATTTACGATCACTAAGCCCTTCAGTCAGACGATTACAGGACTGATTGTTGTGGACGTGGGGTGTGAAGACTTGACAGGTTTGACGAGTGTATATTTCATTCATCAAGGACTGGGATTTGGAAAATTGGGTCGGCAAACACCTTCCGCTGAAATCGGATCGTTTTGTCGTCTGTTATTTACTTAATATAATGCCTTTTTGACACTGCAGTCGATCTGCTGATGCATCTCAAATTTGGCTGCATTGTAATTAATATTATAATTAATGCTCTCTGTAGAGCCCTTGTCTGAACCTGTCTACGAGACTCTACGAGTTTAATGGACAACCGACCCACGATTAAAATACTTTTTTTAATACGACACGTCTGTCCGTCTGTCCAGGTGCCCTGCATCTGAGTAGCTCCTCCCACTACCTTTGCGTAGGCAGGGTTTTAGATGGCAGGTCTCCAAATGCAACTTAAAAACATTGAATGCCTTCATTAAAAAGAAGGAAAGAAGCTGATTGGTTAGGCTTTGTAGCTGTAGCGATTATCTGACCAGTATACCAGTTTAAACCACATCTGCAGAGCAGTTCAGTTCAAACCTGCCCAGTATGCCTGATAGTTGGGTCGGAGCGAGTCAAATCACATTCTCACCACGAGCACCAAGCACTCCAGAGTTCTTCTGGGACCGGACCAAGACCACCTCCTCTAAAGGGTCTCAGTGTGGTTGTTTTGCTCCATGTGTGAGTGTGGTCACTGTTTTCACATCTGCCCAAGCGAACCGCACCAAGAGTGAAAACGACCTGGAGTTCAATTTAACTGGACTGAAGACTGCAGGTGTGAAAACAGCCTAAGACTCAGGAATCTGTCTTCTTCTAAAAGCCGGGGTTACACTGCATGATGTTGGACACGATTTTGTCCCTGACTGTCCATCTGGCCGAGTCTGTGCTGGTTGGCTCTAGTCTGCAGATGTTTTCATCAGATGGAATCGACAGTTGGAGAGAAACTGGAGTATGAGACTCCGATTTCAGCATCATTCTGACCTGTCAAAGCATGTGACTCAGTCTGACCGACTCTGAGAGTAATCTAGTAGTGTATACTGGTCAGAGACTCGGTCTGACCGACTCTCAGAGTAATCTAGTAGCGTATACTGGTCAGAGACTCGGTCTGACCGACTCTGAGAGTAATCTAGTAGCGTATACTGGTCAGAGACTCGGTCTGACCGACTCTGAGAGTAATCTAGTAGTGTATACCGGTCAGAGACTCAGTCTGACCGACTCTGAGAGTAATCTAGTAGTGTATACTGGTCAGACTCTCAGTCTGACCGACTCTGAGAGTAATCTAGTAGTGTATACTGGTCAGAGTCTCAGTCTGACCGACTCTGAGAGTAATCTAATAGTGTATACTGGTCAGTGACTCAGTCTGACCCGACTCTGAGAGTAATCTAATAGTGTATACTGGTCAGTGACTCAGTCTGACCCGACTCTGAGAGTAATCTAGTAGCGTATACTGGTCACAAATAATAATATAATATTCAAAATAATAACCAACAGTACATGGACAAAAGTATTGGGACTGTGTAGAAAGGTGTCTTTTCTGCAGCACTTCAGTTAGAGAACATATGAATGCCCTGCTTTGCATAAGTCAGTTCACGCCAGCACGTCTCTCTGCTGTGTTCTGTTCTTTGGTGAAGACATGATGGGAGTTTGTGAGGTGAACATCTGGTGGTGGTAGCCAGCCAGGAATTTGCTCAAGAGGATTTTTCAGCCGAACTTTTCATGAAAGTCCGCAGCCACGCTGTTTCCTAACTGCTCATAAACAAACCCCACCCGTGCCCTCTTTGGCTTCGAGGATTCTGCTTTATTATTATTATTTTCTGCGTTGAGTTTTTTTAAAGGAGCTGCCCGAGGCCCTTGTTACGCAGCCATCTTTTAGAAGTATATATAAATCAGCTGTGTTTTTATGGGCTTTGTTCTTCAAAGCTTGGAGACCACGGGCTTGTTTTTTCCCCTCCTTTTTCTTTTCTGACATGCAATCCAAGGTGCATGCAAGATGGAGTGTTGAGAGAAAAATCGCAACAAGCTGCTCGTGCTGTCGTTTAATCCACGTGAAGATGCCGTTAGCACGAGTGCCTTTACGGAGAGGTCACAGAGTAAAGCATTTCATGCTCGAGGGGCCTGTTCTGAAGCAATTAGCTTTTTATGGACCTGCATGAACACTCAAGAGCCCTTCTGTTAGAGGCAGCTTTCCACCGTGGCTGGACTCAAACACGAGTGGGAAGCCACCTTTGGTGACGTGCGGATTGACTGGAAGTGTATTTTTCAGCGAGGCTTTTTCGGCCCATTGTTGACGTTTCTGGTCATTACAGTCACCTCCTTAGGCACATGGGCCAGTTCGAAAAAGGGGAAGCTGGAAACGGGGGTCTGGCGTCACTGCTCGGCTCGTTGCTCCGTTCTCCCGACGGCGCCTTTCCCTGCAAACACTGCATTTTAAGTTGTAATCTGTTAAGCCGTCCCGCTGAAGCCCGATCAGTCATTTGAATTCCTGTTCGGTACCGTTCGAGGCTGCTTCTCTCTGATCAAGCCTCTTCCACTCCTGGTCTGTCTGTCAGTCAGCCACCCTTATAAGCAATATCTAGGTCAGACATGCTTCTCTTTTACACCAGATGCCTCTTTTTCACCTCCTAGTGAAAGATTTCCTCTCCCAGTTTGGTATAAGCATGTGTCCATCCACACCCTTAAAAAGGGGACGTTAAAATGGGCTCTTTGTGGTCAGGGCATAAAACAGTTTCGAAAACCCTTAAATGGGTGGTTCTCTATAGGAACGCTTAAGGTTTAAAGAGCCTCTGATGAAGGGCTGCCCAATGTTTAACTCTTAGAACCAGAGTTCTGCACTTTGCAGGCAGTTAAATGCAGCTTTCTTCACATCTCAGGATCGGAGGAACCTACAGACATGATACACACATCATAGCAAACGACTATGAGCTACAATTCAAGTGGTTTTTAGTCCTGATAAGCAAACCAAACATAAAAACCAGTGTAGACACATAAACTAAGAACTTTATTGATGAAAATAAAATACTTATATTCTTTTTTCATCTCATATGAAGAGACATTTGAGTAGCCTATGATCTCCTGAAAATAACAATATCTGGCATGTGTGACTGTCTCCTTTAAACACGGTTCTATTTTTTTGGCGACTAAAATTGCAGCAAACTATGTAAACATCCCACAAACTTGGCCTGGAGTTCTAAAGGATCTGCTTACAAGCAGAACCAACTGAACTTTAGGCATTAGTATTAATGTTATGGCTGATGGGTGTAAATAGTGTTACAGCAGTAAGACAGTGTAAGCCTCCTGTTGCTGCAGTCGTGTCTCCGGCCCTGGCACCGCTCCATTAATGCATCTTATTTAACCGGATTTGCATGCTGGCTGCGAGATAGTGACACACTGGTTGCTTTTTTACTCCACTTAGTCATTTTGTCGTGTGCACGGTACCAACAAGTGGGCCTGAGTCTGGTTCCTCACTGGAACCTCTCATTTAATTCGCCGAGCTTTCGATCTGCATCGTGCTTTGATTGGCATTTTAGGCCGTTTTCCTTTTCAGAATCACTGACCACAGTTTCTCAGCCTTTGCTTGACGTCTTTGTGTTTTTCACGGCTTCGTGTTGAAGCCATTTGGACACCAAATGGACACATGACTCAAAAGAAAAACACCTACAAGAGTTCTTGTGCCAGGCTTTAGGGAAGCATTTCTCCGATCGGCTCCGACTCCAAACCCTCAGAGGCTGAAGGAGGATGTTTTTTTTATGACCTCACAGAAAACGTGAAGTGAACCCATGGCGTGTGACTGGAAGACATTTTTTTATTCGCGCACCACAAGGTTGTTTTAGGGTCATGAGATTATCTGGCGGTGTGACCTTACTGCTGATTCAGTGACCTTCTCCGACGTGGCTTCGTCCTGCTTTAAGAGCTCAGTGATGGAGTGTCGAGGCCTCGTTTCTATGGCGTTATTGTTATTGTTAGTGTGCGGAGCAGATGGTATGCTATTGCTTGTGTACACAGTTACCATGGGGCAACACATCCTCCAGATGCCAGCTGAATCTGTTCCTTCTCAAATAAAGTTCTCGTCCATATTTAGACAGCTCCTTTTGTTTTGTTTTGTTTTTTTTGTTGAAGTCATGTGTTTCTAATTGAAGATGCTGCTAAGAAAGGCTCCCTGTTTTTCCGCGACTGAATATTGCAGGAAATATTTAGAATAGAATTTATTCCTGTTATAGCACATTTATAAAGACCATAGTAACGCTTCTTATCGTATGGTTGGACTGTAACTGCAGGACTGTTTAAGGTGGAACTTCAGCTTCATGCTTTTATTCAAGGATATTCATAAAAAAACAACCAAAAACGAGAGCAAACAGCCCCTCCCTTCTCATTTCCCTCTATAACCCAATATCAGTGATCAGTGATGTCATTAACCCCGCCCCCTTTCACTGATCAGTCAGAGTCTGTATGCAGGTTGAGCATGGACACGTGGACAGAGCAGTAAACATGCACTGGAAGCTGTGATACAGAGATGCGCATCATGTCTGTAGGTTTCGCTGATCCTGCGATTCCCACAAAGTCCAGATCTTGGTTCTATGATTTAAAAGAATAGGGACAATTATGTCCTCCCTGTCCTTACTGTCCATATGCAAATGTACACACTTGCATTGAGTGAACCTTTGAATTTAATAAACTGCAGATCATCGTGTTGAGAAGAACATTTGAACTGTTCCTCCTCTCACTTCTCCAACATTTCTCAGATGCATCTCTTCAAGTCATGCCACAGCTTCTCAAAACTTATGGTCTGGACTTGCCTGATCCAAAACATAAATCTTCCTCTTTTCAACCCTTCTTCAGTCAATTTACTTGTGCTTTGGGTCATTGCCTTGTTGCATTGTCCATCATCTCTTCATCTTGAGGTCACGGATTGCTGCCCTTTTTCCATCAAAATGTTTTGATACACTTTTGCATTGATTGTTACCTCAATGATTGCATGGCGTCCAGACCCCGAGGCAGCAAAGCCGCCCAGAAACATGATGCAATGACACGTCCTCCATCATGCTTCACAGTTGGGTGGGTTAGGCGCTGGTGTGCAGTGATTTCAGGTCGTTTGGAACGAAGACCCACAGCCACACCGACCTGATGCGGATTCGGTTTGGGAAGCCTGTCTCTGAACATTTTTCCAGAAGCTTTGTGGAACATTAACGTGGTCAAGCACCCATGAAGCACACACTCTCAGTTTGTTCTTGGTAAAGTCGTTAACACAGTACTTCACTTACTTTTTCTAGCCTGCACTATTTCTATTCTGCACAGCAGAATTCCGGGTCATTCCGAATGCTTTATTATTTGTGGTTTTCCGTGGATTTTACCTCGCAGTTGTACATCTCTTCATAAAATGGCTGTTCTAACACAGTCGTTTTGAAGTTCTGTGGGTAGAAAAAACTACAACGTTAATCATTTGCCTCACGATGCCGTTATTTTCCAAATATTTCATTTAGCCTCATTATCATGGCCACGTTTCTGCAGTCAGTGCTCACCAGCAGGAAAAATAAATTGATTGGAGGAGTCAAGTCGGGCCTATCTTGTAGAAGAGCAGTGCAGGTGAACGTGAGGAAATGTGTTCCTGAACAAAATCACATCCCAGCATCTCTGTGCTGAATTACCTTGACCTTTCTGTTGCTAGGGTGCACAGTTAATTCTAATATGTAACTATGACAACCCGCTGGCTCTGACGCACTGGCCCAATCGATGGCACGTTGCTCTCCAATGTGCGCCGCTCTAACCCACCGCTCTCCGCCTCGGCTCTTTCGCTCGTTCATTCACTCTCCCTTGCTTGTCGTCACATTTCCAGTTAGTGGTAGATTGGCTTTCTCTCAGTGGCAGGGCATTAGCTCATCTCACCATGCTCTCCGCTGCTGTAAAGACACGGAGGGACATAGGGGACGAGAGACTGTGTTTCTCATACATATAGATACACCTCTCCACCTTCTTCATGTTCCTGTCAGGTGGGCTCACGTCTCTGTCTGTGAGCAGAATGACTTTATTAAGGCTTGTTTTGTTCCGCAAATCGCAGGACGGAACTTAGGACTGTATCGCTCGATTCACAAATAACAGGCGGTACGAACTGTTCCCAGAATCTAAACGATAGAAACTATCGAAACGATAGAAACAGACTTTATTCTCCTCCTTTCACCCTGATCTTCAACGATCAGGACCCCACAGGACCACCACAGAGCAGCTATTACGAGGGTGGTGGGTCATTCTCAGCACTGCAGTCACACTGACATGGTGGTGGTGTTGTGTTAGTGTGTCTTATGAGTGGATCAGACACAGCAGTGCTGCTGGAGTGTTTAAACGCTGTGTCCACTCACTGTCCACTCTATTAGACACTCCTACCGAGTGTCTCCACCTTGTAGATGTAAAGTCAGAGACAGAAGTTCATCTGTTTCTGCAGTGTGTGTGTTGGTCATCCTCTAGTCCTTCATCAGTGGAACAGAAGACGTCCTTGCACAGCTCCCATGAACATCACCAGTCCTCACAGGACGCTGTTGGCTGGACATTTCTGGTCTCTAGTGTGATGTGTGTACTGCTTCGTTTCCAACCTAGGAAGAAAGCAAATATGCCAAAATGATTCCTGACCTCTGTGTTTCTCGTCTTTCCTTTGGTATGAAGTCATCTCTCCAGTGTTGTCAGAAGCTTGGACATTGTTGGCTGGTCGCACAATGACTTCTGTTCTGTGTTAGGAGTCTCAAGGACGCAGTTAAAGAAGCATGGAAGAACATTTTGCACAAGTTACATATCATGGTCTTTGTTCACTGAAAAGTTGGCCACAAGCTCCTGAGTGTAGCAAACAACTTTCAGCGCTTTGACCACAGAGTGTCTTTTAACCCCATGTGACACAGACACACACACACACACACACACACACACTCTTCTCCTAATAACTGGTTTTCCTCATTTGGCTGAAATAATGTCAAATAGATGTTTCCATCCACTGTGGCGAGAGCTACCTGTAGGTCCTGAGATGAACATTTTAGGATTGTTGGAGACTTTACACAACTTGTGGTTCTGCTCTTTGGCTGAATTTGCTAGGACTTTTTAGCAGATTTCTAATTGTTCTGAGATCTTTTTAAATCCCTTCTCAGACTCATCAGCATCTACAACCTTCTTTCTGAAGGCCTCGGAGAGCTCTTTGGATCTGGCCATGATGATCCCACTCACTTCAACCATCAAGAGCAAACCAAACCCATGTCTGAGGTTTACATACATCAGCCTTGTGGTAAAATGTGTGTGTTCTAACTTTTTGCTCACAAGAAAATTGCATTTCTATATTTTTTCATAATAACATTTTTCAAGAGCTGTTTAAAGACGCTTCTTCAGTGTTTAGTCGTTCCACCTCCATCTCTCAGTGTAGTTACAATGAAGATCAAACATCCTTATGATTAACTATGTTAAAGACAAAGGTGTTTAAGAGGTGACTGCAGTGCATCACACAGGCTGCAAAGTGTGTTCTCACAGTGTGAACCATGTGAAGAACCGGCATTGATCAACACTCCCAGGTTCCAGATGCTGTAGGGTTGTCGTCCTGGTTTAAGGGCCTCCCCATAAACCAGATCAGATCAGGTTCAAATCCAGTCCACACCTGAGGGAAGACTGGGAAACTCTGACTCGACCAACTAAATCTCCACATCGCTCCTGATGCTTTATTTAGAATGCTGAAACAGGAACACATGGACCCTGGCTGAGATGTCCTCCGAAGCCAAGGGACGTGTTTCCGTGTATCGGAGAAGAAACGATACGTGCGACTCGGAATTGGAAGTGTCCGATTTGTTTGACGTTCCTCAAACCGCTGTAATACCGTTCGCGCTTTGTCAGAGCGCGCAAGGGCAGAGGTGCACATGAACCGCCGTCATTTAAACGGCACATTTTATCAGATGCTCAGGCAGTCGCACGGTTGTCTGTTTCCATGGAAATGATGAAAGATAGTTCTCTGATGGGGTATGAATGTGCAACGTGCCCGACCAGGTACAAAACACTCTGCTCCAAAAATAGCTGGACCACTTGATCCGCTGTTGACACTTTTGAGCCCTTCATGTTCAAATCAAACAAGCGAAATTGAATATTAGTGAAAGGAGGTGAAGTGTCTGTTTTACAGAATTAGGGGGACAGGATTTTAATAGCGGCGTCTTAGATGAGGCCCGTGTGTGACAAAGCTTTAAAAGATCCTAATCTTTTCCCACCTTAGGGGTCATGCTGTCAACGCTTCAGAAAAGCTGCGCTTAAGCATTTGTGACACCTTTTATCCCCCAGACTAGAGCGCTTCCTGCATGTTCTAAAAGGTTCACCAGGATGCGTCGCCCTCGTGAGAACACATCAGATGTCAAGCCTTGTTGCTTTACTTATTCAACTGACAAGTCAAACTTCATCAACATGGCTCACATTACATCCCTACATCATCCCATCCGTCTGCCGCTGTTTTCCCTCTGCCACCTTGTTTCCGTGCATAATGAGAGCGAAGATTTGTCACATCTGTCAGGAGCGCTCGTATTGTGTGTTCTAATTAGATTACACACTCAAGTCACTTCTCAGACTTGGCTTGATGGAGCTAAATGGGCTTCTAGTGCTCGCAATCAACCAGCCGCTACCAGCACCCTCTTCTCCTCTTAAACCTTTGCCCTGTTAAAGTTTAATGGCCTCTCACGGGAGCGATCCAGATTTTCAGTGTTGCGGCGGTTTCTCGTATCCCTTGCTGGCCATGCGTGTTTGGCATGCTCTTCGTCTTCACGGTAAATGATTCAGAAGGTACATGATCAAAGGCTTCTGAAGATGTACTTTGCGGTTCTCAGTTTGCACGGTACTTTCTTTCGCTCTCTCTCTCTCTCTCTCGCTCTCGCGCGCGCTTTAGACACCCCCCCCCCCCAGTTTCAGTACAGGCTAGACGAGAAAAAAAAAACAAAGCCGTAGATTAAGCTCTCCATCTTAGAACGTGGCATTTCTCTAGCCGACGCAGACGCGGGGCAAGCAAGCGAGTGTGAGGAAAGGAAAGATCGACTTACGTTTGAAGAATTCATTAACAATTAAGCAGCAGGAATTTGTGAAAAGTCGTAAACGGGTTGGAAGCGGCACGGAGTCGTCAGTTTCAGCTGAAAGAGTAATGAGTGTCAGTGTAACTGTCACTTCTCTTGGTTGGCAGCGTCTGGACTGAGTCGACTTTGGCAGGAGACTCCAACATCAGAAAGTTCTGCACAACAGGAGTTACTTCTAAATCGTCGTAGCAGCACCGCCCGTCCGCACGTGTTGTTCATTTTCTGTTTTATTTGCGTTCAAACAAGGCCTTTCTACACTCCACTGGCATCTGAGGCGCTGACGATGGCCAACGATTCGTGGACCTCTGCTGTTTGCGTGTGAAAGGGAAACCAAGGGGGGGCAGAAGGCTTTAGAAAGACTAAACAAGAGAACCCTGAGAATTGTGGAGAATCTGAGGTGAAGCATGTGGCCTTCAGCCAGGAAGAACCATCCAGTCCAAAGACAGGGAGGGTGGGATGAAGCAATGGAATCTGGCAGACTGCACTTGTGAATAAGGAAAGTGAATATACTCGGTTGCCTGCTGTGTGATTAAGGTCGGCATCTAGATCAGGGCTTAAGATGGCCTTCATTTTTGGTCTGACAAGTTTATGAGGAACCTGACTCAGACCCATCCATAGTCAACCTGCAGCTGAGTAAGGCTGGTTAACTCTTAGAACCTGAGATTGAGATTAAGACGTGAACTTGAACCTAAAACATCACACTCATTAGGTTTGGGGAGAACATCTCTAACCACGTTGAAGCCCAATGTGTTCTTCAGACTCGACATTTATGTAGCCCTGATTCCTGTCCTGTTCAGGAGTCCTTTATTTACGCTCAGCGGTTGTAAATATCTATCATTAAAATTGAATTTGAAACTTTTTAAAGAAATACTTTAATTAATTTATTTATTTATTTATTACTTCTCAAAAGCTGTAGCTGTGGAGCTTCATGAAGCCAGACAGTCAGGATGAATCTGTCTATATTGGAGCGATATATGGGCTTTAGCCACCACCAGCTCTACTCAGACTCATGTGTGGAGTTGTTTTTTTCCTACTTTTAGTAGAAGTACTTCTACTTTTAGAGTTTTATTTCACTTCCAATGGATCTCAACCGACTTTTTCTCCATCTGCTTAAAACAATCTCTCGGTGACTGCACGCCGTGGTGAGCGAAGCCTATGATTGTTCATGTTCTCTGCAATTATGTCTCCTTGTTCACTGAAACCAGTTGAACACTGTGAGTCCTTTACACCACCTCCACCAGCCTGGACTGTTGACACATGGCAGGTTGGATTCGTGGATTCATGCATATTCATCATTGGCACCAAATTCTGACCCAACCATCTGTGTGCCTCAGGTTCTGTTCTTGGCTGACAGAAGTGGAAGTTGACGTGGTCTTCTGTTTTTATAGCCTTTCTGCTTTAAGGTTTGAGGTGCATTCTGTGATGAGCTGATCACCACGATTGTATAGTGCTTATCTCACTTCCCACTCCTCCGTTCGGAATTCTTTCAGCTCTGTGATGTTTCAGTGTCAGTCTTTGTACAGACGCTCTTCCATTCTCCTCAAACCCCCTCTGATACAATAAAGATCTCATAGTGGTTTCTATGATGGAGAGATCTCCAGACCTTGCTGCAGCAAAGCAGCTCCAAACCATCACACTTCCACCACCGTGATTCACAGCTGCTATGAGGTTCTTGTGCTCAAATGCTGGGTTTGGTTTGCTCCAAATAATTCAAATAAAGCACATTGTTCCAGATGTCCTGCTCTTTGTCTAGATGTTCTCTGGATAATTGTAGTCTTACCCTGACGGGGTCTTATTTACAGTAAGGGTTTCCTCCTTAAACACCTCCTATGATAATCAAACTTGTTTGTTCTCTTTCTGATGATAGAAGCAGCACTTTGACTTCAACAGTGGTGAGAACATCCTGTAGGTTCATGATGATTTTTAACACATCTTGTGGTTCTGCTCTTGGCCTGAATGGTCTGATTTGGTCATGTGGTCAGTTTTAAATGTTCTCCACTTGTGAATGATTTTCTGGATAGTGGACCGGCTGATTTCTAAATCACATCTACAACCTTCTTTGAAGGCCCCTTTGGGGCTCACTTCAGCAACCAAGCCCAAGCTAATGACTGAGGTTTATATGAGACAGTCTCCTCCAAAGTCCACTCTAATAACATTTCTAATAACTGCTTTATGAATGATGTTTTAAGATGTTTCTTCAGTTGCACGTGTTTAGTTACATCACCTCCACATCTCAGTATAGTTACAATGAAGATCAAACGTCCAGATGTTTAAATATCCTTTTCTTGGCTGTATCTGCTGGACTGAATGCACTGAATGAATTGAATGAATGAGTAGGTGTTCAGGAGGGTTCTTGTAACCTGCTTGGTGAGCGTTTACAAGAACCGGGAAATGTGTTCTTGGAGTCCTCCGTGCATTCTTCCACAGTTTGGTTTTGTTCACATTTGCTGGGGGTTGTTCGCTCGCTCATGTCAGCAGAGGATTCTGGGTAAGCTCTCTGGATGAGCTGCATGGAGGAGAGAGAAGGCCCTTGTGAAAGCCCAGCAGGAAGCGCCTTCAAAAGCCCCTCACATCATCACTCCCATCCAGCAGCGGACTGACAGACGTACCACAGGCCTTGTTAAAAACAAGTAGGCCCATGCAACATGTCATTCCAAACCACAACATGAAACAGCGCCGTGGGCTAGAATATCAGCCAGCACCAGCCGGTTCACAAACTACAGGTAGCAAACTGTCAGCGATGACTGCCGATTCAAAACAGCGAAACGGGACACTGTCTTTTCATCATCAAGCCATACATGCCTCCTTCTTCTCCCGTTCGTTTGCTGCGGTGACTAACGGAGCGTATTCATTTTCTTCTTATGGGTCTATCTCCTTTAAGGACCCAAAGGAGCCACCTGCTCTGAGTGGAGGTTTTGATCGTCCTAATTTAAAACAGACTTTGTTTTCTCCGCTCAGAATTGATGCTCCTTACGTTTCTGGGATGCCTATGTTGGAATGTTTGTGATGTGATCTCAAAAGGCCTCTCTCTCTCTCTCTCTCTCTCTCTCTCGTTCCAGACTTTTGGATGGTTCCTTGGCAGCCCATGACGTGTCGTCCAATAAGATGAGAGAGGTGCCTCAGGCTCAAAGCCCAGAGGAGAGCAGGGATTTAAGAAAGCAACATAAATCTTACACATACAGATGTGTGCATGAGCAGTGTGGGCTTGTGTGTGTGTGTGTGCGCGTGTGTGTGTGTGTGTGTGTGTGTGTGTGTGTGTGTGTGTGTGTGTGTGTGTGTGTGTGTGTGTGTTAGCTTTAAGCTCATGTTTTCGTTTTGGCTTCCAACATATTTTGGAAGCCATCTGTGCAAACATTTAGGGCACACCTTACAAGAGCCTGTCAGAGAGAGAGAGAGAGAGAGAGAGAGAGACAGAGAGAGAGAGAAAGAGAGAGTGAGAGAGAGTGAGAGAGAGAAAGAGAGAGAGAGAGAGAGAGAGAGAGAGAGAGAGACATGCTGTTGCTGAAGACGAGGAATGTGCCCTCGAGTAAAGAATGAATATGAGAGTAAAAGGAAGAGTGTACTCTGTGTTATTGACAGTGTGTGTGTGTGTGTGTGTGTGTGTGTGTGTGTGTGTGTGTGTGTGTGTGTGTGTGAGTGTGTGTGTGAGTGTTTGGTACTGTTGAGTGAGACATATATCTTGTGGTAGTTTGTCCTGTGTGTGTGTGTGTGTGTGTGTGTGTGTGTGTGTGTGTGTGTGTGTGTGTGTGTGTGTGTGTGTGTGTGTGTGTGAGAGAGAGAGAGAGTGTGTGCGTGGAGGAATCCTGTGCTGGGTTTTGGCCGGGGTTCAGGGAGTGCAACCTGTACTCGGCCTGAGGCTGAGTCAGAGCAGCACTAAACACTCCAGGCAACCAGCCACAGACAGAACACACACCAAGTTCATCTCTCTCTCTCTCTCTCTCTCTACTCTCTCGCTCTCTCTCTCTCTCTCTCTCTCTCTCTCTCGCTCTCTCTCGCTCTCTCGCACGCCTCAACATCAGGCTATGCACACTTGGAGTATTTGTAAAAATGTGCGTCACACACGTCTCTCACTCTCTGTCTCTCAGATGCTCTCCCTCTCTCCTCTCTCTCCCTCTCTCTCCTCTCTCTATACATCTACCCCCTCCCACACCATCTTCCTGAGTTAATTTTAGAAAGGCTTATTTCAAATGTTTGAAGGAGTGAAGTGGAAACATTCAACGCCAGATCACTCGCCAGCTATCAGGCATGGTGGCGGTGGCATCCAGACCTCACGACTGTTTCTGCCAGTGGAGCTGTTGCACTGCACAAAAGTGAAATAAGGTAGAAGAAGGACTTTCTTTTGCAAAACCTCAATCCATTATAGGTGGACCGTGGTCTGGGACTGGACCCGGATGTTCTTCGGTACCTTCTGGTTCCTTCTGGTTCCTCCTGGAACCTATATAATGTTTTTCTTTGGTATCTGTGAATGGGGGCCAGTTACAGTAGATCTTGGAGCATTGGTGTGATTTGGTGCATTGACCAACAGAGTGAATGGTTGTTGAATGATCCTCCCTCCACTTCATCCCCGGCTGCGACACATCCCAAACGTTTTATCCCACTGAATTAGCGCTTCGTGCGGTGAGTAGATAAGGTATCAGAATCCTTGAACGGTACTAACATTTAAAATTTGATATAAAATGTATTTTTAGTTTGTCAGAGCCTTGACAACAAAATTCAGCTCCCACAGTGTTGTTGAGGTTGTGCTGAATATAAGCAGATTTATGAGAAGGTCCAGGCATGTCAGAAGACCTCCGACGTGCCAGAAAGGCCTCGACTCCAGATGGTTAAGCAGACACCATCATTCAGGGAGCATAGTTCCACTGCTCCACAGTTGCTGGATGGCTTTATTCTAACCAGGGTATGTCTGTCTGCTCAGAGAGTCCTGTTCTAATGGGTCTGTATTGCATTTTGCACATCTGTGTCCGCTTGATGGCTGCAGCTAAAAGTAGTTGAATGCATTCATTAGAAGGATTGTCCTGGCGTTTGGGCATGCGCGTGTTCAGGAGCTGAGCTGGTGGCCATCTTGTGGAAGTTCACGAAACGTTGCTGTTTATAAGTGGAATGTAGGTAGAGTTCGGGAGCATAGTGTTCCAAAAGATTATTCAGTCTTGTGTTTGTATTGTTTCCCCTGTTGCTATGAAATGTGCTGTTTTTTTAACCTGTCTGTAAAACAGCTTTCCCTACAGAGGTTCCCAGTCCAGAGGAGTACAAAGTGTACTTATTGATAATCAGAACTCCAGTGTGAAGGGGAATGGAGATAATAAAATAAAGTGTCACACAAGATATAGACGTGCAGAGGTGGAGCGTGACCACTTACTATTGGCCACAACAGAAAGAAAACCTCCTATGCCTGTTTTTGACATCTCTCTCTCTCTCTCTCTCTCTCTCTCTCTCTCTCTCTTCTCCTTTGCTATCTCTTGCTCTCTCTTGCTCTCATAAATTGAAAGCAGGTAGTTCCATTTATGCCCTCTAGGCATTTAAAGCTCCAGGAGTGAGAAGAAAACTCTAGCTTTCTTGCTACCTTGAGTATGGGATCATTAGGCCAAGCTTTGTAGGACATTGTCTGAATCTGAGCTTACTTAATTTTTCTCTTCATGCTACATGCTATCTCTCCCCATGGCAGATGGCCGATCTTCAGCATTGAAATGTGAATAAAATGATGGGTGTTCCTCAAAACCAGCGGACTTGTTTTTCTTGGAAAGGACAAATTCACCAGAACACGAGGACGGAGGGAAAGAATAAACTATCACGTCTTCGATACATTTCTCTACATTTTCTTAAGCAGACCCAGATACGTGAAACAGCAATTTCATTTTCCAGTATCGGGGGACACCTGCCCGTCCTCTGATCAGTCAGGTCTGTGCAGGTTGAGCATCAGCGCCCCTCTCTCTGATCAGTCAGAGTCTGTATGCAGGTTGATCTGTCAGCCCCGCCCCACTCTGATCAGTCAGGGTCTGTATGCTGGTGAGAATCAGCCCGCCCCCTCTGATCAGTCAGAGTCTGTGTGCAGGTAGGCATCAGCCCGCCCCTCTCTCTGATCAGTCAGAGTCTGTATGCAGGTTGACATCAGCGCCCTCTCTGATCAGTCAGAGTCTGTACAGGATTGAGCATCAGCACCCGCCCCTCTCTCCTGATCAGTCAGTTCCTGTATGCAGGTTGAGCATCCAGCCCCGCCCCCTCTCTGATCAGTCAGGAATCTGTGTGCAGGTTGATCATCAGCCACGCCCCCTCTCTCTGATCAGTCAGAGTCTGTATGCAGTTGAGAATCAGCCCGCGCCCCTCTCTCTGATCAGTCAGAGTCTGGATGCAGGTTGAGGAATCCCAGCCCCGCCCCTCTCTCTGATCAGTCAAGTCTGTATGCAGGTTGATCATCAACATTGACACCACAAGTCACAGATGTCATATAATTCACAATCAAAAAAACACAGCAGTAATTTTTTCATGTTAGAAAAATGAAAGCTTGGCTTTTGTATGATGGTATGTTTGGCAACACAGCTGCCTTTCATCTCCAGAAGCTGATTTAAGAAAATAAAGAATTTTTCCCACTACTGTATATAAGAAGGTTGCAGGTTGGTGTGTGTGATCCACAGACATTGTACCTGAAATACCTTCAATAAGATTACTCCTGGTCTTAAGGGTGAGCAGTTTATGAATGTGCGGCGTCTGCTGATAAGTCCAGGGGATTTTTAAGATCGCTGACCACAATAAGCACTCTACAATTTCTATTAGTGTGGGTATTGGTCAGTGCTGTGAAAATAGGAAGTAAGCTGTGTGTGTGTCAACGTGAAACCGTAATACACCAAAAATCTCCTCAGGTTGCAATATCGGAGTTGGTCTGCTGACTCATATAGGTTTATGTCCTATGGGACGGTGCTGTGATAAAGGGACGGAAATATCTGGAAACACATGCTGCATTTATTGCTGTGCTTCCAGCAGGTCCCGGGAAAGAGGCTCTTTTAATAGTGAAACAAATCTCAGAGGGTTTTGGATTTGACTCGCCTGTAGAAAATATGACCCCCCAAACTCAAACACTGAGCCCACTACAGTGGCATGTTTCATTATTACTCTCAGACTTAAGAGAGAACAAAATGAGGAAGGTGGGGCGTCAGGTTCAGACTCGAGACAGTGACCTGACTTTCAGGCGCAGCTGGGATGCAAAAATGAGACATTCCTTGGCCATCATTTACATTTATGGAATTTGTGACTTACGGGGATGGCAGATGGGAGGTCCAGAGTAGTAGGTCTCACCGAGGACTCTTATTGGTGCAACTGTATAGTTGCCCCCGACTGAGAATTGAACCCCTGTTGCCCCCATGGTCTGCTACACCAACCACAGGGGCACAGGAGTTCAATTCCCCTTGAGCAAGTCACTTAACTCCCCAGCTGCTGCCCAGGCACCATGGAAAGGCCTGCCCACCACTCGGGGCATGCGTGCTCACTGCCCCCTAGTGTGTGTGTGTGTTTGTGTTTCAATGTGGAGGACACATTCCCCTGTGTACAAACACCGTGGGTCTATATGCATGTTTACATTTATGTATTCATTTTAACTGTTCTGAGGATCTTTTAATCCTTTCTCAGACTCTTCTGCATCACCACAACCTTCTTTCTGAAGGCCTCAGAGAGAGCTCTTTGGATCTGACCTGGTGATGCCACAAGCGTCAACAATCAAGAGCAAACCAAACTAATGTCCGAGGTTTACATAACACAGACTCCTCCAAAGTCCTCTAACGATGGTCTCGTTATTTGCAGCTGATGTTCTACATCTGATTCTTATTTTATATATATATTTATACACACACACACACACACACACACACACACACACACACACACCCCTCTCTTATTCACCTACAGGATCACACTGAGTGTTATGTCATGTCAGCTACGTACACTCTTACACTGTATAACACTATTTGTGATCCAGGGAGGTGAGTCGGAAAGTTAATCAAATCTTCAGGTAATTGTTCGTGTAGCTTTATATCAGATGACCATGAGCCTCCAGCATACTCTGGTGGCTGAGTTTAAGCATGCACGTCACACCGTGTTAGCTTTAAGAGCCCGAGAGCTTCCCAGTATACTCACCTGCCTCCTCCGCTTACCTCCACTACCTTTAAATCAGAACCGAGAGGGAGAGAGCAACTCGCAGCCAAACACAGGAACCAATTAACCACACCTTTCTTTAAAATAAGTGCTTCAAAGAGTGGGCTGATGTGTGAGGTGCTAGAATAGTCTCTTGAGAGCAAAAGTGTGGACCTTTAGGATCAGCAGATCATTTGAAGGTGAAATTAGAGCCAGGTGTTTTCGGTCAATGGGGGACAATCAGCGATCTATCAAAGGCTAGTCTTCTCAACACACTTTTGTGGAAGTGTATCGCAACACGATCAATGAGAGGTTTCGGAGGAGCTGAGGAGAAGGGTTGTTCATGCTCATCAGGCTGAAAAAGGCTCCAAAACCATCTTTAAAGAATTTGGCCTCCACCGATCTACAGTCAGACAGATTGTGTGTTGCAAATTCAGAATATTACCCTCCCAGGAGTGCTCCTGTAAGATCACAGAGCAGATGTATAGTTCACCAGCTCAATGGCAAAGAGACTTCTCCCACGTTGGCCTGTAAGGTAATGTTCTTGAAGTCCACCATCAGGAGAAGACTGAACAGCAATGGTAATCACTGCAGAGGGTTGCAGATGAAAGCTACTATGCCATAAGGAACATTGCCCATCATAGCTTGATAAGGAACAACCTAGAAGGTTACTGGAACTGTTATTTATTTGGGTGGATAAGACCAGAGCCGATATATTGGTTTTAAATTGGTTTAAACTGCTTGTTGCACCATTAAAACAAACATCTCCCATCTGTGAAACATAGTGGAGGTAGTATCAAGGTTGGGGTCTGTTCTGATCCTGAAAACAAGGGCTCTCACGGTAATATTTGTAATATTGGCTCATTTTTCTCAATAAATAAATGTCATATTTGTGTCTGGTTCGTTTGATTTGGTTCTCCTCATCGACGTTTTGGACCTGAGTGAGGATCTGATGAAGTTTCAGCTGGAATTGGAAAGGGTTCACAAACTTTCCAGCAGCACTCAGGGCTGTGCTACGGTATGATGATGTTGCTCTGTTGGTGATTTGAGCTTGGGTATGAATACCTGGAGTTATCACATTCACTCAGGCTGATTTGTAGCATTCCACAAACATGATGGAGATGGAGAGTGAGGGGGGAGCATGGAGAGAGCATGAGAGGTGTCATTTCTCATCACCGGGGCAGCATCATTGGGTCAGGCAATCTGATGAAGCATGTCGGAAACAATCTCCTCAGCGCGTATCTCTGACTGCCCTGGCACTGCCGGCCTGCGCTGCACTTCCACCCCGCACCAGGTCCAGGGGGTGGAGGTTGGGGTGGTGAACACAGAGGAACAATCCCGGCCTGCTCGCCTCACCTGCTCCAGACCCCTCAGACCCTGTAATCCCCACCAGCACATGCACAGAAACCTCCAAAGATCAAACCTGCTTCGAATCGATTCTCCTAACAAATTGAAATAGATCTCCCCCCCACCCAACCCCCCCCACATGCCTACGTTTTCTTCTGTTCTGGCAAACAATGCGCATGAGTCCTAATGGAAAAAGTAGGTCATTTGGGGGCTATTTTTAGAGCCCAGCGCACTCTTTTACAAACGGGCAACCAGAGACTCAATTTCTAGATGAGACATCACCCGAGCACATCAGGCAAACAGACAGCGAGCCGAGATGTATTCAATTTGCCGGCAAGCCGGGCGAACTATTAATCCGGTTTCAAACTTTAATGCCCTCCTGCGGGGATGAGAGGCCACGTCAGAGTGTGTGTGAGCGCGGGCGAGTGTGTGGAAGGGGTTTGCCTTGTGGATTGTCTTTGATGAGCGGGGTCGAGGAGACGTGTAAGGATTTGCTAAACCCTCTGTTTCTAACTGGATCCCTGTTTCATCAGCCTGCCAGCCCCCCTTTCCTGCTGACATATGTTATAATAACTCCTGCACTTACTTTGTTTAAGGACGAGACGTTCTGCAGAGGGTTCCAGCTGCACCGGAACACCAAATAATTCAATATCTGCTGGAAAATGAAGACAGACATCCTGCTGGCGTGTGGCGCACTTTCAGGCCTTCGGTGTTTTGACCAGGAGTCAAGAGGGAGGTACATTACAGCGAGAATTTGATAGCAGTCCGCCTCAAGAGCATTACTTCTGATTGGTTCTGGATCACAAACTCCACTCCAGCTCATCCAAAACATATTAGTGCTCCATCACTCCAGGGAATACAGTTTGACTTGGAGAGTGGGGGTGGGAGGTGGGGTTTATTCCACTGCGCGTGGTGACCTTAGGCTTATGGGCTCCAGACTGTCCCACTCTGTTGAAAGTGGGCTCTGTGGACGCTCCTTAGGAGCTGAATGAAGGAAGCTACTGAATTACAGCAGCAAGAAGAACTCTGGTGCACCAGAAAGCATCTACAGTGTCCAAAAATTTGTGGACTCCCCTTCTAAAGGGGCTTCTTAACATTGCACCTATTATTAACGCAGATGTGACTCATTTTGCTCCACCTGGGAGGGGGATTAATTCCATTTCATCTCTATAAATGGGGCAGAGGAGGTGCTAAATACTGAAAAAGACCCTCTAGTTAGGGCCTAGTACCATGCCTAATGCTAGGTTACAGGGGTATAAAGCCCCCCAGCTTTGAGCTGTGGAACAGTGGAACTGTTCTCGGGAATAGCACTCACAGCAATGCTCCGAAACCTAGTAGAACACCTTCCCAGGACAGTAGAGACAGTTAGTCTCGAGGTAAAGGTCCACTCTTTTCAAAACCCTTGATTTCAGAAGAAGTGAGTAGGTTTGAGTCTGTTCTGTCTGATTCAGCCTTAAACATGGATAGGCCATCCAGGCCAAATGTATGTATGAAAGCGCAAACCCACCATCGTCTCAGCCTCCCACCATCACCATCATCAATACCAGCCTTTTTCGAATGGAATGAATGAAGGTGGACCTCCCTCACCAACAGGAGCCCCCTGAAAAAATGGACGCTGTAATTTCAATACGCTAATAATTGGCCTACTCTAATAATACTTCTAATTTTTCATCCAAAGATGACATCCTAGTAAAGCCTCTCACACACACACACACACACACACACACACACACACACACACACACACACACACACAGAGCCTAATCACATCAAGGGTAATAGAAGCAAGGCTTTTGATTTCTCCACTCTGGATTGGACACACACACGTGTTCCAGTGCAGGTAAGTGGACCAATTCTGGACACTCAGTATGTCAGCTGTTGCCGTTCCACTCCACCCCAGACAGCAGTCCAAACACACGGAATACAGGCCTAGTGGAGTGGAACGCCGGCCTCCAGCCAAGCGAAAAACGCACTGTAATCCTATAGGCATTGCTCGGCTAATAAGCCAGCGTCCTCGCATGACTCCAGAGGTGCAATTGCAGCATCAAAAGACTGCAGCCACTGCCGTGAACACGAAAGGCACCGGGGTAAATGGAGTTTTTATTGAGCTTTTGCGTCGCTCAGAAAGCCTGGTCTGTCCTCACATCGCCCCCTGGACTGATGAGCCTTCAGTCTGGATGGGCTCTCACAGGCATGCAGCGGAGACGCATGGGGCAGCATTTGAGAGGTGCAGTTATTGTAACCTCAGCACAGAGAAATCTGCTTAATTGCTTGTGTCGTTCACACACACACACACACACGGTTGCAAACAGGTGCAGGTGTGTGTTTCACACAAAAATGCACACACATACACACACAACAGAAGCACTTCAACAGTGAAGGCAGTGGACAGGTGTGTGGAACCATCTGGAAGAAAGAACAGAGTAAGGGTCAGCGCATTGGGCTCACCTGAGGGAAAACACACACACACACACACACACACACACATCTCACAGCAGGTCAACCACTAATCTCAGGGGTGCATTTAAACAAACCCCCTTTGAGGAAAATGATCTCACCAGCTCCTGCTTTACAGTCGTTTAGTTCAGGTTCCATCATATTTGACCTCTGAAAGGTATTTGTTTAAGCCATGAAAAAGGAATCTGTGTTCTGGAAGAATCCTACGGACGTGAAGTGGGCTTATGCAAGAAAGAACGAGCTTGTGGTTTGGGTAGGCAGGAGGCTCTCCGGCTCCCCGCTGGATTTTCTGAGCTGGAACAACCACTCCAGAGAAGATATGAGGGCCAAAACAATAAGGAGGCGGCCACAAGGATATTAGGCTCAAACCAGGGACCTTTAGATGGATTACTGACATGAACTCAGGACAGCTTTTAGGAGATAGTGCCCTTACCTGGAGATCACTTAGGAAAGGTATTGTGGAGCATTAAACAAATGGAACCCCCTGTTGAAATGAAACTTTGTAACCATCACTCAGTCAAACTAAACGAACAAAGGTGGGCATGTATGCTTCGTACCCCCTTCTGTGGTCAACACTGCACCACCTAATAAGAACTACTGTATGTAGTGCTGTATAATCAGAGGCCTATTTGTGTACAATCCTGTAATATTATGCTTCTTTCATTTCCAATGCCGGTTCAATATCTCTCAGCTTGTCAAGAAATGCACGTGTACAGCTGTCTATGGGGAGGATCTCACAGCAGAATTTGTATTTAACAATGGTGTAAAAGTGAGCTACACTCTTTCGTCTGTAGGGGGAGCCCATGAGCAAAAAAACTAATTTTGCATAATGATGCTTTAAATGTTCCAACTCCAGTTGGATCCAGTTTTGGGATCTGCAAAGGACTTTGTGAGGCCACTGTGGAAATAAGGTGAGAAGATCTGAAATCACTCCACTGCAATCAGGACATCCTGCCTCATCGTTTCTCCACTTTTTCACATTTTCATTTGTTGAAAGTTCAAATAATTCAGAAAATTATTACATTGATCAGAAATATCATTAGTACCACCTACCTAATATGGAGTAGGTGTCCATTGTGCCACCACAGCAGATCTGTCCATTCAAGGCATTGACTCCAGAAGACCAAGATTTTTGCAGCAGATCCTTGTGAGGTTTGGCAGCAAGAAGTTGTGAGATGGGAACTCCATGGATTGCATTGATGTCCCATGGATGGACTGGCTATTAGGAGCACCAGGAAAATTTCCAGTGGTCAGGAAAATAGGCCACCAAGACACTGAAAGAGCTGGTCAACCAAATGATCCACTCCAACACTTGTCAACCAAGTTAAACTTTATTGGATCTCTAGACCTTACTCCTTACTCCTTGAATGAACAATCAGGTAGCAGTAGAAACATGATTACTGATGTGATTGAGTGCAATTCGGGTGTTTTTCACTTCACCTGTCAGTGGTTCTAATATTTTGGCCAACTGGTGTGAAGGTAGAAAGTGTGCATTACTACCTTAATCTTCACTGAAAGTTCTACAACTAACTCCTGTCCAGAAAGACATTAAGAAAAATAAGGGACATGGAATAAGAGATGGACAGAGCCTCGGTTGAGCTTTGCTTCTTGCCATTTTGTTCGGTTTATGGTTTCTCTTAGGTTTTCTTTGCCACCAGAAGAACCTCGAAGAAGGCTGCTCAGAAGAAGCTCGGAAGATCTTGACCTCAAATCAAGTCCAGACTATCCGACAAACGACAAGCCAGCTTTCTCAGCTTTCTCAGAAGTGGAAGAGTCTGTAACGGGTAGCTGTTGCAGATCCCTTCTTGATCCCGAACTGAAGTGAAACAAGCAAAGATTCCTGGTGAGGAATTGTGTGTTGCAGTGGAATTCCGTCTTAAAACAGGCCTTTCAGCCCTAGTTTGCCATAAAAAGTTAAATATGCAGGGCCGTTTTCCTCAACTCTCCCTCTTTCATCCTTGCTGAGCAAGCTTATCATCAGAGCTCACAGTAATCTATATGTCATCCAACATTTTGACAAGAGAGTATCATTAGTAATGTAAAGTTATGCTCCACGCATGGATTCCTTTGACCTACCTACATCTCCCACAGCAGCCTCTCAACAAATCAAAGCACATCATCACGGCAGTGGTTTGATCCATTGAGGTCAATGAGAGTCAACGTTCATGGCTGCAGGCAGCACTGTAGGATTTTACAGACATACTTGAGCAGATGCCCCAGTGTCTCAGAGTGGTGCGGCTGGTTAATCTTGATGGGATACTGCCACCTTGTGACGGGAAGCGACGGCACTGATACACTGCCGAGGCTTCCTCTCACAGACCGTGGCTGGAGGATACTCCCTGATCTCTAATGATCGAGTGGGATTGAGTGTAGAGTTGAGCGAAGGCCTCATAATGTGGTGGCAATGTAGAGGTCAGCGTAGGAATCAAAAGCTGTGAGGCCTCTTTCAGGTAGTGTTGACGTCCCCATTCACTCGTTCAGTGCCTGGCGTGAAGACAGCGGGAGCTGGAAAGTGTGTCAGGGTTTTTCTATTCTTTAATCTTTTGATCTAAATGGTAACAGACTGTTCTTTTAATATCGGCGTGATGTCTCCTCAGGAGATTTGGTCCTCACGTACTACTGCCTTCCTTGGGAAACCTTTCATATTAAAAGAAAGGGAAAAAAGGAAAGGTGGATTGTGGCTTCAGTGGAAAATGTTCCACTAGTACTTCAACTAATGGCAGTGACGCATCCAAAGCAGGGCTTAAAGGAATCTTCAGGCGTCGTTCATCCAAATTGAACCGCTCGCTCTGAACCCTGTGTTCATAACAGAACCGAAAACCTGTTGACACACTCTTAATAGAGCCCAATCAGCTGAAGGCTTATTTCTTTGAGAACCTAGTAAGGCGCTTGCATTTGACTCAGTTTTGTTTTCCTGTGCTGCGTCTGACCTAATTCAGCACCTGCAGGCTGTTTCTGATGTCACGCAGCTCTGTGAGCCATTGTGTGCCTTACTTGGACTGACTGAGGAGATGCAGTTGTCTGCGGTCATTTGGAAGATGCCCCTGTAGGCTTAGAGCAGCCTGACCGGGTCAAGTGGCTCAGGACCTTGCTTTCTGGAGACTACGCCTGTGCCTCGTCACGCGATCCAGCTGGCCTGCCACCGCTGCGGTGATGTGAAGCAGATGATTGGTCTCCAGCTGGATGAGCACCCTTTGGTTCCTGCAGACTGGAAGGACAGAGAGGCAGGTGAGTGAATGGTCAGTACACTAGGAGCAAAGTGGAGATGGTACAGGAGAGGTCTAAACCATTCAAATGTACCACTACGTCATGTGGATGGACTCCACAACTTTCCACAGCTAAGGGCATCAGAGGGCAGGGAATGGTGGACCTCCATAACTGGGGGCTAGCTTGGTTGGAGGGCCCTACAATGAAACGTGGAGGCCTTAATGAATGGATTGCGGTGGACAATACCCTCTCCACCCTGGTAGAACAAAAAAGCTGTACCCAAGTCAAAAGCGTTGGTGCTATGTTACGTTAAGTTATGGTTGAGAGTCCAACAGAGCTTAACTGGTCTCACTGGTGGCCTGGTAGGAAGGTTTTCCTTCCCTCTCCTTCAGTTCCTACACTCAGAGTTGCCAGTGCGGACATTTGTAGGCAGGTATAATCTAATTGCCCATTTAGCATTCTCCTCAAAGCCTGGTGAGATGTCCATTGCTTTTGCGTGTGGGTTTTCACTTCACTCAGGCGAGGCACGTAGTAACCTTCCCCCATGGAATTGGAAGGAATTGACCATTTGACCCAGACTCAGTTAAGGAAAAATTGATTAAAACCCAAAGGACAGAGGGGGGGAGGTGGGGTCCTTACACTCCCACAGATCATTTACAGTGTGCCGAAAGAAGACCTTACGCTCATGCGCAGCTCGTCCACTTACGGGACCCTGCAGATTTAGATGTCAACCCTGGTATTACTTCTTGTCTAGTTTGCAACATAATTTACTGCAGTTGTTACTATATTTCCTGGACGTCGTTCCTGGAAGACGTGACAGTGTTTTATGGTCACTGTTGTTTAAAATATCCTCCTTCTTTGTTGTGGTCCGAAATTCAAAGAAGTATTGCAGCAGAAGCAGCGCCCTGTCCACCTCCACCTCATTCCTCAATGCCAGTATGGATGACTGTACACTCCCACAGGGACACACACACACACACACACACACACACACACGCGAAAAAAATGCTGAATCATGCTGTAATGCACTCTCATTCAGAAAGGCCTGTCTCAGCAGGTTGCTGTTTCTGTGCTTAGAGAGCAGCTTTTAAATCATGTCTCCAGACAGAGCTGGGAGTTGGGCTTGGTTGCATCATGCGACCGCTGTGAAGCACACTGTTAAACAGGCGGTGCACGTTGTGTAAGGCCTCTTGTTGGAAGAGGGGTGTTATTGCTGTACATTTGGAGGGCTTTCCAGCTGACCGCTTCATTGGTCATAACACTAGCAGTCCAGGATAGTAGGACAGGCAGGAATGCCACGTGGCCCTCTGCCAAACATGCCAAACACAACGCTGATACCGTCAGCAAAACAAAGTGCATACCATAATCTACACACATACTGTAAAACGTTCAACCCTGGTCCTGGAGGCACCCCTGCCCTGCATATTTTAGCTTGAATACATCCCCTGCAACTTTGAGAGGCTCTGTGCAGGGTAGGGGTGCCTCTAGGACCAAGCTTAAAAAAACACTGCTCTAAACAATCACCTTATTCTTTGTATGTAATTTAATTTTATTTATCTTTACTGCATGAACATGCAACATCAGAAAGATGTTCAAATTATGTCTGTTTCACGTTGGTTGGGCCAGATCCACTCTTGCACGTCTTGTGGACGTGAAAACACGCTCAATATCTGACCATCTGACTTGGACGTGCAGTATGGGTTCACTTTCGGAAACTCTGTGGACGTCTTTTAAACGTTGACAAAGACGTTTCATTGATACGAAGGTGTCCTGGCTCAGTGGGTGGTACCTGACGAATGCGTGAATGAACAAATCCACTATGAATTTTGAGTTGAACACACATTGTTGGACATCTTGCGTTGTGAATACTGGGACATTCGTGACATTGTGCTGAAGGTGGAGGCCGAACTTCAGCTCACTTTGAGTTACTCGCCGAGCTATACTGCACTCTGCGAGGAGCTCATTATCATAATATAGATTTGACTTCTTTGACTTCTGCACAGAACTCATTAATCAAACACACTTGATAAAGTGTCTTCAGGGTAAATCTGAAGAAACATCTGTTCACATGCTGTCAAAATTTGGATGGCGTTGCTTTAGGAATATGCAAACGTGACAAATGGCAGGGTACGCTTGAACTTGTCCGGTGATAGATTCACCCCATATTAGTGTTGGCCCCCAGTTTGAGACACGGCAAACCAGTTTAATGCACAGCAGACTGGGTTGAACATGTATCTGAAGCTGGCACAAAAGGCTTAGTACATCTGCTCCTCGGTTTCTGTGCACACACACACACACACACACAGACACACACACACACACACACAAAGACAGATGTTGAAGCCCCAGGTGAGACACGGTTGTATAACATCTGCTGATCCACCTTCTGAAGGTTGGCCCAACAAATATTAATGTAGCCCAGCATAATTGAATTACACGTTCTCTTCTTCACACAGAGAGAGATGAAGCCCCGTTCTCTCTCGCTCGGCTCTGGGGCCATTTGAGTGGCAGGTGTGCACATTGATTTTCCAAAGGATCAGGGATGTTGCTATCAATATAGTACCTATTTACAACACACAATATACCAGTGGATTCACATGCAAATGGAAGCCTTGGCAGAATCGCGTTCTTACAAAGAAATCTGGAGAAGAATGCAGCAGAATTCTGCTCCTGCCTGACTGACAGCAAGGCCGGGACATCACAAATTTTATTCGCAGTGATTGTGAAGCTGTTTTCTGTGGGAAGAGGCTTCAAATTAATATTATCCATTCATGGATACACAGCCGAGTTAAGAACTCCAGACCCGGAAAATTCTTAACAACTGTGGTGGGCAGATGGAAGGTCATGGTCCAGTGTGTTCACAGACCATTCAATTACACTGAATGAGCTTTCTAGAGCTTTCTGATTCACTGCTTAGCAGATGAGATGAGAGCGGTCACATTAACTGCTTTCTCTTTTTTTGTTTCTCTATCGGTATCTTAGACAAATTTCGGACATCCCATGAACACCTATGACTTAACATATTTAAATATATGGACGTTTGATGTTCGTTGTAACTACACTGAGAGATGGAGGTGATAAAACCAAACACACACAACTGATGGAACGTATTTAAACATCATCTGTTAAACGTTAGGACGCCCTCTGCCCTAATAACTGGTGTTTCCTCCTTTGGTTGAAATAATGCCAATTAGATGTTTCTTCAGCTGGAAGAAAGACGTTCCCACTCCTCCATGTGGAATTCTTTCAGCTGTGAGATGTTTCAGCATCAGTCTTTGTACAGACGCTCTTACATTCTCCTCAAACCCCCTCTGATACAATAAAGATCTCCTAGTGGTTTCTATGATGGAGAGATCTCCACACCCTGCTGCATGGTTAAGGGGTCATGCCATCAGCTGGTGTTGGTCCACTGTGTTTAATCAAGTCCAGAATCAATGCAGCATCCCCCAGGTGATTTTAGAGCTCTTCATGCTTCTGCTGTTAGAGCTTTATGGAGATGCTGAGTACAGTTCCAGTGCAAAACCTCTTATATAGCCTATTAAACATTACAATAATGAGGGACTGGATTTCTGTGTGTAATAAATATGTCATACATGTGATATTTTACCTGTTTGAATTCAATTATGACCAATAAAATCTTTTGCTGATATTCTCTGAGATGCATAAGGACATCTTTTCCAAACCTGTTTCCAAATATCTTGCGTTGAGGAAGAAGGAAAGGTTTTCTTCCAATGATTTTTCTAGGAAAGTCATATTTGCCCAGGTGTTGCTGCACAGTAGAATAGTGCACTCCAGACTCTAAATCCTTCTGAAAGGGGTTTGGTTGGCTTCTGCTTTATAATTGGTTAATATCCAGGCCTTTGTTAGACTTCCAATTTCTGTTATCTGGAATCTTGGATTTGCATTATGAGGAAATGGCTGCATGAAAAGGCTTTGTTACCTTTACAGCCTGATAGCTGACTGATTAGAGGAGCCCATTTCTGCTGATTGCTGGGAGAAGTATTTATCGACTTTTCTAATCTGCGTTTCTGGCCTTTCCTACCAGTGACTGTAAACAAGATACGTAGGGTTGGAGATCTGGATTAAGGTTATCAAGAAGCTCAAACCTCTTGGAGTGTGCATACTTGTTCTCTTTCTCACTCTAAAATTGAATAGACTAAAATCAATATCAGTTCATATTTGACTTGCTTTTATGCAATCAGTTCATTTTCTGCTCCCTTGATCGTTCACACGAACGTCGGTTCTACATAAAAGCTCTCCCTCCGCACAAAGCACCAGAATCCAACTGCCCAGTCAAGCACCTTACTGGTGTAACTGTGGGAGGAGCCAACTCTTTTTAATGCAGAAGCCAAACGGTGAGAGGGTTGAAGTTATGCAGTGTGCTCAGCTTTGTGTGTTTCACCTGCACACTCCCTTGGAACCCGAGATCCACACTTTGCGGGTAGTTAAATGCTATTTTCTAGCCTTCATAACTCAGGATCACAGTAACCTACAGACATAACTAACTACAAGACCCTGTCTAACCTTAGAGACCTCTGGAGTCTTCCATCTTTATGCCCCACCCCTTTTGAAGCAGATGCCAGCTTCGGCAACCTACCGGTGTGCAGGGACTTCAGGTCCAGCTGCAACATCTGTGGGTAACTGGGTGCCTGTTTGCCTCCATGCCCAGTTGCCCAACTAAGCCTCCTTTTAATTGTACAGTTCAAATAAACTTTTTCCAGATGTGAATCGTCAGTGAGTCTTACACTGAGGTGTGACCATACCAGCAAAGAGAGCATGCTTTGCCAGGCCTTCTTCCTAGAAACCTGAGTGGCATCATTTTGATGGATTGCTCTATTAGTGTATTAAAAGCCACACTGCAAAAAAGCACTATTAATGCACCATTGTCAGTGCGGCTTGCAGACTAATAAGATGTGATGACTATTTGGGTATGAGCCAGATGTTAAGCCTTCCATAAGCGAGTGTGCAGAGACTGCTGTGGGTATTAGCTATACAGATGCTGTGTCTGAAAATAGTGTTTGAAAACATCATGTGTGGGAGCAGAACAAAGAACCCATTTCAAAGACAGTTCCCCTTTATTCTAAAGGCACTGTTAATGTGCCTGTGATGGAGTGGAATTATAAGCGCAATGGGTTTATTTAACTTCTATCCGGCGTGTGTGAATAGTTCCCTCTCACGTAGCGGCTCTAGGAGGATCCGTGGCCTTGAAGCGTGTCACGGCAAAGACGATTAGTGGGAATAGAAATTGACGCTTAAATGGTGAAAGCTTTGGATGCATTGTGGGAGGAAAGACTATAATTCTCATGGAACAATCCACAGCATCCCACTCGACGAATTGTTGGAGGTACCATTTGAAGGCTATTGCTGCGTGAGGTAAAGGTATTTTTAGGACAGTGCGCCTGAGCTGGAACATCAGCGTAAAATAGGAGTAGCCAGCACAATGTGCATGTGGCCAGTATGTCTGAAAAGCATGTAGGACAAATTGTTGTCTAAATCGCTGAAGCTCCATGTCCCTCTCTTCAAAGGCAGGGATGGGTGTGAGGAGAATGCTGTCTAGAAAAATACAGATATCGGCTTTAGCCTCTTTGTCTTGCTTCGGCTGTGGGTGGCTGAGATGTTCCTTCTTCCCGTCCCCCTTTCCCCTTCTCTCCTTCTTCATTTCAAGAAATGAAGGTACAATTTCCCACTCCTCCATGCGGAATTCTTTCAGCTCTGTGATGTTTCAGAGTCCATCTTTGTGCAAGCCCTCTTACATTCTCCTCCAGCCCCCTCTGAGGCAGTAAAGATTTCATAGTGGTGTCTATGATGGAGAGCAAAGCAGCCCCAAACCATAAC
This sequence comes from Acestrorhynchus altus, assembly GCA_034509495.1. NCBI lineage: Eukaryota > Metazoa > Chordata > Actinopteri > Characiformes > Acestrorhynchidae > Acestrorhynchus > Acestrorhynchus altus. Next base: position 40,575,836 of record CM067504.1, read on the forward strand.
ACTTCCACCACCGTGCTTTACAGTTGGTATGAGGTTCAATAGAATGGCTGGTCTCTAATTCCCAGACTCATCTGCATCTACAACCTTCTTTTGAAGGCCTTAGAAACCTCTTTGGAGCGGTTTAAATAAGACAGCCTCCTCCAAAGTCCCAAAGGTTTAAACATTGGCAGCTGATTCTAATTTTAGGCATTTTAAGTCGTAAATGTGGGGATGACCTAACTTTTCTAATCATTATTTTTCTTCAGTTTCATGAGTTGAGTTATATCACATCCATCTCTCAGTATAGTTCAAATGAGGATCCAGTGTCCATATGTTTAAAGATATTGGACATATAGGTGTTCATGGGGTGTCCTAACTTGCATTTATATGCACTAAAGCGGTCAGTGCTGCCCATTCCGTTTTGATATTGCAGCAGGCTGTTGTCATATTCATTGAACTTATCAGGGCTGTTTCAAGCTTGGGTGTGTTCAGAGGGAGGCACAATATGGGGCGTCCAGTCAAATGTATTTGTTTTAAAGGTCCATTAATAAAAATCAGCCTGTTTCATACAGAATAAGTGTGTTGGTGCAAACATCACAAAGTGGAGCTCAAGTGAAAGAACTACTGTATGGGTTCTGACAGTTTTAGGAATTCAAAAAGGGTTCTTGGTGTCACCCCTCAAAGGATTCTGGATGTCGTTCCTCAAACAGGATCAAAGGTCTGTCTTGGTGAAGGATACTGGATAGGAATACTGTCTCCCTGCTGCTGCTGTGTCTGAGGTTGGCTTATTTGTTTTGAGGTTGTTGTGTGTTTTTTTTCCACACCCACCGGTTAAACAGGCTCACAGAATCACGGAAGCAGGAAGTCGTGGGTCATGCACCTGCCTCTAACACAACCCATTCTGTCTCTATGCAGCTTAACCTTCTTCATTATCAATAAACTGCTCTTACCCAGGCACCGGTAAGTCACCTCTTTTCATTGCATTATTGTAGAGGGGTTTGGATCTGCTCAGGAATAATGATCATGAATAGAGTAACTCGAGAGCTGTTCCTGAAGCAGCTCAACTGAAATGGAGCATCTGCTCTTTGTACCACAGTAGGCAGGTTATGATTTGTGTTATGGTACATGCACAGGATGCATCTTTGATTCACTATCTTTTCTGCATGAACTGAAACGTGCACGCTGCGAACTTTGCTTCAATCATTTCTTCTTTGAGGGCATCTGCTGTGACTTCTGTGAATTGACTTAGTTGCTCTTTTCCAACACTACAGCTATTTCATCTCAGGGTATGTGGGTGTACACCCCCCCCACACACACACACACACTCACATCCGGTTTATCAGATAATCAAAGCTCACGTCTCCACACAGGCAGGAGAATGTCGCAGACAGATGAGGAGTCATTCAAGGCTGTGCACCTTGACCAACCTGCTGCAGAGTCCACCAAACCAGAGCCAGAGCCAGCAGCCCTCCAGGCTGATTCTAGTGAAGCTGACCCATCCAGCGTTCAAGCTCCAGAAACAGGAGAGAGGACATCAGCCCCAGCCTCCAGTGCGGCAGACCAAACGGGGAAATGGAGCGCTGCCGTGGATCAGTTCAAACTTAAGAGATTTTTTGTCCTTCGGGTACGGAGACATCTCATTCTTATTGAATCCAAATCTCCACCTGTAAAGGTGCTTCAAAGGCCCAGAGAAGAACCACTTTGTTACCGTATACAGAAAAAAGGCAGAGAACCTTTTCATGTGAAGGTTCTTTAAACCTGTAGCACACCGTCCCCCGATGGACAAACCAAACGAACTGGTCGACCCTGTTGCCCCCACCCCATCAGCACTGCTGAGTCTGTTACTCAGTAACACACCACCATGTCAGTGTGACTGCAGTGCTGAGAACGACCCACCACCCACATAATAGCTGCTCTGTGGTGGTCCTGTGGGGTCCTGACCATTGAAGATCAGGGTGAAAGGTCTACAGTCTGTCATAATAGTGTTCAAAGTGCTTCTCTGGGTTCAGGGAGTGGAAATCAGGAGGTGGTCATAATGTTATGGGTGTATATCCTTCCTTTATTTATTTGAGATGATTTTAGCAGAACATTTTCTAGATAAACACACCACAAAAAAAGGAATATTCACAATTACAATCTGAGTCTGGCTCAAGTTTCGAGTCAGTGCCACCTGTCTCAGCAGTAGTGTTTCAGTAACACTGAGTGAAATCTCATTGTGCGTGGTAATCGATTGTATTAAGATCATTGTAACAGCACACTGTGTTATAACAGTGACTGCACCCAGTGTAAATATGCTTAACCACATGATAAGCGAACAGTCAGGCCAAAAAGCTCACCTTACCTTCTCCATTACTGCAGCCTCTTTGTACTTACTAGTACAGTGAGCAGCTGTGGGAGGTCATAAAGTGGAAGTACTTTGTTGCTGCATGTCTTTTTGAATTCAGCCGAATTGGGACACAGCCCCAGTTGAGGGGGTGGCTGAATGGCTTTTCAAATCCCTTCCGAGACTCATCTGCATCTACAACCTTCTTCCTGAAGGCCTCAGAGAGCTCTTTGGATCTGACCATGATGATCCCACTCACTTCAACAATCAAGAGCAAACCACACTAATGTCTGGAATTTAAATAAGACAGACTCCTCTGAAGTCCTCTGTAATTATCATCTAATCATCTGCTGATTTATAGTTTGTTTTGAGATATTTTAAAATTTCCCAAACTTCTCTTCTTTCAGAGAGCTCTATGGACGTTGCCATGGTGATCCCACTCACTTCAACAATCAAGAGCAAACCAAACTAATGTCTGAGGTTTTTAAAAAAGACAGAATTGCTAATATAAATGAAATTTTTAAAAGACTTCAGTCAGATTTCTTCAATTTACAGTTTAATTATGTCCCTTCCAACTCGCAATATAGATAAGAGGAGATAAGATATTAAAAAGTAATAATAATAAATACAATAAAGAATATTATTTTCATAGACTTGTGTATTGCTGCCATCGTTGGACGATAGTCTAGTCTACACACAGCAGTGGCAGCTACTTTCCTCCCAAAGCCGAGAACATTTGCTAAGCAAATTCTGGATGTATGGCATCTCACGTACAGAGATGCTGCTCAGTTTGCAGAGTGCACTCAAAGTTCAGGAGAAAACACTGTCACAGGAGCTCACAGGGGCCCACAAAGCTTTTTCTGCTGAAATATTAAAAGGCATTTGTAGTAGCAGTGACTAAATAGAGCTCAGACTCAACGGGCAAGCTGGTGTCACGATCTGACCGATTTGATCCAGTCTGTTGATGTAAACCTGACCACTGCAGTTGTTTTACTGTAATCCGGTGCTGTAGCACTAACTTTAGGCTGTGTTTTGTCCTGCTTTAGCCTGGGACTCTGGATCATGCCATTGAGGATCTCCAGCGTCTGGTTAATCAGAAGGATGACGGCGCTGTCCAGAGCATTTGGCTGTTGACTGAGTATGTTTTACCTGTTCTTATCAGTTACACACAGCTCTAAGGTAAAGGTGCACATAGACAGTGCACAGCAGTGCACCACAGCGTCAGTGTGACTGCAGTGCTGAGAATGACCACCACCCACATAACACCTGCTCTGCGGTGGTCCTCTGGGACCCTGACCATTGAAGATGAACTACAGTCTGTAATTATAGAGCTACAAAGTGCTCCTGCACGGTCCGAGGAGCTGATTAAATGGACAGTGACTGGTCTGATCTACTAATGCTTTGCATCTCTGCTGTTCCTGTATTGTTTAAAAGCAACTGTCTTCATTGATGAAACGGGGATAGGGGCCCTGTAGTATCCTGAATATCCTGTTGAAACATTCACACCCCCACAATGAACACTGTCATCCTGGAATGTGGGAGTGTCAGCGTTGTGTTTTGCTTGAACATGAAACACAAAGGTAGTGGATGAGTGGGCTAAAATGGGGTGGAGGTCATTCGTGCTGTTCCCGACAGGACTGACACTGTTACTGACGCAAGGAGACACAAAGTTTTAGAGAAGACGTGAAGGACAGGACGAGGGTTTGGATGAAAAGGCTTGTTTTATAGAACTGATTGGAGTTTCTTCCTTGAAAAGCCAATTTTCTCGAATTGCTTGTAAGTTTTCATCAAACTACTCTTAAAAGCTCATGTAGAAAACCTTTGCCATCAAGTCTCAAGTGTCCCTTTGGCACGTATCGGTCCAGTGACTTCGTGAGCTCAGCATCCCCCTGACTGTTTGACATGGTTGGTTCACTCTCAGACCACGCTAACACTCACAGTGAGCACTATGATCGAAGGATCACAGATTCAACTTCCAGGCCGTGCTGCATGCCATCGGTCTAGAGTCAGAGAAGACCCTCTCTGGGTGAGTAGATGGTGCTCCCAGTGTGATGCTGGTCAGTATAGGCATCTAGTAGATGATGATACAAAGATAAACAAATCAATTGGACTGTGGATGTTGCTGTATCATTCTTAAGCAGTACTTATGATATCCCAGGTGGTTGCTGTGGTACTCAGTGTGGATGGTTGGGAGCTGCTGGTGTATCTTCATCACATAAGATGGGTGCACACATTTTGCCTAATTATTCCTATGGAGAGTGGCACCATGGCTTTTACCTACATACACACCTCAAAAGCATTGTCCACACATGTCCACACATCAGGAACCCTGATCATCTGATGAATCTCCATGGAAGGGAACCCAGATTTATTCCCTTACTGTAAGATTTTTGTCTCATTTGTTTGATTGAATTCTCCTTATCTTCTTTTGGGATAATAGCCCACGTCTTGTATAGCTGTGTTTTATGTCCTTGTCCCTTGTTAGGCAGGACATTTGTCGTCTAGGTCCTGGACATTACTGCAACATACGAAACTGTAGACACTGAGAGATTTGTATGCCTTGAGTGTGTCTTTTGTCCACAATCTGTCACTTTAATTTTGACCAGTTGGTTGTTAATCCACTGACCTGACTGGGAGAACAGGTCCAGATACCGCCCCCCATTGAAGTGTGAGTGCAACGTCATCTTAGGGTTGGACAACCCGTCTTTTGCTGGCAAGCTGTTCAAATAGCTGTGAAAGGTGATATTTCCATTTCACTATTAATCTCTGTTTACAAGCACACAGATAGTCTATCATACCCCCGGCTGGCATGGCATGATGGGAACACGGCCTTAGTCAGTGATGGACAGGCCATCGGGAGAACCGGGTGAGTGTGGGCTGCTGAGAAAGTGAAGGAACCTGGTCGCATTGAATGGTCTGTAAAAAATTCCAGGGCTGATTTTCGTAGCCAGTCCAGCCCTGGCCTGTGACACACCTCCTAAAGCAGTCGGTCACTGACAAGAAGGACACCCAGGTCTTTTTTTATACTTAGGTCATTCATTTTTCTTTACTTTCAGTGGTTAAACACTCCTGAACCACACTCAACCAGCCTTCATGTCTGTAAATCTGCTCCATAACGTCAGCTCGGCAAACTCATTCATTCCGAGATGTCTCTTATGCTGCTCAAACCAACACAATTGATTAATTATTCATGTGTTTCCTGCTGTTATTCACAATCGCAGCACAAACCTGACAATCCGCTTGTCTAAGCGCATGGATTGGTTCTCCGTTCGGTCAGTAGACTGACAAGTTTTTCCTTCTGTGACACGTTTATGACTCAACACGGTGACCATTCTTTCAGTCTTCACTCTCTGGACAAAGACTAGGCTGTTGTGCATGAAGTTCTGCTTTGAGAAACTGTGTTAACCGCCTGCTTTTGCAGAGGACTTCCTCTTCATTGTTATTTAACACACCTTGCTCCATAACGTCTGTTAGACTTACTTCATGGGAGGAAGTGGCAAATATGAAAATGATAAACAAATCCTGGCCAGGTGTAAAGTTTTTAGGTCCTTGGTGAAAAATAAACCAGTCAAATGAAGACAAAATCCAGAAATGATTTGCCAGTGAATTGGTGGAAAGCACATTTTTGATTTGGTAAAAATGATGAACCAGAGAGTTCAGTCAGGGTCAAAAATCAGGTTGAGCAAATACAAAGTCTGGCCTAAGCCAGAGTAACAAGCAGAAGGTCCGAGTCTGAGGTTTAGAAATGGTGGCCTGATTCTAATTTTAGACATTTTCAGTAGAAATAAATGTTTTACATTTAAAGTCTTCAGTTGAGTTTAACTATTTCACCTCCATCTCTCAATACAGTTACAATGAAGATCAAAAAGCCCAGATGTTGAAAAATGTAAGAGAAGACAGAGGTGTTTCTGGGACGTCCTAACATCGTCACATGACCATGTGGCCCAAACTGGCAGACGATGCAGTCGTCCTGAGTTACAGTTGTTAAAGTAGATGCAAGATAAAAGGTCCTTTTTAACAAAAGCATCTTAGAGATGCCAAACCACAGATGGAGGTCCATTATTCCAGCCCTTGTTCTGTAGCTAACTAAGATGAGCAGGAAATTATTAAAGTGAAATAAACAGGCAGTAAAACAGGGCTGCTGGAGGATGTTTTGCTAAATGCACTGGCGGATGTCAGCTCCTATCAGTCTGGATGCAGGCTTTCAGGAAACTCTTTAAAGGCCTTACCACGTGAGGATGAATAATATATCTCATTTTCCTTGGCCCAACACACACACACACACACACACACACACACACACACAGGCTCTGTGGCCTGGTTTTTTTTTTGTAATGTATTTCTGAAAATACAAAAAGTGCCACCATGTATGAACTGCTTATCAGCTGACAAAAGTCATGGCATAACAGTATGCAAATGGACTATGTGATGCCTTGGTACCACCCACACCTGTATAACCTGTGAGATGTTATCTTGTGAGTGAGGTTGAACACTGGCCAGTGAGATCATGGCAAGATGTGAAGTATCAGAGTTATTAGAGTTCGAACGAGCCACAATGGATGGGAAATTCCATTTCCAAAGTGCAGGTATTTAACGTTCCTCGATCCACAGTGTCATGAGTATGCCAGGAATACGTCATGGAAACGCATTACCACCCACAGTGGACAGCACAGTGGATGGTAATGATCAGGATGGCTGCATCTGAATAGTTGTAAACAGACAAGCAACTCTTATATTTCTTATATTTGAATGTAAGTCAAAGTAAATCAATTCAATTTGCTTACACAAAAGCAGGACTCGTCCCTAAAGATGACCATTGCTATTCTGATGACTCCATGACAGTCTTGCACAACACCATCAGTCTTTGGTGACAGTGACGTGGCTTTAAGGGCAGTCATTGTAATGGTCTGCAGTCATGTAGACATGCATTGTGCAGCCATATGCCAAACGGAGCACCCTATTGGGATGGATCATCACAGGACACCGTTAGGAACGTCTACAACTCCATGCAGAGACGTCTGGCATGTTGTGTTAAACCCGAGTGTAGTTGTGTCTGTTGGGTCACTCCGTGCATGTCACACAATCCATGGTCTGTGTCGGTCCCCCAGGTTTTCCAGCCTTCTCCATTCCACTGCAGCAAACAGCATACTACGGTAATATCTGCATGACCAGCATGCGTGCAATACATGGAAAAGTCCAACTTGGGACCTCTGCTCAAATGAATTTTGAACTCTTCTCTGCAAACTTCACTTGCAAAAGCGCACTACCAACACAACAGCACGAGTCAGGATGGAAAGCACGCGCAACAGGATGACCTTCAATAGTCCCTCAGGTACCGAGATAAGTAAGCGCTATTCCTCTCCCATAACACTTTTCTTGGTCATGTAGGGACCCCTCCTTCAAAGACACGAATGCCTTCCTAAAGCATCGTCTTCTGCTGGATTGATGAGGCATTTAGTACAGCTATCAGAGACAGAGACAAAGAGAAGCTGTGCAGTCTGTTTGCACCCGGAGATGTCAAAACAAGCATTATGCAAAATACATGCATAATGCAACAGCCACCATGTACTGTCCAACAAGTGCACGAGAAGAAGAAAATGTATCCACTAGTGAGAGACAGAGAACATTTGAATGTCTTTGGCATTGTTTGATATTGTATTTTTGCACGGTAAACAGCTTTTTGATTAACAGTATGTTTTCTGCAGACAGATATAAATACACTAGTAACACCCAACCAACCACATGGGCTACCACAACAACAACATCTTGGCAAAACACTAGCAAGTGCCTAATGACCCCACTGCACCACCCTAGCAATGACAGCAACCACTTGCCAACGCCCTAGTAACAACTAAGCACCACAGTAACCACTCGGCAACATCCTAATAACCACTTAAGACCAGCACACTAGCAGTCATCTTAAACACCACAGCAACCCAACACATAATCAATCACAGGGCAATTACAGGGCACTGGTCCTGTGGATGGGTTGGGATGGGTTTCGTACTTATTTGTTTATTCATTTATTTGAGGGCAGTGCCTGTTGGGACCAAACCCATGGGCTTTCCTGTGTCTGGCACAGCTGTCCATTAAACACAGTGGGCAGGACAGGTCTGAGTACCTCAGAAGAAACCATCCTGGCAGCAGCAGTGTGAAGAAACTTTTAAAGGCTTACAAACCTTCAGTTGAAGTTCTAAACACATCTCTATTATGGAAATGGTTCTTCAGGGAAACAACAGGGGTTCTTCTGTCATTGCTCAATGAAGTCTTTGTGGCACCTTCAATTTAAGAGTGTAGGTGAGAGTCAATATTTGCCCTCTGTGTGTGTGTGTGTGTGCGTGTGTGCGTGTGTGTGTGTGTGTGTGTGTGTGTGTGTGTGTGTGTGTGTGTGTGTGTGTGTGTGTGTGTGTGTGTGTGTGTTTGGGAGGTGGGGGGTAGAAGTGGTGGCCAGCTTGTCCTGAGGGTTACCTTGTTTACAGTATCACACTCACAGTCCCCAAGGCATGAAGGGAAGGGAAAATGGATATGTGTGTGTGTGTGTGTGTGTGTGTGTGTGAGTGTGTGTGTGTGTGTGTGTGTGTGTGTGTGTGTGTGTGTGTGCGTGCGTGTGTGTGTGTCCTTTCACACCTCTATTCCCTAGACCCTCATACCATATGAAGGAGAGCAAAATCCACACAGACCCTCTAATGTCTGACTAGGTAGACAGTGAAGGGCCTGTAGGGTTTGTGGGAGGTTTGCCACTGCACACACACACACACACATACACACACAGACACACACACAGACACACACACACACACAGTGTGGGGGTTACTCTTATATGTGTGTTTTTCCGAGACAGAGATGAGAGCAGCTTCACATTGAGCACATGTGGAGATGTCATGGTGATCATTAAGCTTCCAGTAGCATCACCCAGGAGTTTCCTTGTTGCACAAACCTCTGATGATGAATAGGAAATGGTACGCTGAGTGCTGTTAGGCTCTGAGATAAAACCCTTGGGCAGTGAGCCCTTGTGTGCTCCTGGTGCAGGACAATGCCCAGCCTCGTGTGGCTAGTTTGTAGGCTGTTCTTGGGTGATGAAGGCATTGATGCCATTGATTGGTCCTCACATCCCCCTGACCTGAAACCAACTGAGAACCTCTGGGAGTTTAGGTATCAATGTCACCAAGTTGCACCACAGACTATCCAGGAGCTCAAGGTTGTTATGTTATATAGGATTAAGATTAATTGCTTGACCCCAAATGCTGGGTCAGAATAACTTAGTCTGTTAGGTTGTCCAGTGCTGTGGGACCAGTACTGACCCAGGGCCTTACTGGTTCGACCCAGCAGTAGTGCGTATTGAATAACTGTCGATACACGCAGGAAGTGGGCCAAGTGAGCAAATGGAGGATGTGGGCAAGATCTGGGCCAGAAACTATGCTTTAGATAATGAGTGTTAAGGCCCAGATATGAGCATGGAACATCATATACCCTCACATACATTTGGACGATTCCATCGTCACGTGTCCTCCGAGCTCCCTCCTGAGAGACACTCCAAGAAAAGATTTAATAGAGCAGGGAAGATAATAGAGTTGTTTTCCACTCTAAAACTGTCTTGTCTTTTGCGTGTTCTTTCCAAATCACACTTTCTTTCTCTCCTCTGCCCCACAGCTCTTCTTAACACACACACACACACACACACACACACACACACACACTCTCTCTTACCTGCAGCAGTGGCAAACTGGAGCTAAATCGCTCGAGAGCGAGAGCTCGTAAGCCTCCCGTGTTTGGTGTTTGTTTCAAAAGAAGGTCATTCATATTCAGAGCTCATGTGTCACTGATTCGTTTTCTGAACTTGTCTTTCTTCCTTGTGTCGGCGGAGCGTTTGGGACCTGAAGATGCAGGCATTCATATTTGATGAGGTTTTTGCCAAAGGCAATTCTTGAAATTTTGAAGCTTTTAGAGTATGTACATAATTGAGAGGCTTTTGCGCTTTTGTCTTACCTCAAAATAACTCGCTCAAAATCCGCTTCGCTCCATCAAAATATGCCACCCACAGCTGCAGAATTAGACAGACGTGTGCGCAAACTCCTCAAGCAAACGCTCTACAGGCCCCATGAACATTCGCCATACGCTCAAGACACCGGGCGCTTTCTTAATTTCTAAGAATTGCAGTGCAGCTGGTTAAGAGTCCTCCTGTGATCTTATTGTTTTCGGTGATTTATTTAAATGCTCGATGTGGATCACTCCTTCTCGGGATCACAGCTTGAGATGTAATTACTCTGTTTGTGATGAATTCGTTCAGGACGCCCAAAGCACAAAGCTACACGGATTGAAACCCTGCACATTCCTCGTGTGTTTAATTCCCTGGTCCTGTCGCTGACACCTGGGTGCCTAATCCATCATCCTCTGTTTTAATATCCAGCGGTGTTTTTGTTTCAGTCTTTGCTGAAAGTCGGAGCTGGTTGGGTAAGCAGGTGGCTTGGTGGGAATATAGGCCAGTGTTGGCGGAGCCGGTCTAATGTATGCAGCTCTGAGTGGAGCTCTGGAGTCAGACAGGCCCAGCAGGAGCCCACAGAACCCACGCTCAGATGCTGAGTACTCTGAGCTTAGCCCTACTAACTCCTGCTGGAGGACGAAAGTCTGCTCCTCGACACTTTAAGCTTGTCTGAGGAGTGGATGTGTTTTCATATTTTTTGATGGAATTTACCAGGTCGGATTTCTTTACAGAAGGAGTGGAATCAGGGTTCAAATACCGGGTCGTGCTGCTTGCCTTCGGCAGGACGAGGCCAAGAGAGCAAAATTGGCCATCCCTCTGGGTGGGTAGATGGTGCTGTCTCCACAACACACCAAGAGATGTGTGTAGGCATCTCGTAGTTGTTGTTTTAGAGCAGGGGACCTGAAGCTGTCAGAGCACGTTGGTTGCCTGCAATGATGCAATGGTGCCAGTTAAAACAGGAGCGGTAGTTGGCACATTGAAGGAGGCATGCATTTGTCTTCACCCTCCTAGTGTCAGGAGCATTGTATCTGGCAGGGGGTTGGGTAATTGGCACGTCCAAATATGGAAAGAAATAGTTGTTGAAGGAATCAACCGACAGGAATGAAACTTGGTGGGTAGGTTTGACATTGTGAGACATGATTTGAATAATAAGGACGGCCTTATTGCTGTACAGGAGTGACCATATAAAGTCATGCTGTTACGCAATCCCTCAAACTTGTGCTTTTGTGTTGGTAGCATCCTTTGCAAGTGAAGTATTGCTCGGAGAAGAGTTTGGATTCGTTGGTCATCTCTATCGAGGACAAAGTGGGATGAAGATGATCAGCTGTCATTCTGAGTGACTCCATGGTGGACTTTGGTTACATTGACATGGTGCTTGTAACAGTCTGCAAATATGTCCTGCATTAACAGGAGGACTCACTGAATGCCATCAAGACTCACCGAATGTCAGATATCACGGTCCCTCTGCATGGTCCCTATCAGATGATTCCATTTTTCAACCATGAAGGTCATAAGATTGACACACTGACTTCCTTGGAGCTTTGAACACATTATGACTCTCTCTCTCTCTCTCTCTCTCTCTCTCTCTCTCTCTCTCTCTCTCCCTCTCTCTCTCTCTCCCTCTCTTCCTAGGATTGATCACTGGAACAATGAGAAAGAGCGGCTGGTGTTCATCACAGAGCAATCCCTCCTCATCTGCAAGTATGACTTTATCATGCTGAACTGTGAGCAGATCCAGAGAATCCCTCTCAACTTCGTGGACCGCATTACCCATGGTGCCTTCACTTTCCCCCCTCGCTCCCTCCTCAAGTGAGTAACTAACTAAGGGAACCGCTAAGGGAACTTCGGGGAGTTTAATCCTGTCATTCGGAATCGACTGCGACTTCTTCACATTAAATCCATAAGCTGTTCACCACAATCTTTGATGCCCATTTGCATGAACTGGAGCCATGCGTCATATCATGTGTAATATAGGAGTTAATGTGAATTTATAGATATATAACGGGTTGTGTTATATAATATATTGTCTGCTTGTGATTCAAGCATGATTGGAAATTACTCAATACTATAATTTCTTCAATCAATGGTCCCAAACCTTCATCTCCCGAAAGACCACCTTCTTTACATTGGAGCTGTAAGTTCCAAAAGTGGCCTGGATTTGGCCCAAATATGTCTGTTATCTGGGTTTTTGCTCGTCAACCACAGAATCCAGCATCTAACCACTGGCTTCTGTTATAAGTAAGTTCATTGGCAGCAGGTTTCCTGTTCTATGGCGTCTGGAGGATGACGTTTGATGGAAATGTGTCAACGATTGTGTCACGATAATCGACCGCTGCAAATGCAGCAGATAGAGATGAAGGAGTCTTGCTTTAAAGCTCATTTTACAGCTCGTTTATGGCTTATTTACTCCAGCTCGTCTTTGTAGACACCCTGATTAACCTTGGCCTGTTCTTTTCCATGCTCTGTACACAGCAGCTTTGATCGTGTTACTTCCTTTCTTTTCGCCCTCTGTCGTCATTGTAAGACGAAAATACATACTGGAGAATGACATGAATTATTCACCCCGGCAGTACCAGCAGTATTGAAAAGGTACCAGTGGGCAGAGTGCAATAGGACTTAAGCAGTGACAGCACCGCGGAAGGAGGCCAGCGCCTCTTCTTTGACTTTTTCCCCCCTTTTTTTGTGGAGGAGGATTATGTGGAAGTGAATTGGATGTGAGCAGGGCTTTTATGAAGCCGAGAGGAGGGTGGGGGGGTGGGTGTGTGGGGGGGGGTTGTCAGAAGGGCTCCACAGCCACGCTCTTGTGTAAGTGATTAGTGGCAGAAATTAATGTAGGCCTTTCATCCAAACCTTTTAAAGCTGGCTCAGGGGACACCAACCCAAGTAAAACTAATTTGATGAATAAAGCGTAACGTGGCGTGAAGCGCTTAGGAGAGGCAGGTCGTATTGGAGGAGCTTTATCTCCGCACATTACATTCAATTATAAATAAAATGCCAGTGAAAACCAGTGCAAAGTGCTGTAGGGAAGGAAAAGCCAGCCTCCAACCAGAGCCTCCCTCTCTTTCCTCACATTCCTCTCATCTTCCTTTGCTCCCCTTCTTCATCTTCTCTTTCCCCCTTTCATGCTTTTTTTTGTTTATCTCTCTCCACCTCAATCTCTCCGTCACTGCAGCAGATGCCAGAGCTCCTGACAAACCTCCACTTATCTAAAATCTTTCTGCCCACAAAACATCACAGGCCAGTCCTTCACGTAGGCCCACCCTCCACACAAATCATCTTTATTGATCCAAACCCCGGCCTACCCCACTGCTGGAGTTTCACCACTGCCAGTCACCATGATTGATAAAGTCTCGATTCTGCAGCGATCAGTCATCTCGCTGATCGTTCCTTCGCTGGTATCGTCCAATCAGGACCTTTAGCTCCCCTTAGCGACGCCGGAGAACTCGTACACTTCCGCAGCGAGGCAGCCTAGGTTGGGCCTAATTTCTTTATACCATCAAACAGCATCATTCAAATGAATAATTAAGTGAACAGAGTGCCTCTTTGTTCCCTGGCCTCTTCCAAAGTGCACCCCGTGTCAGGCTGTATAAATTGAGCTGTCCCTGTGCTATACGTGCATACATTCCCACAGCCTATTTCCTCCATCCAACCTGAGGTGACCCTTGCCTTCTTCATGCAGCTCTCTGGAAGAAGAACTTCTCGGAGGAGGTTAAGAGTGACGAGTGGCTTGAGATGCCGGGAATTGTTTTATTTGAAGGGTTTTTTTTGTAGTTTGACCAACTTTTATTCAAAGTCTTTCTAGGAGACAGTCACACATACCAGATATTGTTACTTTCAGGAGATCCTTGGATGCTCTGTCGCTCTGTCACTCTGGAGAAGGGCGTCTGCTAAATGCCATAAACGTAAATGTAGCCTGGAAGAAGATAAGCAGTGTAAAGATGGACCAGTTGGACCAGTTGCATGTGCTCAGCACTGGCAATGGTGTTGAAATGATCTGATAGGTTGGATTAAGATTATCTGCTGCTGACCCGACTGAATATACTCTAAGAACAAGCAGTCTGAGCTCTGTTTAGGGGGCCTGTCGGCTGAAAAGTGTGAAAAAGCCTCACATTACATCACACCGTAATTGTAAAATATCGGAGAGTCGGGATAATGGGGGAGAAACGCAGCCTCTCCTTTCACAGCAGGTTCCATACCATGAGGCCTGCTCTTAAAGATATCTGATAATGAGCAAGCTGCACACTGAATCATTTAAGGCATAAACTTCTGGGTTCTCTGAGAATCCATCTCTTCTCTGTGCGTAAAAAGGTTGTGGAAAAAAAAAAAGAGCGCGAGGCGAGTCCGTTCCCAGCCATTTTCTTACACTCAATTTGCCGAAATTGAATTGTTCGGGATAGAGCTGTTCTTTGAAATCCTCACAACAAGCTCTGCTCGGCGGGAATAAAAGAAGAAGTGAGTGATGTTCAGGGTAACTGGGTAATTACCTCGTCTAGACGGTTTGAGAGAGAAGCACTTTTCAAAAACACATCCCCGACTCCCCATCTGACACACTCGGCTCGCTCTGCCTCACGCTGGCGCGGTGAGCGGCTTTGAGAAATAATGGGGGCGACTGCAAGGCACAATGCAACATTAGCACAGGTTAACTGAAATGGTTCCAGGGCTTCTGGAAGAGCAACACTGAAGATGTTCCATTAACCATTCAGTGACGGAGGTACAGTGGAGGTGCAAGCTGAAATCAACCCCAGTCCACCTAAATAAGCAAGGCTGGTTCCCTGCGTGAGGTCACTGGAAACGTCCCACAACATTGGCCTTCTGGGGTTCTGAAGGTTAGATGGGCAAAAGTGATGGTGAACCAAGGTTTGCAAAATCTACAATGCAAATAGAGGCATGTTCGTTACTGTCCAAAGGTGGTGATGATGCCACCAACAAACGGGTCACCTTGTATATTTAAAGTGGTTGTAACTTCAGTTACTGTCAGCTGGACATTTCTGTTCTCAGTCCAGCAGTGACACTGAGGGGTTTAAACATTCCGGCAGCACTGCTGTGTCTCGTACCAGCGTACCACCACCATGTCAGTGTGACTGCAGTGCTGAGAATGACCCACCACCCACATAATATCTGCTCTGTGGTGGTCCTGTGGGGTCCTGACCATTGAAGATCAGGGTGAAAGGAGGAGGATAAAGCTGATGACATGAGACAAGAAGATGGTCATTACGGTTGTTTGGTGTCTGGCACAGAATCAAATATTTCAGGGCGATTGGCCGGGCACCGGTAAGCGGATTCCAGTCACTGACCAATCAATTAGTGCGTCTTTAATATCCATTATAAATGAGTAATTAACTCACCTGATATGGGAAAATAATAAGACAGAGTTTTGTTGTTTTGCTGCTGTTTCTGGGAATCTGTGCGGTGCAGAGCAGCACTTGCGGGTATTACTGCACATAATAACGTCAATTATCATCGTAATACTCATTTAAACGAGTCTGGCGCTAATGTGTGAAACCAGGCTTGCATTGTCTTCTACAAAAACACACATTCCTCCGGGGTCTGTTCTCATAGTCTGTTTGAACATGACTTTAATAAACATTCAGTTATGCCGTTTTGGCCTTCAGCACCAATTTGTAAGTCTGAGACTGGCCTTTCTGCTGTGACACGTTAGTAACAGCAGCGTCTGACCTCATATTGTCTGTTTTTTCCTCCGCCGTCCGAGAAAAGCCCTCGTTTCTCATTAAGCGATCAAGATAAATGTGGGGGGACTGTTTCAAACGGTGACAATATGTGTAGCGCTGCTGGTTCTGGATGCATGCCATTTGGCTGAAAGCACTGGTCATCCTATGTTAAAATCTCCAGCACCGTTAATGTAAGGTCACCGCTGAGCACAAGGAGACAAACAGAGGTCGAAAGGCCCGGAGGCTTTGGAACCCCATTATCTAACGGGCTTTAACGTTAATATGCAAATGGAAGGTTTCCTTAAAAACAAGCTGATTTGCAGCAATTAAAGGGTGGTAACTGGTCTGCACGTTGTTGATCTGATTCACATGGTTAAACGCAGGCTGATGGCACTTCTGCTACAGCCTCGGAATGGTCGTTCCTCATCTGCTCAGCAGAGGGCAACATACTTACACTCTGAGTCTCTCAGGGCCGCAAGCGCACGGTACCCTCCACTCCTTCCACACCGCATTGTAACAGAAACGAGAACCAAGCTGCGGAACCAGTTGAAAACCTTGTAGTGTGTGAGTTCTCCAGTCTGAACTGTTCATACAGAGCGTAGGTGGAGCTCGGACAAAACTAACAAAGCGCTGTCCCACAGGGCTGAATGCGATAGACTTCCCGATATGGAATGGAAGGGATTAGTCTTGTTTCTTTTGCATTTGTTAAAGACTTCTATTCTGCAAGCATCTGCTTGTCATACGTTTTGTGGTATTGAGGCATATCTTCTACGTTGTATGGCTTCAGGAATCCAGTGTAGAGTTGAGTCTGGAGAGGAACGGCCTACTAGATGAGGGATGTTGGATTCTGGAGGTTTATAAAGGTGTACAAAGGGTTCTTGGAGACATGCCATAGAATTTATAAATATATATGTCATATACTGTATATGAAAAAGACGGTCAATAAAGGTTCTGCAGGTTCTGAAACCGTCCTATTACCACCTTATGTTCTTGTGAAGGTACAGGTTTTGAATTAGGGATGGGCGATAACACTGATTTTGCATTCGATCTGATATCAAGTATTACCAAGATAATTTACCAACACCAGTTAAATTTACAATTAAAATTTTTTGACAGAGGATAAATATGAACAGAATTTAAACAGAAAGTTTTACAAAAAATAGTAAATTAACTTTCAGAAATCAGAATTTGCCTCTTTTTAATAAATACCACTTAACCAAAAATATTCTCAACTGAATATTCAGTATTTTTTTTCTGTACTGAAATACTTTACTACAAATACCATCACCTTTAATAAAAGTCCTATAAAATGTCCTGTTGCTAGATTTAGTGCTTTTATAAAAGTTCATTTTTTGTTTTTGTTTTTTTTTAATAACACTATGTTAGAATAAGGGTAAAGATAAGATAGTTCCTAAATGACATCATTATTTATGTCAGCAGATCATTTTTTTCAGTTGTCATTGAGACTTGAGACACACATCCTTAATATGAAATCAAAGTTATTGACATTATCAATATTTAACGATAAATATCGTTCTGCCCCTCCCTAATTTGAACTTGCTGATTATGGTCTGAAGGTCTCATTCAGTAAAAAATAGCATCATTTTGATTATTACTCAGATCAGTGGTGCCGGCAGCCGGCAATCCTGTACACACCATGCGTCAAAAATTTTAAGCACCTCCCACTTGAATGTAAATCCCACCTTTTTGCCACTATTCATACGCCATGTAACAGCATTTACTGTCTGCTTTCTCTCTGCAGTTACTTACTTTAAATAATAAAAAACTTACTTTGTGTGAAAACTTATGAATGGAATATAAAGAAATATAAAAGCATCTTTGTTTCTCTAAATGTACTTAAATAAATATTATATTGAGCTTTGAAAGCTAGAAATGAAATTCATACCATGTTCTCTCAGGAAACATTATGGCCAGGCACGTCTGCATGTGAAACGGACACAAGGGGGAGCTCTAACACCATTTTACAGCAGCCCGACTGACAGGGCTTCCTGCGGCTGTGTCTGTGAGCATTTATACGTAATCTGTGCTGCATCAGCCAATGCAGATTATCTCAAAATGGCATTAATCGGACCGATTAGTCAACCAACCAATTAATCGGTCGACCACTAACTACCATAATACACGAAGAGGGAAAAATGTAATTCCTTGTAATTAAGTACTTTTCCATACGCTTTTGGCCTGAAACAGTACTAAAAAAGGGCCACTCGCTTGCTCGATCTCTGAAATGAGCTCACTGTTTTTCCTCCCTCTCTTCATCACTTCACCCTTCAGCTATGTTCTCATATTTCTTCCCCAAATTCTTCCCCCTGCTCGTCCCTCTCTTGTCCTGCTGGGCTTTGCACTCTTGTCCTGTGTGGTCAGTGCAGGGCCTCTGGCTGGAGAATGACCTGCTGTAGTGTGTGTCTCACTCTGGGGATCTGTTGAGCAATCGGAGGATTTGTTTGTTGGCTCTGGCGCTGCGTGAGCCACTTGGCGTGACAGCTGGACCAGGCCGCTGATATTTATTTGCTGTTTTGACTTACTAGTCTTCAACCACACAGAGAGCACTCAACCGCTGCAGGAATTTCCAGACGCTGTCCCAAAGCTTAGCTAAGAATACACTGGAGTGTGCGTGCGTGCATGCGTGTGTATGTGTGCGTGTGTGTGTGTGTGTGTGTGTGTTGGAGTAGATTATTCAGTTTGTATTAATGAGTGTATGTAGGAGAGAAAACAGTTGTGTATGAGCGTTGCATGGACAGCTTATGTTATAAAGTGTGTGTATGTGTGTGTGTGTGTGTGTGTGTGTGTGTGTGTGTGTTGGAGTAGATTAGTCAGTTTGAATTAATGAGTGTATGTAGGAGAGAAAACAGTTTTGTATGAGCGTTGCATGGACAGCTTATGTTATAAAGTGTGTGTGTGTGTGTGTGTGTGTGTGTGTGTGTGTGTGTGTGTGTGTGTGTGTGTGTGTGTGTGTGTGTGTGTGTGTGTGTGCCTTGTGGCAGTAATAAGTGAAAGCTCTGCTCTGTACCATAAACAGTGTGAGTATCTGTGTGCATATCTGTGTGTGTGTGTGTGTGTGTGTGTGTGTGTGTGTGTGTGTGTGTGTGTGTGTGTGTGCACTAAAAGTGCAGCCCAACTCTCTTCTGCCTGTCTCAACTAGCCCTCCTATTCTGACATCTTACCTAGAATCATCTGGATATCGCTCTCTCTTTCTGTCTCTTATTCTCACTACACACACAAACATACAAACACACACACACACACACACACACACACACACACACACACACACACAGACACACACACCTCACACGATGCACATATATTATACACCCTTGCACATGTACAATAGGTACTGGATCTTACCCCCTACACAACCCCTGTAATTATTATTATTATTATTATTATTATTATTATTATTATTATTATTATTATTATTATTATTATTATTATTATTATCCAGAATATCATATAGTGCTGAGTCAAATAACTGATATTACACAATTATAGCAGATATAAATCTTAAATCTACACTCAATAATAGATTTTTAATAAGAGATATATTTCTAGACTTTTGAATGGTTTTGCACTGAAGGACAGTGAAGGACACTGAAGGACAGTGAAGGACAGTGAAGGACAGTGAAGGACAGCCCTTCGTTTCATGTCACTCTCCTGAATTTGAAGTGTGTGGTAATAAATTAAGGCCTCAAATCCCCTTTCTCCCCTTTCTCTCTCTGTCTGTGTGTGTGTGTGTGTGTGTGTGTGTGTGTGTGTGTGTGTGTGTGTGTGTGTGTGTGTATGTGTGTGTGTGTGTGTGTGTGTGTGTGTGTGTGCACAGGCATACAGGGGGCTTACTCAGGGTGGAGACAGCCAGGCCTAAGCACTCATTGTGAACGTTCTGAAAGCACTAGTGTAAACAGTAAGAGAAACAGTGGCCTGCTCCTGCCAGGCTCCGTGCATCGCCCCGGGCCTTGTGTTTGCTCTGGCAGGAAATGCCCCCCGTAAGGTGTGTTCAGTTCACCTCCACATGCTACTCACCCCATGCATACTGTTCTCCTCCCCTGGCAAACACGCTCCAGCAGTCTGCCGAGATGGAAGAGGGAGTTTGTCTTCATGCGTGACTATAAAGACTGATTTATCAGCGTGTGGATCGCTGCTTTCTGTGTACACTGAAAACAAGGCCCCGAGAATCAGTGACAGCGAGAGAAATGAATGAACTCATCTGCTGTAGTTAAATGTCGCTTCTGTGGCTTTTAAGGTCAAGTGCAATCAAACCAAACACACCTCAGACCAGCTGTGAACACGGTGGTGGAGGTGTGATGGTTTGGAGCTGCTCTGCTGCAGCAGGGTGTGGAGATCTCGCCATCATAGAAACCACTATGAGATCTTTATTGTATCAGAGGGGGTTTGAGGAGAACGTAAGCTCCCAGTTTAAATGCTATAGGTGCTTCCAGTGCATGTTTACTGCTCTGTCCATGTGAACGTGATCAACCCACATACAGACTCTGACTGATCAGAGAGAGGGGGCGGGGCTGATGCTCAACCTGCATACAGACTCTGACTGATCAGAGAGAGGGGCGGGGCTTATGACATTACGGACCCAGATATTGAGTTATAGAGGAAAATGCTGTCAAATTTCAGAATAAAAGTCTGAAGAAGGGATACTGTTACTAAAATAACAAGAATATTAAAATTACATTGAGGTTGTTGTTGTTTTATTTCAGCACAAAGATACTCTATTTCCAGGATTTCTGAGATATATAAGCAACAAAAAACAAATTCCAAATGTGAGATTTTGCTTGAAAGTCAAGCATCTCACGTTGAAAAATGGAGCTGATGATGTTCTGATACCTGACAGCTGAAACAACTGCATTTTGGTGGAAAGTGCCATAACAGAGTGACAGGGAGAAGAAAGAGAAGGAAGCATGGGTGAAAGACTGGCACGGGGTGTTAGAGAAAGGTAGAAATGACTAAAGCCTGCAGCTGAACAAGCTCATCGACCTGCTCCAAAAACAATATGTTCAGTTACTGAGTCCTCCTGCAGCAGACTTGCTCTTCAGCGAGAACTCTACACTGTATTTTACCTGGAGCTCAGTCTGTCTGCAAGAGACGAAGAGTAGACCTGAGGGCTGATCTGCAAGAGCTTCAACCATGCCTTGATGGACACGTCGGTTCCCACACCGTGCAGAAGTGCTTGGCTTAAAGTGGCAGTTTAGCCAAAAGTCTAATTCACAGGATGGTCCTACAAATGTCTTCTTTAGTGTGATCTGGAGCTGCAATCAGCCTAATTAATGATAGCTGTATGTAAACAGTGTGCCTCAATCATTAGTAATAGTAATTAAATAGTAATTAAATAGTAATTAAATCTTTTAACCCACTGTGTTTTTTAATTGAACCCCTCCACACAGTGATGCACACTTACACACTACTGAATTCACACACCAGGGGGCAGTGAGCACACGTGCCCGGAGTGGTGGGCAGTCATATCCTCAGTGCCCGGGGAGCAGCTGGGAAGTTCAGTGCTTTGCTCAAGGGCACCTCAGTCACATCCTGCCAGTTCAGGGAATCAAACCGGAGACCTTCCAGTCACAAGTCTGGTTCCCGGACCACCAGAACGCTCAGATATGATGTAATAACAATGTAATAACATCATCTGAAGCTTCACACACTTTTTGTAATGATTTAGAAATGTTTAGTAGTTCTGGGGCAAAATTATGGAAACCGAAGAAGTGAGAAGTTCCAGTGCAATGATAACTTTGGTTCATTTCAGTGCAAAATTAAAAAGCAAATTAATAGTTGCTTTCTTCAAGAATTTAGAACTAAGTTCTATTTTTAGCACTAAAAATAGAAAAATTAATGATATAAAGTTAGGAGTCTCTTGCAAAACTAAAGTAAGTAATCAGTTCTGGAACAAAACTACAGAAGTCGTATTGTTTTTGTAAAACTAAAAAAGTTAGTTTGCAAAACTAATCTAATTTTATTACAAACCTAATGTTAGAAGATTGAAGAACGTTGGCAGTTCTAGTACAAAAATAAAAACTTGGTTAATTTAGAAGTTCTTGTACAAAATCGAAGACCTTATTTCTTGAAGTTTTAGTTTCAGTGAGGACTAAAGAGGTTAGCTGTTCCAGAGCAAAGCTAAAGGGGTTAATTATGTACTTCTGGTCCAACATTAAAGACATAGTAGGAGTATCTCCCGTCCAGAACTAAAGACAGCTACACTAACCCTGGGCTGATTGATCACATTTGGTCCAGATGGAAAACTGGCGTTATGTAGAGAGTAATTAAAGGCTTGTTTCATTTCTGGTAAGAATAAGGAGGATATGTTGGCATATTCTGTGTCAGCAGTCTTGGGCGGGTGTTTCTGTGGAAAATCACTGGTGACCTCACCCTTATTTAAGAGAAGAAAAAAAAACGTTACTGTCTTTTACTGAGAAATACACTAATAACAGAACCGCAACAGGAGCAAAACCGAAGGGCCAAGTGTGACATCATAGTGTTTATGATGAACGATGTTTACCCACATCGCTCACACACCGCCGACAAACCCCTGCTCTTGAACTTCAGCGTTTAGGTTTGAAAAGGAGAGAAAACGAGCAGAGCGGTCAAAGGTACCTGTCCACGGAGAGGTGTTTGTATACAGCGCGAGCTGTGTCGGTACATCAGTCGTGAATCAGTGTATGAGCTATAAGCGATGCCGATCTGCTCTGCATCCTATAGTTCGTTACAGGAATCAGTGCTTTCACAGTCGTGATTGATGGACAGACTGTAAACAGCACATTGTGAAAGATCTTTGGAAATGGAAGGGTGCCAGTGTGATTTCAAAGCCTGAATGCGGAGAGGTTTTAGAGCTGTGTGTGTTTGCTGCCAGGCGTTCGCTTGTCTTCTGGGGTTTCATCAGCCTGGAAAAAAGACGTGGCCTCTGGGCGTTTCATTAAAACCTATTTACTTAAAATGGCAAAGAGAAAAGCACATGGAGTGAAAGCAAATCTGATGAACAAGGGGAATTGCCTTTAAGCTTAGCAAACATCAGACTGGCTTTCGCTTAGAGGAGTGGCAGGAGAGAGGAGCAGCACCACGGTCGGCGGCGAGGAAGTCTTGTTGACAGGGTTTGAGGGGTCAAGCTGACCTATTGGTGGGCAGTGTATGTAAATCAGTGAATCCGTGAGCAGATGATGCAGGCTGATGGTAAATGCTGGCGGACACGTTGCTCGTTCACTCCTCTTTAAGTGCACTTGGACGTTTTGCATTTTCATGCACGGCTGAAAAATCCTCTACGAAACCAGCAACAGTTCAATATCAACGGTGTTTGTATAAGAACGAGACGATTCAGACACTTTACAGAAAATAGCTCAATACATTGACACTGTAATAATTTAATAATTAATCATATTTAGTTTTTTTCTTAAATAAATCTCTTTATTTATTCAATGTTATTGTGTTTAACCTGTGTATATTGTGTATGACACTGTTAAGAAACTGGTTTTAAATCAAATAAAACCAGTTTGGTTGCAGAGAAATGTCTAAAATTAAATAATTGTATTAATTTTATCATTTCTTTATGATATACACAATCATTTACAAAATTGTGTGGCTTATATTTCAGATGATGGGAACAGGTTATAAAAATCTTACAACTATAACACGATTGCAGTATTTTTTAATCCATATTTCTGCATATATTTGAGCACAAACGTCCCCAAAAGAGCACCAAATCAAACAAATCTTACACTGTCTCGTTCATTTATCGAGGAAAATCATCCAATATTACATACCTGAGGGCAAAAATATGTGAACCTTTAGGCTCAGCTTTCTCACATTGGCTAATGTTAATGTTCATGAGTCCACCATCAGGAGAACACTGGTGAGCATGGCAGGGTTGCAAGGAGAAGCTGCTGCTCTCCAAAAAGAACGTTGCAGCCCATCTGCCGCTTAATAAAGATCACGTGGACTAACCAGAAGACAGGTTAGTCCAGATCACGTGGACTAACCAGAAGACTGGAACACCGTTTTGTGACTGGATAAGATTTGGTTTGAATGAGAAGCATTATATTTGGAGAAATATATTAAAAAACATAACCCAGCTGTGAAGCACGGTGGTGGTAGCATCATGCTTTGGGTTCATTTTGCTGCATCTGGACCTGGACGGATCTGCATCTGGACGGATGTTGTGGATGGATCTGAAGCAGCAGTTCATGGGAGGAAACCCCTCCGACATAACAGAGCTGAAGCTGGTTTGTGGAGGAATGGACTAGTGCAGGACTGATCAACAGCACAAGGACGGTCACACCAGATACCAGCAAAGGTTCACATACTTTTGCCCACACAGGTATGTAATATACAAGTGTACTTTCAAGCACCACTGTACATACACATGCATTCACGTCTGCGTGTGTTTGTGTCTCTGTTTCAGACGTGAGGGAGAAGGGCTGCGTGTCTTCTGGGACAGGCTTAGGGAACCGTCTTTCGTGTCCCGTTGGAACCCTTTCTCTGTTGACTACCCTTTCACTACACTTACCTACCATCCAGTCCGAAACGTCAACGAGAAGCTGATGAGAATGTGTGAGGTATGGAGATGTTATGGTTAAGTGTGAAGTCGTGGACTCCATGCTTTCTTGAGAAGGAGTAAGTTCTCCTGTGAAGCATGGTGGTGGACTCATCATGTTTTGCAGTTGTGTTGCAGCCAGTGGCGTAATATTGCACAAGTCAGACAAAAATATTACACCTGCTCTTTTATTTATTGAGGGAAATGATTCAATATTACATGTCTGTGAGGACAAAAGTATGTGAACCTTTCCTTTCAGTATCTGGTGTGACCTCACCTTGTGCAGCAATAACTGCACTTTGCCTCTTGATAAGACAGCAGTTGCACAATTTTAAACATACGCAACTGTTGAAGAGGATGTGGGTGGATTCATTTTCACACTGGATTGGGTTTCATCTCTCTGACTGATCAGAGAGAGGGGGCGGGGCTGATGCTTAACCAGCATACAGACTCTGACTGATCAGAGAGAGGGGGCGGGGCTAAAAACATTAGCTCAAAATAAATCTCATAAATAAATAAATGACATTTAAATCATGCAATTTGTCTCGAACACAACAAAACTAAAAAACAAACTTTACTATAAAACAATGTTTCTCAAACCTGGTCCTGGAGGCACCCCTACCCTGCATATCTTAGAGCTTCCTCTGCTCTCTTTTTGGCTCTTTAAAGTTAAAACATGCAGGGAAGGGGTGCCTCCAGGACCAGGGCTGAGAAACACTGCTCTAAAAGTCCATAATGTGTCCTCCAACTTTCAGTGGTCTGAGGGCAGTAAAATTGGATGTGAGGAGAATTCAAATTAGGTTTTTATAACAAAGAAATTATTTATTGGCATTTTATCCATAAAGTATTAAAACCTGTATAATATATGAAGCTGTATTTTAGGTTTGGGGTGGGCTGGGCTTCTATTTCAGCACTGAGTGTGTCTGACAGTTGCACATCCTTGATCAGACCTTTTCAGCAGGTCACAGTGTGTATGGGTGGGGCGCGGAGGCCTGTACAGGTGACCCCACAGATCACATAACTGCTCATTTAAAGAGGCAGGGTGTCAAAGCTCCTGGCCCCGGTCCCATTCCACACATTCCACCACACCTACAGAGGAAAAGTGGAGACAGAAGAGGGAAATGAAAGAGAATAATAGATATAATCAGTCTGTTTTGACATTAGGAGGGACTCCGCTCAAGTGAGTGCAGTGAATAAAGGACAGATTTGACCTTTATAAAGAAAAGTCATGGTTGTGTCATGTTCTAAAGGTCTCTTGGGTTCTCACAGATCGCTGAGCTGATGATAATGACTAATAATATCCTCTTATCTTCTCTTAGATCAACACGTTCAGAGAGCAGTTGACCGCAGCAGCACAAAATGCCCATGCTCGCAATCCGGTTCCAGGGAAAGCCAACGGAGTTTTGGTTCTCAACCAGCCTATCGTCATCGAGGCCTATGTGGGGATCATGTCTGTCATAGGCAACCAGAACAAGCTGGGCTACTGCCTGGCGAGAGGCAACGTCGGCTTCTGAGCAGAGAGATTAAACAGAAACGCTTGTGAACGACAGATTTTATTCCTGCAGTCAGAACAGAACTCTGTGTCTCTGACTCGTCATTTTATATGAAGAAAATAAAGATATTTATGATATAAATATATATAAATATATGATATTTTTTGTAATTTGTCTTATTTGGAAATGACAGCACGTTTAAAGATTTGGGTTCATTAAAATTAAAAACGATTCCTTTAAATAATGAATGAATTAAAATGACCGTGAGTAACTTCTAAATACACAGATCGACCATAACATTATGACCAACTCCTTGTTTCTGGACAAGACACAGCAGTGCTCAGTGTCACTGCTGGACCGGGAACAGTCCACCAAACAGAAATATCCAGCCGGCGGCGTCCTGTGGAGATGATAGAATGGACAGTGAGTGTGGAAATAAGGAGGTGGTCATAATGTTATGGCCGATGGGTGTATATACGATGCAGATTGTTCTTTGCAGACTGTGTTTTATTTATAAACCAATCAGGCTGTCCTATATCTGATGTCCATAGAGCCTTCAATTTTCCAAGAAAGAGGGTACTTTTACATTGTAATCTGCAAAATAAATCAAATAAAATTCCTTGTTGCGGTGACATGTAATGTCATGTTTATCCTGAAAGTTACTAAATGTAATGATGAATTGTTTTATTTATAAATTGCATTCGTTATCCTCATTTCACCCTGATCTTCAGTGGTCAGGACCACCTCAGGACCACCACAGAGCCACTATTATGTGGGTGGTGGGTCATTCTCAGCACTGCAGTCACACTGACATGGTGGTGGTGTGTTAGTGTGTGTTGCTGGTACGAGTGGATCAGACACAGCGGTGCTGCTGGAGTGTTTAAACACTGTGTCCACTCACTGTCCACTCTATCAGACACTCCGACCCCATTATATAATATATTTCCGTGTTTTTTCGGCTCTGAGCAGGGCTCTGAAACGTAGACTCCAATGAAAACAAGCCCGTTCCTCCATCAGCTCCGTATTTACTCTGAGCCAACGTCAGGGGTTTGTTTAACGTGGTCTTTCTGCTGGAGGAGCAAACAAGCAGCATTGAACACAAGCTGCAGTTACCAAATCAGGGAAATTCCAGCACAGCGCTCAACTGTAATAACACTCCAGATCATCAAACAAATATGACATATGCACCTTCATGCTTCAGGGAGCCTGTAAGAAGTGTGGGCTGGAGGGAGGGTTGCTGACATTATGGTTCTGGAGGAGAAGAAAAGACAGAAGACGAGAGAAGGACAGAGTAATGAAGTGGCATCAGAAATACTCCTCATTGTAATGCTTCTGCTACAATCACCAGGAACTTACCGGCCTGCTGCCACTGATGGGAAAACATTGACACTGTATGAAAAGCCAGCCGATCAGTGTTTTTAGATCTTACAGAAGGGAAGTGAGGTTAGGTTCACTATATGCTGTGACTCATCTGAAGGAAATGACAACCTACTGATGGTATCCTGTGATGATCCATCCCATGCAGCTCTTGTAGATTGTGTGGTAGGGTGTTGGTTGTCTTTGGTGACACTGACATGGTGTTAAGGGCAGGTGCCCTAATGCTCTCTGTGTATATAGATCCGTGTCATGCAACCATCTGCCAATGGTGCCGACACTAACAGGATGACCCATGGAGGTAATCGCTGGTCACTAAACATGTATCGGACAATCGGTCAGTTCTCCCCCTCGGTGGTTCGAGTACATCACTGGTACATGCCTTCTACTAGACACAGAACATCGATAAATCCACCTGCTTCACCTTTGACCCCTCTCAAACTCTCCCAACTACTCCAACCTCTTCCACAGTCTTATATAGTCAGTGGGGTACAGCGTTAAGGCCCGCCCTTGCTTACATCGTGTTCGGCAAAGTGTGTCCCGCGGAATCAAACCTGCCCACCGAATTTCAATCCTGTCAGTTCACTCCTTCTATGCGCATTTTCTATTTTTCTATTTTTTTTTACACTAAATGAATCTGGTAGTTGTTCTTTACATTGTCTCATATTGTCATGAAGAACAGACCAATAGAAATGCTCCAAAACGATGTGGAACCTTTGTACTTTGACTTCCACTGAAAGTTAAGAAGGGTTTTCCTCTCTTGTAAAGTTGCCATTTTGGAGATACAAGGTTTTTGCCTGACTCAGCATTAGATTGACACTCTTACCCAGAGTGACTTACATTTGAATCATGTTACGCAAGTAGGCGCATGTCTGTTTACTGTGGTGTGGTTTGGCTGTGACATACTGTTAGTCATGTACATCACTATGAACTAATATAGATTCACAAAATGGACAAAAGTATTGGGACACTTGTTACTTGAAGGGATGAGTTGGGGAGTTATGTTTGATTTTATCTCACTTACTCTTGTTGCTGAATGCAATCAAATCCCCCCCAAAAAGCAGGATAAACTCTGATTTCAGATTAAGCATCAAATGGTCCCAATACTTTTGTCCATATAGTGTATTTAATTCATATGGGATTTTGTGGGATGTTTTCATTGTTTATGGAAAAAACATTTCGAGAAGACATTCATAATCAGTATTATCCCTTCTCGGGACTTTTATTCTGAAATTTGAACACTGTGTAAGTAAAGAGAGTGAACAGCCCCTC
Source organism: Acestrorhynchus altus (assembly GCA_034509495.1). NCBI lineage: Eukaryota > Metazoa > Chordata > Actinopteri > Characiformes > Acestrorhynchidae > Acestrorhynchus > Acestrorhynchus altus. The sequence continues at coordinate 40,604,472 of CM067504.1, forward strand.
CCTTTTCATTTTCCTCTATAACCCAATATCTGTAACCTATCCCCCCCGCCCCCTCTCTCTGATCAGAGTCTGTATGCAGGAGGAGCATCAGCCCCGCCCCCTCTCTCTGATCAGTCAGAGTCTGTATGCAGGAGGAGCATCAGCCCCACCCCCTCTCTCTGATCAGTCAGAGTCTGTATGCACAGGAAGACATCAGCCGCCCCTCTCTCCTGATCAGTCCAGAGTCTGTATGCAGGAGGAGCATCAGCCCCACCCCCTCTCTCTGATCAGTCAAGTCCTGTATGCAGGAGAATCGGCCCCGCCCCCTCTCTCTGATCCAGTCAGGTCTGTATGCAGGAGGAGCATCAGCCCGGCCCCTCTCCAGATCAGTCCCAGAGTCTGTGTTAGGAGCATCAGCCCCACCCCTCTCCTGATCAGTCAGGGGAGTCTGTGTGGGTTGAGCATCAGCCCGCCCCCTCTCTCCTGATCAGTAGAGAGTCTATATACTGGAGTTGAGCATCAGCCCGCCCCTCTCTCTGATCGAGTAAGTCTATATGCAGGTTGAGCATCAGCCCCGCCCCTCTCTCTGATCAGTCCAAGAGTCCTATGTCTGGGGAGGAACATCAGCCCCGCCCCTGTCTCGAATCCCAGTCCAGGGGAATCTGTATGTAGGAGCATCAGCCCGCCCCTCTCTCTGATCGATCGAGAAGTCTGTGTACAGGTTGAGCATCAGCCCGCCCCCTCTCTGATCAGTAGAGTCTATAGCCATGAGTTGAGCATCATGCCCTCTCTGATCAGTAGAGGTCTATACGGGTTGAGCATCGCCCCCCTCTCTCTGATCAGTCAGAGGTCTGCCTGCTCTGGAGTTGAGCATCAGCCCGTCCCCCTCTCTCTGATCAGTCAGAGTCTGTATGCAGGAGGAGCATCAGCCCCGCCCCCTCTCTCAGATCAGTCAGAGTCTGTATGTAGGGCATCAGCCCCGCCCCCTCTCTCAGATCAGTCCAGAGTCTGTATGTGGAGCATCCGCCCCTTCCCTCTCTCTGATCAGTCAGAGTCTGTGACCAGCATGCAGGTTGAGCATCCAGCCCCGCCCCTCTCTGATCAGTAAGAGTCTATATGCAGGTTGGTGTAGCCCACCCTCTCTCTGATCAGTCAGAGTCTCTGTATCTTGAGTTGAGCATCAGCCCCGCCCCTCTCTCCTGAGTAGTAGAATCTGCCTATGCAGGTTGAGCATCAGCCCCGCCCCCTCTCTCTGATCAGTCAGAGTCTGTATGCGGGTTGAGCATCAGCCTCGTCCCCTCTCTCTGATCAGTCAGAGTCTGTATGCAGGAGGAGCATCAGCCCCGACCCCTCTCTCAGATCAGTCAGAGTCTGTATGTAGGAGCATCAGCCCCGCCCCCTCTCTCTGATCAGTCAGAGTCTGTATGCAGGTTGAGCATCAGCCCGCCCCTCTCTCTGATCGGCTAGAGTCTATATGCAGGTTGAGCATCAGCCCCGCCCCCTCTCTCTGATCAGTCAGAGTCTGTATGCGGGTTGATCATCAGCCCCGCCCCCTCTCCCTGATCAGTCAGAGTCTGTATGCAGGTTGATCATCAGCCCGCCCCTCTCTCTGATCCAGTCAGAGTCTGTGTCTTGAATTTGAGCATCAGCCCCGTCCTCTCTCTGATCAGGTCCAGAGTCTTAATACGGGAGGAGCATCAGCCCCTTCCCTCTCTCCAGATCAGTCAGAGTCTGTATGTGGCGGAGCAATCAGCCCCGCCCTCTCTCTCCAGATCAGTCAGAGTCTGTATGGCAAGACATCAGCCACGCCCCTCTCTCTGATCAGTCAGAGTCTGTATGGTGAGCATCAGCCCGCCCCTCTCTCCTGATCGTCCAGAGTCTGTATCACCGGGTTGAGCATCGGCCCGTCCCCTCTCTCTGATCAGTGGTCTGTTGATCATGTACTGCGTGGACAGAGCAGCCCAAGCATGTATTGTAGCTGTTAGGGTTAGGGTTGTTGTAGACTGTATTACACACTTATATCACGTCACACATCAAAGCCACCCAGGTATAATAGTGTAAGATAGTGTTGTGTGTTATCATGTGTGTATCATCTTTGTAGGTCTCTCTGATCCTGAGTTACGAAGCCTAGAAGGAGTGGATCTCCGTTTGTAAGAGGTCAAGGAAGTGAGGTCCTTTTTCCATGTTCATATTGGGGTATAATGAAGATGTCCGTCCAGGTGATGCAAATTCCGTTTCTGAATATCATGGAGGTGGGTGGATGCACTCATGTGTGATTCCTCTGCAGATGCAGGAAATGAGAAACACTTATTCATCTGCAGTGTCCTACATGCCTCCTGCACTGAATAAAAATGTGTCACGCCTTTCATTTTCTTTAATTGCAGGTATCCAGTGACTCATCTTTATAAAATCTTCTTGACTGGATGAGTGAGAGGTTCCTCACACCCAACTGCACTTGGTGCTTCATCAAAACCCATTTCTCCTCAGTCTGTTTGTATCTAGTTCCATACATTCAACCTGTCTAGAACATAGAATCTGAAATTGATACTGGTTGGTAGAGTATGTATGCAATACGCTTGAGCTTCAGTTCCATAACTAATGTGTACATGCTCAACCTGCATACAGACTCCAACTGATCACCAAGAGGGGTGGGGCTAATGATATCATTGACCCAGATATTGGGTCAAATCTGGTCAAATTTCAAAATGAAAGTCACCCCTCAGTGTCACTGCTGGACCGAGAACAGTCCACCGACCAGAAACGTCCAGCCGACAGCATCCTTTGGTCAGCGTCCTGTGAGCACTGATGAAGGACTAGAGGACGACCAACACAAACTGTGCAGAAACAGATGAGCTTCTGTCTCTGACTTTACATCTACAAGGTGGAGACACTCGGTAGGAGTGTCTCATAGAGTGGACAGTGAGTGGACACAGTGTTTAAACACTCCATCAGCACTGCTGTGCTTGATCCACTCGTACCAGCAACACACACTAACACACCACCATGTCAGTGTGACTGCAGTGCTGAGAATGACCCACCACCCACATCATAGCTGCTCTGTGGTGGTCCTGTGGGGTCCTGATCATTGAAGATCAGGGTGAAAATAGTCGAACACTAATTCAGCTTCTGTCTTTCAGGAGGGTTAAGAGTGTAGTTTTTGCGAGAGGATGGACGTGTCCTATGATCAAAGATGGGGGAGTTGCCGTGGCCTGCAGGCATGGCTTCTCATCCATGTGTTTTCAGTTCAGCGTTAGGTCGTAAAGACGTTTCTGATGAAGACACTAGGTGTCCTGCCAGAGAAAGCAGCTGAATTTCACAACACTCACTCAGGGTGTGCTACAGCAATCTTTCACAAGTAATAACAATAAAATAAACTCCTCCCGATTAAAGCATCTATGGTAAAGGGAGACAGAATTCTTCTGAACTGGATATTTTCAGGCAAGAACCAGGAACAGATCATGGTCATGAGAAGCCCATCTGTAAAGACCCTTTGAATAACACATCCAAAATATATATCGTAACTTACAAAACATCTCATGCCACGTTGACATCACCGAAGACTGCGACAGTGTCCTGCTAGACTGTATCGGAATCGCTCATGCCATACGATTAGAATAGAATAGAATAGAATAGAATAGAATAGAACTTTATTAATCCCTTGGGAGGGTTCCTTCGGGAAATTAAGGATTACGTTCCTCACTGTCAGCAGGTTTACTGTGTGTCAGTGCTGACGTTTCTCCATGGAGACCAAACTAATACTGTTTATTCATCTCATCTCATCAGGGTTTAGTGTTTCAACTGCTGCCATGAAAACGCTTGTCAATGTCCAGCTTCACAAATCACGTTGAACCTATGGTAGATACCATCAGCGAATGTTTTTGGAACATTACGAAAGTGACCTTTCACACGGTGGTAGTGGTGGATTTGATGGTTTCGAAGGTTTTTGAAGACAGGCACGGTTGTTAGGCATGTTAAGTGATTGTAATCATCTTCTGAAAACTCTCTAAATGCCTTAACAAGCTTGTCTCGGATTAACTCCGTTTGCTCCGAGCTACGGTGTAAATTTGGAGGATTTAACTCTTTGATGTTTCTCCTGTCTTTATGGAGACATTTAATCTCCAGAGGATCCTTTGTTCTGACATATAGATTACATTACATTACTGATATAAAACTCACCTGGAGGCCAACTCCACAGCCCATGACACGCCTCTTTCAATACTTGTTTAGACACTTGCTTATAAGCACTGCATGCACTGAACCTTTCTTCTGCACACAGGTACAGGACACTGCGGATGGACACAGGGGTGGACATATAAGTGCTGCACTAATGTCAGTGTTGGTGTTTTTAATGGGTGATGTTGCACAGAGTCAGTAAATGCATCATCCTAAGGCGTCTTTCCGAGAGCACTCTCCCTGCATTCCTCTGTGAGAAGGTAAAACAACGCCTAAGGCGACTCAATCAACCTTCTGCAGCCCCTCCTACATTCAATTATTTCAAAGCAAAAAACCTTATGAGACAACTCTCTCACTCTCTCTCTCTCTCTCTCTCTCTCTCTCTTCACTGTTTAAACCCCTCAGTGTCACTGCTGGAGTGAGAACATTCCACCAACCAGAAATATCCAGCGTGGTGGTCCTGTGGGGTCCTGATCATTGAAGATCAGGGTGAAAGGAGGAGAATAAAGTATGCAGAGAAACAGATGAACTACGTCTCTGACATCGACTGGAAGAACGACGTTCCCACTCCTCCATGCGGAATTCTTTCAGCTCTGTGATGCTTCAGCGTCAGTCTTTGTACAGACGCTCTTACATTCTCCTGAAACCCCCTCTGATACAATAAAGATCTCATAGTGGTTTCTATGATGGAGAGATCTCCACACCCTGCTGCAGCCATCACACTTCCACCACCATGCTTCACAGCTGCTATGAGCTTCTTGTGCTTAAATGCTGTGTTTGTGTCAAACATGTCTTCTGTTACTGTGTCCAAATAGTTCAGCTTTGGATTCATCTGTCCAAAGAACATTGTTCCAGAAGTCCTGCTCTTTGTCTAGATGTTCTCTGGAGAACTTTAGTCTTGTCCTGATGTTTTTTGACAGTAAGGGTTCTCTTCTTAAACACCTCCCATGACGATTAAACTTGTTTGGTCTCTTTCTGATGGTAGAAGCTGCACTTTGACATCAGCTGTGGTGAGAGCTACCTGTAGGTTCTGCGATTAACATTTTAGAATGGTCGGATCTTCTTTACGGTCTGATCTGGTCATCTTGGCAATTGTTTAAAATGTTTTCCACTTGTAAAGTGTTTTTCGGACAGTGTAACAGCTGATTTCTAATTGCTTTAATTTGTGATCCCACTCACTTCAACAATCACTTCAACAAACCAAACTAATGTCTGAGGTTTAAATAAGGTAGATATGGGGAATGATGATGCCCAACTACTAACTAATCATCTGTGTGTGTGTGTGTGTGTGTGTGTGTGTGTGTGTGTGTGTGTGTGTGTGTGTGTGTGTGTGTGTGTGTGTGTGTGTGTGTCCTCTTTCTCCATGAAAATGACTCAATATATAATTTACTGTTTGCTTCATTTTTCCTGTTGTTGTTCATGTTGCAACATCTAAGATCCTCCAAGGAGCCCAAATCCAGGCTCTCCATTTTCAGGTCACATAAGCCCATCAGGGCTGTGTTTGGCAGATTTGTTCCTTGCGGGTGTCCCCCGTGTTCCGCAGGTTAAGCCGTAGTGGAAGGGGAAACGGTGTCTCTGTGGACAGGTGGATTGCTGAGTGTGTTGTGATGTGAAATGAGGTTCCTCAGTGCCCCGGAGTGAAATTTGACTGGCAAAGTGGGAGCTGGGTGGAGGGGCTCGGAGAAACTTTCCAAGCGCCCATGACCCCAGATGACCCAGTGAACAGAAGAGCTGTGTAGCATGCCTGGGGCGAGTAACACTAGACTCACTGCAGGACCCGCCTGCCAGCCTGAGATGGCACCCAGCCTGCGGCTCCCTCAGTGTCTGTCGCAGGAGCTGAAGACTGAGTGTTGAAGGGCTGGAGAGGAAGCAGCTTCGTGTAACGCAGGCCCTGTCCAAAAATCACACATATTCTTCATCACTGAGCTGCTGTCCTAATCCAGGGATTGGTGGAGCATTTCTTTAACGATGCTTCCGTCCATCCAGGACAGAGTCTGTTTGTTTCTTACTTGCAGACTATTTCTGTCTCGGTCTGGACACGCGACGCCAATTGAAATCTCACCAACACTGTTAATATAGAAAAGAAAAATCCGGAAAAGCTTCGGAAGTATTACATGATCTTCTCGGAATCATATACATTCAGCACCACAGAGCAGCTCTTATGAGGGTGGTGGGTCATTCTCACACTGACATGGCGGTGGTGTGTTAGTGTGTGTTGCGCTGGTGCGAGTGGATCCGACACAGCAGTGCTGCTGGAGTGTTTAAACACTGTGTCCACTCACCGTCCACTCTATCAGACCCTCCTACTGAGGGTCTCCACCTTGTAGATGTAAAGAGCTGTGTGTGTTGATCATCCTCTAGTCCTGGTGGAGTGATTAGGTAGGAGTGTCTAGTAGAGTGCGCAGTGTGTGGCCACAGTGTTTAAACACTCCAGCAGCACCGCTGGGTCTCACCCACTTGTACAAACACTCCATTTGGCCAGAATACCACAACACACCCTCCTAAACCTTCTATCTCCTACTTCTGTAACATGATGGAATTATGAATCACCCTGGATAAGAGCGTCTGTCAGTTCAACTCTTAGAACCCCGTGATAGACAAACTCCTCATCCATGTCCTTGATTTCAGAAGGAGCTTCAGTAGTCCTTTCCATTTCCACACGCATACACACTAGTGAACTCACACACGCACCCCTATGCACGGCATTTGGGGAGCTGCTGGCGAGTTGCTCAAGGGCACTTCACGCATGTCCTGCCAGTTCAGGGAATCAAACCAGCAACCTACCAGTCACATGGCTGGTTCCCAAACCAGCGGGCTGCAAATGGTCTCGCTTTGGTCAAACCACCTTCATGGTCATGGTATCACCCCAGTCGTGTCAGACTGGTCATGTGAACATATCCGTAGTCTACCCTGTTTAGAGAACCTAAATAGTAGGCTATGTAGGTCACATGCGTGATGATTTGACTGCTGTTTCAAACTCATATTGTAGATGTTCTGGTCCAAACATGGTTTCAGCAGCTGAAACCAGCTGAGGTTTCCTCATTACAACGTGAAGCTACTGTAGATTCATTCTGGTCCAGACAGGGTTGGGGGATTAAGTGCGCTGTGGTTCTCAGGTCAGTCGAGTGCCACGCCGTCCTCTCAGTGTAACTTGTTTATTCAGTAAACACGAGGCACCTGTTGGCGGAATGCAGGTTGCCAACTAGACTTGCCCAGTGGCATTTATTACTCTTAATGACCCCGCAACCCAAACACCTCCCATTTTTCTGTTCCCATTTCTATTCGTTCCATCTGTCAATCATACAACGGTGTGTAAGTATGAGTGTGTGTGTGTGTGTGTGAATCTGTGTGCCGTCCTGTGCTTCTGATGCCACGCTGATGGGACTGTTTTGTTTTTATTTACCCCTCATTGGCTGTTTGTGCCTCAGCTGTCAGTGTTGTGTCTGGAGCTGTGTGCGGAACTTGATGGGGAATGGTGCTGCTGGAAACAGCTCAAACTCGCCAGGCCTTTCAGCTATGCAGAATGCAGTGAGGGGCCAGAGGACACACCCTGGATTCTGCTGCTGGAAAACAATAGCTATGGCGAAAATGCGAAGACGCTGTCCCTGCAAGCCGTCATCACCGCAACATTCTAGCCTGGGTCATCTCATTTTTCACCAGTGAGGTATTTTACATGATCCCTTAACCCTAAATCTCTTTCTCAGAAGAATCACATGATGTTTGCATTATTTTAACGGTATCTTCTTACCATTTATCACGCGTACTTTCATTCATATTAGATATTAGGTAGCAATTAACGCCCAGCCCAGATGTGGCCCAGAATGCCGTAAGTGTGGCCCACATTTGCCCCAAATGTGTATTCTACCCGGGCCAGATCCTGAGTTCCACCCAAGAGCAGACCACGAGATGCATAAAAAAGATTGACACTTGATGTCAAAGTGCAACATCTGCCATCAGAACGAGACCAAACAAGTTTCATTTTCATGGGAGATGTTTATGGAGGAAACCCTCACTGTTAAAAAAAAACATCAGGACAGGACTAAAGTTCTCCAGAGAACATCTAGACACAGAGCAAAACTTGTGGAACAATGTGAGTTGGACAGATGAATCCAAAATTGAATACCATCTGTGAAGCATGGTGGTGGAAGTGTGATGGTTTGGAGCAGGGTGTGGAGATCTCTCCATCATAGAAACCACTATGAGATCTTTTTTGTTTCAGAGGGGGTTTGAGGAGAACAGAAGAGCGTCTGTACAAAGACTGACGCTGAAACATGACAGAGCTGAAAGAATTGCGCATGGAGGAGTGGGAACGTCTTTCTTCCAGTCGATGTCAGAGACGGTAGACGGTTCTAGAAACATCTAACCAGCTATTAGGACAATAACATTTCTATTAATTCTGTTTATAAATGAGACTTATTGTATCACCTCCATCTCTTAGTGTAGTTACAATGAAGATCAAATGTCCAGATGTTTAAATCTGTAAGTCAAAGTTGTTCATTGGGTTTCTGGCACCTTTCTGCTCCAGGGCTCTAGAACATACAAAGGGAAGAGTTATAATCTATAAATTTAATTCTCATCTAAGGACACCTACAAACAACAGCGCATTATAATGTTCTAGACCATAGATCCAATCAGCACCTAATCTGATCAAATTCACCCTCCCTCCACTGGTTTCCAGGAGATGCTGCCTTCTTCTCCACCTGAATGAACCAGAAACAAAACAGTCTCCAATCAGCAGGATCACCAGCCCAGTGATTACCCTGGACCTGCTGGGTGGTAGGTGTGCACTTTGATTTGTGTGTAGTTTATTTTGTCGTGGGGTTGTTGGTCTTTTTGTGCTGTTACTGTCATGAGCAGATTTATAGGATTGTTTTGTCATGGACATTTTTCCACTTTTGGTCCACAGTGTTGCAGCGGGGTGAAGGCACGGAGCTGGGAAATGAACTGAAACAGTTCCATCTCATCTTGCTTTGCAGAAATTCTTCCTGTAATCCATACTGGGGACAGGAGATAACCGATCACATGAATCATGGCAGCTTGCATAACCTGTCGACTCAGGTGGGGTGTAAAAGGGGGGGGGAGAGAGAGAGAGAGAGAGAGAGAGAGAGAGAGAGAGAGAGAGAGAGAGAGAACACTGTGGTTAGATAAAGATCTCCTCAGAGCTCGAGTGCGTTTGTCATTCAGACAGCTGTAGCTGTGTTCTGAAGAAATCATAGTCATCTCTAAAAATAAAGACAAATAAGGGCATCCGTTGCTCCTTTTCTCAGGCGTACATTTCTCATTTGTGTCTCTGCAGTCATTTCTGCAATGGGAGCCTGATGGTCAGGCATTTATCCTTCAGGTCGGACTCCAGTCGATGCATGGATATGTTTAGTTCCACCAGCAGCTCACCTGATTTAATCTGACCAAGGAATGATTAGATGAGCTACTGGACGCGAGGGCAGACCCATCAAATGAAATGTATTGTTTATTATTTATTTATTTATAACCCCTTTCTGCCTACATAAATATTGTTCTCAGACGGATCCTAGGCTTTTGAAAGTGACTTTTGAGGCACGTTTTTGTTTCCTTCCTGCTAACGAAGAAAATCTGACTTGTTTCTTCTCTTTCTGATGGTAGATGCTGCACTTTGACATCAACTATGACTTCTTTACGCATCTTGTGGTTCTGCTCTGATCTGGTCATGTGGGCAGTTGTTCTAAATGTTCTCATCTTGTAAATGATGTTCCGGACAGTGGAACGACTGATTTCTCAGACTCATCTGCATCTACAACCTTCTTTCTGAAGGCCTCAGAGAGAACTTTGGATCTGACCATGGTGATCTCACTCACTCCAACAATCAAGCGCAAACCAAAGTAATGTCTCCTCCAAAGTCCTCTCCAACAAAGTGCTGCATCCACCTTGTAGCTGTAAAGTCAGAGACAGAAGCTCATTTGTTCCTGCACAGTTTGTGTTGGTCATCTTCTAGTCCTTCATCAGTGACCACAGGATGCTGTCGGCTGGATATCTCTGGTTGGTGGACTGTTCCCAGTCCAGCAGTGACACTGAGGGGTTTAAACACTCCAGCAGCACTGCTGCGTCTGATCCACTCATAACAGGGCAAAATACACTAACACACCACAGATCAGGGTGAAGATCAGGGTGAAAGGAGGAGAATAAAGTCTGCAGAGAAACAGATGAACTACAGTCTGTGATCATAGAACCACAAAGGAACAAACCTATGAGAACCTTCCGATTAATATGCTTTGAGTTGAAATGGATGAAATATTTGAGATAAAAAAAACAAACTCACACACAAAACTGTTCTAGACCTCAGAAGCTGCAGGGTCCCGTTCCCTGAAGCTTGATGACAGGCGGGTTTAAGGGGGGCCATCAGGGAGAGAAAGAGCAGATGCTTCTCAGGGGCCCTCCTTAAGCCCTGGAGGTGCGTTCACTCTCGCTCTATCCCTCCTGTGACTCCCAGCAATCTCAATCTTTCCCCTCCATGTAACTCAAGCCCTGAAAATGCCCCCCGCCAAAAAACCCCTGCATGCCCGGCTGCTTGGAGTGCTTGGCATTCTGCAGCTAACGAGCGGATTGCAATGGAAACGCATTCCACAGTGATCTCGAACATTTTTGCAGATGTGCAGTGCTGTAAATATCGAGGTTGCGTGTCGAAGAGTGCCGTGTGTGTGTTGCACTCTCGGCTGCAGTGTCGCTGCTCACGCCTGCAGGTTTGGGAAGCATCTCTGCAGCACGTCCTATAGCTCCCACTTCATCCTGTGAAAAGGGCCACACGAGTGAGTCTCACACATATGACGGTTTGCCAACAGGGGGCAATGCATACCTTTGTCCCAGGCTGTGTAACGCAATCCTACGCAATGCAATCCAGCAGCCACTTTCTGTTTAGTCAGCAATAAGCTGACAAGCTCTGTGCCCTCAAGTATTTAAACAAGCACTTATTCTCTTTCACTTCGTCCATTATTCTTGACACTAATATATCTGGTGTGGAGAAGCTCACCATTGAAGAATGTTCTGCTCACTCTCTGAGAAACGATAGTAAAACTCGATCCATCATCATCCACCTTTCTTCCCCACAATCGACTTTACACAAGAACCTACAGCCCGTGCAAGTGGGGGACAAGAAAGCAGAAATAAATCACACCCCTAACTGCAAACTTTGGAGCGAGACAGCTGATCACTCGTTTCCTTTTTAACTCTGTGCTCTGAGGCACGAGAGAGCTCCACGAGAGCTCCATTTATCATCTATACTCAACCATCTATACTCAACTATATTTTGCTATATAGTGGTTTCTATGATGGACAGATCTCCACACCCTGCTGCAGCAGAGCAGCCCCAAACCAGGACACTCCCACCACCATGCTTCACAGCTTGTATGATACTCATCTGTGTCCAAAGCAAATTGTTCCAGAAGTCCTGCTCTATGTCCAGGTGTTCTTTGGAGAACGTTAGTCTTGCCCTGATGTTTTTGGGGTTTTTTTTCCCTCCTTAAACACCTCCTATGAATATCGAACTAGTGTGGTCTCGTTCTGATGGCAGAAGCTGCACTTTCACATTGACTGAGGTGAGAGCTACCTGTTGATGTCCTGTGATGACGTTGTAGGATCTTCTGGTCTGATCTTTAGCTGAACCATGTAGACAGTTGTTTTAAATGTTTTTAATTATTTCCCAGGCAGTGGAACGGCTGATTTCTGACTGTAGGAGATCTTTGTCATCCCTTCCATGACTCTTTCTGAAGGCCTCTTTGGATCTCACCATGGTGATCCCACTCACTTCAACAATCAAGAGCAAACCAGACTAATGTCAAAGTCCTCTCTAATGATGGCTCTGTAGCTCCACAGAACGTGTGAAAATCAGACTCTGGGCCGGGTTCCTGAGGTTGCTTTTAGGAAGGTATTTGGTGTCGAGTGATGTTTAGCTGGTGCGGCGGCTCTCCCTGCCCTCTTCAGGTCTAGACCCCTCAGGTCTCAATCCTCTCCTGACAAGTGGAAGAGTTTATGAGTGAGGTCAGGCTGAGTGTGAGTTCAAGCAAGGCTAACCTTAGAGCTCGCCCTACCACACCCCAACACCCCTGCCCTGCTCCAGCCCTGGAGCTTCTCCTACTTGACCTCTTGAATCGGGGCTAGAGTTTGATGGCCTGTTGCTTAAATGAGCCACACAGTACACTTACCCCTCTCTGTCTCCCTCTCTCTGTCTATCTCTCTCTCTGTCTCTCTCTCTCTCTCCCTCTCTCTCTCTATTTTACTCCAATCCTTGTACAAAACATGTCGGTCAGCCTGCTCCCTGAATCACTCTCGCTTTCCCTGCCTTGACCCCATCTCAGTCCGGTACATACTGGTTCTCACCCCTCTTTCTCTCATTCTCTCTCCACACCCTCTTCTTCTGCCACTGCACCCCTGATTCTGTGTCCCCGACAACCCCTCACGCAGACATGTCCTCCTTAAAATGGCTGGCATGTCAGTCGCAGATGCCAGGGGACAGGCGACAGCTGTGGTTTTATGGTTTCACCAGATGTCCACTGGGTGCTAACCCCTCGCTGGGACAGAGCACTGCCCCGTCACCCTCCTCTTCTATCACTTTCCGTGCTCACTAGGGACACTGTAAACATTTTTCCAGTACGGATGGACAGAATGAGGCAGGGCCGGGAGGAGGCAGGCTTGACACATTGTGAGCTGCGATGATGAATTGTACTCTCATAACTGGGATTAATGGAGTGGGTGGTGCTGGGAGAGTGAGGTGCCTTGTTTAAGTAGAATCACATCTGTAAAAAGCTGGGGGTGGGGGGTGGTGGGGGTATTGTGGGGTCTTGCTATAATTAGTCTTCTCATTAGGAGCCACCTAGTGGTGTAGTGTATCATAGCTGATCAAAGGGTAGCCAACTGGACATGCACAGAATATTACAGTTATAGTACTGTTATAGAGAAAAATCACCTGACTCTGCAGGACCAGAGTCTCCATCACGTAAAAGGCCCAAAACACCAACATTAGACATTAGTTTGGTTTGCTCTTGATGGTTGAAGTGAGTGGGATCACCATGGTCAGATCCAAACAGCTCTCTGAGGCCTTCAGAAGGAAGGTTGCAGATGCAGACGAGTCTGAGAAGGGATTTAAAAAGATCTCAGAACAATTGGAAATCAGCCGTTCCACTGTCCGGAACGTCGTTTACAAGTGGAGAACATTTAGAACAACTTCCACATGACCAGATCAGACCGTCCTGCAAGTTCAGCCCAAGAGCAGAACCACGGGATGAGTAAAGAAGATCCAACAATCCTAAAATGAACGATTAATAAATCAATAAAAGATTCATTCTGGGATTTAATTCAGTTGGGAATTAGTGAATTTTACACACATATACACGGATGACTGTAAAAAATAAGCCTTAGGTGCCGTAAAGTGTCATTTTTTGAGGATTGCGTCAGTCTGACGGTCCTCGCACTTGTGCAGTACCTGATCCCGGTCGTTGTGAGATGACTCTGATAAGTGTGAGAAGGCTTGTTGAAATGCAGAGCTGCTTGATTGATGGCCTGTTTTTTCTCATCGCGAGTAGCACAATAGCAGCGGCTCGCCTGTTCCTGGTGACTGCCCGCAGCGTGGGGGCAGCAGTGTGATGACACGAGAGGTCAGCTCCTGTCTGCCTGATTCTCATCACCCTCTCACTGCTGTCAGCTTCACACAATAGCCTCCGAGCTGCACAGGATGGAGAGCATACACTTTCAGCCATACACACCACTCACTGCATGTCTATAGTACATGCACCTATCACTTTACACAGACCGAGCTGGATGACTAATAGCCGGCCCTCCGCGCTGGACTTCTGGGGGTCCGAGGAGACCTTTCTCTTCATTTTTTGGTGGACTGCCACAAAAACGACCCGACCTGCTACCAACACAGTGCAATGCGACTCTTTGTTTTTAGGTGTTTGTGATGGTGCTCCTTGTTGCTACAGGAAACCTGAGGATATTCAGTGAAGTGTGTGTGTGTGTGTGTGTGTGTGTGTGTGTGTGTGTGTGTGTGTGTGTGTGTGTGTGTGTGTGTGTGTGTGTGTGTAATCAGTATATAAACTGCAGAACGGTCATTATAAGGTTGAAAGCCTGTGTTGTTATGGTAAAAGATCTCACTCTAAATATTTATGTCTTATGTTTGACTTCAATGTCTTTCCATTTCATTCACTAACACACCACCTGGATCCGGGCTTATTAACAACCACTCTGTTTATAAAAAATAATAAAACAGTTGCAAAATAATGCTGATGGCACATGGAGGTGTCATGAAAGTATGGCATTTGCATTCACTGCCCTCAATCTGATAATATCGCTCCAGGATGCCAACCTTTACAGTTTGCTGAGAGCGAGAGTCAGGTTGATCCAGCCCTGAGTTACAAAATACTTAAGAAAAAGTACAAATTCTGCAGTTAATACTTTATATACTTAAGTAAAAATCACATTCTCTGTATATACTTAAGTAAAAATCACATTCTCTGTATATACTTAAGTAAAAAATCACATTCTTTGTATATACTTAAGTAAAAGTACAAAATACTCCAGTAAGTAAAAGTGCAAATATTTTGAAAGAATAATCATTCAACCATTCAAGGCTGAGACAACTTGACTTTCTCTCCAAGTACATAAAGTAAATAAAGTAAATAAAGTAAATAAAGGTTGAAATATGATTTTCATTTTTCACTCGTGAAGTAAATGTTTAATATTACACACTTACATGGTTTCTAATATTTCATGATATATATATTTAACACTTGAAATGTTGTTTTAGTTACAGATGAACAGAAATCCTGACACTGTTATGTGTAAATAATGGTTTAATCATAAAACATCACAAAGCAACGTTTTAATCTCCTCTTTTTATTGAGCAGAAAATAAAACTGGTGTCATTAAAATCCTGAATTCATCAATTTCATATTCAGTTCATAGATGAAAAATGGTCTGGTTCTCAGCTTTGAGTTTAAGACATTGGTGGTAAAGATCCAGTTTATCCAGGAAAGCTGTTACATGGAAACATAATAATAATAAAAATAATAATAATAATAATAATAATAATAATAATAATAATTTGTGACCTCTGGGGGCCTCAGGGGGCCTCGGGGGGTCTCGGGACTTGCAGTTAACCATTGAAATGCAGAGCAGCAGTTGTAGGAAACTATTGGTCATATTCATCAAGACACTGTTTTGGAGGAGAAGGAGGTGTGATGATTGAACTGTATAAGAAATGGCTTATATGGCCTGAGAGTGTGAGATTAGAGAGGTTAGAGGATCTCACAGCTAAAGTATGAGAGTCGAGGACCTTGAGTCACCGCTGCAGCCCTTTATTAACTGTCAAATTGTGAGCAAATAAGCATTTTCATGTCTTCAGAACTCTCACTTCCCACGTCCGTCTGTACCGGGAACATCTTCTCTGACAATTGTTTGCCTTGAAGATTTATGGTCATGTTGTTGTTCTTCAAACCTGCAGCACCACTGTTGTTTTCACTTTGTCTCTCTCTCTCAAACTCGTGCAGTCAGACGCTGACTCACACATGCATGTGGGCGCTATACACCTAAGACATTAACACCTACTATGACTCTCACACCATCATCTCAACTCTATGTTCCTAACTTGTGTGTTGGGTCAGTGAACCAAACCCCAGTGATGAACACCTTCACGTCCCTCCCACAGCGAGACGTGGCGATTTTCGTACTTTAAAAATAGGTGGCTGGCAGAATTTTGCAATAGAGCTGCATCAAGCGATCATTCAAAATACACTCATCATTAAAACTAGGGCGTGTGGGACAGCAGTGCTGTTGGGAAGGAAGACAAAGGTGATCAGGATCAATAACTGACTGATCTGATCAATATTGATTGATCTACTCATACAGAAGTGGTGTCTCACAGTACGGCGTCGGGTTTAACGCAACACGCCAGACGTCTCTGCATGGAGCTGGTTCCTAATGGTGTCCTGTGATGATCCATCCCATGCAGCTTGAATGTCCTCACTCAGTTCTGCAGATGGTGTGGTAGGGGTGGAGTGTTGATAGAGCGTCCAATAGCGTCCCACACATTTTCAATCAGGGACAGGTCTGGAGATGAGACTGTTGGAATAGCGCACCAGGATTTGCTGGTCTTCTCCACCAAGACAAAAGTGGGACTAATCACTGAAGATGACCTGCTGCCATTCTGAGAGACAGCAATAAGCCCCTTTCTTGCTTTTGTCACATGTGTGTCCAAGAGTGAAACCTGTTGACCTGCGAAGTTTAATGTCTGTCAGATGGTTCATTCTGGCTGTAATTGTTAAGTATTTGTACTTTAATTAAAGCATAATTAGGCATGAATGGGCATTTCTTGCACCTGGTTTCCCCCTAATATGTGCTCGAGTCACCCTGAGTCACCCCGAGTCACCCTGAGTCACCCCCAAGATGGAGAGATACAGAAACGTCACTGAAAGGGAAAGAAACATGTGACTGATGTGGTAGATTAATGTTACAGTGATTTACATGAATATGACTCAGATTGTGCAGTGTAGCTTAGTTCTTGTGAGTAGTTATTTAATATATTTTATTTTATTTTATTGTATTTTATATACTGTTATTTCACTTATTTTTGTATGCATTAGTTTAACAGCCACACTTCCCATTTTCTGCTATAATCCAATATGTGGGTCAGTGAGGTTATCAGCCCCGCCCCCTCTCTCTGATCAGTCAGAGTCTGTATGCAGGTCGAGCATCAGCCCCGCCCCCTCTCTCTGATCAGTCAGAGTCTAAGAGTCTAACTTCTAAAGTTAAATTTAGAAGTTGCCCAAACTGGGAATTGAACCCCGGTGGTCCACATGGTGTGGTGGCTCACTGATGGTGTTATCTGTTGTGTCTCACCAACCACTTTACCTTTATCAACCATAACATTATGACCACCTCCTTGTTTCTACACTCTGTCCATTCTATCTGCTCCTCTAGTTCTATAATTTCAGACTGTACTTCACCTGTTTCTCTGCAGACTTTATTCTCCTCCTTTCACCCTCATCTTCCATCACACCGCAGGTACCCGACCACCAGCCCCCACTTGATGGCACCCCTCATCTTAGCTGGATGCTCTGTAAGTAAAAGATAAAGGCAGTTCTTGTGGCTGGTGTTCCAGTGAAACGAGATGATTAATCTCCATCTGGGTTGAGGAATACGTGCAAAATAATTTGGAAGACTTCTACTGTTATCAGGGCATCTACACTTCACACCAGGCTTTGAAGTCCTTGCTGGATGTGATTTACGAAACAGTGACTGCAGTGTACTTTTGTAAATGTGCTTTCTGCCGGTTTAACAGTGGATTTTTGATGCTGTTGGACGCTCTATCAACACTCCACCCCTACCACACCATCTGCAGAACTGAGTGAGAACATTCAAGCTGCATGAGATGGATCATCACAGGACACCATTAGGAACCTCTACAACTCCATGCAGAGACGTCTGGCATGTTGCGTTAAACCCGACGCCGTACTGAGAGACACCACTTCTGTATGAGTAGATCAATAAATATGGATCAGATCAGACTACAGTTATCATCAGTTATGGTTGGAAACCGTTATCTGCTCTCCCAAGCTCAGGGTAAATGTTTTGGACAATGAGTGTATTATTTGTGTATTATGTCTCCTGCTCTCCCCTACCAGTCCTTATGTCACAATAAATGTCTCACATTATCCCAGTCCAGAAATAATCACAGATATGTATCTTATCAAGAAAAACAAGTCCACAGCCTCCATTATTTTCTGCACAAAGACTAAAACCTATCGTTAATAAATCCCACCAGCCATGACTGTTGTTTGCATTCCTCCAGCATAAGAGCCCATATATTCCCACAGCTCTCTTTACTGATGCTATCTCAATCACTCTACCAATTCCGTGCTGCAGTAGTTCAGACTCAGCTAGCTGCTGAGATAGATCCACGCCATTAAATAATTCAGCTGATTAGAGAAAAACGGGGGGAAAAAACGTGGCTTTCTGGTACATTTCATAACTTTCTGTGTTTGACTGATTTATGATAACAATACACTTCCAACTGCAGCAGGAAGGACGCTTGGGAAGACGAGTAACTGTATTCACTGGCATGAAGACGAGGAAATGAAAGCAATAAAAGTCAGAGAGAGGTCAGTGAGGAGGAAGTTCAGATGAACATTTGATGTCCAACTTAATTGGAATCATTGTTCAAACCCTCGTCAAGGACAAAAGTGTTGGGACACCAGTTTAATCTCAAATCAAGGGTGTTAAAAACAGATTAAACTGTCTCTACTGTCCAGGAAAGGTCTACTAGATTTTGGAGCATTGCTGTGAGGATTTGGTTGCATTCAGTGATGAGCATTAGTGAGGTGATATTGGATCACCACCCCACCTCTTCCCCAACTCTGCAGCTTATCCTTCACAACCTTTCTGGCCATGGTCCATGGCCTGATTTTACATCTACAAGGTGCAGCAACTAGTTGGAGTGGACAGTGAGTGGACACAGTGTTTAAACACTCCAGCAGCACTACTGTAACTGATCATGACCATTGAAGGACAGGGTGAATGGGACATGTCCCTACCATCCAAATGTAAACATATACCCTTGTCTTAGTTGATGAATTGTGATTAGGGAACGTGTAAACTTGCTGCATTACAGGACTGGACAGAACATCAGCTGGTGACCCATTTGGGTTTGTTGCAAACTGTATGAACCCTACAGGACCCTGTGTACCAGGTGAGATGAGCCATGCCACTGAGCTGTGGTGTAAATCCAGTAGCTGACATGTTTATTACTGTGAACTTTGAATCCATCACCCCCCCCTTTAAGGTTCAGCCTCCGTTCAATTAAGCCCACCCAGCTCCGTTCACCCAAACCAGCTCCATCTGAAAGCCAATCTGAGCAACGCCTGAAATACGGCCTGGCTCAGCACTCGCCTTCTGGATGAGGGAACGTATGATTACCTTCACCAGGAATGTGTTATAAAGAGAGGAGAATGAATTTCACAGCTTGTCCCGTGTCGTTTGGAAACACGTACACCGACTTACACTGAGCCGACCCACCCCTTCCCCACCATACACACCTCCTACACACACACTTAGCTGGCAGCTGGCTATGCTGACTGACAGGTGACGTTATCTGTTAGGAACCTAGCCCACCTAACACTACATATATACAAACACACACACACACACACACACACACACACACACACACACACACACACATCCTCCTTCCCCATATCATCTTTCTTCCATGTTATAACTGCGGAAAATCCTTAAGCCAACCAATTAAAATCACAAGCTACGTGGCTTTTGCCTCTAATTGACTTCAACAAGCTCTAGATACGAGTCGTGTCTATGGAGAACCAGTGGAAACAAAGATAGTGTGAACCCCGCAGCATCCTCTTTTCCTACCCATGACTCATGTTGTAACTTTAACAAAGCAACACGGGCATCTTTCACAGTAATCCTCTCAGCATCTCTCCCGCCAACTGCATGTGTATTCCTGCAGGCGCATGCCGTGTAAACAGCGAGTAGTGTTTACCTGATACAATCAAGGCAGCTGCGATTAATGTTCTCGTACTGTGGTTTGAATGTGGATCAAGAATATGACTCACAGACCTGATTATTAAGCATTGAAACAAAATCAAATGATTTGCTAGATGTCCCAAACCATGGTGTCAGGCCTCCACTCTCAGGGTTCTTTCACAGTTGCCTTGTTTGGTCTGGACCGGGGTTGGGTCCTGGTCACATTTGAACCCATACACCACCCACACAGTACCTGCTCGGGGGTGGTCCTGACCTTTGAAGATCAGGGTGAAAGGAGGAGAATAAAGTATGCAGAGAAACAGATGGATGGAGTGTAGAAACAAGGAGGTGGTCGTAGTTGAATCGCCTTTGGTGCTGTAAGTGGCCTTTACTGGCCCTGATGAGATCTGATCCTCACTGTACTGGACTGAGTGATCTTCTCTCAATGTGGATTATATTAGTGGTCAGCATAAACCAATCAGTGTCATGTATAGGGACAACAGGACGTAGTAAAGGTTCACCATGTGCAACATGTTGATGCCAAACACACATTCTTCATCACAGTCCCAACTATTGGGAGAGCAGCTGCTGATTTTGCAATTATCTGCTATCTAGATAAAGAGCAGGACTTCTTCTACAATGTGCTTCTACAATGAATCCAAAGTTGAACTATTTGGACACAGAAACAGAAGACATGTTTGGGACAAATCAAACACAGCAGTTGAGCTCAAGAATCTCATAGCAGCTCTGAAGCATGGTGGTGGAAGTGTGATGGTTTGGAGCTGCTCTGCTGCAGCAGGGTGTGGAGATCTCTCCATCATAGAAACCACTATGAGATCTTTATGGTATCAGAGGGGGTTTGAGGAGAACGGAAGAGCGTCTGTACAAAGACTGAGGCTGAAACATCACAGAGCTGAAAGAATTCCGCATGGAGGAGTGGGAACGTCTTTCTCCCAGTCGATGTCAGAGATGGTCAACGTTTCTAGGAAACATCTAATTGACATTATTTCAGCTACAAGAGGAGACACCAGCCATCTGCCATCTTTTTTTTTCAATTAATTTCATTTCTATTAATGATATTTTGCCATAAAAAGACCGTTTTTTGTGGTGTGATTAACACCAGCGTGTTTACAGTTCGGTCGATAATACCAGTGTAACCCCCTGTTTTTGAATGTGGCTTGTAGATCTAATCAATAACCGTTATTGACGATTTGCAGGATGTCCCAGAACAAAGTAAAAATGTGACTCGACCTGGCCACTGCAACAATTTGTGACTCAACTGCAAATTCCTTTTTGGATTCGCAGGCCCTCGCCGAACTATTTGCTTGGATTCAAGAATCCCTTCATATCATCTCACCCTGTTTTATTTTTAAAACCTATCCAGTGACAAAGGGCACCTCAGACCCTCTCTTAGATTACCCCGGGATGGGTGCTGGTTCATGGGCCTGGGATAAAATGTCGTTGGGATGCCACTGAACATCATAATGTGCCACGCATACGTCCACTTTAACAGGTTGAGGGGCAGACCAATCACACTTGTCACTCCGTTGCCTGGATACGGCTCTCCTGGGTTGCTAAACACCAGGCCTTACGTTTTACATCATGGGCTATTTTTCTGAAAGTTGGAATATCAAAGATAGAGTTACCTCATAGAAGTGCTGAGCTTGGGACACCTGCTCAGATGTGTACGAGAGCTGTTAAAATAGGCCTCTCTTCACACTCTGCACTGTACTCACCCCCGGAACATATTAGTCTGCTGTGCCCTGCTCAGCTCCCGCTGTTGTTTTACACCGACTGCAGTCATTGCTGATCCAAACCTTTGCCAACAAATGTTGACTGCTGCAATCAAATGGGACATTCGGATTGGATAATGTTGGCATTAAACTGAGCATATTTATTAAATCAGCTGAATTAAGAGAGATTAGATGGAATTCTAGCGAGTGCAGAACCACAGGCTGCAATGCCAAGATTTATTGAGAGATTACAAACCAAAGAAAGCCAAAGTTCTAACTATATTGAGGGATGGAGGTGATATAACTGTCAAACGATAAAAATATACTGAAGAATCAGGTGCAGCGTATCAGCTGCAAAGGATGAGTTCATCATTAGACTTTGGAGGCGGCTGCCTTATTTAAACCCCGGACATCAGTTTGGTTTGCTCTTGATTGGTGCAGTGAGTGGCGAGATCCAAAGAGCTCTCTGAGGCCTTCAGAAAGAAGGTTGTAGATGCAGATGAGTCTGGGAAGGGATTTCCAATGTTGTCACAAGACCTAGAGGTAGTTCTCGCCACAGTTGACGTGAAAGTGCAGCATCTAAAACACGTTCCCACTCCTCCATGCGGAATTCTTTCAGCTCTGGGATGTTTCAGCGTCAGTCTTTGAACAGACGCTCTTCCGTTCTCCTCAAGCCCCCTCTGATACAATAAAGATCTCATAGTGGTTTCTGTGATGGAGAGATCTCCACTCCCTGCTGCAGCAGAGCAGCTCCAAACCATCACACTCCCACCACCATGCTTCACAGCGGCTATGAGGTTCTTGAGCTCAAATGCTGGGTTTGGTTTGCACCAAACATGTCTTCTGTTATTGTGTCCAAATGAAGCAACTTTGGATTCATCTGTCCAAAGCACATTGTTCCAGAGGTCCTGCTCTTTGTCTAGATGTTCTCTGGAAAACTCTTGCTCCGATGTTTTTGACAGGATATATTTCCTCCTTCCACACCTCCAAGATATTCAAACTAGTTTGGTGTGTTTCTGATGGCAGATGTTGCACTTTGATATCAACTGTGGCGAGAGCGACCTGTAGGTAGTTTACAAACCGAAAGGATGTTTTGACATCCCTTTGGCACAGTCAGGAGTTGATCAACAGTGGCAACCAGCAACCAGCCGGTTCCTGGATTAACAGCTCTGATCAGATCTCAGATCAGTGTACAACAACAGCAAACCTATAAAACCAGTTCATCCATCACGACAGATCCTTCAATTTGGAGCACAAATGACACACACACACAAGAAAACACACAAACAAGTCTAGTTCCCACCGAAATCTTGGCTCTGTGCCTCATCTGGCCGCCAAAGGCAACGTCAATTTTCCCAGAATCAGAGTAAGGTGGAGAAGCCATTACACACCGCTGTGTCTGGACTGACTCACGGCAGTGAAGGTGTAGCCACAGGTTCATTCAGCTTTCAAATGTTATTGGGTCAAAGGAGGATCTGAGACTTTTGTGCGTCTGTCATGCCTTTCTGATTATATGTGACAGGTGTTTCCCACATGGAAAACGTTGATTCAGCAAGTGTCATAGTGTGTGTAGTGGCGCAGCATTTCAGATGATTCTGAGCTGCAACAAGTATGTCTTGTCTAACAAGATTCACTGTCCAAATTTATACGACGGCACGAACATAATCCAATGTAACCCTTATGTGGCCTTTAGATGTGATAAGATAATCCTATGTGAGTCCTGCAGAGTGGAAATTCACAATGCTTTACAGCTACAAAGGGACAGCAAGGGACAGCAAGGGACAGCACCATCCCTTACATAATAGATAAATACACCGTGCAGTAAACACAATACACAGTATAAACACTGTAAATAATAAAAGTCACTCTGAGGAACGTTATTTACAGATTTGCACATTGTTAAAGGTAATTGCACATGGGGAGATCTAGACAAAGAGCAGGACTGTGCTTTGGACAGATGAATCCAGAGTTGAATTATTTGGGCAGTGACAGAAGACACGTTTGACAAACCAAACCCAGCATTTGAGCAGAAGAACCTCATAGCAGCTGTGAAGCATGGTGGTGGAAGTGTGATGGTTTGGAGCTGCTCTGCTGCAGCAGGGTGTAGAGATCTCTCCATCACAGAAACCACCATGAGATCTTTATGGTATCAGAGGGGGCTTGAGGAGAACGGAAGAGTGTCTGTCAGACCATTAAATGCTAAAGAGATTTTAATCTCCATGTTTAACCAGATGTGTTGCTGTAAACAATGACGGGTTGCTGGGCAGTTTTGGGGGCGTCCAAGTGACAGTGGCCCATGAATTATCACCCCTTGAGCAGGGTCCAGTAGAGTGGACTTTGTGACTCATCTGGACAGCCCCTTCGTTAATCACAGACATAAACACACACACACACACACACACACATATACACACACAACACTGTGCAGGTTGCTAGCTGGTGTGTATATCGCGAGCTTGTGTATGTTTGACCCCTGTGTTGCGAGGCAGGCCAGACTCAAGGCCCTCCTCTCCAGCTGCCTCCGCGACAACTGCTTGGAGGCGTCCTGTATGTAAACGCTGGACTGTAATAGCCAGTGGCTGCAGTTCACACAGGAAGATGGGGACATAAAGACGAATTAAGGAGGATGATGTGTTTAATGGCGCATGTGCTGCGCTCTCTGCAGGCCCAGGCCGATACAATTACAGATTAATGTGGGTTTAGCGCCATGGCATGGTGCTGCGATGCCCTGTGCAGGGATCACTGGCATATTAGAGATGCGAGTTCTGGATACGGTCCTGGATGCGGGTAGTCGCTCACATCGGAGCCTGACATAACTGCCCGTCCTCTAAACAAGGACATGTGACTCGTATGAAGTAATAGGAAAAGGGTGACAGATATCCTACGCCTGCATGTTAAAAGCAATTAACAGTGTAGTGATGTAAGGGTCTCATGTGTCGTTAGGAATATCAGTTGTAATCACTGCTGGACGGCATCAGTGGGCTGAAGGTGGCTTGCCCTTGTGCTGGAAGGACGGACGTGTATGGTCTCATCCTCAGTTGTAGACTGTTGTGCTTAAAATGGGCATGAAGGTACTGCCTCCTACACCATCAGTCTGCTTCATGCACACCATCTACTGGTCTAAAGTGTGTTTAATCAGTGAAATCCAGAGTGGCAGCTTTTCCTGGGAACTGTGTCAGGAGTCAAATTCATCTGGAGTTTGTTGTGGAGGGGAACAAGGGGGCTGTTCGAAATGCATGAGAAACGGCGAGTGCAAGTGTGGAGTGTGAGTTTGGAGCGAAGGATTAGAGCCAATTGCGTGAGTCTCACGGATAATGCATGGGAGCTGGCAACCCCAACTCGATGTCTTATTTTTTAAGAACGCAGCTGCTTTCTCGGTCCAGTCAAACACACTCAACACACGCTTGGCCCCTGTGATTTACCATCCGTCTCCCGTTTTCCTTTTGATGTTGGATGGACAGATAGCAGTTGTTTCATAGAAGCCACGTTAGTAAATCAGTCACATTCATAAAGCCCTGTGGGAAAGCAACTGGGGATGCCCGTACACAAAGACCTCCGAACGATGAAAGGGTTCCATTATAATCACAACTGAAGGATTGTTCATGGTTAAGAATGAATGGTAGTAGTATGGTAATGTTGATTTGATTAAAAAGAATTAATTCTAATTCTAATTAAAATCCTTCTAATTACACTCACCATCAGAAAAAAAAACGAATAATATAGGATCAGAAATGAGTAAAAATGGGGAATATTTATTGATCTACTCATACAGAAGTGGTGTCTCTCAGTACGGCGTCGGGTTTCACGCAACACGCCAGACGTCTCTGCATGGAGTTGTAGAGGTTCCTAACGGTGTCCTGTGATGATCCATCCCATGCAGCTTGAATGTGGACGAGTGTCGTCCTGTCGGAATAGTGCACCAGAGTGTGCGTGCAAACCAAACAAGTGGCAACCCTCCCTTAGGAGGTCTAAGTCAAAATTCCAGCCCCTGAACAGGGAACCGGTCCACTGCAGGGTACCACAGACATACACCTTGGACCAATTCACATATAATGGGCATTTTGGGAGGCAGGAGGACTACGGAGCACCCAGAGGAAACCCATAGATGACTACCTGAGTGGGGATTGAATCCACAGCTGCGGTTGTGCGATACCTGCACCTTCACCTTGTACTTTTGATTTCAGGGACACTTTTTGAACAGCGTATGGAGTGTTCATCAACACTTAACATCTAAACAGTGTTTGTACATGTATAGGACACTCTCTAATGAGCACAGCGGCAGAGAAGAGCACAGAAGAGCGCACAGCTTGAGTTGGACTGAGTTCAGGAATGGCACTTCCAAAATGAGGACGCACAGTTTGCAGATGTTAGTACAGCTATCTGTCTCCCATGGCGTGGGTAGTGTGTTCATATGTGATGGGTGGGAGATACGAGGGGTCGGACTAAAATAACTCTGCTGCCTTGGCATGTGGGCACGGTAGATGGTAGCTGGTTGGTTACTTGGGGGGGATTTTTTTGCACGTCACTTTCCCTCTGAATAGGCTATTAAAAAGGCACAGTGGGCCCGAGCCTGATCTCACTGCGTTGGTATACGACGCTGACATCATCAAGGCCGCCAAGGTGCAGCGTGGGTGGGTGGGTGGCACATTTGGGGGAAGAGAGGGCGCTAGAGAGACTCTCTGTTTCTGAAAAGGTACAAAAGTCCTGCTTGATGGCTCAAGTTCCCTGGATACTCAGAATCTATTTATTATCTTTCCCCCTCTGTGACCCTGTCAGTTAATTTTGGCGCCTGATTCATCTGCTATTCATTTCTCAAAAAATGCAAAATGCTTCAGCAAGACAAGAGGTGGAGAGGTGGAGAGGGGCTGAGAAGGTGTGGGGGAGGGAGAGAGAGAGAGAGAGAGAGAGAGAGAGAGAGAGAGAGAGAGAGTTGAATTTAATACACATTCACCATAGAGACAAAAGTATTAGGACACCTCATTCACTGTTTCTTCTGATATCAAGCCTATTAAAAAAGAGTTTCTTCTACTTGTGTTGGAGCAACTGTCTCTCCTGTCCAGGGAAGACTTTCTACTAGATTCTGGAGCATTGCTGTGAGGATTTGATTGCATTCAGTGACAACAGTATTAGTGAGATCAGGATGTTGAATGATCACCACCCAACTCATCCCAAAAGTGCTGGATGGAGCTCCATCATTCCAGCTCAATGAAGGGGGCTTTAAAGCCCTAAAGCCCATGCCTGACATTAGACACAGTGCCAATAGGTTGATGCAAGTGTCCCTTTAGAATTTGCTGTTATAATTCAGAATCCGTTGTTCCATCGATGATGACGAGCTGTTTTGTGTGCACGTGTACTAATCTTGTCTTCTTTTGGGTCACATTTATGCAGAAATATCAAAACGTTCGAAAGGGTTCACAAACTTTCAAGCACCACTCTAGTTTGTGTGCTTCATTAAAGGACATCAAGGCCCACGTTTTGTACCATCCCGTCTGAAACCCACATCTACCCATCAGCACCAGCATGACATCATTCTTCAGAAATGTCGAGGCCTCGCAGCAGCTAAGTGTCGCGGGTGTTTATGCGAAGCAATTGTCAGCAAGAGGAAAGAGGTAGATGAATGGAGATGAACCTTCAGCCCCGGGCTTTAGTCCTACTGACAGATCCGACAAACCACACTCGGCACACTGGGCCATTTGACAGGACACTTTTTTCACCTGGTCAAGCAGGAATGGTGCTGGGGTGATGCAACTGCAAATGCCTGCTTGACAGCTCTGAAGACTGTGAGAAGAAGTTCAGGCAGCAAATGGGTCCTGGAGTGAGGTTTTCAGTACAGTGCTTAGACGGTCACCACTGGGGACGTGGCCCAGGAATGGAGAGGGTGGGGGACAGTTTAGGGGTGTTGCTTCATATCTATATCCTAGCAACTGAGGGAGCATGATACCCTGTCCAGTTGTTGTTGTTGGGGATTGGTCAGCAGGCTGGCACTAACGCCGCCCCCCTGGCTTGTAGTCTGTAGAAAGAATAACCCATCAAAGTATCCTCCACACTTGAGCCACTCCTGTGCACTTGATCTATCTGCACTTTAACTTGTCTGAAGCAACTTTTATTGTTGAAGTTCGGTCGTTTTTTTATTCGTATCTGTTTAACGTAGATCTGACCTCCTACATCGCCTTGATAGATGTGCTTGGGCCACTTGCTGACAGTTTTCGAGAAGACCACCGTCTGGCAGTATGACCTCTCCCTATGCAGCCGTACAGTTCTACCCAGAACACACCTTTCAACGGTAGGGCGGCGTCCACGTTCCTCTGATTCTCCTACCCGTGGCCTGCTACTGAGGGCCAGGCTTGCATGCAAGGTGGACTCTGATCGCATGTTCAGTGTAGTAGTTTTAGGAGGTACTGGTAATGTAGGTGGTTGGGTGATGGTTTATGTGAAATGTCTGATACTTGTGCTTCATAAAACACAACCACATTGGCTTGGCACGTTCCTCAGTCCAGAACTGGGGCAGCACTAGGTATTACTTTACTGGTTCTGTTCTATTTCTGTGTAAAGCGGAAGCTCTAGCTGTCTGGTCTGAGACTGTGGAGCAGCGTCTGGAGATGCAAACAGTTTAAACAGTCGTATCTGTGCCTCCAGCTGCTGCCGGGTACTGATATTTATAGATGCATGTTCTTATGGTAACAATGCAAGTGTATGGGAGTGTCTGGCGTTTTGGGCAGTCGGACTAGATACTTGAAACCCCAAAGCTGCTGGTCTGCTCACTGTTCAAACACCCCTGGACATTTGGCCACAGAACCAAACAACGCTGGGCAAGAAGTGCAGTTGTGGTGTTAGAAAAGCAGTTTCTCTGATTAATGGACGTTTTGGAAGACACCAATAAATGACCTCTGATAAATGCACACTTGAAAATGAGGGTTCTTCAAGGGTTCTTCAGTAAAGAAAATGGTTCTATATAGAACCCCGAACACTCAATGAACCATTTGCATGATTAAAAGTTTCTTTGCATGGTGAAAGGGTTCTTCAGATCGAAGAACGCTTGAAGAACCCTCATTTTAAGTGATATTGAAATAATCCACAGCAAAATACATGACAGGAATAATCCTCTTTGGATGTAAAGCTTGTGCACGTTTTACAAAATTGCTTTGAAAAATGTAAGCTCCTCTTATCCCTTATGAAGATCCACCCTTTAATGATATAAATCATATTAACTCGTATATTTAACCATATATTCAGAGCAGCATCACGATTACCCATCATCTGTGGTCCAACCCTGCCAGACACATAATAATGTAATGAATTAATTATCATGTTTTATAAAATCAAGCAAAGCCAAACATATTAAACTATTAATAAAATGCTTAAATTCAATCCATAAAACAACATATGGGAGCATAAAGAAAGTCCAGTCACTCCTGTGATCAGTCCCGAACGCTGGGACACTGACACAGGTGTGCTGAGCATACCTGCAGTATGTATATATATAAACCTGCAGTACTGACTTTAACCTATTCCAACACACACACACGCGCACACACACACACACACACACACACACACACAACACACACACAAGCTATTACGCTAAAAATACATATTATTATTACATATTATTACATGTTATTATTATTATTATTGTTAATGTTATTATTATTATTATTATTATTATTATTATTATTATTGTTGTTGTTGTTGTTGTTGTTGTTGTTGATATTATTATGATTATTATTATTATTATTATTGTTATTATTATTATTATTATTGTTGTTATTATTATTAATATTGTTATTATTATTATTATTATTATTGTTATTATTATTATTATTATTATTATTGTTGTTATTATTATTGTTTTATTATTATTATCATTATTATTATTATTTTTATTTTCATTATTATTATTATTATTATTATTATTATTGTTATTATTATTATCATTATTAATATTATTATTGTTATTATTATTGTTGTTGTTGTTGTTGTTATTATTAATATTATTATTATTATTATTATTATTGTTGTTGTTGTTGTTGTTGTTGTTATTATTATTATTATTATTATTATTGTTATTATTATTATCATTATTATTATTATTTTTATTATTTTTATTATTATTATTATCATTATTATTATTATTATTATTATATAATGCCAGTTATATATATATCTCTCTGTGAGTGCCAAAAGTGACCCAGATTTGGCCCAAATATGTTTTTATTTTTAATTCTATAAAAAAAACAGAGCTAATACATAAATACGAGTGGCTAAATGGTTCAGATGATAATTTGTTCATTATATAGCTGTGATCGTCCAAAATTTGACAGACTTTTAAATCATATACATTTATTAATACATGTTTATAAAAAATGTAAGGACTTTTCTTTTTCTATGTAAGCTTTTCTACTGAACTGAGGGCACCTCAGCCTCATCCCATAGCAGTAATATCCATTATCAGCCTGATAGAGGTATTAAAACGAGGGACAGGTTGACTTTCTTATCTGTGACAGAGCGTCAGAGAAAGGTCTGAATACACACCGTTAATCAGACGTGAACCGGTGCGTCGGTGTGAATGGACTGAATGGATGTGAGAGAATTCATTCACCTCAGTCAGTGGAACTGAGCGAGAATGAAAGCACGCGACCGAGGGGAGGAGAAACCTCCAGGGCTGCTCTCCTTTTGTTTGAGCCTCCATGTCTGTCCTGCAGCCACTGGTTTGAGGGATTGAGGGGGGCGGAGGGAGCGGTGTGTGGGTGGGTGGGTGAAGTCTTTGAACACTACCTGGCTTTTGATTAATGAAGTCACAGGAGAAGGCCACCCCCAACCCCCTAGATCGCAGGGCTCTGTTTGTTTTGATTGCATTTTCATCGCTGGATGTGCCCAACCTGCCAGGAGACAATGGGCGGCCCTGTTTAGCCGCGACCCTTGACCTCGTCCCGTCTGCGAGAGGCCCAGACTGCGTTTAAGTGGACGCGGTGCACCTTCCCCCTTAGGCTGAATACATAACTCCCTCAGTAACCGGACACCCGCTGCCTACAGCCCCCACAGCAGCTCCCACTGGAGATCAAACCCACCACACACTGGAGCTGTGCAGAAAATAGCCACAATGAAAAAATAGAGATGAGACCACTATTGTCTCCAAGGAAGTTTTCAGGCTGCTTTCAAATTCAGAGAGACCCCCAAACAGAATGTTTAACCTGTTTTCATAGTTTGACGTACTTTCATCCTTTCATCCTTTTATCCTTTTATCCTTTAATCCTTATATGTTTATTGTCTTTATGTGAGATGTTAAAAATGAACAGAATTTAATTATTTGTATAAATTTCATCATGTTTTAGTCAAAAACCTGAATCTACAAAGACTAAAAAAAGAATTTATCTCAGAAATCCTGCAGGACATTGTTCATCCAGAGTGTTTTTGAGCTGAAAATGCAAAAATCTGGAGGAATTATTCGTAATGATTCAGTGACAAAAGATATTTCTAATCATTTAAAAGTTCTTCAAATACTGGTCCAAAAAAAACTACATCTAATTTATTATATTTAATTCAGAAAATTAATTCAGAAAATTAATTCGGAAAATTAATTCTGAAGAGCAAAGAAAGAGAGCAAACAGCCTCTCCCTTCTTATATTCCTCTATAACCCAATACCTGGGTTAGTGATGTCATCAGCCCCGCCCCCTCTCTCTGATCAGTCAGAGTCTGTATGCAGGTTGATCATCAGCCCCGCCCCCTCTCTCTGATCAGTCAGAGTCTGTATGCAGGTTGAGCATCAGCCCCGCCCCCTCTCTCTCGCACTGAGTCATGTTCTCACCAGGAAAACCGCAATGGATTTATGGGTATTTTTTATTGTTTGGGGGTAAAACTATGGATCACACACTACCCGACATCAACTGCTGCTGAACTGATCACACCCCAACATATACGTCACATCACCGAGAGGACTCAGGAGGAGATTAAACATGGAAATACGACAGCTCGTTATGGTTGTGGGTGGGAGATAAGCAACAGGTATTGGACGATAGCCTTCATATGAGGCAGGTGTTCATGTGAGTACTGAGTGATTGAGCAGAACGTTGAAACCTTCTGTGGAGAGAGAGGAGGTTGTCTAAGCTGTTTGGATTGAGGTGATGATGGATGTGGTTGTCACACAGCAGCCAAATTCCCGTGAAATATTTGTTACAAACGCAGCATGATTCATCAACAGTGCTGGAAGAGTTTCTTTTAAAAGTGTGTTCTGGAACGGAAACTTTATCTGGATAGTGTTATTGATCATCTGTAAATTAATCTAAATACTTCAATTTTATTTATGAAAGCAACATAATCAAATTACTTTCCATCACGTTTGGGTTCACTGTTTTTATCAGTACGTTAAAATAAATAAAATGACTTTAAAAAGCAAACACAGTCAGATTTAAAAGTTTACTTTTTGAAAGCATGTAGCTGTTTTAAACACTAGCAACCACATGAAATACCATAGCAACCACCTGAAATGCCTTAGCAACTGCCTGAAATACCTTGCAAACTACCAGAAAATGCCTGAGCAACCACCTGAAGTACCTTAGCAACTACCTGAAAATGCCTTAGCGACCACTTGAAATGCCTTAACAAGGACTTGAAATGCCTTAGCAACCACTTAGAAACCACCTGAAGTACCTAAGCAACAACTTGAATGCATTAGCAACAACCTAAAATACTTGGAAATCACTTACAACAACCTGATATGAGAACTTTAGTTTCACTATGATGTTTTTTAGTTTTAGTTTTAGTTTTTTTGTTTTTTTTGACAGTTAGAGGTTCCTCCTTAAACACCTCCCCTCACTTGTTTGGTCTCTTTCTGATGATAGAAGCTGCACTTTACCATCAGCTGTGGTGAGACCTTCCTGTAGGTCCTGTGATGAACATTTTAGGATTGTTAGAGACCTCATTACTCATCTTATGACCTGCTCTTGGGCTGAACTGTCCGTATTACCTCTCACTTCAACAATCAAGTGCAAACCAGACTAATGTGGAGGTCCTAGCTGTTCCTAACAATGCATTTCTAGTAACTGCATTCTACAAATGATGCCCCAAAGATGTTTCTTCATTTGCATGAAAGAGAAGAGGATTTCCATGGCGCGTCCTGTGTGTGATGTCTGTGGTTTCCAATTTCAGTTCAGTGCATGAATCAAATGAATCAAGGAGCCAGCAATCGATGCACTTGTTGCTCCCCGTTGGTTTCTCCTCCTTTGACTGATTTATGAGGCCTTACCAAGACTGATCCAGCTGCGAGCTTCTACGCTGAATCAAAGCTTTGTTTTTGTCTTCTTGACAAAGCCAGTATAAATCAAAGTGCTATCTGTGGACGCCCATGCTGGAGAACCTGCCCATAAACCTCTGTCACTTTGCTGCTGTAAATCACACTTTGACAGGGGGATCGCATGAAAAAGGCCTGGATGCTTCGGCGTGTGGGTGCTGTACCTTTTTGTGGTACCATGATGTCGTTCTTGGCAACATCCCATGGTGGGGGCTCATAGGGTCGGCTCAGTGCTCCACCTCCTCCTTCTGCCTGAAAGTCTCCTCTCGACCTCCTTCCTGTGCTTTGATTGGAGCCTCGTCTCCGTCCGGGGTGATGATGATGATATCATGACACTGGGCTGTCAGTCGAGCTCTCGGATCTCCGGCAGTGAATCCGAAACATGTCTCCTACACTATGTGTGAGCTGAGAAAGTAGCTACTCAGCACCTGTTAGAGACCTATATAATCCTCATGTTGTCACTGGCCTGAAATGTTGACAATATTAAATGCAATAACACATAAACGGGAAGGACAGACATCTAATCCCTGTGGAGAAGGATCCTAGGCCATTTAATAGGCATTACATCCTGTGATGTATAAGTATCATTTTGTTTTGCGGTACGGGACACCGTAACACATGGCAGATCCGATTCAGGACCCAGATAAACGAAGGGCCACTCAGGAGTCGCTCGGTGCACTATAAATGAAACCTCGGCTCCCTGTGATATAAACACTTTGCTTGAATTTCTTACACCTGTTTATACCCTATGATTGAGCGCTTTGCTAATGTAAAATGTTTAGGAGGGTTGTGTTTCAGTTTGCTTCGTTCCTTGAACTTACTATGGAAAAATCCACTGGGAAATTCCAAACTTTTCCCAAATTTCTCCGTTAATCAAAGGCAATTAGTGTGAATTAATGTCAAATACCACATGATAGAGGAACTTAGTTAAAAACAGCATTTAATATATTATAGTTACAGACTGAAGTCCATCTGTTTCTCTGCAGACTTTATTCTCCTCCTTTCACCCTGATCTTCAATGATCAGGACCCCACAGGACCACCGCAAAGCAGCTATTATGTGGGTGGTGGGTCGTTCTCAGCACTGCAGTCACACTGACATGGTGGTGTTAGTGTGTGTTGTGCTGGTAGATGCAGCAGTGCTGCTGGAGTGTTTAAACTCTGTGTCCACTCTAGTAGACACTCCAAACTGAGTGTCTCCACCTTGTAGATGTAAAGTCAGAGACAGAAGCTCATCTGTTTCTGCACAGCTTGTGTTGGTCGTCCTGTGGGGTCCTGATCATTGAAGATCAGGGTGAAAGGAGGAGAATAAAGTCTGCAGAGAAACAGATGAACTACAGTCTGGAATGATAGAACCACAAAGAGCTCCTGTGTGATCAGAGGAGCTGATAGAATCTAGAGACAAGGAGGTGGTCATAATGTTATGGTTGATTTTTTTTTTTTACTATATTTTTATGATGTTGTAACCTAGAAATAGTCTAAATTGTATTAGTGGGACTCCTGGTCAATCCAGTGGATGGACGGTGTTCACAGACCAGCTCTGCTTTGGTAACTACTGTATCCCTCCACCAAGAACGGATTTTAAGAACCTTCTCAAAATAATCAGTTGAAACATTGTCTCTGTCAGGGGTCACCAACCCTGCTCCTGGAGAGCTCCTTCCTGCAGACTTTAGATTCAACCCTAATCCCCTCCACCTGAACCACCTAATTACTGCTTTCAGAAGTTCTTGATTGGCTGAGCAGGGCGTGTGAGATTTGGGTGGGACATTAGCTGTCCAGGAGCAGGGTTAGTGACCCCTGGTATGCAGACATCATTCAGTGTTAGTGCATCTCAAACAATTGTATGTAGACAGATTATGATCTATTAAATTATGATCAAACTTTTTTCACCATATTCTAATTTTCAGATGAACTATAGTGTAAAAAACTGTGAATTTTTGTTGTTTGTTTGTTTAATTTTATAAGTGAAAACAGCATGGAAGAGCATTCATATACGATTCTAGAGAAGCTGCGAAAATCTACCGCAGGTGAACGCACGGCCACTTCTGAGGAATGTGCATCTTGTAGATAACAAAAGTACCTCTGATTTTGGAGGTCAAGGGGATTTTTTTTGTCTTATTAATCATCGTGGAGGGAAGTAGAAAGCATTTAGCAAAGTCAATAAAAAGATCTGGGCTTGGATTCTTAAACTGGGAGGAAAATAATGATCGAATTTTTGATTAAACTTAAAAAAATGCACGAAGAAGCAGCTGCTGGAACGGAATGAGTCTCTCTGTGTGTGAATATAATGATGATATATGTGTAACTGATTACAATATTCGAGGGACAGGACGAGTTTATTGGGGAAAACTAGGTTCTAGTAGCCTGTTGGGTTTCTACCCTGGAAACAAGCTGAGATACGGTGTCCTGCGACACATTTACCCACAGATGTTGCAGCTGGGTCTGTAGATCCTGCACACTTGTAGGCTGTCGAAGCTGGAGTCCAAGATGGTCCCAAAAACTCTCAAATGGTGACAAATCTGCAACTGAGCAGACCAAGTCCAATCTGGTGAAGACATTCCAGGGAAACCCTTGCTGTGGGGGAGCATTATCCTGCTGAAAGTGGCAGTTGGAACCCAATGGCGGCAGGACGTCCTGCACATATTGCTGGGCTGTTATTGTCCCTCATATCAATGCTAGGGGCGACTGTTGTATGCGATGGACCTCCAGATCATCACAGCAGCAGCTCCAAAAGCAGGATTGAAGCACTTACCACAAGGCCTCCATACTTGAAACAGACCATCGTTTGATCCAAAACAGAACCTGGAATCATTACTGCAAAGCAAGCCTTGATGGCATCAATTCATCAAAGCGTCCACCGTGCTTAGTCCAGTCATGTACCCCCACCCCCCCTCAAATCTGTTAAAATGTCTCCGAGTGTGTCCTAGAGGCATGTCGAGCATTCATACACTACCCAAAAGTAGCCTGGGAGAGTCTTTTTATAGGGCAGAGGAAGCACTTTGACGCCCTCTTGTGGCAAGACCCAGTGAGACATAGCTGCATGTTTCAAGCACTGCACAGAAATCCTCGTGCAAATATAATGAAAGACTCGTGTACAGAACAGGAGAGGAATATGGGAGAAGACAGACGGAAAGCGTGGACGCAGTCTACTTACTGGCACTGGTGGGACTCTTCTCGGCTGCGTGGTAATATCTAACTAAGGCTTTGAGCACACAAGCCTGAGAGATGCTTTCTCTCCCATGACAGGCTTGGCAGCACAATGTTATCTGAGTAATTCAACCCCAGCCTTCACCTTGTGCCGCACCTCTTTGGCTGAGCATTAAAAAGGGGGATTGTCCACGCTTTTCTCGTTGAGCTGTCCTTTCTGGGGAACCTTTTAAGCAGAGAACGAAGACTTCTCCATGTTATTGAAGCTGCTCTGCCAGTCTTCGCCCTTCATCATTTAGGCATTAGTGTTAATTCTGCGGTATTTCCAGTCTTCGGCCTATCCCTTAATGCTTATTCTGTTGCGGCATTCAGAAGCAGGAATGACTGCATGTCAGACCAACATGGATTCAGAATCCATGTGTGCATTAATGGTCGTTCAGTAGTTTAAGCTTCTGCCACACCTACCTTTTTGGCTGAGCATTAAAAGAGGAATTGAACACGCTTTTCTTGTTGCCTCTGCCAAGTACGGATTGTACGCAGTGCGCAGCTTCGTCCTAACTGCACTGTGTGGGAATGTTTCCGAAGCCGACCTGGTTCTGCACAGTTTCAATTTCGCCCCGTGTCCAAATGTTTGAGGACGCCTCTTGTAACCTTGTGCCTTTGAATGCATTCGGCTCATTTCAGTCACACCCATTGCTGACACAGATGTGTAAATGCACACACACACACACACACACACACAGCCTGTGTTTTTGTAGAAAAGTACTGCCAATGGAATTGAACTCTGTGGAGCAGGAAAAACATGGACCTACTGGCACCGTGCCTAGATGAGAATGAAGCCCCTGACACTGGAAGCTTTGGAAGCAGTGTTTTCTAGAATGGTAGAGCTCCATCCAGAACTTCTGGGATGAGATGGGGGTGAGATCATCCATTATTCTCCTCAGTTTTCTCCAGATTCGAGTAAAAAGTCTTCTCCGGACAGTAGAGACAGTTAGTCTAACAA
This sequence comes from Acestrorhynchus altus, assembly GCA_034509495.1. Classification (NCBI taxonomy): domain Eukaryota; kingdom Metazoa; phylum Chordata; class Actinopteri; order Characiformes; family Acestrorhynchidae; genus Acestrorhynchus; species Acestrorhynchus altus. Next base: position 40,641,298 of record CM067504.1, read on the forward strand.
AAGCAGGATAAACTCTTTTCAATCCCCTTGATTTCAGAAGAAACGATAAATACAGGTTAAGTCGAACAAGCTAATTGGGTCACAGAGGAAAACAGCAAGGGAGGGGCTGTTTGCTCTCCTTATTTGCTCACACAGTGTGCAAATTTTGTTTTATTATTTCTTTGGTCCACTGACCAAGTATTTTAAAGAATTAATGACTATAAATTAATATAATAATACAAAATAATAGAATTTAATTTATTATAAAGGTCATAACTTAATGTTAAATCTGCATAAATATATACATGAGACATTCACTGATTGTACCTCCTCTTCTCAGACTACGAATCCTGACGCACACCCCACAGGTATTTATCCTCCTCGTGCTATGCCCTCTGCAGGCGCCTGAAGTTACTACCACCTTAATCAAATTTTTGGTCCAGCATGCTTAGTTTAAAGTAAGCTATTCTGACCTTAATGAATGGTGTGTCATGTGACAGTTTGGTCTCCAAACACACTTTGGTTGATTATATTTGAGGTCAGTGGACGATTGTGAGAGTTTGATTTCTCACAGAACCGCCCCTTTAACGACAGCCGTGACTGAAGCATTGTGTTTCGCGGTGTTAAGAGGACGTGGGGTTTCTGGTCTGTTTCGGGTGCTTTGCATGAACATTGCCAGTGGAAGCGGACAGTTGGCACTCTGGTCTCAAACTCTCTGTGGTTGAGTTTCATCCTTAGGCTACACTAAACTGACATCCTGCTTCAGAGTTACTCATTAGGTATGCCTGCATCGCGCAGTGTATTAATATCACTCCCACACAGAATGTGGGGGAATTCCAGCCCTACACCCACGTCCCGGCCTCAGATTATGGCTTGACACCCCCATTCCCAGTGCCCCACATGCACACACACACACACACATGCACACACACACACACACATGCACACAAACATTCTAACCCCTGCCAAGCCCAGTTCAGCTGCACACACACCGAATGCTGCAAATCACAGTGGCGGTGTTGCTGTCATATAGATGGTGGGGGGAATTCCGCCCTGCTCAGGCCGACAGCGTGTGCCGCTCTTCAGCAGAAACAATGAGACGCTGGCCTGTCTCGGTGTTCTGTTTCAGAGAAAGAGGGGTCAAGACGTCTGCACTGACAGTCATCCCTCTCTTTTGTCTTTTAAAAACCTCACATTCACTCTTGATAGTGTTGGAGAGCCGTGTAGAGCCCAGGAGGAATGCTCTTCTTTTGGGTGAAGGCAAAGCTCATCTTGCACTGCGTTACATTAACCCTTAATAAAGTTCACCAGCATTTACAAAAGCCTGCTGTCATATTATATTCATCGTTTATTGCTCATATGTCACTTAGCAGTTCTACACTCGTATTTACAGTCACCGCCATCCTTGTTTCTACATTCACAGGAGCACTTTGTAGTTCTATAATTACAGACTGCAGTCCATCTGTTTCTCTGCATACTTTGCTCCCCTCCTGCCACCCTGTAGTTGACCTCCGGTCAGCCAGGCCAACAAAATAGGGGCCGAGTGTCCTTTCAGCATGCCTCCGTCAAAGGAGACGAGCAACCCCGCACCGTGGCGCCACATCTGCATTCAGGTCTCTGACTTTGTGTTTGTCACTGACAGATGTATTGACTGGACGGGTCCCAGTTTCCCATTTTTTTAATTGGCTGGACAAGCAAAATGGCATGTGGTAGGTTTAAGGCCTGGCCACACTACTGTTTCCAAACTACAGTACGACCGAGTTTGTTTCCACCTAAAAGTGGGGGGCGGTTGTTCGGATAATAGGAAAGCGTCGTTTGACTGCTCTGATCTACACCTCGTCCGGTCCTGCTTTCCAGGCCCGTTTCCCAGACGTTCCAGGAAAAAAATGGTTAGACAGATGTGATTCTGTAGTGGAGGATTATAAACTCCACTACCAGCCTGAGTCGGATTGCTTCCAGACAATCCTGTCTGTCTGCATGTTGCCTCAATACAGCGTTTACTGAGAATTATGATGAGTCTGTTATTTCATGCTGGATTGTGTACATTAGATCTAGATCTACTCTTTCCTCCTACAGATACTTAAATGAAAGCAGTGTCCTACATATATATATGTCCCATATAGGTTTCATATATATATGAAATCAAATATATAGAGTTTCCTGTTTAACCCTGTATCCAATCACCCAAACCTACTGGATTTTATAGCTTCAGGTGAAGTTAAGTGTAGTTACCAGTTAAGTATGTGAAGGTTCATGGTCTTCACAACCATGTGCTGAGTCAGTGATCTCAAATATACTTGATTATGTGGTCTCTGGTGGTGGACATACTGTTACCTTTCAAAATGGACAAACATATGGACAGAAGTCAGGCTTTAGGATGGGTGCCAACACTACGTTTAACATTGTGACATACTTGTGGGTGGTTGGATGAGTGGCTGCTTAACGTAGGAGGACAGTTGAAGATGGCCTAGTCGACTCTGCACAACCTTTATAGCAATGCCGTGTTTTCTGTGTCCTTTTCTTCCAGGAGATTGAGGGAACCAGCAGCTTGTCTTTCATGGGCCGAGGGATCGTTCCTGGCCTCAATGTCTCAGACGCCAAGCTCACAGGGAACCGACATCCTCGGGCAGGATGTCTTCAACCAGCTGCTGGAGATGCTGGACCAGTGCGTATAACTGAAAACACACACAGAGCTTTACACATAAGTGCACTACCTCTCAAATGACTTGGGACAAACGACTAGGGTTCGGTTACTGAATATATAATACACTCATTAGAACAAAAATAGTTGCACCCAGAAGGAATCGACCAACAGAAACGAAACTTGGTGGGTGGGTTTGACGTTGTGAGACATGCTAGTGATTGCTCAGATGTGCTTATGATATAAGCAAGGCCTTGTCACTGTTTCTGACTGACTATATAAGACCAGACACATTGAGCGTGTGCTTCACCTTTCTGAAGAGTCCAAGAAGAGTTCCAAAGCAATTCCAGCAATTGGAAGAGTTTACGAAGGGTTGCATCATAGGGCATTGTAGGGAAGTGGGATGTAAGGTCACATGAGCGATATGAAGAATTTAGAAGATGTAATGTCCAATTTTGGACATTCAATGAGGATTGTCTTGGTGGAGAATCCCTTGTGGAGGCCCAGTGGTGACCTGTCCCTGATTGAAAATGTGTGGACGCTATTAGAATCTCTATCAACACTCCACCCCTACCACACCATCTGCAGAACTGAGTGAGAACATTCAAGCTGCATGAGATGGATCCTAACAGGACCCCATTAGGAACCTCTACACCTCCATGCAGAGACGTCCGGCATGTTGTGTTAAACCCGATGCTATACTGAGAGACACCACTTCTGTATGTGAAAGTGAAATAAAATGCTCCACTGCCGTTTTTATACTGCCCTGAAGGATTCCCCAGGTATTTTTTGTCTTTCCAAAGGTCTGCGTTCCACTCAGTGCAGCCCATTGAGCTCAACTTCTCAGAAGGTTCAACAGACAGCTCTCCATCCAACACCATTCAGATCAGCATGGACTGCATCACCATGCATGGGTCCGAGGAGAACCTTGCAGTGAGTAAACTCAAAATAACACAATAATAACACACCTAATGTTTTATTTTTGAGCTGGTCTGTTTTATTTGAAGTCTTCTTCTACTCTCAAAACATTAGCACACCCCATTAACCCCATTTAAACATATGGACATCAGATCGTTATTTGAACTATACTGAGAGGTGGAGGTGATTCAACTACACAAACTGAAGAAATATCTTCTAAACATCATTTGCAAAATAGAAATCCAATTATCTTGTGAGGAAAACGTTCAGACCCCCTCTGTCCTAATAGTTAGTATCCCTTCCTTTGGCTGAAATAATGTCAGTTAGATGTTTCTAGAACCATCTACCATCTCTGACATTGACTGGAAGAAAGACGTTCCCACTCCTCCATGCGGAATTCTTTCAGCTCTGTGATGTTTCAGCGTCAGTCTTTGTACAGACGCTCTTCCGTTCTCCTCAAACCCCCTCTGATACAATAACGATCTCATAGTGGTTTCTATGATGGAGAGATCTCCACACCCTGCTGCAGCAAAGCAGCTCCAAACCATCACACCTCCACCACCATGCTTCACAGCAGGTATGAAGTTCTTGTGTTTGGTTGGACCAAACAATGATTCTGTAACTGTTTGCAAATAATTCAACTTTGGATTCATCTGTCCAAAGCACATTGTTCCAGACGTCCTGCTCTTTGTCTAGATGTTGTCTGGAGAACTTTAGTCTTGTCCAGTTCTTTTTTCTTTTTTGTACAGTAAGGTTTGTTTAGTCTCTTTTTGATGGTACATGCTGCACTATGAACAACTGTGACAAGATCTAGGACAGCCTGACCTGGCTCTTATGCATCTACAGATTTCTTTCTGAAGGCCTCAGGGAGCTCTTTGAATCTTTCCATGGTGATCCCACTCACTTCAAAAACCAAGAGTGAACCAGTCTGAGGTTTAAATCAGATTCCTCCGATGTCCTCTCTAACGATGACCTTAAAGATTGTTTTATTAAAGATGTTCAAAAGATGTTTCTTCAGTTGTTCATGTTTAGTTAAGTCACCTCCATCTCTCAGTGCACTTCAAATGAAGATCAGATGTCCACATGTTTAAATATGGTCAAAAAGGCACCTGATTGGAGGAGAAGAATCCATGGCCTAGTTCCTGACACAGCAGCATCGTTAAAGCCTGCAGCACTGTTGCAGCATCGGTTTGAGTCATGGGTTCACACAGTACTTTTCTGGATATCCTGAGGATTAGCACCACTATTGCAAAGCCAAAAGGTTTCGCAAGGCCGGAAGTGGTTGATTATTTGTTCATCCACCCGTTTGGTTGGTACTGAAAGGAGAAGTTGGAAGTTCAGCAAGGGTGGCCTCGAGAAAAGTGAGTCAAGTGAAGAAATCAGTGCGGATGAATGTTAACAATGTCTTTCTTTCATACGTTTTCATTCACTTATTTTTTATAAGCCATATTTATCTGAAGTCGCCATTAATCTTAAACCTGCATTTTTATGAGGGGGATTTGACGTCACAGGGGTCCTTTGGGAGGAAAGGGTCTCTTTTTAAAACAGATATTAGTCATACAACGACCACAGCAAGATAAGAGGAGTTCAAACATTACTATAATATTCATTCATTCATTTTCTGAACCGCTAAACCATCGTAGGGCTCACACACACACGCACACACACCCACACACTAAGGGCCACTTTAGAGTCACCAATTCACCTATCATGCATGTCTTTGGACTGTGGGGGAACCCGGAGTACCCGGAGGAAACCCACGCGAACACGGGGAGAACATGCAAACTCCACACAGAAACAACCCAGGTCCTTCTTGCTGTGAGGCAACAGCTCTGTCCACTGCGCCACCGTGCCGCCCTACTATAATATTGTAATATGAATATTATTATATGATGAAGGTTATGTTTAATTAATTTTAATTAATCCATTTGAACTGGATCTCTAGATTTTTAGGTCTAACGTTCAAAATTGTTTTCGGTAATATCTGCCACTAAATGCCGTAAATATCAATATTGTTATTTGGAATTTGTTGTAAATGCTTTTTAGGATAAAATAAAAGTAATAATTTTGCTCAAACACAGGCCTTTAATCAGAAGTGGTCATATGGTATGATGGCTTCATGGGTTTCTAGAGCTGAAGAGTCAAACAATGCCAATGAATCCAGTTAATAGTATATCTAAACAACACCAAACTAATGTTTCAACTTCAGAAATCACTTTTGGGTGAAATAATCTTGACGTGTGGACGTTTCATGTGTGGACAAGCTCCCCACCAATCTGTCATACTGCTGTTCGGTGACTTTATGCCATTTTTGGTGCTTTTTTGATGGAATGGCTGGAATGAAGAAGCTGCCGGTTGTGATGAGACGCAGATTCAAAGGGAAAAGTTTCATGCAACGTTAATTTTTGCTACCATTATAGAATTATATATATATAATAGCAGCAAAAATTAACCATGCATGACACTCGTGTGCTTTGTTTGTTGAGACCAGTGAGGTGCATAATTCTGTTTCTGGGGAATTCAGTGGTAAACCCCGGTAAAGCCACTGTCACCACACATCTGGGTTGGTGTTGTTTTGGGCATCCCCTGCTCTGCAGAGTCTAGTGGCCACCTTTCTGATTGGATTGAGTGACAGTTAGGTGGAGGCATATGAATGAGGACCAGTGACAGCTCCTGGAGACAGGCAGCAGTGCCCTACTGTAGGCCTATTTATGTGTTAGCGTGGGACTCCAGAAAATGTGCTGAAATAAGGTTTCAGTTTGTTTCTGAGCTGTTAAAATCAGTACAACCTGCGTGTCCAGACTGGATCGATGCACTGTGAAAATGGAGCAGACTTACTGCAAATCTATCAAGAAGGCCTTTTCTTCCCTGATGTAAGTCCGACGCTCCGTTCTTCATTATGAGTTTTGAGTAGTGATGTGAACAGTTCTCTGCAGAGGACTGAAATGATTGCAATAGACCATCACATTGTCATTAAGACCATTTCTGCTGTGATATGATAATAGTGTAATAAAGCCGTTATAGAGCAGATATTATAACTTCTGAAATGATTAAATATCCTGCAAAAATAAAAATACTAATAATATAAAAATACTTTTAGCCGAGATCAGTTCTTCACACTGTTTTCTAGGCTTCATATCTCAGGATCAGAGTAACCTACAGACATGATACACAGATCATAACCGTTGCATCAGAAATTACAGCTATTTCACTGAATTAAATCCCAGATTAAAATTGATGGTATTTATTATTATTATTATTATTATTATTATTATTATTATTATCAGAGTTTAAAACATATATACAAGCACTTAATTAGTGGAGAAAATAATACATTTCAAAATAGAGTAAAAAGAGCTCCAATTCATGTGAAGCTTTCTTATTTATTTATTTATTTATTTATTTATTTATTTATTTGTTTGTTTGTTTGTTTGTTTGTTTTTTTAATGGGAGACTTTTAACATGTATCTGCATTACTTAGAAAAATATGTGATGTGTTTGTTCAACTAAAAATTAATTCATTCATTTTTAGGGTGACAATAATAATAATAATAATAATAATAATAATAATAATAATAATAATAATAATAATAATTGGCCAAAGTATTATTATGTCAATTATTGCAGTGTGAAAACCCCTACATTGTTTTTTCTTTGTTTATTTGTTTGTTTTATGATGCTCGGCACTGATTCTGTTCATCTGTTGGCATCTCTGATGAACACTTCCAGCTGTTCTTTTCCATAAGTACTATGTGTGAGACCCTCGGGACAATTCCACTGACACCCACAGTTACAGTGTTCTCTCCACACATAGCTGGAAGACAGTGGAAGGTGTGAGTGTGAGTGTGAGTGTGAGCTGTATCCCAGTCAGCTCAGGAGGTGAGGTGGTGGCTCCCCTCCCAGCAGAGGAATGCTGTTGTCCAGCACTAAGGAGGAGGAAAAATGGGAGAGCCTCACTAAGCAACGCTGTGATTCTGTACCCTGAGGTGTCGGGTTGGTGGGTGGAGGGGGTTGGGTACTGTCTTTTCTCTTGAACTGGTGGTTAATGCCCCCTTCAGTAAGAGCACCACCCTCACTCCGCCCGCTCCCACCTTTCCTTTCCCTGAAAGGAGACAGTGGCACGCTCACATTCCAGGCTTCTCTGGCTAATGTGTGGTGAATCCAGGAGATGGCAGCTGTGGAGGTCTCCCACTGACGGAAGCGATGCTTATGGATTTTGCAATTTTAGGTACTGGGAATATGAAGCTGAATATGAATTGATTAATAAGGGGAGAGGGTGGGGTGACATGGTGGGGCTGCAGGCAGCATGTGTGTCCCTCTCTCACACTGGTCATGAAACCAAAATAGATCTACTGGTATAAATGGCTTGGGTCTGTTTGTTGCATCTGGGCAGCTTTCCATCATTGATGGGGCAATGAATTCTGAACTATAGCCATAAATTCTAAAGAGAAAATCAGGACATGTGTCTGCGAGCTGGATCTCAGGAGAACATGGGTCATGCAGAAAGACAACGGCTCTAAGCACACAAGTCATAGAAGAATGAAGTTAATGTTCTGGAATGAACCAGTCAAAGGGACCATAATCCAGTAGAAATGTTGTGGGAGGACCTGAAGCAGCAGTTCATGGGAAGAAACCCACCAACATAACAGAGCTGAAGCTGGTTTGTGGAGGAATGGACTCAAATTAGTGCAGGACTGATCAATAGTTGCCGGAAATGTTCACAAATAAAGAAATCCAGCTTAGACCTGGAGTAAATATGCTCCTCTTATCGAACATAGTCCTGCTATAGTTTTTATTTTGGCCAAATTTGTCCAATAAGAGAAAAGGAAAAGGTACCCAGATCAACCCCCTACCCCCATTCTGCCACCAATTAACCCATGGCGCCTCCTTCCAGAGAGGCGTGCCTGCATGGTGAGTCATTAGACATTGCCCTCTTTAGCAGCCTCAGGGAACGCTATTTGCATTGTGAAGGGGTTTTATGTTTAAATCTGAAATTCCTTTTCTGGAGGTGCGCTCTTTCCTCTAGCCTCAGGGCAACAATTTTGAGCAGCACCTGCCTCAAACAGGGCTGCGGTCTCTCCACGCCACCCTCATGCAGGAGGAGGAGCAAGAGGTGTGGAGTCAGATAACGCAGAGGAGAGCGCTGGGTTCCAACCCCGAAGAGCCGACGTCACAACAAGATGGAGCTGTCGATCAGCTGAGCCGAGCTGAGCTTACAGTTGATAGGGTTGGATCACGGAACAGGAGCTAATCCGACCTCTAACAGTGACGAGGGAAAGCTGAGTGTGCGCTATTACATGCTTGTCTGCGGAATTCTGCAGAACTTCTTTCGTTTTCCTCAATGTTTCTTATCTAATAGACACTCTTTAGATTGCATCTCATCTCTCCCACACGGGAATGCGTTGCTCAGCGTGTGTTTACTTTAGAGTTCGAGTTCTTTGGTGAAGATTTATCTGGAAAATCCTGTTTGGATCTCACTGCATGTAATATTTGTTCAAGTGTGTTCTCAGGTTGGCCTCAGTCTCTCCCAGTTATAGCCAGTGCAGAAGCAACACTGGAATTAGGTGCTGACAGATCGGACAGAGAACGAGTCTCCTGATTAATACGTGGGCGTGTTTGGGTTAAAGGTGCTCTGAGACCCACAGTGCTGCACACAGGACATTTTGTCCTCCACATTTAACCCATCTACACGCAGTGCTACACACATGAGTGCACACACTAGATGGCAGTGAGTACACGTGCCTGGAGCGGTCAGCAGCCCTGACCACAGCACCCCAGGAGCTTCTGGGAAGTGGCACTCAAGGGCACTTTGTTCATGTCCTGCCAGTTCAGGGATTTGAACCAGCAACCTTCCAGTCAACAGATGCCTGTGCTGACCAGCATTACACTGAGTGTGTTGTGGGGAGAGAGCACCATCTACCTACGGTGGCTGGGTAATATATGAGTGATGTATATCAGTCTGTTACTCAGTCTGACCGACTCTGAGAGTAATCTAGTAGTGTATACTGGTCAGAGACTCGGTCTGACCCGACTCTGAGAGTAATCTAGTAGGTGTATACTGGTCAGAGACTTCGGTCTGACCGACTCTGAGAATGATAGTAGTGTATACTGGTCAGAGACTTCGGTCGGTGACTCTGAGAGTAATCAATGGTATACTGGTGAGACTGGGTCTGACCGACTCTGAAGATAATCTAGTAGTGTTTACTGGTCAGAGACTCAGTCTGACCAACTCTGAGAGTAATCTAGTAGTGTATACTGGTCAGAGACTCAGTCTGACCCGACTCAGAGGGTAATCTTGTACAAATTATACTGGTCAGAGACTCAATCTGACCCGACTCTGAGTAATCTAGTAGTGTTTACTGGTCAGAGACTCGGTTTGACCCGACTCTGAGAGTAATCTAGTAGTGTTTACTGGTCAGAGACTCGGTCTGACTGACTCTGAGAGTAGTCTAGTAGTGTATACTGGTCAGAGACTCAGTCTGACCCGACTCTGAAATAATCTATTGGTATATGCTGAACCAGAGAGACTCAGTCTGACCCGACTCTGAGAAGTAATCTAGTAGTGTTTACTAGTCAGAGACTTTGGTTTTGACCTGACTCTAGAGAGTAATCTAGTAGTGTATACTGGTCAGAGACTTCGGTCTGACCGACTCTGAGAATGTCCTAGTAGTGTATACTGGTCGGCCTAGATCTGACTCAACGCTATATACAACTCGTTCCACAATCTAGAACACATGTGTTTTTATAATGAATCAGTGCAAATGGCTGCACAAATAATGACCACAACAGGTGCTGAATATTTTTTCCAATCATCATAAAAATCTGCAAAACTCAGCAGAGAAGTGCTTGAGAGACACCCACTCTATTCAGAACCTGGTTTTAGCAGCTGTGTAGTGAACCAGAGACTTTCTACATGGTGTCACTTCTCTTTTTAGTCATTTTCTGTGCTCTTTTCAGCCATGGCCTGACTCAGCTTCAGGTGATTATAGAGCATTAAGAAGGTGTGTTGTTTACTCCTCGACTCCACTGTCCTGTTTGACTTTCAACTGAAATCTGCCTTTTTCTTCCTGGTTCCTGCTGAATCGTGAACCACAGAATACCATGGGTCTATTTGCAATAAGCTGTTCTTGGTGCATAGATCCTGGAGGTTATGTTCCAGCTTTTCTGGCTCCCTCTCGGGCCTGAATCTCAACTGCTGAAAACAGTGCTCAATCTTCTCCGCCCCACCAGTTTGCCGTTAGCTACAGAGCAACAGAACAACACTGATTGAGAGCTGACTGCACAGCTACTACAAGAGATCTTGATCTTCAACGGCCTTCCAGTCCTTCTTTGGCAGGGAAGCAAAGATTAAGTGTTAAAAACAAGCCCTAGTTTTATAACATAACATATTAAAGCATATGGACACCTGATCCTAATTTTAACTATATTAAGAGATGACCGGATACATTAGTTTGGTTTGCTCTTGATTGTTGGAGTGAGTGGGATCACCATGACCAGATCCAAGAGCTCTCTGGGGCCTTCAGAAAGAAGGACTTGCAGATGCAGATGAGTCTGAGAAGGGATTTAAGATCTCAGAACAATTAGAAATCCAGCATTCTCAAGACATCAATTTAAATGAAACATTTAGAACAACTGCTTGAATGACCAAATCAGACTGTCCTGCAAGTTCAGCCCAAGAGCAGAACCACAAGATGAGTGAAGATAAGCACCGGGTTGTTCTTGCTGGGTTGATAATAAACCAACAGAAAAAAGACAGCACAAGTTGGATTGTCATAGGAGAATTCTCCAGAGAACATCTATACAAAAAGCAGGACTTCTGGAACTTTGGACAGATGAATCCAGAGTTTAATTATTTGGACACAGTAACAGAAGGCATGTTTAGCACAAGCAGGGGAACATCTTACTTCCAGTCGATGTCAGGAGCGGTGAGGTTATAAAACATCTAGCAGCATTATTTCGGCGTAGGGAATACCGGCTATTAGGACATAAGAGATTTCACGTTTGCTCAGAGATTTGAGGTGTAGATGCAAATAGGAATGTTTCTTCAGTTGTATGTGTTTCCATCATCTCAGTATAGTTGCAATAAGATCGACGTCCAGATGTTTGTAATATATTTAGCGTTAAGGCCTTTATGGGGTCATTTTTTCACATAGCTGTATTTGCGTGCAAAAGCGCGAAATCTTAATGGACGTTTTGTGGAAAGATATCTAAATGTTAAATTCAGAAATACTGTGAATGCAGATCAGGAAGTAACCTAATATTAGTAAAGTTTGTGCACATTTAATCGGCGTGCAGTAAACAGTTGAAGCTGCAGATCCAAATGCTGCCAGGATCAAGGAAGTAGATCATAATGGGAAAACTCCTGAAAAGCTTTGGTTAACAGATGTTTAACTCTTTGGATCTCATTCAGGGCCAGAGACAATCCGTCTGGTCTGCGTCCGGAGTGAATGTGTTTGGCTGGAAGTAAGCTAGAAAGAAAGTGTTTCTGTTTTCTGATTGAGCTCACCAGGTTGCTGTGAAATTACCTGAAGTGTGGGGAAGTGCTGTGGTATTGAGTGTGTTACTGATTGTGATTACAGTGCAACGTGCAGCCGTTTCTAGAGGGCGATGTGTTTATGGCTGTAAAGTCAAAACTAGGTTTTTAGTTTGGTAGAGATAAATGAGCAATTTTCCTCGATGTCAAGTCAGGGCTTGGAATTGTTAGATCCATCAGTGGTGTGAGTTAATGTGGGCTCTCTTTCCACTAAGTGGCCATTCTGCTGTGGACAGATAAAACCTGTGATCGATTTTTTGCTGTTGTTTTCGTCGAGAAATAGATCAGTGTAAAATCAGGGCTTTCTTTATTCGACCACATTTATGCTTCAATGCAACATTAGAAAAGGGTTAGCTGTCAATAATAAGCCTGGCGGCTAACACTGGGCTTCTTCCAGGACAGTTTAAAACTAATGTCAACTTCTAGATTGAAAATGACTCATTCATTTTAATAATTATATATAATAGTGTTCTAGCAAATAAACACCTGCTGCCCAATTCAATAAATTCTTCAGTATAATTTATGAAGGGCCTCAAAACTTTGCACATGATTAACTGAATTCATTTAATCGAGTGGATTTTATTTTGTAATTGTTACTAAAAACTAACGTTTCAATATTTTGTCTGATTTGATTTTAGAATTTATTTTAGGACGATGTTTTTTTGGTAGAATGCAGCTACTTGATCAATAATCGAAACTAACCCGGCTAGTCTCAATGCGACTCTCAACGGATGAAGAGCTTCTAAAGCCAATTATGCCATAAAGCAATTCCACCCCAGTTTGGTGTGCAGGTGCAGACTGCCCTTTGTTTTGAGTCCATAGGTGTCTGACCTTTTGACTTTGCTAACAGTTTATTATCTTGAAGGATAACGCTGTTCCTCATAGATCTTCGTGAATGCCGAGGCCATACGTTTTATATTTTATATCCATTATGTTTAAAGGAACATATTTTTTGTTTGGTTTTATTACTAATGGATTTAGGAATTTCATGACCTTCAGCCATTTGGAAAGTTTACCCCAAGACTTTAGGCCACATTATGTCCTAACAGCTGTATCTCCTCAAACCCCCTCTGATACAGTAAAGAGCTCAGTGTGGTTTCTATGATGGAGAGATCTCCACACCCTGCTGCAGCAGAGCAGCCTCAAGCCATCACACTTCCACCACCATGCTTCACAGCTGCTATGAGGTTCTTGTGCTCAAATGATGTTTGATTTGGTTGATTCATCTGGTCTTCTTTCTGATGAAAGCTGAATTTGTTATCAACTATGGCGAGGACTACCTGCTTGTCTATGTGTTGTATATATATATATATATATACGTATATATATATATATATATATATATATATATATATATATATATATATATATAGAGAAATTACAGATAGAAGTTCTTGTGGGGAGATGGGAAGAAGTTCTGTCATTATGTTGCATTAGAAACCTCCAGTGCTGGTATTGAAGTTAAGAAAGGAAAATAAACCAAGCATGAGCGTTTTGAAGATGCAATGATCTTCAACTCAGATCTTATTGGACAGATGATGCTTATTGATATGTATGAACTCAGCAGCTCCAACCTTGTTCCTCCAACACCTTTCTAAACTTAAGTTGCTTTATAAGCCATAGGTTAGGGTCAGCCATGAATCAAACTGTTGAGCTGTGTTGAGTTAGATCCTCAGGCTGATGTCTTGTCAGAGGCAGAGTAGTAGCTGTGTGGAGGATCTGTTGTGATAGCTCAAGGCTAGAGTCCCTGGCAGCCTCTCTACCTTTGGTTACCCCACAGCACTCAATGGCTTTGTCATCCAGAGCAAATCCCCCTTTCACAGGAGAAAGAGGAGCACAAAGACTCCTCATCAATTACACACTAAGCAGGCCATATTAAAAGTGACTCATCTAATTTCTTTCATCTAATCTTCTTTATCTCTCTCTTAAAGCCAATGATTCTCTGTTCCAGTCGCATATCAACGACGTTGTTGTCATCGAGTCATTAAAGTGATAAGCATAAACTCCTCCTAGGTCCGGGCTGGAATTGGACAGCTCATATCTCAGTGTGTTACAGAGATATTTCGATTTACGATATGATCTTAATTGGATTTCTGCAATAATCTGATTATTCAAGTAGTCACAGGAACAGATCTTAGAGTGGAGATAAAATCTCTGGTTGTGAAGCACTCACGACAAACGCCATCCTAACCAGCGGGGTGAAACCACATTCACGTAACACCAAGCAGACACCTGATTACTGACTCACGTAAACCCAGAGTTTTCCCATTATCTTGCACACTTACGACAATAGTGCACATTACTGAATCATATTATTAATGTCTCAACTTATTAGTGACTTTAGACATAAGGAACACTTTTAACTCATACAACCAGACCTTCACATTACGCAAGCAGCTACTTATGATATTCTAAGATTCATATCAGGATCATCAGGATACACATATCTTAGCTCGGCTAAAGCTGTGCTTTCATCCAGGTGTGATGCAACCCAGCTTAGAAACAGCAAAAAAAAAAAAAAGAAATAAAAAAATTAAGAATGATTTTTTTTATTAAAACATGATCAGAAATTCTACTTACAAATATTTAAATTTTCTACAAAAAATCTCCAAATGAAGACTTTGGAGTGGCCCAGGACTGCATTAAAGTGTGGCTGTCTCTTATAATTACTGTTATAATAAATGTTTTAGCAAATAAAAGTACTTTAGACAAAACCACTTTACAATCAGCCCTCTTTAGAAACACACTCAGCGTTTAATTGGCACACGCTAGCGAGAAGCTGCAGAAACAATGAATGGGCAGGTGTCCTATGCTTTTGTCCATATAGTATGCGTGTCTCTAACAGAGGTAGAGGTACACTCTGTCACCCAACTAGCTGCCACATTTCAAATTTTTTTACACTCCAATGTTTAGTAATACTTAATAAAGTCTTATATAAGGACAATTTTAAGGGTTGAGACATTAATAAACCATTTAGTAATGATTATTACTGTTCATTAATGTGCCCTTATTGTGTTATCAGTGCATGTAAACGTGTTGATTGGACTACTGACCAAATCTGATTATTGGCACATATCAGATTATTACACAATCCCTCGAATCAAGAACATTTCCTGAAATGTCACTTGCCAAATGGACAGTGATGGCCCCCTTTAGGCATTTATGAAGAAGATTTGCTTTGGAGTTTCTGTCTCTTCTC
This sequence comes from Acestrorhynchus altus, assembly GCA_034509495.1. Lineage (NCBI taxonomy): Eukaryota > Metazoa > Chordata > Actinopteri > Characiformes > Acestrorhynchidae > Acestrorhynchus > Acestrorhynchus altus. The sequence continues at coordinate 40,656,568 of CM067504.1, forward strand.
CGTCTCTCAGTTTGGGGGCAGAAACATCACCTTCTTGTACTGACACAGCAGTGCTGCTGGAGTGTTTAAACCCTCAGTGTCTGCACAGAGAACAGATCCCGCCCACCAGTCCTGTGGGCACTGATGAAGGACTAGAGGACGACCAACACGAACTGTGCAGAGACAGGTGAGCTTCTGTCTCTGACTTTACATCTACAAGGTGGAGACACTCGGTAGGAGTGTCTCGTAGAGTGGACAGCGAGTGGACACAGGGTTTAAACACTCCAGCAGCACTGCTGCGTCTGATCCACTCGTAGCAGAGCAACACAGACTAACACACCTGCAGTGTCAGTGGGACTGCAGTGCTGAAACGACCCTCACCGCGAGGATATGAAATATTGAAATAGGATTTATTTATTATATCTTGTTCAGCGTGGTTTCGATATATCAATATTTAAAGCTGAACCCAGTTGGTCAGTGAAGGCCTGCTTTTAGGTTGGAAGGATTTAGCTTCTTTTGTGCTTTTCTTTTCTTCTTCCGTCTCAGCAGGGGGTGATGGAGGCTGTCAGCCCCTTGTAGAGGTATCTTCCCAAACCCCAAGCACCTGACATACGATACCTCCCTAATCCAGCCGCTCCTAAGCCCAAACACTCTCAAAGAGTTACTACAGCCAGCTAAGTGCAACATCTTTTGTCTGAATGGCTGAAAAGTTAAGTTGCCCCCGTTTCCTCTCTCAGAGCCGAGTTTGTGTTTATTGCCTCACAACTGCTGCCTAATTCAGCCGCTAATGTTTTGTCTGCTGGGTGTGGATATTCTCTCCCTGATTTATCTCCAGCGCCCAGAAATAGGTGTTGTACCACCAATGAGCAGCTATAGTCACTATCCAGCTCCTTCTGTGGTCAGGTATTGTAACTATCACACTGCGTTTTACACTGATACTAGGAAGTTATTTTTCCGCACATAACGTTATTACTGTATTGGGTGGCCCGCCAAGCCGAGGCTGCTGAGAACGTTTAAAAATAAACCAGACTGGACGCTGTTCAGAGATACGCATCTCTGAACTGAGCACATCCAGATCCTAAATCATGAAACATCCGACTGCAGTAGCTGTATATGATGTATAAAGCTGATTGACCAATTGATTGATCTACTCAGACAGAAGTGGTGTCTCTCAGGACGGCGTCGGGTTTACGCAACGTCCCACATGTCTCTGCATGGAGGTGTAGAGGTTCCCAATGGTGTCCTGTGATGATCCATCATGCAACAGAGTGTTCTCACTCAGTTCTGCAGATGAACGTAGTGAGTGTTGATAGGCGTCAATAACGTCCCACATTTTCAATCAGGAGACAGAGTCTGGAATGAGACAGACCCGCAGTAGTATCCTGTGTCTTCAAGGCGAGAGATCTTGAAGGCTGACAGCAGTGTGTGGAATGACGTCGTCCTGTTGGAATAGAAAGGTAGAACCACTGGTTGCAGAACCTCATTAACGTAACGTTGGTCTGTTAAAGTGTCTGTAATGAAGATGAGTGATCTGGCGTACGTGCAGAGCACAGCCACACCACCCAGACCTTCTGGATGGTGATGTGTGACAACAAGCTGTTGATCACCACACATGGATTCGTTGGTCGTCTCCCCAAGACATAAGCAGGACGTCACTGAAGATGACCTGCTGTCATTCAGTGACTCCATGACAGTCTGGAACCAGTGCAGTTGGTTGATTCCTTCTGGGTGCAGTTTTTAATTAAATAATTGTGGTACAAAGTCAATTTTAGTCTGGATTCCGGAAATAGTCCCAGACTCATCTCCATCTACAACCTTCTTTCTGAAGGCCTCAGAGAGCTCTTTGGATCTCACCATGGTGATCCCACTCACTTCAACAATCAGGAGCAAAAAGCTTTTCTAATAATTACTTATAATTTAATCGAATTAATCATCATTTCTTCAGGTGTGTGTTTATTTATTTCACCTCCATTTCTCAATATAGTTCAAATGAATATGTTAGGGACTCCTTCTCATGGGGTGTCCACCTGCTTGGTAAAACACTCCAGTGAGCACCAGATCCTTACCAACACCAATGTTGACACCCAAGTTAATTAGAGTTTGTTTAGGTAAACATTTTTATGAAAAGGAATGTGAATGCTACTACTGCCTCCTAAAGTGAATGCAGGAGTAGAACACTGTTGTCTCATTGATCCGTCCATTGACCAGGTGACCTGAGGCTAAATGCCCCCCAATATCAAGACTGGGTGTGGGCCACTGCTTGGAGACGATAATGGTCACAGGTAGTGGAGGGGGTCAGAGGGAGTCAGCTCTTTATTGGTGACTCTTGGCCTGAAGGCATTAGTTTTCCTTCTTCTTGACCTGCGAGTTGATAGAATCCCCAGCCAAACAAAAAACAGCTCTGTCAGCACACCTTTCAGTGAGCAAACAGGTGTAAGAAATTCTTCTACTAGTGTTTTGTCACCTGGTTATATTGTTGTTCTTAGTTGCGATGATTATCACTATCAACCTTAAACTGATTCATCTCATTCAATGTGATGTTTTGTAGCTAAAATGAAACCACATTTTTAATCAGGGACAGGTCTGGAGATGAGACCGTCCACAGCGTGATATGTTCTTGTCTTCAAGCGAGATCTCTTGAAGATAGCAGCAGTGTGGGCGAGGGAGTCGTCCTGTTGGAATAAGAGCACGGTGTGTGTTCCAGAACAGGTAGAACCACTGGTTGCAGACACCTCTTGCGTAACGCTGGACTGGTGTCTGTAATGAAGACCAAAGGTTGTGGCATCATAGCAAGTGCACCCACACACACCTGACAACAAACCCTTGATCTTGGTGCTGACCACAGATTCGTTGGTCGCTCTGCACGAAGATTCACAAAGAGTGACTCTGTGATGACAGTCTGTACGATACCATCGGTCAGTTCCAACTGAGTGCAGCTACTGTTGAATCCAGAGAAGCCAGACAGGGTCCAAAGTGTTCTTTGTGTTCTCGTTGTGGTTCTTCACACTGCACTCAGCACAGTGTTTGTATGAGTGTGAGTTCGTACAGAATACCTTCACCATCAAACATAAAGCAACAGACTCTTCAGAGGCCTTGAAATTACTGATGTGCACTTTCCTGCAGCTTCCAGGGAAGTGATAACCCCTTTCCAGCTTTCTATGCCGTTTGACGTCATCTTGCCACTGAATGTTTCCACACCCTATGATTTGGAGCCACCCCTTAAATGGCCCATAGACCACTGCAGGGACTTCTAAGGTGACTGGGATATACCCTATAGAGCTGCTACTGTTTCATACTGGCGGCAAAATGTAAAATGTCATTTTTAATATTATATGTTTTTATAATCATACATTTTCTTTGATCCATTTCCTCTAGCGTTCACCAGTTCACATAATTATAATAGACACCGATCAACCATTTCTGCTCTCACTGTCCATTCCATCAGCTCCTCTGACCATACAGGAGCACTTTGTAGTTCTATATAATTACAGACTGTAGTCAGCACAACCAGAAATATCCAGACAACAAGCGTCCCTTGGCTGCTGATGAAAGGACTGAGGGCGACCAACACAAACTGTGCAAGAAACAGATGAGCTTCTGTCTCTGACTTTACATCTACAAGGTGGAGCACCTAGGTAGGAGTGTTCTAATAGAGTGGACAGTGAGTGGAGTGTTTAAACTCCAGCAACACCGCCTGCGTCGATCCACTATTACTCCAGCAACACACACTAACATACCCACCATGTCAGTGTGACTGCAGTGCTGAGAATGACCCACCACCCACATCATAGTACCCTCATAATATCTATACTTCTTATCTTTACATTTTCCAGATGTTATGTCAGACGAATGGCAGCAGGACAGGTTTGCAAAAACATCAGCTGACGACCGTTGGAACATACGACCATAAAATGTAAGTGAATGAGATTTCTCTCTCCAATCTGATAGGAAAATGTACAATACTGGAACAATATCAGCCTCTCAGGTCTTAATACAATCACAGACGGAATTACTGACTTTCTCTCTCCGTCTCTCGGTCTCCTCGTCTCCCGGGTTCATTCACGACAGGCCTTTTGACATGTAAGTATGGCTACAAAAAAGCGAGCCAGCTCCATATGAATAACATTTGTAATGTTCAAAACAGATCTACACCAATGATCATCTCTGATAGATACAAGCAGTCTACAACCCACCCTTTTTGTTTCTGGAGGAGGACACTAATAGAGGCAGTGCGGGGAGCTGTTATGGTGGGAAGGAGGTCCATTATATGTAATCAGGAGCAGAAAAATGCTTGAGGTGGTCTGAACCTTCCTGTGACCTAATTTATTCCTCTATGAGGTAGGGCTGGGCACAATATCAATATGTTGACATATAATGATATATTTTGTTTACATATCGTTATATGAAACCTCATTGCAGAGTTTCATCATATCATATCACCATATATACCATATATATATATATATATATATATATATATATATATATATATATATATATATATATATATATATATATATATATATATATATATAAAGCATTAATGGGTTATTAGTGGTATCACCTGTCCTACACTAAGACCCTGTCAGTTTAAGAATATACAATATTAAAGTTGGTTTATCTGGTTTCATATTCATATTGTCTGTCATGTGGAATCTGATACCTTTCCAAACAGTTATTGAAAAGTAAATGAAGTTGCACAACTGCAAGCTGGAAATGAAATGAAATAGTTGGGCTTCATTAACACAAGTGCTCCTGGCTACAGTACTGCGTTTCCTTAACATCGTCCACAATATTGCAACAGTCATTTACAGGAACTGCTGTCTGGAACGGTGATGAAATTCAAAGCGTCAATCTCCACGCTCGTTTGAAATGAAGCTCTGAGAAACGTAGGCCCGGGCAGTATAGCAGTACATCTCGAGATACATTTAATAAATTAGCATATCGTAATATATCGTAATATATCGTAATATCGCTTACCCTCTGTGTGATTTTATGCCCAAAAAAAACAACGTGAGCAGGACGCTTTTGTGGAAATGCTGTAAAAAAAAAAACATTGCAAATATTAATATTTTAACATCGTCATCACGTTTCCTTCATATCGTTTCGTGTTTATTTAAAGTTTATTTAACGTGAGTTTTGTGGTCATATCACTCAGAAACTGTGTGAGTTCACAGATTTCCCCGAACACCAGATTGACTGTTTTCCCAATTTGCATCTGCAGAACGTTTTGCATATTTTGAAAAACAAAGATCTCCTAAAGGCTGGATGAAGCGATCCATCAACATCTGGTGTGTTTTTAAGAGCACTGCAGCGTTGTCCTTGAGGGAAGAGCTAGGTGACGAGCACCTTCCCAAAAAAAAAAGGGTGAAGGGTGTGGATTCAGGTATTGGCCAGGTAGTTTCTCAGGCCCTCCCCTTTGTATTTGGTATATAATGGCCCCTTAGAATTCCTATAGAGATTCTAAGCCTGTCCTTTTCACATCTGTAGCCCATACCACTGTTTTAGGGGACCAAAGGGAAAGAACAAGGGGTAAGAATCCTGGAGCCTGTTGGGCAAACAGCGGCTGCACTGCTCAATCTCAGCGCCAACATGTTGTACCTGGAAACCAGTAACCCGACGTACAGTGAGGTGAGGCCCAGTACCGTTCTTTACGTATTCCTGGGGATGGAGATGTTTGGGTTGTATGGGAGGATCCCATGGAGCGACTGGAAATGCTGGACCGACTAAGGCCCGACTTTCTTTGCAAGTGGTTTTCGTCTTCGCTGACTGTTCGCAGCAGAACTCTTTATCTTCGCTCATTTGCATCCTTCAGGAGCAGCTTAGAGCAGAATTGCTTTATCTTCAATAGTTTGGTCGTAATTTGGTGTAACATTAAAAAAAAAAAGCCTCGACTGTAAGACCAGTTCACTGGTTCCGTTTGAATTACGGATGAATTCACTTTAATTCACTTTTCTCAGTTATTCCTCGTTTGTGTTGTGTCTACTGACGGAAAACCGATGTGTTTGTTCAACTGCTGTTACGTCTGTTGGTTTATAACTCCTGCCTTGTGAAGTGGAGGTCAAATAATGGGAGTTTGTTTAAGATAGCTGGGCCTATTTGTGTAGAACAATTGTGCTACAGTTGGACTAATCGTCTGTAGATAATACTGATGTTGGCAGCTTAACTGTATCGTTATCAGTACAGTAGCTCTGGCAAAACAAGCATGTGGTTTTTCTCGGGTGTTTTTCTCCCGAGAAATGACTTCTTTTTGAAGGCTTAAGCTCTTCCTCACCACTCGACCGACCCTTAAATCATTACAGTTCATTTACAGTAGCTCCGTGTGGTGGGATCGTATTACCAGATGGATCTGGATCTGGAAGAAAGATGTTTACCAGGAAAATCACCAGTGTCTATCAGCACGTAGAACGAGGAACATGATCTTCTGATAGATGACTTACTTTGGGAACGATTTCGGAGATATTTTTTTTCTGAAAATATTCTGAATATTGCAGATGTCCACAGTGTTCTATTACATGCATCCAAGGGTTTCAACAGATCTACACACTACGTCTTTGATTTTTCTTGGTTTGAGCGACGCTGGACTTTCTCGGATGCAAGGTCTTGAATCCGGGCCCCTTTTGAAACCCCCATCCCTGTTTAAGACGAGCGGATCTGGGTGTTTGTTCTCCCAAAGCCCCTCCATTCTTTATTGGCAGGTGGTAGTTGAGCCTGCCGACTTCAGAGCCACCAATCTTTGGCACAAAGCTGTTGTCAACACAACACCGTTAGCCCAGACTCTGACCTGCGTGCCGTTAGAAACACTGCAACCCTCCCTCCCTCCCACCCTCGCATTTTTAAAGCTGAGCTCAGGTAACCAATCCACAGTTCACACAGCTTTGATTATTGCTCTTAAATGCTCTGTCTCTCTCATCCTCTCTCGCCCTCTTTAATGATGGTAGGGGTAATGGGTCCAGAGACACCCGTGTTTGGTGTAAGAGGAGACATAGAGGTGGATGAAGGGTGGAAGGGGTTGGTTTCTGAGGAATGTTCCTCAGTGGTGAGGTTGTGTAATATGGCAGCGAGATCATTGGCAGACAAACCTGGGGAAAACGTAGATTTCCAAATCAGTCAGACTTTAGGAGTTATGGTGATGCACCAGTGAATGTGTTGAGATGCAGATGTGTTGGGTTAGTTGTATGCTTGGTCTTTGAGTAGTGTCCATCCCTCCCTCATCAGAGGGAGAGGGGGAGGGTGTCTGCTTAAACTCCCCCCTGCTCTTTGCAACGCTTGGCAGAATCTCCTCAAAGAATGTGTCCATCGAGGCCCTGCAGAGGAGTCTCGGGCGTGAGCGCTTAATTGCTTTAACAGTGTTTTGATACAGATACAATCACCTGCTCTGCCTAGCCCAGTGGGCATGAAGTGAAGCAAAACACCCCCAAAAGCCCTCCACCACCCACTCCTCCTCCCAATTCCACCCCATCCACCCCTCCTCACTTTAGTGCCTAATGGACTCTCGCGACGTGGTCACTTGAGAGCGTCTCTGAGACGTTCAGACAGTCTCAGTAGCCAGCCCAGGTTACACACTGCCCAGGTCACTGGAGCACTCCCCAGAATGGCAGCTATTTCACCCCCAGGCTAGGACTCCCCTCAGTCCTACGGCTGAGCTCCAGCTCAGAAGGTCTGCAAACGTGGAGAAGTCCTGGACAGTTGATCTATCATGTTATCCAAGATCTAGACAAAGTAGGCAAAGGTCAGAAAGATTAATTGTCGACTGTAGCCGGAGGAATGTGGGCCCAGCTGGTTAACGTGTCTGATCGTTGTCTTTGACGTAAGCCGGAGGTTAATGGCTGCGTCGATTAGGTTTTTGAGAGGAATCAAAGATGAGGCTGTGATGGTGTGATCTGGAATAATCCAGGAGGAGTCTGTCTTTGTATGAAGTGAAACAGATAGTAACGTCTCACACGTTCAACAACAAACTTATAAAACTCAACAGCTTTGTTTTTCAAGCGAGCTGAAGAACTTTCGTTCCAAATTTCCCTTTTTTTCTTTGCAAAGGACTTCAAATATTGAATTGACTTACAGTCGTACATTTTAAGTGAGTAAACAGACTTTATCACAGAGTGTAAGAGTCCATTCCTGTGGTTTATTAGAGCCAAACACTGGTATTTTTATGTATTTATAATCCATGAATCTGCTTGTAAATCCAATCCCAGTCTGTGGCCATATAACCTGATTGTCATGAAGCTCAGCAGTGGTCATTGGATACTGTTGGCTTGCTTACATATACAAATCCCAGTAGATCACTTCTAAAGGCCTGCCATGATAACTACTTAGGTTTGGACAGTGCATTGTCCAAGAAATTATTGTGAAAAGGAATTTTTAAATTTTAAAAGAAAGAAATTGTATTTTCGTCTGGTATAATGATGATATAGCAGCATAGTAATACAATTACACTCTTTTAAAGAGTAGTTTATTCCAAAATATTAAAAAAAACTCAATATCCTAAATAAATGAAGACATAAATATTATAAAAATGTGTAAATACTGAGGTCAGCATATTAAGGTGGTGTCAAAAATGCAATTATTATGACATACACTTATAGAAATATGCAAATGGTTGTTCAAATAAACAGAATGAATATATGCTGCTGTATAACAGACAGTAAAATATTAATTTAATCATTTATAACCAATATATTAACAACATGGAAATCATTGTGGAGAAGAAGGATGAAGCTATAATGGAGTGTTTACAAATCCATTGGTCTCCATAACCTCACTTCTTATGACTTCCCATCATAATCATAAAAATTATGTTGGAAAAGCAGCAGAAATAAAAATACATAAATAAAATCCAGCATAGTTTCACATTTTAAACAATCTCAGTGACCTAAATGGTCACGTGTGGCTAAATATTCAGCAGTAGTTTGTGGGCAGGTACAAAGCGCAGTATGAATAGATGTCCAGACGTCCAGCATTGTCCATTTGAGAGTACATTTATGAAAGATGGACCTCTGAGTACAGAACATTGTAAGACACTCATAACATTCCATAAATGACATCAAACACATGACAACACCCACGACCATACCAGACATATACTGTATGATACAGTAAAATATACCCATGTCATGTGATCAGAAGTATCAGAAGTATATGTGCTATTTCAATTGGACACGTCTTAGTTCTCTGTGTGTTGATGTGATGCTCGTATGAGACGGTGTGGAAATCCATTTCCACATTTCCATACGAAACTCGAGTATTGTAACTCCAGGACTAATATGCAAGAAGGTTTTGTGTGTTGACAGAAAAACATTGCAGTAATTGATTCACTCCAAGAGTTATGCCAAACCAAAATATACTCAAAGAGAAGCTCAGCGGCGAGGCCGGAATTGATTGCAACATTTTAACCGTGGCGCTGTTTGCATTTCAAAAATCCTTGCAATGTGCTATTGCGTTATTGAGATTCCAAGGATGGCATCAACAGGCTATCACTCCGAAGGTCAGTTACTTTTGCTTCTTTCACTCCGTCCATCCATCGGATTGATATGCTTACCCCAGCATCTGTTCACGGTCGGAGAAATGCAGGCTGGCCTAAAGCAGGCCGTTCAACCTTTCACCGTCGTTATTAAAGGCCACCAGGCCCGTCACGGGCGTCTGATTTACGGCCGTTCTGTTTAGCGTCCTGACATCCCAGAGGTCTGCGCTCTGAGGAGGCTATAAACAGGGAGGTATTTTTAAGAGCAGCTAAAGTAGTTGTTAGATGACTGTTGTATTATGGAGGATATCATCTAATTAAAGAGAAGATGGAAGAGATCATGATCTTTCGCTTCTCTGTCTCACTCTTTCCCTGATGAGAAGTGTGCGGAGTGTGTGCGCACTGTTAACGTTTCTACGCTTCGTTGTGGTTTATTTAGGTTAGTGGAGGGTGAGGAACCTCACCTGATCAGTAGTGTCCGGTCTTTGCCCATATGAAGGTCAGGATGCATAGTGTGGGTGGGCAGTGTGACGATATTTTATCGAAATCGTGATACATTTATCACTGTGCAAAATTCGATATTGTGATTATCAATGCTTAACAACACTGACCAGCTGCTCGCTCCAAAAAAATCACTGTATTCCGTGTGGGAGCAATCGCCCAACCCCAACTGGAGATATGTTTTTTTAATAAAGTAATTATATGCTTTCTTTCTCACTTATTGGAGGCTTTACTAATCAGATAAGGCCTGAATTTCTGAGACTACTGCTTTCCATTGTTCAAGTCTCAGCCTTCTGTCTTACGCTGCAAATCCGCAGCCCATGAGGTCATCACGAGTGACTCAAAGAGTACAGCAGAGCCAGTTCTCGTGAGGCGCTTCAGACTAATTCTCTTAATGCAACCAGTATAAAGGTTTAAATATGCCATTTCAATCTTAATGTGTCAGAATGTTTTGTAACCATATGTGGCACGGCCCAGTTCAGAATCCACACAGCTTAGAAAGGCCTCAGCAGTCATGCCAGTTACTTTTATTAAGTAATAATAATAATCATCAGATAATAAGCTCTAGGGCAGCACGATGTATTGCTTCAGCATCGGTATCATGATATCATCCTGGTTTTGAGATGTTGAGCTTTAAAATCTTTATAACATACAGAACAAAACATTCATTATATACAGTGGCATTAAAATCTCATTTTTATATTTTGTTTTATTTCATTTTATTCGACAATGCAGAGGGTATAAGAAGATCCCAGCGGTGCCCAAATAATTAAATAAATAAATCCCCAAATATAATAAAAATATATTAAAACAATATATAGCAACATATTTGCTGCTCACAAAGTGACTCGTTTTTTATGACATAAGTCTCTTTCACACATGTACGCAACAATACCTGGATGGACTGTGTGCCTGAAATCAAATGTCCAGATCAGTTGATCTGGACATTAGCCAGACTTCTCCTTCCAGCCCTCTAACACAATGTGAATTGGGCAGATTTCCCAGTGGGACAATGTGGGGCCTAAACCTCCATGCAGAACATTTGGAACATCTCCTGCTCTACGCTACATCCAGACATTTTTGGGGTTCTTATGTGAAAATGGTGAAAATGTTATATGGACAAAAGCATTGGCATCCAATTCGAAATCCACACAAACGAATATGGAGTTCCATTAATAATATCACGCACAGTTGAGGGGGGTAAATTTCACAGACTGACATTGCAAGGTATCCTGTTACAGCACCACACTACAAATGCAGTGAGCTCTTTAGAACGACCCCTACTTCTATAGAGATACTATAGAGATTTTTTTGTTTTAGTAGCAAAAAACTTTAAAAAAATGATCAGTCCATACCCTGCTCTGTTTATATCCCGATATAGATATAAATATCGATATATCACTCAGTCCATACCCTGCTCTGTTTATATCCCGATATAGATATAAATATCGATATATCACTCAGCCCGTATCCCGCTCTGTTTATATCTGATATAGATATAAATATCGATATATCATTCAGCTTGTATCCCACTCTGTTCATATCCCGATATAGATATAAATATCAATATATCATTCAGCTTGTATCCCGCTCTGTTTATATCGCGATATAGATATAAATATCGATATATCACTCAGCTTGTATCCCACTCTGTTCATATCCCGATATAGATATAAATATCAATATATCATTCAGCTTGTATCCCGCTCTGTTTATATCGCGATATAGATATAAATATCGATATATCACTCAGCTTGTATCCCGCTCCGTTTATATACCGATATAGATATAAATATCGATATATCACTCAGCCTGTATCCCACTCTGTTCATATCCCGATATAGATATAAATATCAATATATCACTCAGCTTGTATCCCGCTCTGTTTATATCCCGATATAGATATAAATATCGATATATCGATCACCCCTAAAATATGTCGGAAATTGCCATGTTGGCTTTTTCCGACACCATGCAGCCCTACTGATTCTGCACTTAAAGACCTTTACACCATACTTATACACTATGTTCCATAACCGGGGTTTGTTGCAGTGGTCCTTGCATCCCACAGCAGTGCGTGATTAGATCACAGAGTGCTACCTGGTGGGGCATTCCCCTGCACCTTCATGGTGGGATCACACACATACAAGCGGTTAAGCAGGCCCCCTGTCTCTAGAGGACTCCATTATGTTCTAATTGCTCCATTGTAAGAGCATGTGTGTCAGAGAGGTGTAGCCGTGTGGAGGCCGGAGGGGGTGACTTCTTTTTGTGTGTGTGTGTGTGTGTGTGTGTGTGTGTGTGTGTGTGTGTGTGTGTGTGTGTGTGTGTGTGTGTGTGTGTGTCCTTTTGGGTACACCTGCAGACTTGCTGTGTTATTCTTATACACACGGTCTCTAAAACAGGGATCTAATTGGTTCTTTGGGGCTGAAAAGGCTCATGGCACACATACACAATGACCCCTGTCTGCACAGGTGAAATACATCACTCCCACCGCACCCCCTCTCAGATTCTTATACCACTGTGGGAAAGGTATGCTGAGGTCAGTGGAACAACCCTCTTTCAGGTGTGCTCGTCTGTGCTGGGCAGAGTGGAGTTTGGAAATCTAAGAAGAAAAAATAAGGGAATAAATAAATGCTGGGAATTACTGGAACCAGCTTGGATGTAGGACTAAAAACTCCTATCTGGATAAGAGAAATGGGGATGTATGAGGTGACGAAAAGCTGATCAGAGTATGAAGTTATAGTATCAGTGTTTATCCGTAACAGCAGAAACACAGACGACTGTATATTTAAATAATAACCTTTAATTACGATGTTTTTTACGATATAATCTGAAAAAGACTGTACTCTGTAGAGCGTCGTCCCTCTGGAACCGAACCATTTCCACACTACCACCCCCTCCATCCCCACATTTATTTCTTTAATCCGTTTGTTTGTGTTTATTTATTTGTTTGTTTGTCTTAATTTATTTGTTTAACTTGTTTGATATTTAGTTAGATTGTTAGTTCAGTTTATTAATTCATTTATAATTAAATATTTAAATATTTGTTTCACATCATTAACATACTTGTTCTATTCATTAGGCCACTAATGTAATATCACTTTTAGGTGACCGCCTGAGTGGACACACACCCACAAACACACAATTCCGTAGTTTTATCACCTTGAAAGCAGGATAAGATCATTTTGGGCGGGAATCCTGATTCACGTTGTCATAATGCATGAAAGGGTTAACATAGAACATCGTTTGCTTCATCCCGAAAATGAAACCAGAAAAAGAGTTCTCACTAAAATGTCCAGACTTGATTTGACCTGTGACGTCCAAAGTGATTTAATCAGCTGGACCACTAGCGGCACCTGGCATGTGTGCTAGTGAGTGAGAGAAAGAGGGAGAGAGAGAGAGAGAGAGAGAGAGAGAGAGAGAGAGAGAGAGCCTACATGAGAAGTGGACAGCTGATTCCGTCCATGCCCGAAATAAACCAGCTCTCTCGTGGAGATTAATGACGGTTTCAATAGTCACTCAGTCGTGCTCCCTCGTCCAGGAATGTGGCGTGTATAAAGGGAAAGGAATTGACAGGGCAACCAAAGGGCTGGGGCAGGAAAAGGCTGGCCAGGTGCCAGAACATTCTCCCTCTACTCAAATGACAGCCATTTTAATACCTCTGTGTGCCTCTGCAAGAACAACGCAACAGAAGCTGTGAACCATGCAGCATCTGCCCGCCGGGGGCCGACCGCTCGAACTCTGACTCCGAGATGCTCTCCCGTTACTCTGTCATTCCGGGTTATGATGCTGTCCGGCATGTTCCGCATCATTCAGCCACAATAGAAGGTCAAACACATACAGTAGGCGGTTTGGTAATGACCTTTAATCATTTGCGGTAATTGGGCCTATACTTTTCAGCTTAGATAGCTCAGCTTTGTCTTCAGACCCTCAGGCCTCAGTGCTTCTCTGAGCAATTGTGGTTCTGCCTCAAGGCTGACAGTGAAGTGCAGGGAGCTGCTGTATACGTGCCGATGGGAGAACTTGCCTTGCTGGTACAGACGGTATAGAATAGTATAGAATAGAATAGAATGGCTTTATTGTCATGATACACATGAACCAGAAGATAGAAAGCCACTTCTCTCACAGTGCAAACATGTGCCATAAAATAAAAATGAATAAAATAAAAATGAATAAAATAAAAATGAATAAAATAAAAATGAATAAAATAAAAATGAATAAAATAAAAATGAATAGTGCAGCACGATGCATTGATTTGAGTCTCTATAAACTGCATTGATGGTGTTATATACTGTTATTACACTGTTATAACGGGTATTGGACAGTGAGAGGAATGGTATTGACAGTAGGCAGGTGTTGCATAGTAATGGGATTAACAGTGTTGCAACAATGTTACAAAATGATGCATAGACTGAAGCTATATATAAAATTACAAAAGAATAGATATGGTGTTATGGATTCTGAGTGTAGGGTTCAGGAAGCCTTCAGGGAGCCTCCTGGACTTCAGGGTTTGAGGGCTCCATGTAGGTCTCGTACTGCAGGACTACGTCAGCAAAGAGCATTAAAACTGAAACCAGAATTTAGACGAAATGAAACTGCAGGACTTTGTCTCGGCGTTCCTTTCAGATTAGTCCATTAACTGGTTCGAAAAATAGAAAAACTGATGGAAACCACAGGTAACAATCAAAACCAGGCATCTAGCTGCCACTTATCAGAGTAAAGCCATGAAGAGGGTTCGAATGACTGCTCGGTGTTTCTATGAAAAGCTTATTCGTTGAAATAGTTGAGATTTATGGGATTAAATTTTGTTACAGTGTTTATTTGGTGGGATTATCAGGGTTGCAGCGTTTTTTATTTATTTATTTATTTATTTATTTATTTATTTATTTATTTATTATTAAGGGAGACATTTATAATACGCTTCCATTATAAAATTGTTTTAAAATTTTAGAAAAGTGTTGTTCAACCAAAACGGCCTCCTGTTTTTATTCCTCTCACAGTTATTGTAACTAATAACACAAACACAAGTATAAAACTGGAAAATCGTACCGCAGTCCTAGTGTTCAGTTACGCAAGAGAAGCTCGACACAAAAAAAAGATTTAAAAAAATAAAACGATGGAAATCAGTGTCAAAATGTTTCCGTTGTGGTCATGAAATGTAGACTCATGAGATTTAGATTCAAAAGTCAAAAATGATTTATGAATGAATGATTTAAACGAAATCTCAGAAAACAGATGTCATACCTGTCATTTTCTTACAGGATGGCTTAAAGCTCACGAACAATCACAAATCAGATTATTATAATATTTAAATTCAGGTTTGAATAAATTACAGATCAGTATCAAGATGAAAAATCTTGGAAAGCTTGAAAGGTCACTTTAAATGTAATGAATATTAAATATTAAACATTAAAATTTCTGAGTTAAATTAGGAGCACAGTGCCCCCAATGAATGTATATAAAGAACTCTTATTAATGTAATTTCTGATGATTTTTATTTGAATGAACTGATGTGCTTTTAGTTATAAAAACACTGATTCACATTAAGATTCCTCATTTTTTCTGCGTCATATTAAACGGATTTGGGTCGAAATGCCTCTGTATTGAATTAAATTTTGCTTTTGAGGCTGTTGGCGTTTGTCTTTTACACTCTACCAGCACCTTTCTGATTCAGGTCGCTGTGTGCAGCCATTGTTTGCTGTGAGAAACCATTACAAAGAGGCTGTGATTTGTCCTTTTTTACAGTAGCAAGATGAGAAGTGGTAGATAAACAGAATGACCTCTTGTGTCATATTTCTTCTTGACTTATGCAAACAAAGACTTATTCAAGACAGCAACCATATATTTACCACCCAGAGAGCAGCGCTTCACTAAGCCCACCGTGACATCATCACGTGATGAACCAAGATCAAAGCCAGTGTCTCTTTGATATTTTAATACGCATTCTTATGCTTCTCTTATGTGCAATAACATGGTTTGATATTATACCGGGTCTGCGCTTGTGAACCTTTTAGTAACTTTTAGACTTTTGTTCCTTTTTCCTGGTTTTTAGTCACAGTACACAAACCTGGGGCTCCTCAATGGCATGGATCAAAACGGCGGTTCCACCTCCACCAGCCCATACAACAACGAGCATGCTCAGAACAATGTGACGGCACCATCGCCTTACGCCCAGCCAAGCTCCACCTTCGAGGCCCTGTCCCCATCTCCCGCCATCCCCTCCAACACGGACTATGCTGGACCTCATACCTTTGATGTGTCCTTCCAACAGTCCAGCACAGCCAAGTCGGCAACCTGGACGGTAAGAGAGACCGTTTGTATTTGTACAGTCGTGTGAACAGTGTACCTGTAACCGAGAGATGGAGGTGATATAACGAAACACATACAACTGAAGAAATGTCATCGTTTATAAAATGTAATTATTAGAAAAGTAATTTTCTTGTGAAGAAAAATGTTGGACCCCTAATGTCCTAATATCCGGTATCTCCTCCTTTGTCTGAAATAATGTCAGTTAGATGTTTCTATAAACATCTAACGTCTCTGACACCAACCAGCGGAAATCTTTCAGCTCTGTGATGTTTCACCGTCAGTCTTTGTACAGACGCTCTTACGTTCTCCTCAAACCCCCTCTGATACAATAAAGATCTCATAGTGGTTTCTATGATGGAGAGATCTCCACACCCTGCTGCAGCAGAGCAGCTCCAAACCATCACACTTCCACCACCATGCTTCACAGCTGGTAGATGCTGCACTCGGACATTGTGGTGACATCTACCTGTAGGTCTGTGATGAACGTTTTCTTAACACATGCTCTTGGGCTGACCTGGCCATGTTCTCCACTTGATTTCTATTTGTTCTGAGATCCTTTAAAGGCCTGAGAGAGCTCTTTGGATCTGGCCATGGTGATCCCACTCATGTCAACAATCAAAAGCAAACCAAACTAATGTCTGAGGTTTAAATAATACATTGTAAGTAGTAATATATGCTATTTGGAGAAGAAACACCTCCCTCTCTCAATGAAGATCAATTGTCCATGTGTTTAAACATCTTCAAAGGTGTTCACACGACTATTTAAGGTCTAATGTACAGAAACATAAATTTTTTTATGGCATTTTAGCATCACATGACATTATTAAGAGGTACAAAAATGTGTCCCATATATCATCGCTGTCCTGCAAAAGCCCTGTAACTCCATTTTTTCCATTTTATCATGGAATTTTGTTAAAAGATCATGTTAAATGGACCAATAGAAATGCTCTAAAATGACTTTGTCTCCTGTAAAGTTCCCACTTTGTACGCCTCTGCAGAACAGTGACGATATGTTGGAAGTAGAGGACATGTAAGGGCCCCATGTTCCTCCTTTGGCAGTAAAGGGTTAAGTGCCTAGCTTAAGGGGTACAACAGAAGTTCTCTTCACCAGGAAACAGAGCTCTCTACCCTCCGGCCACTCACACAGAAAAAAAACAGTCTAGAGATGACATTCTTCCTGTAACCCACAGTCTGCTTCTGCACGAGAATGTGTGAATCTGAACGCTCGTGGAATGAAGGGGCCGTGGTTTTCTGTTCACAACCAAAATGAAAATGATGATGCACTCATCACCACAGTCGACTGACCCAGCCTGGGCCTCTCATGCTTTGCTGGAGAAGAGGATTATTTCTCCCGGAGAAGTGCGATGTCTTTATCTGTCTGATCTCAGCTTTAGGCTCTTCTGTGATCTGTTTGAAAGTCTTCAATTACTGAGCTGCACCTGGCAGAAGCAAAAGACCCCTGAGGTTTAAACTGGCTCACTCTGAGTAAGAAGTGCGCACTACCGCCTCGATTCTCAGGGACACCAGTTCAGTTCTGCTGCCTTGGATTTTACGGATATTACTGCAGGATTATAATCTGATTTTCTTCACCCGTTTAAGTGATGCTCATGACTTCAATCAGCATATGAAACATACAGTACTCAAATCTGATCCTGATTCATATATATATATATCAGTGCCTTCTCAGGACTCTTATTCTGAAATTTGAGCACTGAGCAAAGAAAGAAAGCAAACAGCCCCTCCCTTCCCATTTTCCCCTATAACCCAATATCTGAGTCAGTGATATCATATGTGTATCGTGTCTGTAGGTTACTCTGAGATACTCTGAGATACTTTGAGATACTCTGAGATACTCTGAGATACTCTGAGATACTTTGAGATACTCTGAGACACTCTGAGATACTCTGAGATACTTTGAGATACTCTGAGATACTCTGAGACACTCTGAGATGTCCGTCTGAAAGTACATTATTTTTCAAAAAATTCAAAAATGCTGATTTTAAACTTTTTTTTTTATATTTTAGAAGTTTACACTTCATCGCTTCTATTTGATGTTGTATACATTCCAAAAATTGGACACATTAGTCCATTTCAATTTACATGTTCATTATACTAATTAAGACCACTAGAAAAGCTCCAAAAATATATATATATATATTTTTTTTTTAATTTAATATTTTTCCTGTATTTTAAACCTGTAACAGAACCGGAGTGAGAAATGCATCAGATCAGCATGTGCTGTATAAATGATTTAAAATATTTATTACGCAAAGGTTAGATCGTTACAAGACTCACTACTGTCCCCTGCTGTTTAACGTGAGTCACGCGCAATAGCGTTTTTTGACAGGTAAGTCTGCAACGCCATCTGTGTATAGTGGCAGCAGTATACATGAGTGATCATTACACCAGATGTTTGTCTACTTCCCAGTATGGTGTCATTGTTTTTGGCTCCAACTGACAAAACCAGCCAGTCAAGTCGAGGATCACAGGGGTTGTCCCGAGGAAGGACCCAGTGTGTTTTTGTCCGCCTACCGTAAAACCTACTGTGCGTGTTGTTTTTCATGCACATCGAACAACGAGGGTCTTCTTAAAGGACAGCGCACCCCAGCGGACGCACTGTTTTAGCACTCACCAGTAGGGGGCGATGAAATGTTCCTCCTCTGTTTGTAAGCTTTTCCGGCTCATAATAACAGATCTGGCTTTCATTTTGCTTGATCAAAGCTGACTGAGCACGGATCCAGATTTTCATGCAGATCCAGATTTTTGTACCATTTAATCACAGGGGTTAAAAAAACAAGCCCTGTGACTGTATGGGAATTGATTTTCATCATTATGACCCTGAGTGTCATTAGTCTCAAATTTGGCACGGGACAATCTGGAAAAACCTGTGTTTCATGGATGATAAAAGGTATAGTGCTTTTAAACAAGTAGAGGAAAAGTAGGTTTGTCAGACAGTCCCTTCATGCTCATTGGCTGCGGTGCTCTGTGGGATAGTGACATTTATCCGATTCCCACAACGGCCCTTGTCATCCTCACCCAAAAAACAGCAAACACCTGACTTCACCATATAAGTGGAGAGAATATGGGTGTGAGAAAAACACGCCCCATCAGCTCATTTCAGATCGTTCCCATCTATCGGTGTCCCAGTCACCTCCCTCACCTCCCCAGTCTGCACTGAGTGAGGTGAGAAGGACTTATGACGCATTGGCTCATCGGTAGCAGTCCACTGCAGCTGGGTTGTGGTTATGATATGTAAACAGACATTTTTCTCTCTGAAATCACTGGTGCATCAAGAGCACAATCATAGTTCTGCACGTCAGCCATGACCCTCAGTGCAAAAGCATCATGTCTTCTCCATGTCCAAGTGTTCCTACTCCTGCAGCCTTGTTTCTCAACATCATTAAAGAATGTTTGGAGGTTCTTCAATTTCAATTTCTTCAAGAGACCTCCTTCAATCGAAGGTTCCTTGAATTATCGTAAGAGGTTCTTCCACAGACACAAAGTCATCATGCAACAGTTCCTCAAGGATCTTGTACTTTTTACAG
This sequence comes from Acestrorhynchus altus, assembly GCA_034509495.1. NCBI lineage: Eukaryota > Metazoa > Chordata > Actinopteri > Characiformes > Acestrorhynchidae > Acestrorhynchus > Acestrorhynchus altus. Next base: position 40,676,362 of record CM067504.1, read on the forward strand.
CGTAGACTCTTAAAAATCAAGGTGCTACAGAAAGTGCAGGGGAGGAAGCGCTTAACCACTTCAAGAAACCTTCGTCCCTTCATAGATGGTTCCTTGAAGCACCTTATGAGGTTCCTCCACATTTTCAAAAAGAACCAAAAACGAAATCCTATGGCATCGTTCAACGCCGAACCACTTATAACACCTTTATAACACCTTTATGACACCTTTACACCGTATGACATTAAATTCAATTGGTACATGTTTATGTTTAATAATATTCATTTATTAGATTTTTAGTGTCATCAAAATGTTCCTTTTAAAGTAAACATGGGCTAAATTTTAGTGCTATTTAAATTTTATTTTTATAAATTAGATTTTTTACGCTTTATAGCTCCTTTTCAATGTTCTACACGACCCAAACATGCAGCCATTTACATGCTCATTACAATATTATAAAATATTATTTCTGTTTTTTTAAATTTTGAAGCGCGTCGATCTGACCCATAAATCACAGAAAGTTTACGGATGCTTTGCATGTACAGAGTGAAGCCCTGATTCTTCCAGACACACCTTCCCACACAGATCTCATAGATCTCACTGAGTGAGGCTTCGCTGACACAAAAAAACACAGACATTTCCTGGTATTGCATCCAACCACTCCTCATTTACAGGAACACTTTTGCAATCCTGGCTGTCTTTGGTAAGATGACTCCCGAGATGAGTGTCCCGTCTCACTTTCCCAGTCGAGCGAGGAGAAGTGATTGTTTTGTGGGCATGACGTTCAGTTTGCTGGATGTTATTAAAGTGTAAAGTCTTTCATTCACGTTCGCCGTCAACCTATCTATCAACAGTGCTTTTGTGTGGCGACCCATCAGCTTTGTCTGCTGCTGACTGGTGTGTGCCATGAGCAGAGAAAATACGCCCATCGGACCCCTCCGTGGGCGTCCCGAGTATTCTCCGCCAAAGGACAAGGGGGATTAAGGGAATGGATTGATAATACTCGTGTAAATACTCTGTGCCTCTTTTCTGAACCCTATCGTGCTTAAGGGCCAATCACTGCACCCCTCTGCAGATCTCCTGCTCCAAGTTCTCTGACTGCAGAGCTGTCTAACTGTGCCGCAGGAGAAGGCCGAGGGAAGAGGAGGGGTGGTTCGTGTGGGGGGAGGTGGTGCTGGCAAAAGAACTCAAAGAAGCGAGTGTTCCAACGAAAGGTGGCAAGATCCAGCTTGTCCAAGAAACATCTGTAGGCCCGTCCCATGCCTCGTGAGATGGAGCCACGGCTTGTTTGTGTCAAGATGCCTGTCGAGACTCGTCGGAATCCACAGCATGAAGCTCTAAAACCTTCGGAGGAAGAAAAAAAAAAAAGAAAGTAAAGGAGGGAGAGCTTTGCTTTTTTCATTTTCAAATGAGCTGTGGTTGAACAGATTTTTGGCCGAGGTTTTCCAAAGAAAGTGCATTGTGAGAAAAGCCTTCTTCTCAAACCGGTTTTGGGTCAGAAAGTGTTTTTTTTTTTATTTATTTGAAGACTTTTTCTGTATTTGGTTTTTCTCTGTTCAGGCACCCATGACTGCTTCAGCTCTTCCAAGCAATCCTAATCTCCAGCTCCCAAAACAAAGTGCTGAAGGTTTGGGTCCAGCTTCTCGTCTGCGGCCCAGGACAGCCGTCCAAATTCCCAACCCTTTCCGCAGCTGAAACCTGCCTTTTGTGTGACACGTTTCCTTTTTTGCTTTTTATTTGAATGAGTGCGCAGATGCAGAAGAAAAGCCCTCCAAACGACTTGAAAAGAAGCTTATGAGAGGGAAGAATTTGGCAGCGCTCAGGGCGACCATTCAAGAAAACTCGGGGAAATCCAGAGTAATTACACCGAAGCTGTCACACTTTTCTGGGTGGGAAAGATCATATTTCGAAAGCATATAATTTAATGAAAAGGCCATTAAACAGTGCCAGGAAGCTCCAGAGGCTTCCGTTTACAAGGCACGAGTGTCGTGAAGAAGGTGATGAAGGCCATCTGAGGAAGGACCTAGGCTTGGACTTTGCGGCAAACCACTGGTCAAGCCCTGGAGCGCCATCCCTTATTATCCACGTGGCGTCATCATCAATCACAGTCTTATTCTGGCTCTCATTTCGTCTTTGTCAGACACTGAAAATATAAACACACACACACACAGCCGTTTACATATTTGGAAACATGATCAGATGCTACCGTGCGGCTCTTCCTGATTGGCTGATGCCTTGTTTGTGGTACAGCATCAGTCGGCTTTCGAGTGTCTTTTAGGGTAGGGAGTGTGTATAACTGTGCTCGTGCAAACACACACTTCGTCATCCTGCATCGTCAGCGTACTTTTCTTTGGCCTTCATTGCCGTCTGCCATGTCCATGCCAGGCAGATTGCAACTTCTCTGACCATACAGGAGCACTTTGTAGTTCTATAATTACAGACTCCATCTGTTTCTCTGCATACTGTATTCTCCTCCTGATCTTCAACGGTCAGGACCCCAGAGGACCACCACAGAGCAGCTATTATGTGGGTGGTGGTGTGTTCATTTGTGTTGCCCTGGTACAAGTGGATCAGACTGAGATAGTTCACCAACACAAACTAGAGGATGAGCATCACAAACAGATGAGCTCCTGTCTCTGACTTTACATCTACATGGTGGAGACACTCGGTAGGAGTGTCTCATAGAGTGGACAGCGAGTGGACGCAGTGTTTAAACACTCCAGTGTCAGATCCACTTGTGTTCTGTATTCTTACAGGTATTGCTTAAATTGTTTTCTGTTTATTCCAACTTATCAGATGTCAGAAACCTGTAGGTCTGGTTTCCGTGCCTGAGAAACCTGCTGGTCTGTTACCCGTCATGGTTGGGTTCGTCCACTCGACCGTACGCAAAATGCACTGGTCTGCTGAGGTTTTGTAGCTATTTTGTTTTTGTCACCATCACAGCAAGCAGGTGTTTTTCACTGCTTTTTTCTCTTTTCTGCTGGAAGAGGAGGTGAAAAAAACAGCCTCACATTTTTGTCCAGTGAAGCAGGTTTTGGAGCAGCGCAGGGCGTGATGGTACATGTCAGCTATGAGGCGGGACAAGACCGGAGGCGCCAGAGCGCTGGCCTGCCCGCCCCATCCTGCCTGAACCCGCAGCCCTGCTCTGCTCCAACACCACCACTGCAGCTGCAGACCTGCCCCAACACGCGCATGCAGCCTGTGTGTGTGTGTGTGTGTGTGTGTGTGTGTGTGTGTGTGTGTGTGTGTGTGTGTGTGTGTGTGCACGTGTACATGTTTAATACACTGCATATGTCTGCAGATCATAATATCATATTACATTTAAAGTATTTACTCAAAGGTACAATATCGTTCAAAGATCTCTAAATGTAGGTTCTGACTACTTTAAAGGTTCTCCACACAAACATTTCTATTAGAAAATGGTTCTTAATGGAACCAAAAGTGCAGCTCCTTTAAAGAACCTTTTCCACCAGCTTTAATTTGTGTTTAGGACTTACATCGTGGAGTTGGCCATCATGCACTGTCTGGGCTGAAGGTCTCCTCATAGCCGATCCTGCAGGGCAGCATATGTTCCGTAAATGCAGTTCACATCTTTATTTTTCTCAGAAAGTTCTAGATTTGATTAATATAAAGGCCCAAATTGGATTTTCCAAGACACGGCCCTTTAATTACACCACCCCCTTCAATTTGGTTCAGGTGTGTGTGTGTGTGTGTGTGTGTGTGTGTACAGAACTGCCTCCAGTTCACACCGTGTTTGTGCTTTGATTTGATCTTCAGTGTAAATGGACTGGGCTTTGCTTTAGTTGGGCCACTTGCTGGATCCTCTGAGAGCTTCGAGAGAAATGCCACACACCGAGGGTCCTGTATTGTCCTGTTGTTCTCCAGCAGTTCAGCAGTTCTGCCCATTGTCCACTGTGTCACTCTGACAAATCTTCATCCACCGTTCAAAGAGCGATTTTTCCAGCTTTTGTGTTCTACATTCTCAAGCTGTGTAATTCACATTGTGGCCAATGAATGGGAGATAATTACACGTTAGTGGCGTACGCCCCTCCCTGTGCAAAAGCCACCGACTCCCATCTATCAGATCAGCGTACAGCTCCACCCTGCCAGTGTGTGTGTGTGTGTGTGTGTGTGTGTGTGTGTGTGTGTGTGTGTGTTTTCCTCTGCAAGTAGTTCACGCTTGGCCCTGAGCAAACACTGCAACCTCCACACATATTTTCATGTTGGAAATGTGTTGCTTCAGGGCTGGGATTGGTTCTCCTGCAATCTGTGTGTGTGTGTGTGTGTGTGTGTGTGTGTGTGTGTGTGTGTGTGTGGTTGTATGGAAGAGAGAAAGTATTGTTTGTGTTACACAGACCTGTGTACAGTTCTGGGTTGTTGTTTTGATGGTCTGTCCTTCCATCCATCCTTCCATTTGTCTGTCTGTCCATCTGTCCAGGTCCAGCAAGTCAAAGTCTTGACTAGTCTTTTGTCTGTCCATCTGTATGTCTCTCAGTGTCTTTCTCTTCTGTGTTGTGCAGCTCCTCGCTCACTCTTCTCTTTGTGTGTGTGTGTGTGTGTGTGTGTGTGTGTGTGTGTGTGTGTGTGTGTGTGTGTGTGTGTGTGTGTGTGTTTTGACTGAAAACACCTTTGTTCTCGAATGACACATCCATGTCCTCTTCCCTACTGGGTTTGTCAGCGGTTTGTCTCTTGTCACCCTTGCTGCAGCATCTCTCTCTCTCTCTCTCTCTCTCTCTCTCTCTCTCTCTCTCTCTCTCTCTCTCTCTGTGAGGAGCTTTCTGCATCAGGCAGAGAGCAGCTGGAAAGTTACACCTATAGCTTGTAATCAAAGACAGAGAGATGGAGAGATGGTTCTTCATGAGGAACAGATATTAATGTGTTATAACAGCTGTTTTGAGAACAGCAGAAGATACTTGGTCACCTGGGTCGGCCTGAGAGAAGCAGAGTTTTTGGAATGTTCCTCAGAGAAACCCATCATAGAGAAGAGCAGCTTAAGGAACATGCCTGAGGTTTTTTTTTAACCGTTTGTAACTTGTGTGATTTGAAGGAGAGATATGGGGCAACACGCAGGTCTTTAGGTCAGGGTTCATCTGAAAGCCCTCCATGCTGTGGACCCTTTAAGTGAACGGTCTGCTGTTATTCTAACATCTTCTGGGCAACGAGAGAGCTTTTCGTAATATTATTTTTCTGTTTCCTTTATCCTTTCAATCTCAGAGGCAGTTAATTACAAGTCCTAAGGGAAATGGCAGGGATTTTTGTGTGTGTGTGTGTGTGTGTGGGTGTGTGTCCTTGCCAAGCTTGTGTAACACTCAGCGTACTAATAGGCAGGTGCTGGGATGGGCTCCTCTCACTGGAACACTTCAAATCAAAAGTTAATAGAAATGGAATTTAATGTGCCATTGTTCCTCAAAGCACCCCGGGACTGATGTTCTCCTCTCCCCTCTCCATCCTCCCCGCCTTTTCAAAGGAGCTGGAGAGGAAAGTTTTCTTTGCAGTCGTTTCCATGCCACTTGAGCACCGTAGAGTTACACTGAAGAGAAAGAGAGTCGGGATTCTGGCTGTGGATGGATGTTCACATGCTTGCCAATCCTGCCTCGTGTCTTTTTACAGCCAGCGAGCTGGAACTGACTGTGAGGAGGCTTCACAGGAGGCTTTATAACTCACACTGCGAAAGTTTGTGATGCACTGCTAGCAGTGTTAAGGCCGTTTGACACTAAGTAGGACACGCTCCAGTACAGCCCTCGCAGTTTCAGCCGTCGTCTTCCTTCCTGATTTGATATTACATGCACATGCACATGCATGGTCCTACTGTGGCAGCACAACTGAAGGTTTAGACCATCGTCATGCAGTTGTCTTTGCACTTTGTCCTGCACCGACTTGCCTGCACTCAAATATCCTAGCAACGTATTGACTTCTGGCGTCACTGTAGTTTATCCAGGCCCTTAGGGCTGTACAATTAATGTCATAAATCATGTGCTACGTTTGTCCTTTGCCATATTCTGATCGTAAAAGTCTGTGATTATTGCACTGCATTAAGCTTCGTGATAAATCACCTGATCGGTATCAGACTTTACTAAACGGGAAAATTACTTTCATTCCCAGATTGTTACGTTGACGACAGACTAAACTAGTGTTTCTGAGATTTAACAAGGGGAGTGCTACAGTCGTACCTCCTTAAATCCCGCGTAACAGCAAGTAGCATCAGTCAAAGAGCATCGAATTGAACCCTGTGGGACTCAACATCTACTGATATGTGAAACGTGGCAGCTCACAAAAAGTTGTGATTCTTCACACAACCGGTAGTCGTTCTGTTGGAGCAGCTGTGGTTGGGAACCAGCCTCGTGACTGGAAGGTTGCTGGTTGGAGTCCCTGAACTGGCAGGACATTACTGAAGTGTCCTTGAGCAAGACACGTCACTCCGCAGCTGCTCTCCAGGCACTGGATAGGGCTGCCCACCACTCCGGGCACATGTGCTCACTGCTCACTAGTGTGTGTCTGTGTATCTGTGGATGGTTAAATGCAGATGACAAATGGAATGGCCACTAGGGGGCATACGGAACAGCCTAAGACTTTTATTTATTATTCACTTCATGAAAAACAGTTTTATAGAGTATTATAGTCCCAAAGACATATTACGCAGATTCGTGGTAGTTACTACAGTGTTGATGAAGGTGTTTTGCAACCGCTTCCTGTTTGTCTTCTGACAGTGGTTAGAATTTACAGGTGATGTGGGCAGCGTGAGTAAGCCCCGAGCCTCAATCAATGGTAATGTTCACTGTTGGTGTTTAAAGTGAGTCAATCTTAGTGTGTGATGCAAGGCAGATTTCTGTGGTCTGTGTCACAGCGCACTCTCAGGCTGTCTTCATGCTGACGCAGGGGGTGTTGGGAAATACATCTATCAGCCATAACATTATGACCACCCCCTTGCCTCTACATTCATGGTTCCAGTTCTTCAGCTCCTCTGTCCACACAGGACCACTTTATAGTTCTATCATTCAGACTGTAGTTCATCTGTTTCTCTGCAGACTTTATTCTCCTCCTTTCACCCTGATCTTCAATGATCAGGACCCCTGATGGAGTGTTTAAACACTGTGTCCACTCACTGTCCACTCTATCAGACACACCTACCCAGTGTCTCCACCTTGTAGATGTAAAGTCAGAGACAGAAGCTCATCTGTTTCTGCACAGTTTGTGTTGGTCGTCCTCGAGTCCTTCACCAGTGCTCACAGGACGCTGCCAACAGGACGCTGTCGGCTGGACATTTCTGGTTGGTGGACAGCTCTCGGTCCAGCACTGACAGTGAGGGGTTTAAACACTCCAGCAGCACTGCTGCGTCTGATCCACTCGTACCAGCACAGTGAAGACGCAGTGCAAGTTTTTTCAGGTCATTCCATTTCAAAGTAGCTGTGTTTGTGTGTGTGTGTGTGTGTGTGTGTGTGTAGGTGGTCATAATCACAGGCCTGCTGGAACCCCCTCAGCTTCAGGGCAGGGGCAGAAGTGCTGCAGCCAGTAGCCAGCTGCTGCTCCCTGTTTAAGGCTTTTATATGGCTCTCTGTCAGCGAAACAGTCGCCATGCTGCAGGTGTTTCATCTCCACTCCCCCTGTGGCCATCATAAACACATCCTCTCCACGTTTGATGTAGTGTCGTTGAAGGTTTTATTGGGCTGGCAGAAGCTTGTGATAAATGACACTGTGGGCTTTTAAGGATATTAAGCGTAGATTTAAGGCTGTTTTTGTAGAGTTTCTTTGAAAGATGCCTAATATTTTGGACTCAACACTTGTCTTCTCTTCTCTTCTCTTCTCTTCTCTTCTCTTCTCTTCTCTTCTCCAGTACTCCACAGACCTTAAAAAGTTGTACTGTCAAATCGCAAAGACGTGTCCCATCCAGATTAAAGTCCTGACCAATCCACCTCAGGGAGCGGTCATCCGTGCAATGCCAGTATACAAGAAAGCGGAGCATGTGACCGAGGTGGTCAAACGATGCCCCAACCATGAACTCAGCCGGGAATTCAATGACGGTAGGTGAAGCCTCGACACGTGAGTGTGATATGAGTGTCTTGGTGGTCAATGACTAAATGTCTTTCTGCTTTTCCTTCTGTTGGACAGGCCAAATCGCCCCACCTAGTCACCTGATTAGGGTAGAGGGCAACAGCCATGCCCAGTATGTGGAAGACTCCATTACTGGGCGCCAGAGTGTGCTGGTGCCATATGAGCCCCCTCAGGTGATGCTCTCTCACACAAACTTTGACATATCTGCGTGTGCATGATTTATTTGGGCACATAATTATGCCTATCTGCATTTGTGACGAGGCTGTTTTATTCCATCAGGTGGGAACAGAGTTTACGACGATCCTGTACAATTTCATGTGCAATTCCAGCTGCGTTGGCGGAATGAACAGGCGTCCAATCCTCATCATTGTCACTTTGGAAACCAGAGAGTAAGACCACACTGCTTATGTTGGGGCTGGACAATTTCCAAATCTAAATCAGACAGTAAATCTGTGTTGATGCCCGTTTCCTCCTGAAAATGATGTGCATGAGTCCAAATAACAGCCATCCCTTCCTAAAAATATGACGTGTGTTAGTGTGTGTCACCCCGGTATGAGTGGATTGGACACAGCAGTGCTGCTGGAGTGTTTAAAGTGTCCACTCACTGTCCACACTGTTAGACACTCCTACCTAGTAGATGTAAAGTCAGAGACGGAAGCTCACAGGAGCTCTGATCCACTCGTACCAGCGCAACACACCCTAACACACCACCACCGTGTCAGTGTGACCGCAGTGCTGAGAATGACCCACCACCCACATAACAGCTGCTCTGTGGTGGTCCTGTGGGGTCCTGACCACTTTATCAAAATTCCCAGCACAGTCCGTGGTAAAGGTTCTCGACTGTGGACTAACGAGTTATTAATGATCCGTAACTTTGGCACGCTGTTCAAAATGACATGACTTATCTAGTCCACTGTCAGATTTGGTTCCCAGCTCGGGGGATTATCGTCAGTCAAGGATAAGAGTCGAGTTTCCTGTCAATTATTGGAGATATCCAATTTCCCTAACGCCCAGCCCTCGTTTACGCGCTGTGTGAAGTTGTAGTCAGCCACGTTAACCGACGGTGCAGCAGTTAACGTGGATTTGTCCATGTCTTTCGCTCTCCAGCGGTCAGGTGCTTGGCCGGCGGTGCTTCGAGGCCCGGATCTGTGCGTGCCCAGGCCGCGACCGCAAAGCAGATGAGGACAGCATCCGCAAGCAGCATGTCAGTGATGGCACAAAAAGCTCTGAGGGTACGAAACGCCGTAAGTAGTGCTGGGGGCTGGTGATGGGGCTTCTTCCTACAGGCACACACTCGCCACTTATCTTTCCATGGAACTGGGTGTTACACCTCAACTGGAATGGAGGCAGTGGAAGCTGCTTTTATTATTAAAAAAGATGTCGTTTTTATCTAATTCCATCATGTTCTTGCTTTTCTATCTCTGGGGTGTTTTGCTGCACATTGCATGATGCCTGTCTAGAACATGTTGTTGGTGTCGGGCAAAAACCTTGTATCTTCAAAAATGAAGGAAGAACTTTACGTTAAATGGACGTCAGTGTAAAACGATTTTATTCCACGTGATGGTAGAGTGTAAAGAACAACTACCAGATTATGATTCGAAGAATTAAAAACGGGCAAAAATGGAGATATGAGGTTTTCGCAGGACAGTGACAGTGTGCTATTTATTTAGGGCTGGGTGATATAATGTCAAAAGTATTGGGACACCTGCTCATTCAAAGCTATTAAAGAGAGTCCATCCTGCTTTTGTTGGAGAAACTGCTTCTGTCCAAGCGAGACTCGATTTTATCAGTTCTTTGCAGCACTATTCCTGTCTCTCTCTCTCGCTCTCTCTCTCTCTCTCTCTCTCTCCACCAGTACTTTAGCTTTGTGTCTTTTAATCCCTTAAGCGTCCTCAGCTGTCTCACTTCATCTCTGTCCTCCCTGTGTCTCTCTCTCTCTCTCTCTCCCACAGCTTATCGCCAGGCCTCTCATGGAATCCAGATATCCTCCATCAAGAAGAGAAGATCCACCGACGAGGAAGTGTTTTGTTTGCCTGTGAGTAGAAGACCTGGATTCTCTCTAATAACTCTCATTACTGCCCAAGTACCGAAGTACAGAAGTACCGAAGTGAAGCTATTTGACTGCCGTCTCCACACTAAAGGCCCTTTCACACAAGAACGTTGTTGAAAACCGACACACACGTATTAACTGCAACGTTCCGTACGTTTTCCAAAGCACAGTTGCACAATTTTCTGCAATGTCGAAAGCATTTAAACCAGGCTGACCAATCCGAGCTGTGATAATGTCACTGCCAGGGCTGAACCAGAAGATCAGGGTGGAAGGAGGAGAAACAGAAGTCTGCAGAGAAACAGATGAACTACAGTCTGGAATTATAGAACTACAGAGTTCTCCTGTGTGGTCAGTGCAGTGGGCTACTGAATGGTGGTCATAATAATGTGACTCAAACAAACCAATCAAAAGAGACCCCTCTTCCCCCGGTTGACTGAACAAACCACTCAAAACGCCAACCCCCCAGCTCCCATCCACCGGTCAACCGGCACTGACTACAGGTTAAAAAAGAAATACAGTACTGTGCAAAAGTTTTAGACCCCCTGTGTAAACGGGAATGTAAATCTTATCTGAGCAGTGAGAGTTTAATACCTCACTAAAACACTAATATTACAATAAACACTAATAACATTCATGGCTTTCCTTCACTGTGTTCATTGAACATCTCCAAAGTTCTCCTCGTGGGAGTCTAGTATTACTTATAGTCTCATCAACACCTGCTTTGATAAATCAGTCCTCAGAGATGTTAAATCAGGTGTGCTGCTGATGGAACTGAATATATCCAGGTGCTGACTGGGAGCGTCCAGGTGAAATCTGGAACCACGCTTTATTCTTCAGACCAGCTCAGAAGGTCTCAACGACTTTCTTCAGAATGAGAAATTCTTCTTACCTGCACATCTGTTTCTTCGTTCTGTGTGAAAGGGCTGAACAGTTTATAGTGCAGTTTATTTACGTTCGGTAATAATTGATATGGTTCATTATTAGATTATTCCATAAATGTAACTGTCAAATGTCATAAATATTTATTCATAAATTCACATGAAAATACTGATATCAGTGCAGTTTTTGCTGGAAGTGTGACCATAACAGATGCCAGAGATGAAGCAGCTCCCGGCGTCCAAACTCACCATGTTCTCTCCTTCTCCACCCAACAGATTAAAGGCCGTGAAATCTATGAGATTTTGGTGAAAATCAAAGAGTCTCTGGAGCTCATGCAGTTCCTCCCGCAGCACACCATAGAGTCGTACAGACAGCAGCAGCAGAGCCTCCTGCAGAAACAGTGAGTACCGCGCTCTCAGGGAGTTTACTCTACACGCTCGCTAACGGAGGGGCTGTTTCTGGGGGTCAGGACACATTTTTAATTCACATTTTAAATGCAATATGAACTCATACAATATGGACACATATTCAATAAAGAAAGAGTGCAGGAATATGTGCTCTGTCTTGATGTTCCGGTGTTAATACGCACTGGGTTTATACTGATTTTCAGGCACATATTCAAGAGGTTCGATAGGATTTTAAATGTTAAAGACAAGATTCGGTTTTCAGTGAATTCGATTATTAATATAAATGTTAAAAAATGTTCAAGCCAGAGGCCGGAATCTGAGAGAGCTAAATAAGTGGGTAGATGGCGCTCTGTCCCCAAATCACACCGACTGCAACGCTGACCTGGCACTTTCGTCTGAGAACTTTGGCTGCCCAGCAGTGGTGCAGTGGCAGCAGTTCGAAAAGAGGAGGTGGCGTCACATGTATCGGAGGATGCATGTGATTCTGCTACTGACGTGCCCTTCGTATCATGAAAATACCATGAAAATATCATGAAAAATCTTTAAATATCGTGATATATTTTTGCCAAATTGCCCACCCCTAATTTGGAGTAATGTGCATTTTGCGTCTTTGACAACTGATGTCGGTGTTGAAACAAACTTATCAGAGTATTAACAGAATAATAATGAAGTTAAGCCTTATTTATGTGAGACGGAGCATCAGACGACGGCACGTGCTGCATCATTATGGGACACTGTGAACTGATTTAACCTTTTAATGTAAAACAAACACTCTGGTGTGGAACGGCCTCAGGAACCATTTGACCCTGCAGTGGAAAAGCAGCCATAATCCTTAGAAACCTGCTTTTGAGATACAGTGACACTGAGATATCGCTGCTCTGCACACTGTGTACATAACTCTGGGTGAACAGACGGCTAGAAATGCTCTAAAATTACTTTTAATGACACTTATTTTACATTGAATTGCATTCAAAATGTCGAATATTTTTTTGCCTTCTCGTGTAAGATTTGGAGGTCTTCACTGGACTTGTTGACATGTTGGCACTCTTCCAGTATACCATTAACAAACCAGTAACAGAAGAATATGTGCACTCACACTCGTCAGGAATAGCCCCTCCATTTGCGAGCTTAGTGACTGCTACTGCAGGCAGCGTACACCCGCAGGCCACACACACAGTACCAACAAGGTTCACCCTGATGCTTGTTTGGAGTGTTTTGCCGGTGTTTTAACCCAAACTGATTGTTTACCAGCACGCCTTCCTTTGTTTCTTTGTTTCTTTGTTTCCTTTGCCCTCTTTTTTTACGGATTTAATCCTTTTCTCTACGGAGTTGGCCGTGACATTGGGACGGATATGTGTTTGAACAGGCATGCGCTGCAGACCCACCCCACTTACGCTTCTTTTGTGTCTTAAAGTTCAGCGCTGGAGTGTTGCATGGCAGCTTGAGTGGAATATTCCACTACAGCGACGGTGTGATTACTGCATGAGCGAGTGCTTACGTTTGGATCGAGGCTTGCATTGAGACGGATTTGTGACGCTTTTGGTCTTAAAAATGAAACAAATGTGAAGATAAACCTGCCGAGCTACTTACCCGGTGTGCTAAACCCGGCCTAATCCCGGCCTGAAGTTCTGATGCCCACTAACGAAGGGTGCACCTTGTTCTGATGGTGCTGCATTAGTTCCTGCCTTACTTCAGATTAGACTTTGACAGGTTAAATGATGCTTAATTGCATTCGGGGACAAAAAGAGTGAGAGAGTCAGGTTTGCCCTGATCCTCGGGTCGGTCAATTTAGGGGAGTGAGCGTTTGGGTCCTTTCTCAGACACAAAGGCAGCTCCAGCGCAGAGTAGAGCAATAAACAAAGCGAAGGTAGAGATCTGGAAATTACAGCTCTGAATAATGCGCTCCGACGCCCTGCGATAATTACTGCTTTTGTTTGCTCTCCTCATTAAGAAACTGACAGGTGAGGTAGTGTCTGTGCACTCCTTGCTTGGCCTTTTCTCTCCTCTCTGTCATTTGGATCCTGCCCTTGCTGGGGTGAGAAACTAGGGAGGGTCGCCTCTGTTTTGACACAGCTGAAAACAGACGCTTTGATGACTTTTAGGACCTCATAACAGCTCTCTGGTGTCGGACGCAATGAGTAGGTGAGGGGTGACCATTACCTCTACACATGTTCCCGTGGTGTGGGACGTACAGAGATGCTGTTCAGTGGAGTCTGAGCACTTTCTGGGGACTCGTTCACACTGATTTAGCTCTGTCTTTCTGCAAGTGTTCATTTTTCCTACACTGTGTATCTCTTTACTTCCTCTGTTTACTTGTCTAACCTCTGCTTTTCTTTTTCTCGTCCCGAATAAAATAATAAATGAATTCTCCCTGTCCTCTGTGACTCAGTGGTTCAGGCCTCTTTATTTGGTTCATGTGCTTTCCTGCTCTTCTCCTTCCATACCAGGCTTTCGCCCTGAGGATGTAGATCCACATAGTTGTGTAGTACCGCCACACTGTGGGCACTTTTGTTACTTCAGGAATTTCTGCAACTGTAGGAATAGAATAGAATAGAATAGAATAGAATAGAATAGAACATAAAACACCTCATAAAAGTGCAGAATTTTTTGCCTTTCCATACATTTGTGCCTTTTGTTAATATGTTAATGCGTCCTTTACACTCTATAAACACCTTTAACGTATTGAAATACATAAACACTTGATCATCACTGTATCTATAAACACGATAAACTGAAGAAATGTCTTTTAATCATAATTTGTAGAATATATTTCATCAATTATTTAACTCATTAATAGAGATGCAGTTTGCTTGTGAGGAAATCGTTCAGACCTCCTACATAATTGCTATCATTTAGATATTATTTAAAATTATCACACGTAAATGGACGATATTAGGGCGAGACCGTATGTCGTACGAGAAGTGGACTTTGCCGTTATTGACGGGCCTGTCTGTCGGTCATTATTGGTTCAAGATGTTTTCTGGGATTCTAATTAAAGGCTAAAAGTCAAAGCACTTCCATCTTGAGTTCTCTGTGTTCAGCTGTTAAAATGAAATGACCTTTAAAATATCGGCCACAAATTTGCTTGTGACCCATTTCCAGTGACATGCACACAGTAATGGACTGGCCATTGGGTGTGGGCGCAACAAAATGAAGTCCAGCCACCATCCCACCCTCCAGTTCACCAAACAAACCAATCAAAGGGTCCCCAACCTCCCATTAAGATATCAGCCCTAGCTCATAATGAATAAGGCTGAATGAACATTCCACTGGTGAAGGATTGGATGGATGTGAGTGCAGTGGTGATTGGCGCTCTCACCAGTGTAAGAGTATTAGAGAGTGTCGGAGAGTGAACTTTATTAGCTTTATTAGGATCTTCTCCATGTTCTCCACTGGTCACTCCACGTTCTGCTTGCCTCTGCTGTTCTGAATTCTGTGTTCTCTGTTTCTGGCCTTCCCTCAGAAACTGCCCCTCATCTCCCTTTATCCCTCCACCCCTCTCTCCCTTTTCTGTTCTTCTCTCTCTCCATCTGTTTCCCTCTTTCCTTGCTATCTCTCTCTCCTCCTATCTCTGCAGTCTCCTCAGGGCCCGCCTGCGTTCCGAGCTGTTGGAGCCTTTAGGTGAGCAGAAGAGACGCTTCAGCACTTCTTAAAAGCAGGAGTCACATTCCTCCTCCTCCTCCTCCTCCTCCTCCTCTTTCACAGCTTCCCTCACTACTCTTTCTCTCCTTCATTTCTTCACCCTGCCTACACCCCCTCCTCTCCATGGGGGGCTTCCTGCAGCCACACTTTAGATATGGAACCGGGTCAAAGACTTCGGTCGCCGCCACCCAGGAGTCACTTAAAGACGTTTTGAGATTGATTAAAGAGAAATGCATGATTTTTTTATTTCCCTCCTTGTCTCGATTGAAACGACGCAGATGATCAGCTCGCTTGCTCATTTGTGTAACGATGTTCATCCTACACTCTGACTGTGGTGTATGTTTAACTGATCAACAGACTGAAGGCCTCGTGTTCTTGTGTGACGTTTTGTTTTTCACGACCTTTCGGTGTTTGTTCATGTTTTTTTTAAGGGCCCTTATTACTGAGCTGGCTGTTTTTAGAACTTGTACTGACATATCTGCTGGTATTGCACACGGACACATTGCACATAAACAGTAACAGCCTCTCAGCTGACCACCTCACCTCTCCAGAGGTGGGCGTCTCAGTTCCATCAAGTCAAAATACGCTTTTTTTTGTTTCCGACGGCCTCGGCGGCTCTGCTGCGGCCGAGCAATGATGTGCAAAATGAACTCGAATGACCAAAAAATATGAAGTTGGGAGATCTGGTTTCCCCATCTCTGGACGGTCGTTTAAAACGAGTGAAAAACAGCAAAAGTTGGAAATCAAATCCTGCGACTTTTGACTTGTTGGACCTAAAATGCCCACTTCTGCTTCTCTCTCTCTCTCTCTTTTTCCTCACTCTCTACTTCTATCTCTCTCATCCTGATTGTCTGAACCAGGAACCAAGCACATGTTCTTTTGTTTTGTTCTCAGTGGGACTCATAGCATTCTTTAAGCTCTTGAATGTTGTTTTTTCATCTTATTTCCTTGTATTATCGGAGCTGGACTCGTGTAGATGTCTGTGGGTTTTGTTGAGGGGGGGAAAAGACTTTATTGACAATCTTTGATAATGCTGGTCATGTTTTATAAAGTGCACTGCAGAGCAGTTAGGATTCGTGTTGCGACTGACGATTGACTTGGTTACGTGTACATTTTCTTAAGAGAAATGTATTTTTTGTCTCAGAGTCCGAGAGAATGAGATATAATGAATGCTCTAGTAGTTGTGAGATGATCTGATGTATAACTGATGCCTCTTGCACTTTTATCTGTTCTTCAATAAATGTCTTTTCTGCTTTTGACTTTTCCGTTCCTTCTGCCTTTTTCTTTTTGTCCTGACCCCTAATGACTGTTTATTGTCTGTCCTCTGTTAAAAAAATAAGTAATTACACTCATCATCTAGACAGTAGCTGCATCCAGAACCAAGTGTGGGATTTCATTGTTGTTGGGACGGAAGATAAAGGTTTAATAAATAATAACTGTAGTCTGATCTGATCAATATTTATTGATCTACTCATACAGAAGTCGTGTCTCTCAGGACGGCGTCGGGTTTAACGCAACATGCCAGACGTCTCTGCATGGAGGTGTAGAGGTTCTTAATGGTGTCCTGTGATGATCCATCTCATGCAGCTTGAATGTTCTCACTCAGTTCTGCAGATGGTGCGGTAGGGGTGGAGTGTTGATAGAGCGTCCAATAGCATCCCACACATTTTCGATTAGGGACAGATCTGGTGCCTCCCCACACGGGAGGACAAAAGTAGGACTCATCACTGAAGATGACCTGCTGTGCATGTAGTCCTGCATCATGCAGCCATCTGCCAGTGCCAGGCATCCCTGTTTTCTGAATGTCCGTAATGTCCCTCTCCATGTAGATTTCCCAGATTTCCCTTCTTCTGTCCACTGCTGCCAACAGCACGTTATAGTAATATCCACAACTGTGGTATACAATACTTCACTATGACCCTCCCACTTCCCAGAGCCCTACAATGCGACCTCTCAGACTTTCCAACCTCTGGAATTGCTTTCGAACTCTTCTCCGAGGCATACTTGACTTGCAGAGGATGCTACCAACCCAACAGCACGAGTCAGAATGAAAAGCGTGTAATGGGATGACCCACCAAGTTTCATTCCTGTTGGTTGAAACCCATTCAGTGCAACAACTGTTAACTGTTGAGAGATTCATTGGTATTAATCCAGGATGTATTTATGATTTATGCCTCCACACAACCTTTTCTGAGCTTCCTATTTCATTGTTTTCCTCTTCTGTTGTTCTATTAATTGTACTGTAATGGATAACACTGTCACCGTATGATTTCTGCAACCTGTGCCCTGGCTCTCCCACTGAACTAATAGCAGGGCTTCTTCTGTTGTTTAAGATGGGATTTGTCAGACGATCAGAATTACAGGCCGTGTCCTCCTCCTCTCTGCTCCAGGAGCCCCCTGCCCCCCCAGCCGGCCTTCGGCTCCAGCTCCCCTCCACACGGCAAGGTCAACAAGCTGCCTTCAGTCAGTCAGCTCATCAACCCACAACAGCGCAACACCCTCACCCCATCCAGCATGGCCGGAGGCCTAACTGACAGTAAGGCTTTCCATTAAGACGACGCCGTTGAACATGAGGTCCTGTTTGGACTGAATTACAGTTGATTGTATTGTTATAGAAGGAGATTTAATATGGTTTTAATATTATAAGCATGAGTTTATACCCTAAATGGGACCAAGACACAACCACAAAACATGTCAAATGAAAATGCATTGGCCCGAAAACTAGTATTAAATATATTTGGGGCAAATCTGCAGATGGGAATTAAGTCCAGTCCTGGATTGCGCAGTATTTAAATGGGACATTTCCATTTTAAGACTATATACTCCATTTCTAGGCTCAATTCTTGCTCAGAAACCAGCTGACATTAGATATTTGATTGAGGTCTGGTTCATTTTCTGAAACCTGTTAAACTCACCACCCACCCCAATTACCCAGCGGGGCTGAGCTTGTCTGAGCATGAAAGGTTTTGAGTACCACTCTGTGTCTCAGTGTCTCTCTGACAGTCAGTTTCCTTTTGTATGTGAACTGGATCTTTGTGGGACAAAGCAGTTCCTAATCCCAAGGGCTCAGAATTTGCCATATATGAAACTGACCCCACCTGTCCACTATTACCTGTCCATCCGTCCCTGCGTCCCCACTGGCTATAGGCCTAGTTCAGGCTATGTTCACACATTAATCATCGGTGTGACAGTTTAAAGGAGATCTACTCAACGAACGTGACTAAGCAGTAGTAATATTGCATATCGCATGTACATATAATGCATATCCTGCTAAAAATACTCCAAGCTGACCGTCTCCCTGGTTCCTCTTCGTGCAGTGACCCCCATGATGAGCGCCCACATCCCCATGAACACAGATTTGAGTTCACTGAGTCCCACCCATGCCCTGCAGCCTCAGTTACCCATGGTGCCCGCCTCTCACTGCACACCTCCACCTCCCTACCCAGTGGACAGCAGCATCTCCAGGTATACCTTCACTCAACTCCTGCAATGCATGCTTGCACGGAGTGTCTAATCAGCTGCAGTAGCTGTGAAAAGACGAACGTCTAGGTTTTGTTCATCTTGAGTAGATTCCGTGATTTGATAGTACCTCAATGAAGACAAAATACTGGACTGAAGAGCTGGTCAGATCATAGCGTGCATATTCTGCAAGTTCCTGCATGTCTGTGTGTGGTGGCAAGACACTGAAATTCCTTGGTCAGCCACTAGGACGTGTACATGGCTGCAGAAACCTAGTAAAGCCAAAGTTACAATCCACCCCGAGTGTCCAGTGGCGTCAGACATCTAATACCACAAACTGTATAGCGAATTTACGGACTCTGTCGCAAATGCTCGGAGTTCAACAAGCTTTTAAATGTGGTTGAGTCCAAAACTGGCGATTGCAGAGAAAGACAACTGGCGATTAACATCAGCCCAAAACCGATTGATCGGTCCGATCCGATGATCGGACATAATTCTCAAACCCTTGGCTCTGGTGCTTGGAGACAGGCATCGGTCATGTTTAGGAACCACTGAATTAGACCACTTATTAATTTAATTTGTAATTGGATTGGTTTCAGCTTCCTTTTGCGACTGGGCTGCTCTTCCTGCCTGGACTACTTCACTGCCCAAGGCCTAACCAACATCTACCAGATTGAGAACTACAACCTAGAGGTGAGGAACTACCTTAAGCCTTTGCCTGAATCTTTTGTTCTTCTGTGTTTGTAAAGAGGTTTACATTCACAACACCTCCCTCACAGTCCCACTGACCAATACCTGCGACAGGGGTCATCAATTTCAGTCCTGGAGGGTCCGACACAGTTTGGTGAGCTTCCTGCTCAAACATGACTGGACCCCCGGACTCTATCCCTCCACGACCATAACTGATTACCCCCATTTGGACCCTATAGGCCCACTGAGTAGGTGCAGAACACTGTAGCGTAAATACAACATGATTGCACCCTCCATTTCTTTAAAAGTGTCGCCCCCTTTGCTTCCTGTAGTGTACTGCACTCTGTCACAACCGCAGAATGGATTGGTCAGTGAGCATTTGTTAAGGTGCTAATGTGACTGAATAGGGGTGTGTTGGGGTGTGCAGTGAATGCAGAATTCATGGGCCCTGTATCTGATGCATTTTCAGGATCTCTCCAGGCTGAAGATTCCCACTGAGTTCCAGCATGTGATCTGGAAGGGTATCATGGAGCACCGGCAGACCATGGAGTTCTCCCCTCCGCCACACATCCTGCGCACGTCCAGCGGGGCCTCGACGGTCAGCGTGGGCTCCACAGAGGCCAGGGGGGAGCGTGTGATCGACGCCGTACGCTTCACACTCCGCCAGACCATCTCCTTCCCCCCAAGAGACGACTGGACCGACTTCTCCTTCGACCTGGCGCCAGACTCCCGTCGCAACAAACAGCAGCGCATCAAAGAGGAGGGCGAATGAATGGCGTCTGAAGCTCGCCTGCATTTTACACAAATACATGTTCATGTGTGTGACGACTGTCACATGCACTCACACTGCCATGTACATCAAGCTGTACAGTTTAACCAAGGGCTCGTTTTCACTTAAAAGTATGGCGATAAATGCACTTAATGTCTTTTTTTTTTTTTTTTTTTTGGGTGTATTTTGGTCTGGTTGTCATTTCAAGCCCCTAGTTGGATGCAAGCGACTATAGCTTAGGGTAAGCGGTGCTTTGCCATTTTTATTATTACACAATTTCGATTTCTTGAGACACAGCACTTAAGAAATGCTGACATTGGTCCTAGTTTAGGCTGTTGCCATTCAGTCTCTACTGAGAGGAACAGGTCTTCCATGGGGGGCTTCTATTTTTGTTTGTTTGTTTACCCGGCCCAGGTATATTTTTGGATTGTAAAGAAATTTTTTTTTTACTCCAAATGGGATGCATAGTATTATACTGTTTGTTAATCTGTTTGCTGTAACAATGTTTGTCAGTCTGACAACACCTTTGATTTAAACAGTGTAAATTGTCAGGTTTGATTGTAAACTTTTTTGTTTTTGGCTTCAGCCATTGTTTCCTTTGTTCTAGTGTTCTTTATCCATGTATGGTTATGGTTTAAGACTGATGTCATGTAGCCTCCATTTACTACTGAACAACTGTATCCTTTAGTTTCAAGCAAAAATACTGTACTACTGCCACGTCACATTTTATGATGAATGCAAACTTTAATGTTTCTCAGTATTTCAGTTATTTCTCAAGTTTTGTACAGATTTGTTTGGTTACTTTTTTTTTTCGTACTATAAAAATGTTGACATGTTTGTAAATAAGCAATATTTTGATACATTATAAGCCAAAAAATAAAATTATCATTACGCTATTGGACAGATGGGTTTTGGTTCGAAATGAGAGTAAACACGGTTGCAGACTACTTCTAAATTTATTAAAACAAAGGATTTTTACAAAGAACAATAATGTGGTTCCAACAGAACAAGTTCAGAAGTTGAGATTTTTGGGCAGAACATGGAGAAACATCACACTGTAAAGCAAATGGTTCATATAAGCCATGTTCAGAAAGCAAGGTTCTATAGTTTTGTCATCAAACAGAAGGTGGTCAAACCCATGATGAACTCATAATATTGGTGGTCTTACACTCTTAAAAACAAAGGTGTGTCAAATGGTTCTGAGTGATGCCACAGAACAGTCTCAAACTGCTGGCATCCCAAGCTGGTAGACCAGATGATGCCTGCACAAAAATATGAATCGAAATATATGAATTTTTTTTTTTTTATGACATTTGTGTTTAGTGTTTACACTGTGATGGTGCTTTTTCCACTGCATGGTACCTCCACCACTCACTGGCAGTGATGGTCTGGCCACGGTGAGAAGCAGGATTTTTCCAGTGGGCCCAGGACAAATTCATAGAATCTATAAACCTACACAACCCATTTTTAATGTTTTGTGACGTCATCGTCCACATTTCAGGGGAATCCGTGCGAGAGGGACAGCAGCTTTAGACCCCGTAAGTGAGCCCATAAGCTCATAACTACACTGTAATAACGTACGTTTCATAGGCTCTACAGTAGAACCTTAATTACTATGTAGACACTGTCGTTCACTACATGGCATCACACTCCTGTTGTATCCGTGTCTCAGGTTTTCGGAAACGTCCCAGTAGGTACTGCACGGACCAGAGACAATAAACAGCAGATAAACCCCCCACACACCTGGTGAAGAATCAATGGAAAAAGAGATCAAGTATGATGTGTGGAGGCCACATCTGGCCTACTGTGAATAAGTATGTGTGTGTGGGGCACGTGTTCTTGGTAGATGGATTGGAGGTGGTCCTTCTTGTTGGCTACACTAGTGTTCGGTCCAGTTTTGAGAAGTTCCCCCATAACGATGGAAAAGGTGAACACTGAGCACCCGTGAATGATTAATCTATAACTCTTATGTCATTTCCACCATCAGGCATGTTTACATGATGCATGATATGCACTGATCTGGAACCGTGAACACAAAACTGTCCGTATCACACTCCAAAAAGCAGCCTTTGTACTATATAAAGCAGCTAAACATCTACTATATACCTACTAAACACCTACTGCAGAAAACAGCGTGACTATGGGTTCCACTATGTTGGTATTGTAGAGGTCACATGACATGGTGTTAGTACATTGCTGCGCTTTCGTTATCCACACTCCAACAGCAACTGAAAACGTGTTTTTGGTGGAGGACGGACGGGCAAAGCGTTGCCTTAGTCGGATCGTGGTCTTAAAAAGTATGAACCACTTTTGGTTCCATAAAGAACCATGTTAAATTAAATTAGTAAAGAACCTACACCAAGTGCTTTAAATCTTTAAAAGGTTCTTCACACTTACAACATGGTTCTTTATGAAACCAAAAGCGGTTCTGCTATGGCATCGCTCAAAGAACAACGTGAAGCACCTTTATTCTTAAGAGTGTGCTGGCAAATCTTGGATCCACAGCGGAAACCACGTATTTAACATGGTTGAGTTGGTCTTAAGTTGAAAGTGGTCTGGTTAGTGTGATTGGCAGCCTCTGCATCCATTCATAAATACAACTTCCAGAAGCCAACAGGACGTTTGACAGTATATACACAAATCACGAACCCACAGAACTTCCCAGAGGAGCAGTTCTTTAAGCAGGCAAAGAGAGAGAGAGAGGCGTGAGAATGAGACGTCAGAGGGTTATGTCTATTTATGAGATTTCAAATTTCTATCTGAATGACATTCACAGAGCAACCGAAGTGTGTAGGTGTGCACGCATCTGTGTTTATGCCACACGCTGCCTGGAGTATTGTGCAGTTCTGTGATTACAGTAAAGAGCAACAGCCATTCATAATACCATCGCCAGGTTCTTGTGCTCCCCCCGTGACCCACTAAAACATGGAATATACACAGCATCTTCGTAGTGGTCTTAAACCCCTGTGACCTCGCAGGCATAAATACTGCTCTGATAAAATATCACATCTTTTCTCAATAACCCATCAAAAATGTACTGCAGCAGATAAATGGCTAACAAATCGAGTATATCCATAATTCATAAATTAAACATGAATATTAAACAGAGTTTTCCTGGACCGGACACCCCAAAGTCTTTTTTTTTAATCTCACCCCAGGGTCCACCTCGAGTCCCTTGTATAAAAAACAGTGGATTAGGATTAAGGCTTGACACAGATATCCAAATTGAGACGACGAGTCCGACGTATACCTACAGGGTGAGATTTCCTTCGATATAAACAAAAACAAGAGCCGAAGGCTAAGGAGACGAGGCTTTTGACATCTGAACGCGTCAGGACTCCCATCGATCTGACGAGCACATAAACCCAGTGTCCTGAAGAGGCTCAAATACTGAACGTCAGTACTGTCCTGGAAGAAGGGAAGGAGTCAAGAGAGAGAGAGACAGAGGGAAAGAGAAAGAGAAGCAGGGAGAGGGGTTCGGCTGGAAGTGTGGGAATAGTCCATCCTGTCCGCTCGTCTCTGCACTGCTGTGCTGACCGGGTTACAGCCGTGGCAGTCTCTCCTGTGGCCAGAGTCCAGCCTGTGTACAGATTACGTCCCTATGAGCTCTCCAAAGCGTCCAGAACCTTCATAATTTGCTGCTTGATGGCCTTCGTGGCGTCTCCCGCATTTGGGATCAAATACCTGCAGAGAAGACAAACGTTATGAGCAGAGCCACCCAGTCAGAACAAAAAAGCTCACTTTACTCTTCGGAGCCACCAGGCAGCGGGAATAATTAATAAATAATTCTAAAATTCATTTTGTACAGATTGATATGAACTTTTCTAGCTTGTCTAACTTTTTACACCTATTTCTAGCACACAGTTAATGAAAAGAGTAGAATAATGGAACGAATAAAATATTTTTAGACATTTCTCTCTTCCTATCTGACAGCAGAGTAGTCATAACATCCAGCCCTAAGAGATGTTTGTGGTACAGCCACACTACGCTTTCTATAAGCGTTCACCTATCTGGACCGAGCATCTCGCTCCCTTCCTCGCTCTGCCGGACAGATACTATCTCAGTCTGTCTTTCTCAGGGGAGGGTCTATGACTCAGGCCCACCATGAGGTTCACTCAAAGAAAAAGATGGAATTTTCTCAATACTGGAGTCGAGTTCAGATTTACAACAACTATTCTTTTAACTCTGAACAAAATGAAGCTTTTGAAAAGCTACGTCCCCCTGGTCTTTGATGATCAGTGTATTTAGTCAATATTACGGCTGCGACAAACGACTACAGTTATTCGGACTGTGAATCACACACTTACCAAATAACTAATCTATGAAGAGATCAGAAAGGACCAGGCGGGGAGACGAGACGAGACAGAAGGAGAAGAGAAGAAAAAAAAAAAGAAGAGAAGTGACAAGAAGAGAGAAGAAGAGAAGAGACAAGGAGAGAAGAGAAGAAGAGAAGAGATGAGAAAGGAAAGGTTGAGAAGAGAAGAGAAGAGAAGAGAAAAGGAGAGACAAGAAGAGATGGAGACAAAAGGAGAGAAGACAAGAAGAGATGAGAAAAGAAAGGTTGAGAACAGAAGAAGAGAAGACAAGAGAGGAAAAGAGACAACGAGACGTGACAAGACGAGACGAAATAAGAAGAGACCAGACGAGATTAATGTCACATCCCATGCATTTAAAGAAAACTGTCTAATCGTCACTTTGACTCTTCATTCAATAAGTTACTGAAGAATAAACGGACTAAATAACTGTTTGTCAGGTGAAGAGACGTAGCTGAGGTACCTTTCTACAGCCACGATTTCCACTCCTGCTGCGTTGTTGTTGCCAAACTTGAACGTGATCAGTTCAGGATGCTTCTTTTTGGAGGTGATCTTCACCACGGAGCTTAAGGCCTGTCTGGATTGGATGTAGGCGAAACCTTTTCGAGAGGCGATCTCCCTCAGACAGTACATGTGTGTAGCTGTAATCAGGAGGTGGCTGCGGATGACAAAACAATAAGGATTAGAAACATGAGTTATGACTGACCTGAAACACACACACACACACACACACCCACACACACACACACACACACACACACACACACACACACACACCTTCCTTTGTAAAGCAGGAGCAAAGAGCTCACACCTGCATTTCTATTAATTATGTTTAATTAATCATTTAAAAAGACATTTATTCAGTTGTATGTGTTTAGTTTTATCACCTCCATCTCTAAATATAATTCAAATGAACGTGTTAAAGAAGACAAACAGGTCTTCGTGGGGTGTCCTGATTTGTTACTAGTGATGGACACCGAGCTGTACGTGCAGCATAGGTTCGGTTAAATAAACGCTGAAATATTCCTGAAAGTGGATTCCGGTTTCATGTTCTCACCTTGGGAACATGTGTCCAGTCTCCTTCACCTCGTTACATGGAATGTGGTGCTTCACATCTGGCTTGTTAATCCACGTCTGTATGTTCACGATCTCTTTGCGATCGTCATCCGACATTGAAGAGCTGTCGATCTCATCTGGGAAGAAAAGATGCCATCGTGAGGACAAGAACATCAACATTTGGCAAAATGACCTTTTTTAAAAAACAAACCATAATTCGTTAAACATAGAGTCCCGTTTGGGCCCTCAGCCCTCACCGTGAGTCAGAAATGCCTCGACACACCAGCATAGAACCTTCTCTTTCTAACAGTCGTGATTTGTTGTGGTGCAGTGAAGCATGAAAAAAAAAAACCATCACTTTCATCAAGATATTAAACTTCTGATGGTATGGACACATCAAGTAATGACATATTTAAGAAGCCAAAGGCCTTCCATGAACATATCATCATAAGCCATGTGACTGTCATGTAATTACTGTATTATTACAATGACTACGCCGCACAAAAGACACAACTTGTGTAGCGAGGGCTGTAAGGGTTAAACAGCTGTCTAAAGGTCTGAAAATGAAAGTGTTAGTCACCCCCAAAGCAGGGGAAGGGCATTAATAAACCTTTTTTCAGTTGGTGGTTTCAACAGTAAGGGATGTTATGAAGAAATGCCTGTTCAGGGGAACGAAGGAGGTGGACAGGAGATCTGGAAACCGAGAAAGCTTTGAGAGCAAACTTCTCAAATTCTGGTTGATCTGCATTAACGTTAAAGCACACTACACTATTTACCCCGATTTCAACCAACTCTGAGCGTAATCCTGTAGCGTACACTGTTCAGCGACTCAATCCCAAAGGGTCCCGGCAACAGCCAATGAAAACTGAGTACAGGAAGTAAGATGCAGGACCTTGCGGTGGATCTCACAGACCGACTCAAGTAAATCAATCTTGTAACTTTTGCTTCTCTCACAACAATATAAATATATTTTTTTTTACCCTTCGTTATTTCAACCAATCACGGTTTCTGACGGTGCTTTTATGATGTTTGTAGGACATCCGAATCCATAAAGGATCATTTAAACGAAGAATTTGAAGACCTACCTGTATCATATTCCTCCTCATCGCCGATGCTGAACACAGGCTTTACACCTCGGTATGGTTTCCCCACTCTATCGCTACTGCTCACATGCCTGTAAGAAGACCACACTATTGTATAACAGTCTCATGGATTCCATACACACACACGCACACGCACACACACACACTCGGCTGGAACTACAGTTCAAAAACACATCACAAACATCTGTGCAGGTTCATAAATGGCAGCATATCTAGGAGTAGAAAAGGTGAGTCGTGTTAGTTGGAAGAGACACAGGTTAGATACCCAAGATGATAACCAAAGTGTGGTGGAACCAAGCACACCTACATGCTTTAACAGGCATCACAGTTTAGTAGTGCTGGTTTCCTTGGTTCTAAAAGAATGATACTGACCACTGTCCACAGCTTTGGTCATCACCTTGTCATTAACACTGACGGGTGAGATGAGGAGTCTGAAAACACTCCTCACAAGTCAGAGTGGAAGACACAGTGGGGGTCTCTGGCATTAAACACGGAGAAAGACAGAAAAGCCATGTTAGATGCAGCACAGCAAAAGTGACCAACATCAAGAGTTTGAGAGAAGCTTTCCGTTTCAGCCCACTGGAGTCCAGTCCAGTGATGCTTCTGGCCAGCTCGGGTTCCCAACAGGTTGGCAACCGGTCAGTGACGAGTCTGACTTTTGTCTTGGTGGAGATGACCGACAAATGTGTGTGGATGCACTGTGGTTAGTGGAAAGATCAATGGTTTATCACGCGTCACATGTCCAGAAAGCCTGATGTCACGGTGTGGATACGGTGCCAGATCAACTCTGATCTTCATTACAGTCTGAAATTACGTTAATGAGGTCATAAAAAGAGGCAGTATTACGATGTGGCCATGCTTTTATAAAATATATCATGATATATCGATATTTACAACATATCACCCAGCCCCAGTGACCACTGGTTTAGAGAGTCCTCCAGACTAATGTGGTTCCTGGACAATATATCATAAATATTGAAAGATATTTTATACCATATATTAAAAATGGCCATATCGTAAAGTGGTCCATCAACACATGGACCCCAAACGAATCACCCATCTCTTCTTCTAGGTCTGTCCTGCTGAACGTGTGTGAGAGCAGGACCTACACGGTTCTCGTGAAGCAGATTTCACAAAGGC
This sequence comes from Acestrorhynchus altus, assembly GCA_034509495.1. Taxonomy (NCBI): domain Eukaryota; kingdom Metazoa; phylum Chordata; class Actinopteri; order Characiformes; family Acestrorhynchidae; genus Acestrorhynchus; species Acestrorhynchus altus. The sequence continues at coordinate 40,703,898 of CM067504.1, forward strand.
ATAGAAAGTGTCACAGAATAAATTCGAAGTAATCGAACCGACACAGCTCTAAACAGAACCGCACACTAACGAATGCACGAGTGTTAGTGCTACAGTGCATGCGTGAGTAAAAGACGGAGAGCTGGGCTCAGCTCATTGGCCCTCTGCAGTGAGCCAGGCCAGGCAGTGCCACCCTGAATGGGTGTGTCGATGGCACAGTGATCAGTGGCGCTCATGCTGGTAAAGGTACAGACAGACAGATGCAGGTTCTTACCGATCAGGTATCCCCTTCTCTGGCCAGGGCAGAGTGAAAGATATTCTAGTGTGGAATAACAGGGTATGAACGGGGAGGAAGGGGAATATTAACAACACTTAAGAGCTACAGGGAATTAAAATCACTTCAAAATCATTTTTAAATATTAATGCCAAAGAGGGTTTAACCGAGAACAGTTTACCCTGCTGTCAGATTGGTAATCAAGAACAAAAAAAAGAGGAAATTGATTACAAAAGTGGAAATGATGTAAATAAGGTGATTTTTATCCCAACATTAGTCTGAATGTCAGTCCTGCCGAGTCTGTGCTCTGGTCAGTGACTCAGTCTGACAGACTCTGAGAGTAATCTAGTAGTGTATACTGGTCAGAGACTCAGTCTGACCCGACTCTGAGAGTAATCTAGTAGAGTATACTGGTCAGAGACTCAGTCTGACCCGACTCTGAGAGTAATCTAGTAGCGTAGCATACGTAGCGTAACCGCCAATGAAAATTAAGCACAAAAGGTAAACAGCCATGTGTTTAACATTCCACCTTAAATGAGACAGCAACTTTATTCTGGTGCAATGTGTCCAATACAGAAACACCATTTAAGGTGGAATGAAACTTTGCCTACAAAGCCAACAGCTGCATAGTACATAGGGTAGCTGAAGTCATTCAGTATATGATCATTAGTTGTTAACTAGACTTTATGAAATAAGGTCAGAAAATGGGACAGAAGTGGGGGAAAAAGGACCAAGATGTGTTAAGATGTCCTCACCTGTCAACTGGTGTGGATGTGTTCTCAATGAAGCTGATCACCTTCTCCTTCACATTAACTGACTTGGACTTGAGGGCGAAGGTCATTTTGTTGACAAGAGATTTGACACCTTTACCATCTCCTGTGCTATTCAGCTCTCCCTGCATGGAAGGTATGGAAGATCAGAAACAGAGGAGATATGACAACCATCACATACAGCAGGGTGCTTCAAAATTGGTCCAATTCAGCACCAGTGTCTTACACAGTTTGGTGATATCCCATCTTTATCTACCTGCCAAATTCTAGACAATTGCCTGTAATAGAAAGCTACAGGGGGAAATCACAAAATTGTGCTGGACACTTCCAGACCTTCCAGAACAATCTGAAGAACCTTGACATAGGGATGTCACCTGACCGGGGGCAGGGGGGCTTATAAGGTTCAGGGCTCATTAAAACATATTTGATGTTAAAGCCCCAGAAGCTCAGGTCAGGCAACACCCCTGGTCTCCCCAGCAAACCAGTTGCACCCAGAAGGACGTGTGGGATTGCAGTTCTGTGAAGGAAGATGAAGGTGATCAGGATCAATAACTCACAATAACTGTAGTCTGATCTGATCAATATTTATTGATCTACTCATACAGAAGTGGTGTCTCTCAGTACGGCGTCAGGTTTAACGCAACATCCCAGACGTCTCTGCATGGAGGTGTAGAGGTTCCTAATGGTGTCCTGTGATGATCCATCCCATGCAGCTTGAATGTTCTCACTCAGTTCTGTAGATGGTGTGGTAGGGGTGGAGTGTTGATAGAGCGTCCAATAGCATCCCACACATTTTCAATCAGGGACAGGTCTGGAGATGAGACCGACCACGGCGTAGTATCTGTGTCTTCAAGACGAGATCTTGTGAATTCAGAAAAGGTAGAACCACTGGTTGCAGAACCTCATTAACATAATGTTGGTCTGTAAGTGTCTGTAATGAAGACCAAAGGTGATCTGGCATCGTACGAAATTACACCCACACCATCACACCAGATCTGATCTTGGCACTGACCACAGAGTCTCACTGGTCATCTCCACAGAGACAGAAGCAGGACCAGTCAGTGAGGATGAGTCGCTCCATGAGTGACTCCATGATGTTCTGGCATTGCAGTCAGTTGATTCCTTCTGGGTACAACCAGTAAAGGACATAATACAACTACAAACGAGCTTTTAGTTGAGCACAAATAACGCACTCCATTCCAGAACACCTTTACAGAATATCGCGTAAGTCGCTAGTGGAACTGAACACAACCATGCAGTGGCTGGACATCACATGGACACTTCACTGCAATGTATTAATGCTTATTTGTTTATATTCTGGTTACTAAATCAAAAACTCACAACTGAGATGAAAACACTGCGGGTCCTAAAAAGCATGAAAACAGGCAAAGTAACACTTGTAGTTGCTGCAGATGTCCATGAGGTGGCACCAAATCGCTTGTTTTGTCACTCGGTGCACATTCTACAATAGAACCAGCAGTTAAACCCCAACAGAACATCACCCTTCACAACTGCAGCCTTGAAATCACAGCTATGCCAACACTCACTTTTCCCCTCCTTTAACAAACACAGAGAACTCACATCCGCTGAGCAGAGACTGCTGTGGGACCCTGAAGTGCTGACGATCCAGTGAACATAAACGTTGTCTGGTCCCTCCACGTTGATGTCTGCCAAGTGCTGCTGCAGGGCTGGCCACAGACAAAACACAGCAAAGAGATTTTATCATTATTTCAACACAAACTCTGTGCCTGCTGTTCACTCGCTGTAGTTCATTCCCCGCAGTCGCACCGTGAGCTCCGCTTCAGTTCTGCTGGTATGCGGAGTGTTAATCAGCTAACTGGGACGGAAAAGGGGAGTTTTGACAATGCTAATAAGATCATAAACAAGGCAGAATCCCGAGACACACCTTGTTGACGTAAGGAAATGAGACACTGTTGTTACTTACCCATAAATCCACCTTTAGCTATGCTGACATATTCTTTGTTTTTCTGCCGAAACCAAAAGACAGAATAAAAGTTGTCAGACATACAAAATTCATAACTATGCACTCAAAATGAAAGGACACCCCATGAAAACCTATTTACACAGTGAAATATATGGGCTTTTGATCTTCACTTTATCGTTATATAAACACACTATAGAGAGGACACTGGAAAATCCTGTCTTATTTAAAACTCAGATGTTAACATCCAAAGAGCTGTCTGAGGTCTTCAGAAAAGAACTGCAGATGCAGATGAGTCTGAGAAGGGATTTAAAAAGATCTCCGAACAATTAGAAATCAGCCGTTCCACTGTCTGGAACACCATTTACAAGTGGAGAACATTTAAAACAACCCACATGACCAGATCAGACCGTCCTACAGGAGCAGAACCATAAGACGTGTAAAGAAGATCCCACAATCCTAAAATGTTCATCACGGACCTACAGGTTGCTCTCGCCACCATCTCTCAAAAGGAAAGAGACCAAACTAGTTTGCTTTTCTTGGGAGGTGTGGAAGGAGGAAACCCTTACTGTCAGAAGCACCAAAACATCAGGACAAAACTAAGGTTCTCCAGAGAACATCTAGACAAAGAGTGATTAAAATGAAGATCAAATGTCCTTAGGTTTGAATATGTTAAAATTCATTTCTTTTTGTGTCTGAAAGGAGGCAGTCAGTGTCGGTGAGCCCTTCTCTGATCTGAGACGGTGAACAACAGCCTGAAGCTGTTCTTCAGTCAGTGTTATAAGGGATCAGTGTTACAATGTGTCTGTACAGGGTAGTGTGTGACGACAGGGTCAACGCCCTGTTCTGTAATTGTTCCAGCTGGTTGTGTGTCTGACCTGGAGAAAGTGGGCCAACACCATGTTCATGTACATGTCCTCCTCCTCTCGCCCACTACCCATGAAGCACAGATGCTCCCCACTGGCCACCGAGCCGGACTCCAGAGACTGCTTCTGCGTTTCCAGGAGGGACTTCACGGACAGAGAGAACTCAGCCGGGTTGTGCAGCATCTGAGGAGCACATCAGTGACAAACTGCTTTTGGAAGATACACAACTAGGCCTGATCTTTCCTACTGAAGGGTCAATGACGACAACAATGAAGAAAGAAATCCAAAACCCTACCAGATCCGAGTCCAGGTGGAAAGCAGTGGACAAGTGTCCAGCATTGTACTGCTCTGCAGGTCGACAATCCACTACGAAGAAGCGCACTCCTTCCTGAAAGCAAGGAAAGGACATGACCCAGAGTGTGACAACCGTAAACAGCTTCGAGGGTTGATCCTCTCGCAGCAGAGACCAAACTGGATCATTTCTAATGAGAAGAATCTGAGCATCTTTAAAGTCTGAACTAGATAAACCGTTTTATATCTGCAGTCAAGACTCTGAGGACTGTAGACTCACTGGTTGGAGCTGATTTGCCTGTAGGATCTCTGGCACAGAGACAGGAAGACACAGAGCCTGACTCAAGTCCATGTCCTCCTCCTTCAGAGCCACAAGACTGCTGCCAAACAGGTTCTGGTTCTCCTACACACACACAACGATGCACACACTTATTTAAACATACCTCCGAGCTTCATGTAGAGAGATTCAGTGAACCATGATGAGGTTAAACGATGATAATGACATCAGTGTCATGATCCCGTTCATCTGTTTTACATCAGAAAACCACAAACGCTCACTTTTCTGAGAGACAGGGGTGTCTTGCTTTGGTAATACTGTGCTAGTGAAAACAGATCCTCGATATCCTCAGCCTCCAGCAAACTAGGCGACTGTTCCAGCATTTCTAAAATACACACACACACACACACACACACACACACACACACACACACACACACACACACACACACAACACACACACACACACACACACACACACACACACACACACACACACACACACACACACACACACACAGTCCAGTTACACAATATACAATGATTTAAACTGGATATGAAACAAGCCAAGAAGAAAAAGACCAACTCACTAACGAGCTCCTCCTTACTGTCTCCCTCTTGGGCCAGGATTAGGTCTCTATAAGTGAAAGCAAAGAGTCACAGATCAAAATACCCCAAAACTCTACACTGAAAACCATAATCTCCTGTTTTAAAAAGCAGTGTTGGGTCCCGTACTTGGCATTGACAAGAATGACAAGCATGAGGAAGAAGATGAGGAAGGGGTCGGCCTGTTGGAAGTAGATGTCCCACATGGCCTGGGTGACCTCGGGAAGACAGCGGCTTGAGAACAGGCTACCCAACTGCAGAGAAACAACAAAGACAGCATTTCAGGACATTGACCCACATACCTACAGTCGTGTGGAAATGTTAGGACACCCCATGAACACCTTCTGACTAACATATTTAAACATCTGGACATTTGATCTTCGTTGTAACTACACTGAGAGATGGAGATGAAATAACTAATCACATTAAAACGAAGAAACGTCTTTAAATATCTTTTGGGAGGAAAACGTTCTTTCAGCTCTGTGATGTTTCAGCGTCAGTCTTTGTACAGACGCTCTTACGTTCTCCTCAAACCCCCTCTGATACCATAAAGATCTCATAGTGGTTTCTATGATGGAGACATCTCCACACCCTGCTGCAGCAGAGCAGCTCCAAACCATCACACTTCCACCACCATGCTTCACAGCTGCTATGAGGTTCTTCTGCTCAAATGATGTTTGGTTTGATCCAAACATACGTATCTTGTTACTGTGTCCAAATGATTCAGCTTTGGATTCATCTGTCCAAAACACATTGTTCTAGATACCCTGCCCATTTTTTAGATGTTCTCTGGAGAACTTCAGCCTTGTCTGATGTTTTTTGTTTTTTATTGACAGCAAGGGTTTCCTCTTTCCACACCTTCCATCAAACCTTTGCTTTCTCTTTCTGATGATAGAAGCTGCACTTTGACATCAACTGAGGTGAGATCTACCTGTAGGTCCGTGCCTGTTAAGGACTTCTGGATTTGCTAGGACAGCCTGACCTGGCCACGTCGGCGGTTGTTTTAAAATGTTCTCCACCATTTTAAATAGTTTTAAGATCTTTATAAATCCATTTCTTCTGAAGGCCTCAGAGAGCTCTTTGGATGACATTGTTAAAAAGCCAAAACCATAACACAATTAAAGTGTCTTTTAGCAAACAGAAGACACTGACCCAGTTAATGGCGTAGGAGTCTGGCGTGATCTTTTTGGTGTCCAGGAATGAACAGAGCTCAGGCTCGTGGTACTGCAGCAGGAGTCTGTACAGGTGGAACGGCCTGCCTTTCGGCACACAGTCCCTACAAGAAACAAAGAACACCAGGTCAGGAGCTTGGAAATAGAGCCAGGCATGAGTACAGGCCTCCGGACCACCTCAGAGTCACGCTGAACCATTATGATTAAATTATTAATATGAATTTATGATGATTAACACAAGATGCTGTGTTTTAGATGGTGCTGTGGACAAGGGAAGCAGTTTAGATGGACACTAAAGCATTAGTGAGGTCAGATACTGATTTTGGGAGACCTGGTTCTGGACGACTCAAACTCATCCCAAAAGGTACAGGATGGAGGTCCATAACTGGGGCGAGAAGGGTGTACATGCAATTGGATGTTTGTGTCATGGACTCCCAGTCCAATTCAGTAATTAGGTGGGTGATACTTTCGGACCAATCAAAGCTTTTCTTAAGACACAGCTGCAGCCTGGACTTTGACATATAAATGCTAGAACACACTGTGGTTCATGGTTTAGTCCCCACACACCGTCACACGGTCACACAGAGACGCTTGGAGAACACAAACTCTTACCGGGGGATGTATTTATTCATGATGGCATAAAAGCAGTTGTAGAGATCGCTGCGGGGCAGTTGGAGTCCCAGCAGGGGCTTAAGAAGGTGAGGCCAGGCCAGCTCTGCAGTGAAGGTTACATTTCTGGACTTGCAGTAGAAAGTGATCACCGCCTCCACATCTGCCACCAGGTCTCGACCGTCCTCCACGGGCAGCGCAAGCTGGTCTGCAATGTCAGGAACACAAGCACAGAAAACCTCATTTTTTCACCGTTACATTTTTGCAGCTGCTGATCACAGATTGTGTTTTCTCAAGTGGTTCCTCACCACTGCTGCCCTCAGCTTGCTCATTAGAGGTTTCATGGGGACAGTGTCCACTGTAATGTAATAATGTCTGGATGTCAGTCTCAGTCTTGCTTTGGGTCTAGCCTGGAAGCTGAAGCCCGGATGTTTGCATGTCCCAGTTCACCGAAACAAAGCTTTTTTTACTGGTTTAGGTCCCTGCGGCTGTTGCTACACCCTAGAGGTCTGGAAAGTCCCTGAATAGAAACCATCTCGCTGGAGTCAGATGGGGGTTTGACAGCTTGGGGCTGTGCTGGGGTTGGACAGGGTGATGACTAAAGCACTGTTGGAAACTCTGGGCTTTATCTCTCTGTTGCGTCCTCACATCAGAATGTTTGGATGACTGTGATAACACTGTCTATGACGGCATTACGATCTTCATAAGAGGACAAAAAAGGGACAGTCTTTGAATACATCAGTGCACTGGTGTGTCATGGGTTTGTACACTCGATTTCATAACAGCACAAGACGGAAGTGTGGGATTGCAGCGCTGTTGGGAAGGAAGATAAAGGTTACCAGGAAAAATAAACGAGTAAAAATGTTTGTCGTGTCTCTCAGTTCGGCGTCGGGTTTAACGCAACACGCCAGACGTCTCTGCATGAAGGTGTAGAGGTTCCTAATGGTGTCCTGTGATGATCCATCCCATGCAGCTTGAATGTTCTCACTCAGTTCTGCAGATGGTGTGGTAGGGGTGGAGTGCTGATAGAGCGTCCAATAGCATCCCACACATTTCCAATCAGGGACAGCTCTGGAGATGAGACCGACCACAACATAGTATCTTGTCTTCAAGATGAGCTCTTGAGACGGCAGCAGTGTGTGGACGAGCGTCGTCCTGTTGGAATAGCGAATCTCTATGTGTTCAGAAAAGGTAGGGAAGGCCTTCTGGACATGCAATGCCTCATAAACCATTGATCTCGGTGCTGATCGTGGTGTCTGGACACAATGGTCGTCTCCACCGAGACAGAAGCAGGACTGTAGATGACCCGATGATCCGTGACACTCTGGCACGACACCAGTAGGAGGAACATTATGCATTATATGATGAAGAGAGACTATTATCAAGATTATTCACCAATGAGCTGCTGACATCGGTTGTGTACGAGTGTCTGTTCTGGCAGGTCCAAAGCTCCATCCCACGAGGACAGGCTGTCTCCTTTACCTGCCACATTGAGAGCAATCTGAGAGAAAGGAAGAGAGAGAGAGAGGAACAAACGGTCACGAGAACAAAGAGGACACAAAGGTTAAAGCGATAGGGGATGATGGGAGTTGAGACACAGTAGAGGGATTTTGAAGGCACCTCTCATGGAGGTCATAAAGCTACAGTCTGTGGTCTCTTCACTGACCGCTGTGCTTGGGTCAGATTTCTCGAATGAACACTGGATCAATACACAGGCTCTTTGCACCCTTCGGGGAACAGCTGGAGCTGCAGCAAAGCTCTATCTGGTTCATCAGCAGAGCTTCAGCAAACAGATTTTATCAGCCACCAGCTCACCAAACAGGTTATACAGCGGTCAAGCCATATACAGTTATACACTGACCTGCGTACATTGATTATTACCCATAATGCAATTTTACATTAATACAGATTTCCTCCATCAGAACATACACCGTAGATCACACTTACCATCCAAAGCTTGGCTCTCTGTGCGGGTGGTAGGTCTCGGACGTGGATGATGCCATCCTGCTCAGCGTCCAACTCACCACCTACTGAGTCCAAAGCCTCAGCTAGATCATGGTCCCTGCAGAACACACAGACACACACCATCAGGTACTACATGGAGAACATGGAATCTCTACCCAGATAGGGCCTTGAACCGAAGACCCCAACACAGTGAGGAGAACGTGTGAACCACTAGAGTGTATAGAGTGTCTAATAGAGTGGACAGTGAGTGGACACAGGGTTTAAACACTCCAGCAGCACTGACTTGACTTAACATATTGATGATCATCTTTTCTCTGCATCATCTTGATCATGATGGTCTCCAGGACCTGGTTTACAGGAAGGCTTTTATATGGTGGAGAACCTTGACAAGCCCGGTGCAAAGCTCTTGAAAGACCTGACAGTTTGTCCAGTTTAAACTGACCATCAGCCTGAACTTACAGAGCTTCTCTAACAGCCCTACGCTACATCAACATTTTCTAGGACGAGTGTGTTCCACCATCTGCCAGGCTGCTCCAACAATCCACTAACAAAGACGTTCCATCCCACACGCCTTCTGGCTCTTTCTCACACTCGCACACAAACACACTCCCATTCAGTCGTGAAAACAATGTCCATCACTCACAGTCGACAGAGCGGTTGCACCATAACCACGGTGCTCTGAAACCCCAAGTGAAACCACAGCGGAGACGGGGACCAACAGCAGTTGATGTTGAGGGTCTTCAGATTCCAACAACCCAAAACATCAACCAGCTAGAGGTGCAGCTGTATCGGCACCAGCATCACAGTCCAACACCCAATCAAAATGCCAGTTTAAAACCAATTCAGTGAACAATCACATTAACTGTAGTACAGCGTAAAAATGACACCAGTTAATGTATAATTTTGACGATACATCGATTATACTGATAATCGTGATACTACACTTTGATATCGTTTCATCTCCACCACTAAAATATCAGCCATGAGTTGATCAGCTTGATAAAAAAAATCGATCCTGCGTATCGTTACGTCCCTGAACCGAAGAGCTGACCTTAAAATATAACTGCAGGGAATAAACCGGTCGCACGGCTGCTCGGAAACAAAAGTACAATCGGCTCAAATTAGAAAACAGATTAGAAACAATCAAACCTTCCTCGAGACAAAGGATTGTGTACATTCACACAATCACATACTCGCTCTCTCTTCCTCAGTTTCATCTCCCTGACCGTGACTCTCCACTCTTCTGGGCGGCTGTTCCTCCTCGAGAAGAGGAAGATGACACAATGTGACGTACAGGCTGCTGCTGGACGTCCGAGTATTTCCTCTTCTCCTCATCTGACTTCCTTTCTCATGTTCGTAACAGCACATATGATCCATAGATCAGACTCAGAGGGAGCGCACAATCCATAGATCAGACTCAGACAGCGTCTATGACGTACAGATCAGACTCAGACAGCGTCTATGACGTACAGATCAGACTCAGACAGCGTCTATGATCTACAGATCAGACTCAGTGTGTATGACGTACAGATCAGACTCAGACAGTGAGTATGACGTACAGATCAGACTCAGACAGTGTGTATGACATATAGATCAGACTCAGACAGTGTGTATGACGTATAGATCAGACTCAGACAGTGTGTATGACGTATAGATCAGACTCAGACAGTGTGTATGACGTACAGATCAGACTCAGACAGTGTGTATGATCTATAGATCAGACTCTAAAGTGCAGATCATTAATTCATCCAGATAGGTTCAACATTAGCTGTTAGCCACACAGCTAACGCTTCAGTACCCACTGTTACCCCTGTGGGGGGCAGAACGGGGTAACAGCAGTTAGACTGGGTGGGGGGGCTAAACCAGAACAGCTGAAACAAACCAGTTTAACAAACCGAGTTAAAGCAGGAGCTGGAAAAGGAACCAGTTAGCCGTTAGCACAGCAGCGCGAACCGTCCCCCGACCACATTAGTTCTACTGGTTCCACTGGTTCTACTGGTTCTAGAGCCTCTCGCCACCTCCCGACCAAACCCCTGAGAGTGTCCAGCCGAGTGACCGGTCCTTACCAGCTGCCCTGAAGAGCTTCCTCCACTGAGGCCGCCATCACTGCTCTGACTCTCCACAGCGCCCCCTGTCTGCTGACCACAGCTACTACACCACCTCAGCCCTGCTGACCACACCTACAGCACCTCAGCCCTGCTGACCACACCTACACCACCTCTCAGCACTGCTGACCACAGCTACTACACCTCTCAGCCCTGCTGACTGCACCTACACCACCTCTCAGCACTACTGACCACACATACACCACCCCTCAGCACTACTGTCCAGTCACCACCAACCAACCAGTTACTACTCACCAATACTGACCAACCAGTCATTACCAACCACACTGACCACAGCTGAGCAAACCAGTCACCAGAGTAAACCAGATCCTCAGATCTTCTACCACTGGACCAAAAACAGCACACCAAGCAAATGTGTGAGTGTGATCCACTCTGGCTGACAGGCCCTGCAAAGGGTGGATAAAACAGCACTACCAGATCCAACCGACCCAGGTTAAGGTTTCTTCCCATATACTATCACTCCACACCCCACCTCTGAACTCCACACCCCACCTCTGAAACTCCATCTCATACTGCCCTCAGACTCAGCTGTTATTCATTCACTCGTAGAATCCTCTTATAGACACCTTACCTGTCTTCTACTCACCTGTTCACTCAATCGATGCTCCGTATCTGTTCAACTTTATACCTATAAAATAATCTATTATTTATTATCAATTATATATTTACACGATTTATTATTAGCATATTTTATACCTTCTACAATATCTGTGTGTATATATATATAAACATACACACATATACAGTGTTTATACTGTGTATTTAATTCTTCTGCACTTTTTCATGCTTCAGTTTTTGCACAGTCGTTACCATTTGCACTTCTGGGTCACTGCAAACTGCATTCCATCTTTTGTACACTGTAGTGGACAATCTATGTATCAGATATCGGTCTTCGATATTTAAAAAAATTATGAACACCTAGTAGAATCGATATCCATTTTAATCTTTTCTCCTTTATTTTCTGTTACATTACAATTACACAAGAAAACATTACCGTTACTTTTTCTGTCAACACATTTTCTTTCTCACAGTTGTTAAATTTTTCTTAGAGGTAGGGCTGGGCGATACATCGTAAATATGGAGATTATATATATAAATGTCCACATGACAACATCGCATCGTACTGGATCACACTCGACAACAGTCCAGAGTACAGTCTCGTTCAAATTGTCATAGAAACATCATAATTAAAGGTTACAGTTTAAATTACATCATGCTGTCATTTTGGTGTTAGAATTACATACTGATACTTTACACTGTGGTATCGTACCATATCATATCGCCCAGCCCTACTCGGAGAGCACGGTTCGTGCAGTCATGTGGGAAGCAAACAGGCCACGTTCACACACTCAGAATTAGGACCACCTTTATGCAAAGCTCATAAACGGTCGTTACAAACAGAGTTTACTCAAACGATTTTCAGACATGCAGCAGCCTGGAATGATTCCTCCATAAACTTGGGCTTGAGTTGCAGATTCAGTTCATTTAGCTGGACTTATCACAGAGCAGGCAAACTCAACACAACAGGCAATGCAACACAGTCGACATGCATTCGCATCCCTCGTTTTCAACGTGTGAGACATTTAGTCTCATTTTACTTCATTACGTTTTATTTGACCCATTTCTAAGCTGTTTTTTAAAGCAACGAGTTCAAAACAAAGTATACAGAGAAGGTTTCACAGCATCCAAGGAGATTCAGTGAAACAAAATCTTGGAGAAATAAGTCATTTACACTTTCTTAATATCGAGTTGAACATTTTCGACTGTCTAAAAAACATCGTTTATCTCCATATACGTCAATGTCACTACAAAGACTGCAAGACTCAGTATCTCAGAACTGCTCAGATAGAACCTTACAGCTCCAAGAGGACGATATGTCCCTCCCTTTTAGTTAGCAATATTAACGATTCATTGTTGACAGAAGGATGATTATCTGGAAGGCTCTCTGACGGGAGAGATCGGCAGTGAAGGAAGTCATTCACAAACAGAGAAAGTGAACTTTGACCCCGATGGTACAACAGTAAAAACTGAACAGATGAGGTGAAAGGAGCAGCTTTGCACATTACGGTGCTACTTAGTTAAAAGCAAATTCACGACTAAAATAAAAACTAACTCCCCCCTTAAGGCCCGTCACGATGATTGTGGACGATATACTGTCCCTAAATGATATTTAAGGACAATTTTATGCAGAGATGAGTATGAAGAATGAACTCAAGGTGGATTAAGGGCCATTAATATTCTAAAAGTGACCAAACCTATATGAAAGTGGAGGATTTATGACCCAGGATTGTTTTTAACCCTGCTGGACAGTCTCTGATGTTATTAAACATATTCAGGCATAACGATTGGAATATAACATTGTAATATCTGAAATAAAAATGATCAAATCAATATTTTTTAAATTGATATACCTTCATTTACGTTAACATGCTGGGCAACTTTAGATTTGAGGAAAATAAATGAACAAAAAGCCGATTACGTGCAGGCCTACGTCCCCCGTTCTGTAAAACGTCAAGATGGTTTACTAACATCAGCCATCAAACGAGGTAAACATATTTCTAAAACATACAGCTGTAAGGATCCATGTATGAAAGCCCTTGACATTGTAAATGTATGCCGCTACATGTAGTCTGAGGAGAACCCACATCCATTTCACATCCAGCTCAAGATAAGGCTCTAGAGTTCAAACATCTGCATGAGAACCTTCACAAAAAGAAAAAAACAGACAGATAAAGAACGACACTGTAATGTTTGATTATTTGATATAATGAGTGACGAGGAGCAGCATCAACCACATTCCCAAACAGGAAAAAAACATTTTCCAAATAAACAATTTACAATGAAAAACAAAAGCAAATCAGTTAAAGTACAACAGTTTTCTGCTGCGTCGTGTTTCCGTTTTGATTTCAGCATTTTTCTACATGAGTTTATAGGGGTAATTATTTGGCTGTGTTCATAATATTCCAGTTTATTAGTTTAATTTTAGTTCGGCTGTTCTTTCCCCTTCTGGCATAGAATACACTCATCAAAACGATAGCTGCACCCAGAGAAAGGTTACGAGGATCAATAACTATTATAATCTGATCAATATTTATTGATCTACTCATACAGAAGTGGTGTCTCTCAGTACGGCGTCGGGTTTAACGCAACACGCCAGACGTCTCTGCATGGAGGTGTAGAGGTTCCTAATGGTGTCCTGTGATGATCCATCCCATGCAGCTTGAATGTTCTCACTCACTTCTGCAGGTTGTGCGGTAGGGGTGGAGTGTTGTGCGTCCTGCAGCACGTTCTACAAACCTCTGCAGACATGATTCCAAGCACGCCTGACAACATATCAGTCTTGGGGTTCTAGGTCTCCCAGCTCATGTCGCTGGTGTGCTGCCTTCTATCCAGTTTCGCCAGCTGTATCTGCACTACATAAGACCACCCGCTTCCCACAGCTCTACGATGTGACGCCTGTCAGATACTGCCAACTGCTCAATATGTTTTGAACTTCGCTTGTAACGGATGCTACCAACACAACAGCACGAGTCAGAACGGAAAACACGCAGCGGGACGACTTTAGGTGTAGCAATAAGGACCACTCTTGACATTCTCATGTCTCAAAGTCTAACCTACCCACGTAGTTTCGCTCCCGTCGGTTGATTCCTTCTGGGTGCAACTACTTTTGTAACGAGTGTATAAAATCACATCTCCTGTGAAAGTGGATTATTAAGGCGTTCACATTTAACAAACTAGCTGGATGGCGTTACTACAGCAGAATTACATGAACATTAATAAAGAGAAATCTCACTCATGCTGTACAGAATATAAAAAGAAAAACCCAGAGTCCCAACATTAGTGAAGTAAAAAAAAGAAAAAAAAAAAGACAATCACCGTATGGCCCAAATTCGTCACCGTGACATCGTTCTCCATTACGAATAAAATGTCAGCAATGGCAGTGACACACTGACGGATTTACACATCCTACAAGTCTCGACGAACAGACTTTATTCCTGCACTTCTATCAAATCGTACAATATGATGGCGGCAGAACCAGAGAGAACATCTAGAACACAAACTAAGCTTCCAGAACTCAACATATTTCTTTCAACAGTGCGCACAAATTTCAGTGTCCAAATAAAAAGAAAACAAACAAAACAAAATCAAAACAGTACATAATTCGACCATTAAAGCTATCAATTCATTTTGATTCGCTATTAATACGTTTATTTAACATTGTTTGGAATTATGAGACTTTATCGTTTAAGGTTTACAGAGGGCACGTAACTAACAAAGGGAGCGAAGCAGTGATATAAGCATGCTTTTATGAGGGGGGTAGAAATCTGCCCCACAACAAGTGCTAGGCAGGGCCATGGGATGAACCACTGCCACTGTGTCTGAGGCCGTGAAGACTTTAGTGATTCTCACTCCAGCTTTCACAGACCTCTCTCTCTCTATCTCTCTCTCCGTCTTTCATTTCTTCAGCTCACATCTACACCTGTGTTAATCAAAACGTGATGTAAACAAATCAGAGGACTGCAGACCCTCAGGCTGCCTTTCTGGCTCAATATAATGGTTTAACATCTGGGACGAAATGGAATAAACTCCATATGGGAAGATATGGGATATGCATACTCTGGCTGAGCAGAAGACTAAAGATCGGGGGAGAGTTACAGTGTTGGGGGCTTCAGCCCATACTTTCTGGCCACCTCAGTCTGGGCATAAGCAGCATCACAGAGGGAGTAGAGGTGGGCCATCTCCATCTCTGACTTGGCCAGGTTGATGGCCTTGTTGAACATGTCTATGGCCTTGTCGAGGTTGCCTCTGTGGGGACAAAAGAAGACGACAAACTTAAGTTCCAAAGTTTAAAGCAAAAAAAAAAAAAAAAAGAAAAATAACCCTAAATCACACACACACACACACACACACACACACACACACACACACACACACTATTGAGGTTTCCAAGCCGTAGGGTCTGTATGCAGCCCTTACAAAGTCTCCCAAACCTCGTATAAACCTGTCCTGGACAATAGAGACTGTTACTCTTTTTAATTACTTTAATAATACAAGAGAAGGTGTCCCAATACATTTGTCCATAAAGTACATGTAATTAGTGGATATTGTTTGTCGGTTTGTCCAAACTTTTAAGTGGTACTGGGAGAGTGAGGGTGGGTGTGTGTGTGTGTGTGTGTGTGTGTTCATAACCCTCATCTACCTACAGCGTTTCAGTCATTTTTGCCTGTGGATTTTAGCCATTTCCTGAGCTGGATTACTCATTGAACGCTGATGATCGGTTGATGCTGTGTGATCTGATGTGAGAGTCTGTAGGTTACTCTGATCCTGTAAACCTTAGTCACTTAGCAGGCTGTGGTTTTCTATCGTGTTTTAAGTTCAAGTTTACAAATCGATTCTGTGTTTGAGATATTTATATTTTCTTACATTCCTGCCTCTAAGTGAGGATCCCTGCCAAACTGAGGAACATACCTTTGGACTTCAATAGTTCCCATAGTCTCATAAGCAAAGTCACACTTGTTGTCAATCTCAATTGCTTTGCTAATGAGGTCCAGACCCATGTCCAGATCCTGCTTCCACTGGAGCTGCAGCAGACTGCTCGTTAACAGATGGACAAATGGAAAGAGACAGACACGGTTACAGCTCGGTGTTACTCGAGACATTTCCAAAGCTTGTACTTCCAGCGTCCTGCATCAGCAGTAAGAGAACGGTTCAAAACTCACCCTTTATGAACGTATGTCGTGGCATTGTCAGGCTCCAGTTCAATACACTTGTCGTACATCTCATCGGCCTTCCCAAACTGCTGCTGGTCAGTCAGTGCCTACTCCGAGGTCAGGAGAAAGACAATAAAAGCAGATTCTTTAAATAAACGTCCGCCGCCTTCGTTATACTTAACGGGGAAGATGATTTGAGACTGTGTACGTGCATACCTGTGCATAAAGAGCATAGCCCTCTGCACACTTAGGAAACCTCCTGATGACGTCTTCAAAACCATCCATGGCTGTCTGGACTTGGGACGGGTTGTTTCCAGTGTAAGCCTGTCTATACTGGAGATATGAAAGAGGACGGTCATCCTAAAACTGCTTCACTGGGTCAATCAGATTGTGTTTAAAGGGTTAAACATAAGGCTGAGATCTGAGAGGAGACATCCCAGCTCATCCCACAATCATAGTTATATATATACATTTTTAAAAATCAGAATATTAACACACAATAAAAACAATCAAAATGCATTTAGAGAACATCAGAGGAATCCAAAATAATCAAAAAGATCAGCAGCACCAACATAAAACATCAGTGCCCTCCGCTGGACCTCACCAGAGCAAAGCACTTCTGTGCCTGTGCCAGGGCAGAGTCTGGCCTGAGCAAGATGCACTCATCAAAATCTGCAACTGCTTCTTCCACCTGGTCCAGAAGGATCTTCAGCTGAGACACAAGAGAAGATTTAATTGATTAAATGAGACCTTTATTCCTGTATGAATTAATAAACCACATACGGTCACATGAAAGAGGACATCATGCTCATCTGATCTTCATTGAGACTATGAGAGATGGAGGTGATGTGACCAAACACGTACACCTGAAGGAACGTCTTTAATCCTCAGAGCCCTCACTACAAGTGTGTTTTTGTCATTTCCTCCTTTTATAATAACACAGTAATTACATGAGACAGTCACATGGTTTATGATGATCTCTTCATGGAAGGCCTTTGGCTTCTTAAATATGTAATTACTTGATGTGTTCATACCATCAGAAGTTTAATATGTTGATGAAAGTGACCAAGTTATCAAACATTTTTTTTACTTATTTTTGAATATGGAGACTTAAAACTGGAAAAAAAATTGATTTATGAACAAAGTTGAAGATTAGTGTCTATAAGTTGAGAATAAAATATATTTTTTTATAAAATAGCTTATTACTGTGAAAAAAATGTATGAAAAATTTCAGATGGTCTTTATTTTTTGGCTAATGTTCCCTCTTGGATCCATGCCAGTCTCTAAAACTGCTCATCACAGTAGCCCAGAACCTGGAACTGTGTGTTCAGGGCCAATATGACCAACATCTCAGGTCATGAAATCTTTTTTTATTTTAATAACCGGAGCTTCTAAAAACGATCAATTTTATAAAAGTATGATTTTCCACAACAAAATCACTACAGTTAGAAAGAGTGTTTTGTGCCGGTGTGTCGAGGAATTCCTCACTTATAAAGCTGAGAACACAGGGTGCGATTCTGCCTCACAGCGAGCGCTGCGGCCGAAAGGGTTAAACATCATTTGTTAAACAATTAGCAGAAATGCAGTTTTGCTGCGAGGAAAAAATGAGGACACAGCTCATCAGCTGAATGATTAGAGTACTAGAGAGGACTTTGGAGGAGGTCCTCTTACTTAAAACTCGTTCTTCCAGTTGAGACGGTACACAGCTATGAGAAACATCTGGCATTAATTCAGCCAAAGGACGAGATCGTACATTCTTCAGCTGTGTGTCTTGTTAGATCATCTCCATCTCAAACGTTAATGTTTAAATATAAAACGTCATGTGGTGTCTTAACTGTCCAGTTTTGGCAAAAAGAGGATCAAGTTCTTATTCCAGTTTACTTGAAGGTAAGAAATGCAAGAAGAATCGTAAGTGCCAGACCATGTCCACTGCCCTACCTGTCCCCGATGGTGGTAGACATCTGCATTGCGGGGGTCGATATCAGCGGCCATGTTGAAGTCTTGCGTGGAGAGCTGTGGCTGCTGCTGTTGCATGTACATACTGCCACGTTTGATCAGAGCATTCGCCCGCAACTGCAATAAACCAACGAGCAGAGAGACGGGTCAACGGGTTTATGACGTACTTCAGAAACTACAGCAACAAGAGTTTGGGTCTCCAAATCTACTGCCGGAGACAGGACATATCAGATGCGAGGCAGCTGGAATGAATAAATATCATTAAAGGATTAAACGGTAACTGGTTTGAGCAATCTCCAGAGTAGGGTGGAGTTCTCCAACCGTAGACTATGGGGCTATTTCCGGAGTAGGGCAGCGTTCTCTAAGGGTAGCTGGTGGAGGAACCTCTGGAGTCGCAGGCAATATGGCTGGCGTTGCTCTTCAAATCAAAGTCGTTTTCTAGAATCGTGCACTTATCCTTTAACCATTACGTTCAATCTGTTTAGTCCCGTTACCTTGACATTGGCATCCTGCATGTTGATGACTTTGTCCAGGTCAGGCTGAGCAGCTGTGGCATTCCCAATGAGCAGGTAGAAGGTGGCTCTCAGAAGCAGGGCCTCGGCTGTGTACCTGCCCTTCGACTCAATCTCTTTAGTGCATTCGCTGATGATCTTATCATAATTTTCCTCCTCCATGTACTGCTTGGCCTTCAGGTATCCCGAGCTGAAAAAGAAGAGGTTCAGTGCTGTGTTTCGCATTAACAGGAAGGACGAGGTCCAACGTATTAAAAACATCTCGGAAAAAGACCGTCCAAATCAACCATGATTTACAGTTTCAGAACTAAATTTCGATACCAATGAAAATGTGTGAGAAATGCTCAACACCTACAGCATCACCAAGGCACTACTTCATCTCCAACACTCTTAATGATATACGTGTTTCAAATGGTTCTTCACCAGGGTTCCCAATCTTTCCTTGAGACAATTTTCCAGGACATTGTCTTCCAGGACAAGATCTAGCTGGTACAGATCACAGTCACACCATACTAACTAAAAGATACGAGAATTCACCTGAGATTTGTTCACGTTAAAGACGTTAAGAATCAAGTCACAGGTGACGTCATCCAAACCAAACCCAGGAATTGAACAGAACTTGTAGTCCTTGGCACCAGAGGGGTTGCACAGGGTCAGTAAACGCTAGCGCGTATAGACGACCTGCGAGTGTTTGTTCGGTTAGATATTTGGCTTTCTCCAAAAAGCCAACGTGGATCAACTTCTGGCGATATGAAGATGTACGGCGTCGTCTTCTACAAGACGAATGGTATCACCAACCTCCCTGAGACCTCGGCAGCCTCGCCCTCTTTGTCCTTGTCCTCATCCTTCTTCTCTCCCTTCTGAAGGGGCTGTGAGATGATGTCGTCAGTGAAGGAGCTGAAGTAGGACTTGATGAACTGTGGAGACGGCATGAGAGGTTCCCGGTTCTAAACAGATAAAGAAACGCATCAATGAAAGCCCTCGGACGGCAGAACTGAGTGAACATTGCTCGGCACTTTTAGTTTGACACTCTCACCTTGTATTTCTCTTTGGCCTTCTCTTTCCCCAGCTGTTTCAGAACCTTGTCTGCCAGGAGCATGCTCTGCTGGTTCTGGAAGGCCTCGAGAATACATACAGCAGTCACGTCTAGAAAAGAAATGGTCAGAAATACTGTAATATAGACGTGAAAAAATGAGAACATTAAATGTGGACATATTTACTCTTTCAAACGAACGATATCTATAGATAAAGGTGATGTAATCGCCTCACTGAAAGATGAAAGATGCAAATTCCTACTGACATAAAAATAAGGACACCCTATGCACTAATTGGAGCCTGGTAGATGAAGGCATTTCCTCCTTAAGCTGAAATAACATCAATCATCTCTGACATCGACTTCATGGATTTACAGGAATGTTTTGGGTCGTCGTCATGTTGCATGGTTCCCTGCTTCAGTTTGTGAACAGGTGGTCTCAAATTCTTCTCAAACCCCCTCTGATACAATCAAGATCTCATAGTGGTTTCTATGATGGAGATCTCCACACCCTGCTGCAGCAAAGCAGCTCCAAACCATCACACTTCCACCACCATGCTTCACAGCAGATATGAGGTTCTTCTGCTCAAAAGCCGTTTGTCTTCTGTTACTGTGTCCAAATACTTGTTCCAGAAGTCCTGCTCTTTGTCTAGATGTTCTCTTTGCTCTACTGTTTTTTGACAGTAAGTGTTTCCTCCTGAAACTCCTCCCATGAAGATCAAACTGGTTTGGTCTCTTTCTGATTGTAGAAACTGCACTTTGTCATCAGCTGTGGTGAGAGCTTCCTGTAGGTCCGTGATGAACATTTTAGCATTGTTGGATCTTCTTTACTCATCTTGTGGTTCTGCTCTTGGACTGAACTTGTAGGAGACTCTGATCTGGTCATGTGGGCACTTGTTCTAAATGTTCTCCACTTGTAAATGATGTTCTGGACAGTGGAACGGCTGATTTCTAATTGTTCTGAGATCTTTTTAAACCCCTTCTCAGACTCATCTGCATCTATAACCTTCTTTCTGAAGACCTCAGAGAGCTCTTTGGATCTGACCGTGATGATCCCACTCACTTCAACCATCAAGAGCAAACCAAACTAATGTCTGAGGTTTAAATAAGACCAGGTGAGGGTGTCCTAACCTTTTCAAATGTCCATATGAGTTTCCTAATTATTTTCCCACGACTTGTCCTTGTATCAATCTACTTTTGGTGGAACTCCAAACTACCATCACTATCTTTTCTCACACAAGACAACAACGTCCAAACAATCGGTGTTCTGTCCCGTCTGTGCTCATTTAATTTCTGCTCCCACTAACGGGAAACGAAATAACGTGGCCTGACCGGTGCACAAACAAGGACGCCAACCTTCAAGACATTCCTTCTTGTTGTCCAGCTTTTCCAGAGCTTTGGCGCGTCTAAAGAGTGCTTTGACGTAGCGCGGGTTCATCTCAACCGCCCGAGAGCAGTCCTGCACCACTTCTGTCCATTTTGCCTGCAGTCAAACACAATCAGTTCATCAAAACGATGCTTAAACACTTATTTATGACCCGACAAGACTCGTAAGCAAAGCTCGAGTCACTGAAAACAACCTGTTGCTCGTATGCTGCAGCTCTGTTCTGGTAGAAGGTGGACAGGTCGCTCTTTTGCTCTTTGGGGCACGTGCTGATTGCATCCGTGTAGCACTGGATTGCCTGCTCGTACTTGCCAGCCTTGAAGTACTTGTTGCCCTTGTTCTTAGCAGCCTGGGCCCTATCCAGAGGGCTCTGCATGGAGGGAGATTGAAAAGCATTGAACAATTAGTGACAATGAGGTGTAAACCAGACAACCGTACTGCGCAAATAATCTGATTGGGTTAGGTTACACCAGGGTAAGAGGATTACGGCTTTGTAATGTGTCAGGGGAGATAATTACTATATGGACTCCTGCCATATGTTGGTTTATGAAATGATAAATTCTGTGAACTTCAATTCACAAGAACGATTTCATTCCAAACTGCAAATGTGCCCATCAAGACAACAGTCTGCTTCTAATCTGTGCACGTACACACTTTAAACTATAGAACAGATATTAAAACAGCATTTTAAGCCTTTATTTCAACGTAATCAATAATTTAACTAGATAACGCAATTAATCTCCACCCACTTGAAGGTTAGACTGGGTGTGAAGGGAAAGGGATAAGCCCGCACCCTCATACGAGACTCCTCCTTCTGTCTCAACCCCGTAGACAGACAGCTTTAGTGAAATCCCACTTATGGAGAGCTCTTAGGTAATCCCCAGGGCCTCCTGAGTCACAACTACTCCATGTGAACGGGAGAATATTTCCTGTAAACCAATCCTGTCTCTGAGGACGCTTCTCCAGCTTTAACAGGTCTGTGTAGAACTGGACTGTTGGACAGTCATCCACAAAACCTGGAAAACCGAGTCCAAAACAGGTTCTCTGGCAAAACATATCAAGATAAATGTTGCAGTCACGTCTTCACAGCGCTCAGAATACAGATGAACAAATGAGCAACGGTTACGAATGTCCAGTAAATCTCACACTCGTTCATAATTTCAAACATATTCACAAACCTTTTATGATCACGATCCTTCAAACCTGTTGTGAAAATGTATGGACACCTCATCAACCTTTAACATATCTAATCATATAGATATTTGACCCTCATTTGGACGAGAGATACCCTCTGATACCATAAAGATCTCATAGTGGTGTCTATGATGGAGAGATCTCCAGACCCTGCTGCATGCTTCACAGCTGGTATTCAAATTTGGATTCATCAGTCCAAAGCACATTGCTCCAGAAGTCCTGATCTTGGTCTAGATGTTCTCTGAAAAACTTTCATCTTTTAGTCTAAAAAAAATGCTGCGTAGCTCCCTGCAGGTCTGTGATGATCATTTTAGGATCATAGATTGTTCTAAATGTTCTCCTCTTGTAAATGATGTTCCGGACAGTGGAACGGCTGATTCCTAATTGTTCTGAGATCTTTTTAAATCCCTTCTCAGACTCATCTGCATCTCCAACCTTCTTTCTGAAGACCTCAGAGAGCTCTTTGGATCTGACCATGATGATCCCACTCACTTCCACAATCAAGAGCAAACCAAACTAATGTCTGAGGTTTAAATAAGACAGACTCCTCCAAAGTCCTCTCTGACGATGGTCTGATCATTTAGATCAAACTGCTTTCCAGTCACCCATTGCCCCCGTAATCTCAGGAGAGGAGTTTGTCCAGTGGAAGGCTGCGGTCACTGAACTGCTCTACTGACCGCAAAATAAAAAATGAAATATATTATTTTGTGTGTTATGTTTTTTGTTTTATTATTTTTATATTACGATTATGTTACACATTTCATTGACTGTATTTCACTAAGCTCCCAGATATCATATCTGTATCTGTCTACAGCTCGAATTAAATGCAAAATTAAATGATAATTAAAACCAAATTAAACTGATTTTCAGACTCTGTTTTCAATGATTTAACACCGGTCCAGCCGGGCTAATCTTCATTCACCTTCGAGAGCTTTTAGGGTCGTGAAACCATCACCTATTGAACTTCAGACGAACTCGAACCACATCCGTCCCATCAGTACCATGTTTTTGTGTTCAATATGGATTCAGTAACTCTGTAATACAAGTTTCATGTGATTCTTTTTCTTCTTAATAATAATAATAATAATAACAATAATAATTTGTAAGGGAGAAAGGCTCTGATGTGTTTATTATTACTATAATAATAATTATTAATAATAATATTTATCTGTAGTTATCATTAATGATATTAGTAGTAGTGTTAGTTTTATTCTTATTATCTGTATTATTACATAAAAAATAGACTGTATTATTATTATATTATTATTATCATCATCTGTATTATTAAAACTCTTACATAAACCTTACTGACTCTGTTTTATTTAATATATCGTTATTGTTAAAGTCTCTGATAACCTTGACTATTATTATTATTAAATATTATTATTGTCAGAGTGTCAGAACCATAACACAGATGTGACCCTGAGTGTATTATTATTCATATTAAATGTTATTATTAATATTAAAGAGTCAGATTGGGACCCTGTCCTGGTCACTCACTGTGTCCTCGTGCTCGGACAGTGTTAGTTTTATTATTAGTAGTAATATTGATATTAGTAGTATTATCAGCGGCGGTGGTGACTGACCGTGTCCTCGTGCTCGGACGCTGACCGCGGGTCCTGCGCGGGGCTGGCGCTGCCCTCGGGGGTTTTCCTCTCCCCCGTGCGCTTCTCCTTCCCGCGGCTCCGGCGCCAGAGATACGCGGCTCCGAGTCCGAGCGCCAGCGGCGCCCCAAGCAGCAGCGCCAGCTGCCACCGAGGCAGGCCGCCGCCGGACTGCGGCTCCACGGGCTTCGAGGCGGCCATCGCGGACAACCGGGCAGCGGACGACCGGGAAGCAGCGCGCACGCGCACCCCAAACGGACACAACGCGAGGGGAGGAGCACGGCATTGTGGGATACTGGAGGACTCTGAGAGTCTGAGAAAGTACTTCCGGAGCAGCGATGACGGAGCTTCCGCATGGCAAAACAACAACAAAAACAACAATAATAATAACAATAATAATAATAATAATAATAAGAAGAAGAAGAAGAACAAGAAGAAAAAGAATTATAATTATAATAATTAACTATTAACTAATAATTAACTTAAAAATAATTAACTATTATTATAACTTATTATATATTATCTTATTATTATAACTTATTAATAACGCATTATTAATATAACTACAAAACTACAACAACAATCTTAATAATAAGAAGAATAAGAATAATAATATCAATAACATTCATAACAACATTTATAATCATAATTATTATTTTATTATTATAGCACTAAATATTATTATTATTATTATTATTATTATTATTATTATTATTATTATTATAACAAACAAGAATGACAACAATCATAATGATATTTAATAATTATTATATAAAATTATTATTGTTACAATATCAAAACCACAACAAAAATAATTATGGTAACAAAATAATAACAATAGTACAAAGATATTTTTAATAATTTATAATAATGATATTAATCATCCTCATCATGATAATAATAATAATTATTATTATCATTATTATTATTAATATTACTATTATTATAAAATATATTATTATAATAATTATTATTATTATTATTATTATTATTATAACAACAAAACAATGACAATAACAATAAGCATAATAATAATCACAATAATAATCATCATAATCATAATAATAAATATAAACACAAAATAATAATAATTAATGCTAATGAAACCCACTTGATCATGCTGACTGGGACGTATAATAAAATAGCAGTGACATGACTGGTCAGGTACACTGAGACAACTATGGTGATCAGTTTTGAAAGATATCATTGAGTGTATGTGTAAAGTTTACACAAATTAAGGACAATAGGGTTGTGATATTTCTTGTTATTTACTTAGTTATTGAGTTTTGGACTTTATAATTGTTTAAATTGTAATTTATAATTGTAATTTATAATTGTTTATATTGTATATACTGTACTAATTATTTATATATGTCTTTTTTGCCTGTAACACTGTGAATTTCCCCACCACAGGACTAATAAAGGATTATCTTATTTTATAAATGATGAATCAAGCTGTGTTGAGCCAGCAGAGGCCCTGATTCATCTGTTATAACCCAAACAGGAAGAAAAATAACCAAAACATCACATCATCCAGATAATTCACATCATAAGAGTATTACCATACTATATTCCCATTTCCAGTTGCCATAGTTCATACACATAAACAATATATTATGAGATTCCTGTTTTCACCACTAGATGAAGCCATCGTTCTGAGTTAGAGCTGATCCTGTCCTCTTCCAGAAGCTCAACAGAAGAGACGTTTATTAGGTGATTAGTAGGGATGGGCCATACCTCTGACTTTGCATTTGATTTAATACCAAGACTAAAAGACCAATACCGATACTGATAAGATAAACTGTTACAGAGGGTAGATCCGAACAAAATTCTACGGAAAGTTTGACAAAATAGCAAATCAACTTTCTTAGTTTCTTTTTTAATAATATCACTTTATTTTATTTCCAAATGAAAATTCAATATTTTTCAGTCCATGGCAGAAACACTATGATTTGTTCACTTTTACTACAAAATACGTTCACTTTTAATAAGGGCCTATAAATCCCATAGCTAGTTTTATAACTTGGTGTTTGTTTAAAAATAACAATATTGTGTCATTTTTTAGCAAATCTGACTTTTCACTATTTCCTGAATTTTCACTGTTTTAACTAACTTTCAATATTTCATTACATTTCACTGTTTTCACTACTTTTCAATGTTTTCACTACTTTTCAATGTTTTCACTACCTTTCCCAGTTTTCACCATTGTTTTCACTATGTTTCACTATTGCCCTGTGGGAGCAGAAAAATTAGGCGGAAGGAAAAGTAGTTCCTGTATTACATCATTATTAATGTTAGAAATTCGTTATAATTTTTTTTTTTTAGTTTTCATGACAAATAATATCAAACACCTATAATATTAAATAAATGATATTGATATTTTAAATCTGAGATCAATTGTTTAAAGTAATTTTAATGACGTTGATGTTTCAGTATCAATCCGCCGATGCCCGTTAGCCAGTTAGCTAACAGGTTTGGATTGTTTTTAAGACTTAATTAAAATGTCAAAATTAGAAACAATGACCTGGAAAACGACTGTTATTGTCAGCACTTCGCTTCAGGTGCTCAAATAACCAAATTAAAGCTGTTTTATGAGTTAAAACTGCACATTAGCGGTTAGCTGTAATTTCAGTTAGACTTTAGGTGGCAATGATAATAATAATGATAATGTCGGCATGTTGAGAACAAATCCATCTCAAGACCAGCTTTTATCTTGTTTTATATGGTCTAAGCTGGTCTTTGATGGGAAAACTGGTCATCTGAATGAGAACATACCCCATACTGGTCAGCCAGCTGGTTCACCAGCTCTAGACCAGCATGGTGGGGCAGCCATTGCCTGGTGGTTAGGGAACCACTCTTGTGACTGGAAGGTTAAATTCCCTTAACTGTCAGGACATGACTGAAGTGCCCTTTAGTAAGACACTTAACTCCCCAACTGCCCCCACATGTGCTCACTGCCCACTAGTGTGTGAATTCACTAGTGTGTGTGTGTGTGTGTGTGTGTGTGTGTGTGTGTGTGTGTGTGTGTGTGTGAGGATAAATTCTCTTGTGTGCAGCACAGTGGGTCTATGTGCACGTCTACATTTTAAGAGTTAAGAGTTCTTTAGTAAAGGTATTGGTTTTGTATAGAACCCTGAGAACTTAAAGAACACTTGAAATGTTTAAATGGTTCATACTGGTAAAAACGATAGGAAATGGTCCAGAGAAGCTTTAAAACTGGGCTTTATTTTGTCTTATGTACTATAGAAGAACCCGTTTGTTTAGCGTTTGTTCTATATAAGAACCGGAGTGTAGTGTATAGTGTATATATTGTTATATATCAGGTGCGGTTGTAATCAGTTTTTATGCTGTTTTCTCCTGTTTTCCGGATTGTACAGTTGAACTATTTTGTGTTACGTCTCTTCTCAGAATAATGAAGCTTTACGGATGATCTTGTCACAACAGCACAGACTTCGCTTTTCTGACAGTGTTGAAGGTGGTGCCTTCGTGTTTCCTCTCTCAGGTAACTTGATACCCAGGAATTAAACTACAGAATGACACGACCGTTTTAAACTCGTAGTTTGAGGTATGAACCCTAAAGTATCACAAGGTGGGATTGACTTTTGACCTTTCCCCAGCCTTTTGATTTCATTATCAATCACAGAAGTTCATGACGGTTAAAGGGACTGTACTGCTCATCTGGCTTTTTTGCTCACAACTGCAGTTAAACTTTCCATTCAGGCCAAAAGCAAACTGCTGTTGCACGTGGTTTTATTCTTATTGTATGTGAGATTTGACCTCTTTTATGCCTGTGTTGTGCAGGGACAGCGTTCATGCTTATCACCCCACAGGAGTTTCCAGAGACGTCAGAGAGCACAGGATTCTTTAATCGGATTGAAACGTTTGTACAGGTCCACAGAAACAGCTTCCTTTTGCTTCAGTCTCCAGTATACGGAGTGAGGGAATGGGAGATTGTGTCCGCCGTGCAGAAGAGGTGCATAAGACCATCAAATTAATCCCAAATTAATAGTCTGAGCATATTAAGTGAAAAAATCCCTCTTTATATTTAGAGTTCTGAGCTAGGCTGATCTATTAGATGTGTAGATGTGTAGAATATCACATATAGTGTTGCTTGTGAATACTTTTGAACACATTTTGATATTTGAGCAAGATTAATATATGTAAACAAACAACCCTCAAATCTCTGCTACAAATGATAATGTCAGCTTTGTTTCCAGCACCAATTGTGTTTATGTAGGATTTTGCCAACACTCAAACTGTACCAAACAAGCATTCAAAACCTTATATACAGTATATGTATATATAATCTTCTGGATGCTCCCAACTGGCAGCTGGATGTGTTCAGTTCCTCCATCAGCACATCAGATTTAACATCACTAAGCACTGATTTACCAAAGCAGGTGTTGATGAGAATATAAATAATACTAGACTCCCATAAGGAGAACTTTGGAGATGTTTAATGAACAAAGTGATGGAAATCCACGACTTTCTTTAGGAATGTAATTCTAATATTAGTGTCATAAACTATCACTGCCCTGTTAAGGTGTATATATATATATATATATATATATATATATATATATATATATATACAGTGGGGAAAATAAGTATTTAGTCAGTCACCAATTGTGCAAGTTCTCCCACTTAAAAAGATGAGAGAGGCCTGTAATTGACATCATAGGTAGACCTCAACTATGAGAGACAAAATGTGAAAAAAAAATTGAGAAAATAATTTTGTCTGACTTTTAAAGAATTTATTTGCAAATAATGGTGGAAAATACGTATTTGGTCACCTACAAACAAGCAAGATTTCTGGCTGTCACAGACCTGTAACTTCTTTTTTAAGAGGCTCCTCTTTCCCCCACTCATTACCTGTATTAATGGTACCTGTTTGAAGTCGTTAACAGTATAAAAGACACCTGCCCACAACCTCAAACAGTCACACTCCAAACTCCACTATGGTGAAGACGAAAGAGCTGTCGGAGGACACCAGAAACCGAATTGTAGACCTGCACCAGGCTGGGAAGACTGAATCTGCAATAGGCAAGCAGCTTGGTGTGAAGAAATCTACTGTGGGAGCAATAATTAGAAAATGGAAGACCTACAAGACCACTACTAATCTCCCTCGATCTGGGGCTCCACGCAAGATCTCAGACTGTGGGGTCAAAATGATCACAAGAACGGTGAGGAAAAATCCCAGAACCACAAGGGGGGATCTAGTGAATGACCTGCAGAAAGCTGGGACCAACGTTACAAAGGCTACCATCAGCAACACAGTACGACGCCAGGGACTCAGATCTTGCAGTGCCAGGTGTGTCCCCCTGCTTAAGTCAGTCCATATCCAGGCACGTCTGAAGTTTGCTAGAGAGCATTTGGATGTTCCAGAAGAGTATTGGGAGAATGTCATATGGTCAGATGAAACCAAAGTAGAACTATTTGGTAAAAACACAACTCGTCGTGTTTGGAGGACAGTGAATGCGGAGTTGCATCCAAAGAACACCATACCAACTGTGAAGCATGGGGGTGGCAACATCATGCTTTGGGGCTGTTTCTCTGCAAAGGGACCAGGACGACTGGTCCGTGTACATGAAAGAATGAATGGGGCCATGTATTGTGAGATTTTGGGTGCAAACCTCCTTCCATCAGCAAGGGCAATGAAGATAATTTTTGGATGACATCGTCCTAAAAGTAACTTGGACAGTTCATATTATATTAACATTACATTACATTGGCCTGGTTACCTCTCAGGGTGTTTTTAGATACACTCTTAAACGGGTGTTACATAAGGTTTTCAAAGCTGTAGGAAAAGGCCTACCAGGAGAATTGAACACCACACCCTGCATTTATCAACCAATCACCTGTCCACACCTGTCTTGAAAAGGCTTTTACTCACACGCCCCTTTTTGCTGCTTTCTAGATTACCTTCTCCATCCTCCCCACTGCCACCAGTTTGGTCCCGTCAGTTGCACAGGCGATTGGCTCTGCTCCTGTCTCGCATGTTTGGCAGGATATGCGAGACGTTTCACAGCCTTGTCCGATGACAGGGCAACACTTACTTAACTAACTTATGATTGTTACCGTTCAAATTGTGAAACTGGTCAGAATAAATCTTTTGCTCCTTCGTTCGCATCTTCTGGTAGAGCTTTGAGTGACATCTTACAGGTTCCCTGAAGAACCATGTTTTTCACATGATTTAAAGACTCAATTAAAAACATCACAGATCCTTTGCAAAAATGTTTGTTTAAGGAACCAGAAGTGGTTCTTCCCTGGCATCGGTCAAAGAACCGTTTGCAGCACCATTATGAGTTTAACATCTCATATTTTCATTTTTGATTTTTCAGATTCTTTGGCAGCAATCTCAAAGTCTTACCCATCCACAGTAATGTTGACATTGTCAAGGCAGTGCTGACCATTGCTAAAGTAGGTTTCACACATAGAATGCTCAGATTTGGTTTCTCTGAACATACAGCACCTTTTATTCACGTCATGTGTCTTTTTTGACATATTTTAACATTTGGACATTTTATCTTCATTGTAACTATTTTGGTGAAGTAGGTGAACTAACTAAACACATACAACCGAAGAAATGTCATTTAAACATCATTTGTAAAATGATGACCACCTCCATCTGTCAATATAGGAATGTTCACCCTGCATACATGTGCATTTCAGGCCACCAGCAAGCCCCACGTGGACAGCATTCGGGATCGCATGGCTTTAGCTCGAGCTCAAATTATTGAACGAAGCAGAGTTTGGGAGGTACTAGGCAACTTGCAGCTACTGTGAGGATGTTTCTTTTAATAAATTAAAGCCACACATTTTATGTCACATTTGTTTGCTGCAAATTGCAGACTTTTTGTTCATTCTATGCGGTAGAAACGAAATAAAAAATCTGAAATATGTATCAGTATACATTTTATCTTTATTCAAAGATATTGATACATTAGTACTGTCTTCGTATTATTACAAATTTCATTTAGAATGAAGTCCAGTATACAATATATAGAGTGAACGGTGAGAACAAAGACATACAGTCATAGAAAATAGTTGCATTCAGAAGGAATCAACGGATTGCAATGCATGGATGAAGTGGTATCGTGCCAGACTGTCATGGAGTCACTCACAATGGCAGCAGGTCAACTTCATTGATTAGTCCTGCTTTTGTTTTGGTGGAGGCACCAAGATCAGCAGTTTGATGTCATGTGTCACACGTCCAGACGGACTGGTATCATGGTGTCTTGAAGACACAGATACTACGCTGTGGTCGGTCTCATCTCCAGACCTGTCCCTGATTGAAAATGTGTGGATGCTATTGGACGCTCTATCAACACTCCACCCCTACCACACGATCTGCAGAACTGAGTGAGAACATTCAAGCTGCATGGAATGGATCATCACAGGACACCATTAGGAACCTCTACACCTCCATGCAGAGACGTCTGGCGTGTTGCGTTAAACCCGACGCCGTACTGAGAGACACCACTTCTGTATGAGTAGATCAATAAATATTGATCAGATCAGTCTACGTTCATAATAATTTATTGATACTGATAACCTTTATCTTCCTTCCCAACGGCAGTGCAATCCCACACGTCCTTCTGGGTGCAACTATTTGTGCAACAATTTTTTGAAGTGTGTATATACTTGTAAATGCAAGTGTTTTTACAAGATGACCAGAAATTGCTGATTAAAGAAAAAAGCTTTATACATTATATTCTCTCCTCTATGAGCTCTTCTATTCGGACCACAAGGCTCTCCATCAGGTCATACGTCACAAGTGCACACTGTATCACCTGTCGATTACAAATACAAGTATCATTTCTTCTGTTTGTAGGATTCAGTCACAGCTGAATGATTAATTCACTACATTAATGTTACAATTAGAGGTGCATTTACCTTGTCCTGTGCCTCAGGTGGCATTCCATCTAACAAATCTTTTTTTACCATCATGGATCGCATCAATTTCTTGCCTGAAGCTTCTTTAAATTCTGAAAGGATAAAATGTTCATAAAGTTAAGAAAACACTGAACTGTTATTCTAAATACTAAAACTTAGCTTAAAACTGGGCAATATATCTTAAATATCAGTACATCCAGATATATTTTGTACAATGTATCGTATCACACGTTATGCAGGTCACTGTCTGTGTATGATTTAATTCTGAAATAGAGTGTGAGTGGGTCGTTTGTGTGGAATCGGTTTCTGTAGATGTCGTACAAACATCATAATTAATTATGGTTATAATTTAAATATACAGCAGGCTGTGTTGCTGCTGTTACAGATAAATACTGATAAACATTAAACTTCTCCGTATCATATCACAATTTATTGTATTATTTACCACCATTTTTCCTCCCTTAGTCATATCGCCCAGCCCTAACTCAACAATTGTTTGAGTTAAATAAACACAGTTCAGAGTCAAATGCAGTGTTAGAATAATGTACCGTTTGATAGGTTTAAAAATAAAGTGTAGCAGTATTTAGCAGCTTTATTTGCCAAATAATATTTATATATTTTATCATATACTTTTCCATATTTTCCATCAAAATATAATGACATTTGTCCAACTCTAAAATGTAAAATTTTTGTATGCCACAGTACATCAAGTAATACAAAACCATATAATTGACCAATTGTAGTCAATTAATATTGATTTTGTACTATATTTTTGTAATTCACTATAATTCACAGTAAAGCAGTGAATCACTTTTTGAGCTCCTTCTAAATGACAGATTTTACACATGCATTTGTTGACAAACTGAGAGACACTGAAAGTTTGTAGGCAGTAGAGTAATATTATAGGATTTTACTATAATATGAGTCAGTTTACACAGTTTTGGAGAGAGATCCACCAAAGTTACACAATGGTGCAGTGGTGGCATTCTGACGGGATGCACTGTTAAAGGATAGTAGACCATAACATAATACGAAATGTTGAAAAGAGGGAAGGTGTGGTGTGAATAGTCCTGGAAAATCTCTATAGATGAGTGGGAATCCTGGATGCATTATGTACGTAAATGGCAGCTTTCTTACCTCTGGCTTTGATCCTTTTATCATCATGAAGTCTCTTTAGCTCTGTCCCATAATAGGATTTTGACATGCTCAAACATACACGCAGTATTTTTACATAGTTCTCTGCGATAATACAGAGGTCTGTCCATATCGCTGTCTGAAAAAGGTGAGATTGATCATTAGATTAACAGAACAGTTCTGTGTAGAGCCTTTATTGGGTGTGTTTTTAATTAATAATGTAATACTTACAGATTTTTTTCTCTCTTTAATTAGTAGATATCTCAGAAGATTTAAAGACTCCATAACCCTACGGGAACCCAAGAAAAATATATTGAAATGTAAGACATTTAAAAATTTCAGTTTAATTTGGGACGTCATTGATTTTTTTGTGCTTCATAATTAGTTATTTCTGTCAGATCTGGTAAGTAAGTACATTTAAATCAGTTTATGTTGCCAAGCAGAAGGTTTAAGTAATCAGAGACAGATTAGCTAGTGCAGAGTATGTCAATCACTCAAGTTGGTGTTATTTAGGAATGACACAGGATCTGCCCTTAAGCCTGGCCCTGCCTGCCATATGCCCATTGTTGCAGGATCATGGCTATTTTACTGGACTGCACTCATCAATAAATGATTGTCAAGGCTGGATCATATCGTGTTAATAAAACATCCACTCAAAACAGGAGCAGGTGGCATACATGGAGTGCGTGTTCAGGCTTAGGTTACAGTTTATGTAGACTAGATGGTTTTACAGATGAGCATATCCATTCTAGTACTTCATGTCAACAGCACGGCCAAAATATCACTTAAGAGCCATCTGATCATACTTCGCACTTTAATTCCCACTAGCTTGTTTTCTTCGTCGATCTGACTCTTCAAGAGCGTGTTTGTTTAATATACAGGGTGTAATTGGGGAAAGTGATTGCTTACAATCTGTATTAAGACTTCCACAACAAAACTAGTACTGAGAAAGCATCAGCCTTTTAACCCGTCCCCGCAGCCATTTCCCAAATTCCTCGAAGACAAATATAATGTTTACTGCAGCACAAGGCAAGCCAAGACGTATGAGTGATGACTGTTTAAATCCATGCTTTCTTTGACTTGTTCACAAACACGGCTGCACCAACGAGGCTGCACAAACCAGTAGACAGGAGGGCAGAGAACAACTTTCTCACCTGTCCATCCCATGCAGTAGGTCTGTCTCTGGACCTTGGGGTAGACTGACAGTATCCTTAAGAAGTGAGATCAGCAAAGTCCCCTCAAACCAGTCATCGCTGTGTTCTGACTGGAGATACAGTTCAAGTAAAAGAAGAGCAGAAGAAACAGTACATTCTCTTTCTCCCTCCTAATCAATGGGTCAGCAGCAGTAACCCTGAGAGACGTCTCAAAATGTCAGTTTACTGTATAACATGCATGAATAAATATAATCAATTTCTCATTTTAAACCAAACTAAAATGTTTTGGAGCTAACCTTGCTTGAATGCTCCACTTGATTCTTGATGTTTTTCAGAATGACACTCTCCACCCCTGCATGCTGACTAGTGTTCATGATGCATCTAGGATTGAACACAGATTCATTTATAAAGATTAATAAGTCTTTATTAATTAAAGTGTCTGTTAAGCTAAAACTGATTTTATACAACCTGAAAAATTTGTGCTTGGCCTCCCCGTTGAGCTTCTCAATAAAAAGCTGGAACACCATGAGAGCTTTTAACCTCTGCAAAGGCAAGAGATCATTGAATAATACAGTCATTTACCCCTTTGGTGGGCTGGTGTGGAGTTATTTGCTTATTTTGCTTATTATTATGAAATGATCACACTTACCAAATGCTGGATGGGACACTCAGCCATGATTGTAACTAAAGCCTG
Source organism: Acestrorhynchus altus (assembly GCA_034509495.1). Classification (NCBI taxonomy): domain Eukaryota; kingdom Metazoa; phylum Chordata; class Actinopteri; order Characiformes; family Acestrorhynchidae; genus Acestrorhynchus; species Acestrorhynchus altus. The sequence continues at coordinate 40,739,047 of CM067504.1, forward strand.
GGCCAGAACATATTGATCATTACAAAACTAGGTAATTGTGCGCAATGTTATATGATTACTGTTAATATGCTCATTAACACTCTTTGTTGAGTGGTTGTGTTACACTGGGATCGAACTGGGACAAGTCTTTTACCTGTGAAACACTGTAGAAGACCCTCAGGTCCAAGAGCTGTACTGGGAGGCTACTGTCCAGAACTCTCTCCAAGCTTTTGACATACAAATCCTTTATGAACCAGATAAATCCAAAATGAGCAACTCTGTGTCATGATTCCAAATTTAATTATCTGTTTTCCACAGGTTTTTGTAAATACATTTGTTGACAATAAAATAATGCACCAAGAAGGAGCTGGAATATATTGGTCGATAGGACGATATATGATTTTACAGTTTTAGAGTGAAATAATATGTTGTACTGGGCAAAATTAGTACAATTGAAAGGTACCCTGTTTGTCCTCTAGCCTGGATAAAGATAAGATTTTGCAGCTGGGCCTGTAGATCCTGCCAAAGCAGGCTTCCAGCTAATCCCATAAATGGTTGAGTGGCGATGGATGGATGTCCTCCACATATCGCTGATACAAGTGTCCCTTGTCTACTGTTGTTTGCAGTGGCTCCCCAGATCATCACACCAGCAGATGAGTCGGTGTGTCTCTCCACAGCAAAAGCCGGGTTGAAATGCTCACCAAGAGCCATCCATTCTCAAACCCGTTGTTGTTGGACCCCTAACAGAATCTGGATTCATCATTTAAGATGATACGATTCCAGGTCTGTTCACCGTGTGTGTCTTCACGTAACTAGCTTGGACAGTACAGCCTAGATGGTAGGCATTGTGTCATCACCATCCTGCTGCTCTCAGTCCAATGATGCACCTCCTCTGAACGTCTGCCAATTGGGTAGAATGTGTTTGAGTGTGCCGTAGAGGCATGTGTAGCAGTCAGTGATCTCTCACCAAGCAGTATACTACACAAAAGTAGCCTACGAGAGCAATTTACGCCCTCTTGTGGCAGTACCCAGTGTTTAAGCAGACCACGTCTGTAATCATTCACATATCCTGTCTGCCTGGGTGCATTATTTTTTGTCAACGAGTGCACACTCAAACTCTTACCAAGCCTTTTAATATCCATGATTCATCTTTCCTGGAAGAAATAGAACAGAGAGCGTTGAGTTAAGACCTTATCACACGAGTCTTGCTCTCATTATATCATATAACGGTTTAATTACTGACAAACCTGCTCAGCAAGATGTTGATATATTCCATGTTGCACTGCAGGACAAAGACAGGGCTGAAAACATGCAACAGGAAACACAAGATTAGAAATTAGTTTCAACACAAGCCTACAGCTCATTGTTTCCTTTACTGATTGATGTCACTTGGAAAATCTTTTTTTTGCAGTAGGTACACTATATGGACAAAAGTATTTGGACACCTGCTTATTCAATGTTTTTTTGTGAAATCTGGGGTGTTAAAGGAGTTTATCCTGCTTTTGCTGGAGAAGCTACTATCCAGGAAAGACTTTCTACTAGATTTTGGAGGGTAATTTGATTGGAGTATTGAATAGAGCACCATCATTTCATAGTTCAGTGCTGGGGGATTTACACCTCTCCTTCAGGCCATGCCTGGCATTAGGCATGGTGCCAATAGTCCTATTCCATTGCCAGTTAATCTCTACAGGGACCAGACCAATGAATGCATTCATTCATTAGACGATGTCCACAAACGTTTGGACATACAAATGGAAGTGGCAGTGTCCCATTAAGAGAATAGGGATCATTGGTAAAGCCATGTTAGGAGACTTTGAGATCTTCCTATAACCTGCCTAAAGACTGCAGGGAACACTTCCATGGCAATGAGCTGGACGAAGAGCAAGTAAGCCAGACAAGCCCTTGATTCAGTCTGGTGTTTGTCATCTCGCTGCACAATTCCCATGTCGTCTTTCCTCCTCAAAGGATAGTAGAACAGCAGTTTGGGCAGAGGCTGGATAGCTAAGAGAATGGCCTGGGATGAAAGAAAAAGATGCGAAATGCACATTTGTGAGTGCTGCTCATTGTGAAATACAGTGCGTCAGAGAATGCATTGCATCGAAACTCACCATTATCTCTGCGGCAAAGTTCCAGAGTGGAGAGTTTTGTGTAACGTCAGCCTCCCTGTCGAGCTGAGCTCCCAGGAGAGGTTCTCTCAGACTTCCCATGCAGCTAAAAGCAAATTGCACGTCATATTAAATCAAATTTGCAAGTGGAAAATTAGTAGTCTCTAAATAAGACTAGAAACCTCGTAATTAATGTTACGAATAAAAGAACGAAACATATGAATATACATGACATTTTCAAGTTTTTTTTAATTTTATTTTCAATGCATTAATTCATAAATGGGCCAAATATTAAAAACCTACAACTTGAGGAGCACAGTCCTCAGTCCTTCATCATAGCTGGTTGTCACTGGACTCTTTGCATCTTGACTTTTGACTTCCTGCACAAATGGCTGCACAAAGGTCAGCAGTGCAGCGCAGCAGCGGCAGAGCCCATGTGTGTCTTCCTCTTCCTGTTTGCGCAAATACGGTACAGGTAGCTTCGAGATCTGTTTCTGCAGAGCATCCAGGGCCAGTCCCAGTGAGGGGACCTTTGAATCACCCAGCCTTAACAGCACTGTGTGGGGTCAAGCAGGAGAGACATTAGCAGACAGCAGGGGGAGCCACTATCATTCTGACAGCAATTATATGTAAACGCTGATTTCATTTATTTATTCATTTGTTAGAAAGATATTAAACATTCAGTCATAACAGAGATATTGTACATTTTTGCCCGTTTGGACCAGAAATGCTAAGACCACGCTGTAATGGTGAAAGCGTTAGAGTTTATTCTCACCTATAAAGAATAATTTTGATCCACCTGGAGCAGAATTCACTAAAGTGCCCTCAGAATGGAATTTTTGTTTTATAATAATTTAATTATTACATAATAATACATTTGTTTTGATAGGAATTAATGCATTTTTATTCTTTAAAAGTCTTTTTGTAATCTTTTACTTCTATTTTGCTCTGAGTCACAGATTTAATTAAAATGTTATTTCACATTGTTTATGATGAGCCATGAAATGCTACAGACGGCCTAAATAAGCCTACAGTGTTTTCTTAAGATTTCTTAGACAATTGCATTCAGGGCTGGACTGGCAACTTAATTCAGCCCTGGATTATTTTAAGACCCCTTCGGTTCGTTCAGTCAGCTGGGGGAGGGGACATTTTGATCAAACTGGGGAGACGTTCGGTCCTACACTGTGGCCAGTCCATCCCTGATTGTATTTAGGAACATTCCTATTAATTTTTAGTGTTTATCTGAAGTGTTTATCATACAAAAGCTTTTATGAATCCAGCCCCTGGACCTTTCATGTCATAGCTAGATGGTTTTAGCCCCAGTTGGTCCCTCATCACCTGGCTGGACATGTTGCATGAGAAGAACGATGGTGTCCGCAACAGCATCAGGATCAGCGTCTTCAATTTCCTTAAGCAGAATAACCATGAGGTCATTTGCATTGCAGATCTGAAAAAGGCGACATTTCAGTCGTTTGTTCTGCTTTCGTTCCACACATCACAGTAAAGGGGCCGTTGTATGAGTTACCGGTCAGTTCTCACCTGTATCAGGTGGGTGATAACTGCCTCACAGTTCTGAGGGTCCCTCTTCTTCCTTACGACTTCTTTAATCAGAGGTTCTAAAAGACCACTACCCATGGACCTCACAATGTCCTGTAAAACGATCACGTATCCATCATGTTCCAACATTATAAATAATATTTGTTTACTTCGCTTTACTTTAATGGACACTGATTTCACATTTTCAAATCAGCCTTTCCAGACTCTGATCCATTTGATGGACCCTTAAGCTCTGGTTTGAGGCGAGCACTATGCACGTGCTCCTGAGACTCTGTATGCATGAAAGAGGGGAACAGTGCAAGGAACAGGAGACGCAAGGGCACTTAATGGAGCGCTGACTGAGGGATTGCAGTGGAGCGAGAAATCTGACTGATTTTCCACCAAACATTCCCACACCCCAGGGTGAGGAGGCCAGCCGGTTAAGAATTAGAGCGAAGTGAGGGTTGTTGGGACAGCTACTCAAAGAGCTCCACCATCCCCAGTGGACAGAATGATGTCATGTAAATGAGCCTGAGTTGGATCTGTCCACCTCTTTGGGGCCTGAAACCAGAAAGAAGTAACCCTATTGTTACTTCTTCTGGTATAGTTTCTTCCCAAGCTTGAGCTGGAAATTTAGAATTTATCTATGAAATAAAACAGTGGGTTTTGGTTTAGGTTTTAAACCAAAACGCAGGACGTTTGATTTGCGGTGATATCAAAATAGGACAGTAGCCAAGAGTAAAGGTAGATGCATGCATGTGTAAAAAAAAATTAGGACACCCATTAAATATTCAGAGTTTTATTAAGAAATATGGACATGCCAATATTTGAGCTTATTTCAAACAATATCTATAGATCAAGGTCGTGAATGAAAATTTGACTTTATCATTTACTAACAATAAACAAGAAGAAAAGGATGGAACGGCTGATTTCTGATATCTAGAGCTCTTTGGATCTGACCATGGTGATCCCACTCACTTCAACAATCAAGAGCGAACCAAACCACTGTCTGAGCTTTAAATAATTCTTTTGTGGTCTGTTCATTTGCAGCTGATTCTAATTTTAGGCTTTTTAAGAAGTGATAAAAGTGGGGGTGTCCTAACCTTTTTCCTCACGTTTCATTTCTAATAAATACGTTTTACAAACAATGTTTAAAAGCCATTTCTTCAGTTGTGTTTCGTTATATCACCTCCATCTTTTTCACATCAATCTACGTTGTACATTTACCTGGTTTTTGTCTTCTTTAACAAAGTCCAGCATTTGTGCGCTGTCGCCTTGCGCAATGCAGGTGGAACCAATATTCAGAAAGAGTTCATAATCCTCTAGTTTCAGATCTTTTTCTTTGGTCGCTCTCTGAAAAAGGAACATGTTTAATATGACAGTGTTTATGTTTGTTTATAGTTTGGTAAAAATCACATCCGGTCGTACCGATTAGCACCATTTACTGGACTGTGCATGACATCGTTCCTTCCAGTCACCACCATTGGCACATACTAACACAGTGTGTGATTCAGGTCTAAATGTGAACGTGTTGAAGGTTGATTTTCATGACCAAAAATGATACAAGCAATGAAACTTCATTCACACAGTACTCTCGCATTACGTTGATTTCCTGATCACTCACCCATCTTTGGATTACGTCATCCAGTTGATTCGCCATCATTGCCATGTGTTAGTCCAGACACAGCGTTTACTCCCAGATAACCTCAGTCAGGCCTGGATTTACTTGGTATCCGTCCTTGTTTAGGATCCCAGAGCCACTTGTGATGATCTATGTACACAAAAGAAGAGTGTAGCCGGGTTTATTGTTGAGACTGAAGAGTATGAAAGGGCACCAGCGTGGAATGATCTGACAGAGACCTTTGTAAACCTCTTAGCAAGCAGTGTGCCTGAGTAAGCGCTAATAGGATTACACCAGAGCACTCTGAACTGGACTTGTGAGATGGATACGGATTTCTGGAACGTTCTGAAGAAGAATCACTCGTACCAGAATGTTGTGGTGTTTAAATGTATACAATCGTGAAAAAGTTACACCCCGTGAACACGTTTGATCTTCATTTTAACTACACCGAGAGATGGAGGTGGTAGATATCTGATGTTACACTGTCAGTCTTTGTACAGACGGTCTTACGTTTTCCCCAAACCTTGACGTTTCCACCACCATGTGTTCTGTTCCTGTTCCTTCAACTTTGGCTTTACCCGTCCAAAGCACATTGCTCCAGAAGTCCTGCTCTTTGTCTCTGGTGAATTCACACACCAGGGGGCAGTGAGCGGAGCAATGGGCAGCCCTTTTCTCAGCACCCAGGGAGCAGCTGGGGAGTTCAGTGTCTTGCTCAAGGACACTTCAGTCATGTCCTGCCAGTTCAGGGAATCAAACCAGTCACAAGGCTGGTTCCCGTACCACCAGACCACGGCTGCTCCAGTGTTCTCCACTTGTGGAGATCATTTCAAACCCTTTCCCAGACTCATCTGCATCAACAGCCTTCTTCCTGAAGCGTCCAGAGGATGCAGCAATGGTGATCTCACTCACTCCAACAATCAAGAGCAAACCAGGCTAATGTCTGAGGTTTAAATAACACAGACTCCTACAAAGTCCTCTCCAGTAATGTTCTAACTTGCACCTGATTCTAATTTGAGGCATTTTGAGTAGTAATAAATGTGGGTTTCTCATAAGAAAATAGCATTTCTATTAATAATTAATCAGATCACCTCCGTCTGAACGTTTTCACATGACAATGTCTACGTCAGATGAACTGTTTGGCTTATTTTGGTACACCTTTGCAATACTGCCCATACAGAGAACTCCAACTCATTAACTGTCGTCTCAGACAGTTTGCTCTCACATGGAGCGATTATTTAAACATGTCACGCCATGGAAAAAATGAAAAGACATCTGAGATTGCTTGGCTTCAGAGTATATGTGTGTGAGTTTATTATCACAAAGCCTTAATCCAACATTTCTCCAATGTATGAAACCTGATAGTGGCTGTGTTTGACTTCCTGTTACGTGTTTGGATAGAAGACCCTGATTTCAGCTGAATGGAGGAGGACCAGGTTTGAGCTGTAGGATTTAACCAGCAGCTGGTTGCATGGTTTGCTCTGCCTATTGCTGTGTGATGAAAGGCGTCCACAAAAGGCATCGAGCAAATACGGCTTATGGAGGGTTGCGTGTCTGCCTCAGATTTGCTCCTGGTTAATTGGAGACTGCTGATTCTGTGTTTTGACAGTGGCCTGTCCTGTTTATCGAGGGTAAGGGAAGAGACGGCTTTCTCACACATGATGCTGACAGACCTGTTAGGGTTGGTGATGTTAGGTGTTTGCAGTTTCTCTTCTTGTTTCCGAATTGTTTATTTGAGATCCGACAAAGATGTATCTGGAATGACATGGGAAAATGGTTGGTGTGGCGCAGCAGATAACACCACCGGTGAGCCACCAAACCATGTGGGAGACTGGGGTCACAGTCTGGGCAACTATGCTGTGCTACACCAAGTGCTGGTGATTGACCTTGTAAGACGCACTGGATAAGAAAAATTATGATTATTAGAATAAGTTAGGACACCCCATGAACACCTTTGTCTTGTTTAGCATATTTAAGCACAAGGACTTTTGATCTTCATTTTAGCTATATTGAGAGTGATGGAGGTAAACATCATTAGTTAAATGTGTGAGGAAAGTTTGGTTTGCTCTTGATTGTTGAAGTGAGTGGGATCACAATGGTGAGATCCAAAGAGCTCCCTGAGGCCTTCAGAAAGAAGGTTGTAAATGCAGATGGAAGAGATTAAAATAAATGTCAGCCCTTACACTGTCTGGAACATCATTTCCAAGTGGAGAACATTTAAAACAACCGCCAACTTGGCCAGATCAGACCGTCCTAGCAAGTTCAGCCCAAGAGCAGAACCACAAGATGAGTAAAGAAGATCCAACAATCCTAAAACGTTCATCACCGACCTACAGGTAGCTCTCGCCACAGTTGATGTGAAAGTGCAGCTTCTACCATCAGTGAGAGGCCAAACAGGTTTGAACTTCATGGGAGGTGAGCAAGGAGGAAACCCTTATTGTCAAAAAACATCTAGAGAGAACAGAGAACATCTAGACAAAGAACAGGACTTCTGGAACAATGTGCTTTGGACAGATGAATCCAAAGTTGAATTATTTGGGCAGTAACAGAAGACACGTTTGGAGCAAACGAAACTAAAGAACCTCATAGCAGCCGTGAAGCATGGTGGTGGAAGTGTGAATGGTTTGGGGCTGCTCTGCTGCAGCAGGGTGTGGCGATCTCTCCATCATAGAAACCACTATGAGATCTTTATTGTATCAGAGGGGGTTTGAGGAGAATGTAAGAGTGTCTGTACAAAGACTGACGCTGAAACATAATGCAGCATCAAGTAGTGTGAAAATCGTTCTTCCAGTCGATGTCAGAGACGGTAGATGGTTACAGGAAACATCTAACTGACATTATTTCAGCCAAAGGAGGAGATACCAGCTGTTAGTGTATGGGGGGGGTTTCTAATGCATTTCTTATATTCTTATAACGACTTTTTTATCTCAGACCCCTAAAATCGTTCATTTTCAGTTCTGAATTGTTTGGATACATGTGTGTGTTTTTGTGTGTGTGTGCTTGTGTGTGTGTGCTTGTGTGTGTGTGCTTGTGTGTGTGTGCTTGTGTATGCTTGGGCACTGCTGCAGTCTTCACCTGATCCAGGTGATCATTGTTCTGCATAGGCTTTGCTAAAAGCATGAGCTAAGTAGCCAGCCTGCCTCAGGTCACCGCTATCATATAACCATGTATTTTTTAATAGGTAGCAGCATCAAGACAGCACCTCCGTAACCCGACTACCTGACGGACACATTGACCTTTTAAGCTTAGACCTCCGAGAGGAATCTAAAGGATACTCATCATATTAATTTCTATAACTGTACAGGCTTTACTTCACTAATGGACAGGGATGTCTGTTTAAATGGCCTTTGGAATTGGAATAGATGTGGAAAAATAACGTTCGATTCACTTCAAGACCATGGTAACCACACACACACACACACACACACACACACACACACACACCAACACGTGCTTTTCAAAGCACAATATTATTGCTGATTTTTTGTTTCTCTATTAAACTGTTTGCTCAAAAGTCTGTTTACTCGGAGTCTTTCACCTGTTTTTCAGCACCAGAGTGGCTCTGAAGCTCCTCAGAGAATTACTCTCGAGCTGAAGTTGTCTGCCAAAAAACCTCCCCAGGCCCCAGTTGGCATGTCAGGAAAAACTGTGATGTTTAAAGCTCTCTCCCCCGAGGCTGTGCGTTGGCTTTCGCTGCCCTGCCTGCTGCTAGACTGATTTTCAGAATTTCACTCTTCTCAGTCCAGACGCGGTTCGACTCAGATTTCTCCCAGTTTTTGATGGATAATCTTTATGGGTTGTTAATATAATACTTATACCATAACTAACGTGTTCTCCTGGCTGCTGCTTGGTGGTGTTTTTGTGAATGAAATTTTACAATTTTATATTATGACAAGAATTGAATAATATTTCACCCTTGTGTCGTCTCGTGGTCAACCACCACCATGTTTATCAGCTGAGGAACAGCCGAAATGACCTGTTCTCTGCTTAAAATCAGATCATCTTGAGGGCATTTTTGACCCTCAAGGAGCAGAATATTAAGACTGGACTTTACTACTGTTTTATTCCTGGTTAGAATTTAATAAAACAATGAAAACTGTACCTGTAAAAATGATATACATTTTAATTTTAATGTTCATACTGTCTGATTGGTATGTTTTCACACTTGAAATGAAATATTGAATTATATATATATATATATTAAATTATTTACAAGTAAACAAAAAAGCTTTGAAATAATTCATTTACACATAATGAATATAAAATATGTCGGGAAACTTTCCACAATAGGTTGCTCTATCTAATATTAAACATATAAAGTTACATTTGTATTTTATTGTTGATACTGTCAATTTTTTATAAAACAAATATTTAATAATTTCAATAATATGTAAATTTAATTATGCATATGTACCTGCATGTAAATTGCAATTGTCTGATATTTTATGATGCTTCCCATAATAATGAATTATGATGATTGTATAAACAGGTTTCCAGTTTACAAAAATGACATGGTGTATTTTTATCATGGTGTATCTATCTATCTATCTATCTATCTATCTATCTATCTATCTATCTAGATTGCTATAATTGAAAACTTTTATACCTTTCAACAGAAGTCGATATAAAAAGATTTTATTACAAATCGTTTTGGAGAAATTCTGTTGGTCCATTTAACACAAACAAGAGCTCAATTCAAATGGATATTTTCATATTGAATCAATATTGAATCACGATATCTATGTTTTAAATGAAACCAATCCATGATCTGAGTGTATCGACACTTAAATACCGTGTGCACTGTGGTAAAGTTTGATTCAAGCCCGTGGAGTAGTGGAGTCTCTCTTCCTGAAAACATTGTCTTGCCCACACTTCAGGACCACAGGGAGAGGAACCAGCAGATCTATACTTCCACACCAGCACAGCTATTGCGAAAGCCTGCTTGCCCTTTTGTAAATCGGCATTTTGATGGCAATTACCAGTGTCGACTGTGTTCCCAATCAATACGTACAGAGTGGGGACCTTATTGTGAGGCCTGTCGTTGGGCGAGAGAGACAGTGTGTCTGTCTGGGATCGATACACCACCTAGGCATGGCAGAGACCACTCTCTGCTGGCCCGCGTGCCGCCTAGTTACCCCCGGCAATGGAGCCTTGTCTCCGTAGGCAACTCCCCACGGCGGAGGAGGCAGGGATGTTACATGTGAACTGGCTGTCAAAACAATTTCGTCAGCCCACTCGTTCTCCGGTATTTAGAGATGCACACGCGCTGTGTTGAGGGGGACCCATGTCTTTATCGAAGTGATGGAGGGCTTTTAGCCTTTTTTTTCCTTTTCCCTCTCCTCCCTTCAGTCTCTCTTTACCCGTTTGAGTGCCTGCTCAAGTGTTAGAATTTGTGTTCCACCTGCCAAATATGTCTCATAGGCACCACGGCAGTCTTACAGGTCAGCTAACGTCCATTTTGCTTCATGCATATCCAGTTATTTCTTATAGTACTGTTCTGCAGGGCTGTGTTTCTGCAGGTTCTGATGAGCTTTTATTTAATTTTAATATGAGGTACTTTAGAGCTTTCTTTGGAACAGTGCTATAGAGCAGGTGTTCAGATCCATCATCACTGTTTAAAAGACAAGATCTTTGAAGATCTTTTGAAGGCTCTTCAACTTGAAACTGTTGAGGAACCTCCTATGGTGAGCTAATGTCTGAAGTTCCCCACAGTTGAATATCCAAATAAACAGATGTCAATAAACAAACATCAGTCGCACCCAGAAGGACGTGTGGTTGGGAAGGAAGATGAAGGTGATCAGGATCAATAACTGATGATAACTGTGGTCTGATCTGATCAATATTTATTGATCTACTCATACAGAAGTGGTGTCTCTCAGTACGGCGTCGGGTTTAACGCAACATGCCAGACGTCTCTGCATGGAGGTGTAGAGGTTCCTAATGGTGTCCTGTGATGATCCATCTCATGCAGCTTGAATGTTCTCACTCAGTTCTGCAGATGGTGTGGTAGGGGTGGAGTGTTGATAGAGCGTCCAATAGCATCCCACACATTTTCTATCAGGGATAGATCTGGAGATGTGTTAAAGTTGCCTGTAAAGAAGCACAAAGTTGATCTGGAAATTGCACCCCATATCATGATACCAGAACTTCTGGATGTGTGACATGTGACAAGCCATCTTGGTGATGACCATTGTGCCTCCACATGGATTCGTTGGTCATCAAATGCTGGACTCGTCACTGAATTAATTCAGATTGAAGCACACACCTCACTATTAGGAGAAATAATTGGACATGCGTAGAACCAAAGAGCTGTACGTTGTGATGCTTATGAGATCTGGACAAATGACATTTGGTTCCCTAAAAAACTTTCATACAAAGAACCTCAGCACAGTGTGAAGTTTCTTCACCAAGTGAAATCATCAAAAACCTTTCTTGGTCCGACTTTTCTGTGTGCTGTGTTGCGGGAGCTTCTCTCGTCCAGCTGGTTGGAGTGTGGTTTAGAGGAACTCTGAGCTGATGTGAGCGGATCAGGTTCTTCTTGTGATCATAAATGTTTCAGCACATGCCAGTCGGCAGGACTGGAGTCTCAGGGCTGGATTGTCTTGTCTGTGTGTTTTTTATATATTCAAGTCAAATGAAATTTCTTTGTATAGCTCGTTACAACTGATATCACGAAGCCGTTTTATAGAAAACCAAAGTGAAAAGAGCCGCAGCACATACAGCATAAAAAAAACAAATCCCCGGTGAGCCAAAGGGCGACAGTGGCAAGGAAAACCTCCCTCGGAGCTGCAGGAAGAAACCTTGAGAGACACTGTCCCACCGCATGTCTCCTGTATAGTGACTGGGGGGCAAATGAAGCTCTAGGCCTTGAAGGTGGACAGGATTGAATGGGAGTCAATGGAAGACTGGGGGATTCAAAAAATGATGAATAGATGAGTGCGGGACAGTATGGCTGTGGATTACACTGTACACTGAAATGAAATGGGAGTGAGAGGAGAAAGGGATGGGGAGAAAAGACAATTTCATTAATCCTCCTTTGAGGAAAAGGTTCGGACCCCTTTGCCGGTATCTCCTGGTATCTCCTCCTTTGGCTGAAATAATGTCAGTTAGATGTTTCCTAGAACCACCTATAAGACACCCTCTGTGATGTTTCAGTGTCAGTCTTTGTAAAGATCTCATAGTGGTTTCTATGATGGAGAGATCTCCACACCCTGCTGCAGCAAAGCAGCTCCAAACCATCACACTTCCACCACCATGCTTCACAGCTGCTATGAGGTTCATGTGCTCAAATGCTGTGTTTGGTTTGAGTCAAACATGTCTTCTGTTACTGTGTCCAAATAACTCAACTTTGGATTCATCTGTTCAAAGCACATTGTTCCAGAAGTCCTGCTCTCTGTCTAGGTGTTCTCTTAATTTCAGGGTTTTCTCCTTGCTCACCTCCCATGAAAATTTTATTTGGTCTCTTTCTGATGGTAGAAGCTGCACTTTGACATCAACTGTGGTGAGAGCTACCTGTAGGTCCTGTGATGGTTTTTTAGGATTGTTGGAGACATCATGTGGTCTGCTCTTGGGATGACCTGGCCGTGTTGGCAGTTGTTTTAAATGGTCTCCACTTGTAAATGATTTTCTGGACAGTGGAACGGCTTTCCACACCTACTTTCTGAAGGCTTCAGAGAGCTCTTTGGACCTGACCAAGGTGCTCAACCATAAAAAATGATCGTTCCAGGTGCATCGGATCCCCTTTAAATCTCAACAACATCTGTTTCTTGATTTGCATCAATAAACGCAACTCATTCCGGACAGAATAAACACTCTTGGAAGCTGAAAAAAAAGTGTTTACAGCTGCGTCATGCATGAGGACCAGAGTCGTCCTGTTCATAGCTCGCTGCCCATCACAGGCTTCGACAATAAAACAGCAGCACAGCTGCTCCACGCGACTCAGCGACACAGTGTTGTTGTGCTTCAGCTTCTGTTCCACGCCAAGAGGCGTTTGAGCAAATGTGGAAGTGTGTTTGTGACATCGAGGTTTTCTTTTTTTTTTTTTTTTTTCCTGCAGAGATGCAGGTGTGTGTTTATGAGAGATGAGTGAGAGACGAAGAGGGGGCTGAAGGGCCTTTTGATGCTGTAGGAGAATGACACATGACCATGCCGTCCCCTGACTGGGCATTAGTACAGGCTTCAGCAACCCTACATCTGAGCCTCAAATCATTCATTAAATCAGAACATCAAAAGGAACTTTACTTGAATGCCTTAACATGAATTTTTTATCATAGCTGAGAATAAATCTTTTGTCATTTTTTTCACCATCGCTGCTTCCATCGCTCTCTCTCTCTCTCTCTCTCTCTCTCTCTCTCTCTCTCTCTCTCTCTCTCCCCACCTCTCTCTCTCCTATTTTGATACCACCCCATACGCTTGGCTTGCTAATTTGTGAAATGGATCTTATGAATTTTTCAGGGAGATTCATAGCTTCAATCGGGCTGCTTAAGTGGGCGACCGTATCAGTGAGCAGCCTTTCTCTCTCCCCTCAAAAATCACACACTATTTGAGGAGACAGGATTTAAGCTGACTGTAAGAGCGGAGCACTGCTTTGATGGAGGGCCGCTAAAGGTGTTTCTGTGTTAACAGAGGAAATCTTGCTACCTAATGTATCTGAGACACGCGGTTACACTAAACTTCAGCGTCTCTCCTGCACTTTTCCGTGGATTTAGATGACAGGCTGGGGGAGGCGAGGGACCCGGTATTAGAGGAACAAATGTGTTGACTGATACCTATAAGAGTTCTGGGCTTTTAATTGTGTTGCAGCCATGTTCCCCCGGCCTGCCTGTCACATCAGATCTATTGCTGCGTAGACACACAGAGACACTTTTGTTCTTTCTTCTCCGCCAGGAACCCTTTGAGTGCTTTTGTGCTGTTAGACAAAATGTTTAAAGTTTAAGGAACAGAGCTGCCACCATGCATGCCAGCTGGGAATGAGTTTGACACAAATAATAATAATAATAATAATAATAATAATAATAATAATAATAATAATAAGTTACAAGAACCATATATGAGTGGGTTTATTTGTACATAAAGAACCACTTTACCACCATCATTCTTTCCTTCAAGCAATGCTCTCCAGAAGGAATCAACCATCTGCAATGGTGTCGTGTCAGACTGTCATGTGAGAATGGCAGTGGGTCATCTTCAGTAATGAGTCCAGCTTGTCCTGGCGGAGACAACCAATGAAACCACGTGTGGAGGCACTGTGGTCAGTGCCAAGTTCAATGCTTTGTTGTCACACTTCAGACGTCTAGAAGGGCTGGTGTCATAATGTGGCACGATGCCCATTCTAAAAATTAGACCGTTTCTGCAATGGCATCCCACAGATGTTCAATCTGGGATAGGTCTGGCGATGTGACTGACCACGGCATAGTATCTGTGGCAGCAGTGTTCAGAAATGGTAGAACCACTGGATGCAGAACCTCATTTGCATAACATTGGTCTGTTAAAGTGTCTGTAATGAAGATTAAAGGTGATCTGGCGTCGTACGAAATTGCTCCCACACCATGACAATAGGCTCTCTGGACGTGTCATGTGTGAGAACAAACCATTGATCTTGGCGCTGACCACGGTGCCTCTACACATGGTTGTCTCCATGAAGACAAAAGTGGGTCTCATCACTGAAGATGACCTGCTGCTAGAGACACCGCGCAGTTGTGGATTCCTTCTGGATGCAATTTTGTTTTGATGATGAATGTAAAAAAATATATTTTGGAGGATTTTTTGGGTCACTGTTGGTAAATAATACTAATAATAATTCTAAATAATACTACAAAGAGTGGCATTATTGGTGCCAGTATGTTCACGTTCATCTGCTCCACAGAGTACTATTCTACTGGCAGTGCATCTCAACAGGGACTAAATACAGGGTGTGTGCATTTCCACATCTGTGTCAGCAATGTGAACCACTTTAAGTAGCTGAATACATTCATGAGTCCACAAACAAGCCTGGTTCTGGACTACAAAGCATTATAAATGGAGATTCTCCATGGAGATGAACATGACGTCCAGTGCTAAGCTTAATCCCTGTCCAGGAAAACCAACCTGTAGTTTATCTTTGATCTAAATAAAAAAATGAACACTCTAAGAATTAGACCAAATTAGAAACGTGTAAAACATCTTCATAAATTAATAATTTATTATCATTTACATTTATGGCCTTTGGCAGATGCTCTTATCCGGATCTCCCCGAACCTTCCTGCACCAGAGTTGATCAGATCATTGTAATCTGTGTCACGCCGATATTCCTTTTCTTTCCTGTGTGACAGCAAGCAGCCGGTCAGGGTCAGTGATACGTAATGCTAAATGAAGCAAGTAAAGATGTCTTTAGATGTGAGGCGACCTGGCTGGCCCTTCTCTTAGTGAGGTTCTGCGGGCTGGCTGCACTGCATGGGGGCCGCTGGCCCCGTGGTGAGGGGGCTAATGGAAAAGCTTTCACAGCGGCAAGCTGAAGGAAAACCGTCAGCTCACATTTGGCCTGTGTGCGTGCTCTGATGGCCCTCAGTTGCAGACATTTCAATGGGGTCTGGCCCATTCCCCATTCAGGGCCCCCCCCCAACTCCACCATCCCCCACTCACAGGCACTCTTCATCTTTGAACACATAAATGCAAGCCCCACCACCCCAAAAACGGGCTCTTCAGAGTGTGTGTAAGGAGTGCAAGGGGTGTCTGGGGACTTGCCTTGTTAAACAGCCCTGAAAACAACAAGCGCTGGTGAAACAAAAGTGTATGTCGTGCGTTGTGGCAAGAGCGCGCCGCTCAGGCTCAGCCGGGACGTCCTGCAGCAGACTGGAAAAACGCTCCTCCCTCCCCAGAGCCTGGGCTGAGGTGTCATGTCAAGCTGGGATGGGCTGCAGAGGAGGGGAGCTGATCACACACACACACACACACACACCATTAACTAGAGCTAGCCTTTTCAGATCAAAAATGAAAGAATTGTCTAGACCATCATTAGATGATTAATCTGTCTTATTTAAACCTCAGACATTTGTTTGGTTTACTCTTGATTGTTGAAGTGAGCAGGATCTCCATGGTGAGATCCATAGAGCTATCTGAGGAAAAAGGTAGTAGATGCAGATGATCCAGGAAAGATCCAGAATCTAAAGGTCTAAAAAGATCCCAAAACAGTGAGAAATCAGCCGTTCCACTGTCCAGAAAATCATTTACAAACAGAGAACATTCAAAACAATTGCCAAAATGGTCAGGTCAGGCCATCCTAGTAAGTTCAGCCCAAGAGCAGAACCACGAAATACATGAAGAAGTCTCCAACAATCCTATAATGTCATTACGAGGCCTACAAGTTGCTCTCACCAAAGCTGTCCAGCTTCTAGCACCAGAAAGAGACCAAACAAAGTTTAATGTTCATGGGAGGAAACTCTTACTTTCAAAAGAACATTAGAGCAAGACTAACGTTCTCCAGAGAACATCTAGACAAAGAGCAGGACTTCTGGAACAATGTGCTTTGGACAGAGGAACCCAAAGCTGAATTATTTGGACACAGTAACAGAAGACATGTTTGGAGCAAACCAAACACAGCATTTGAGCACAAGAACGTCATACCAGCTGTGAAGCATGGTGGTGGAAGAAGGGTGTGGAGATCTCTCCATCATAGAAACCACTATGATATATTTATTGTATCAGAGGCGGTTTGAGGAGAATGGAAGAGCGTCTGTACAAAGACTGACGCTGAAACGTCACAGAGCTGAAAGAATTGTGGATGGAGGAGACTCAATCAATCACCGCTGTCTCTCAGTGATGTTCATGGGGTGTCCTGTAGCAACTCAATCAGTGAAATCAGTGAAAGTCCAGTATTTGGTCTTTGGTCAGTCTATGATATCCAGCTGAAACTTATTCCACAAACTGAAAAAGCCTCCCTTGTCCCTCCAAACCATGTCACCCTTTTCTCTTCTCCCATTCTTTCTCCTTTTCTTTCCAAATATCATGAATAATTTGTGGCTCCGCGCTGCTGCCTGATGACAGCTGTGCAGTAGTCTTGCAGTCTATTTTTCAGATCAGGTAAATAATGAATAAAGCAGCACAACAAAAGAACACGTCCTACCTGAGCCCTGCCTCACTCACACCATATATGTTTGGGCCAATAAAAGAAGGGGACGTACCCCTACATACCTGCTGATGAGCTTCACGGTTTGATAAACAAGGCCATTTTCTTATAAACAATGTGCTGTAGCCCATTTTTGATTGTGCGTCCTGCAAGAGTGATCTGCTGGCAGCACTTTTATTTGTGAATGTTCTCTGACAGTTGTCCCATCTGCTGCTGTCCGAATCTAAGGACAGTCTCCAGTTTTGTTCTATTTACTCTAAAGCATTCAGAAGTTCTCTGTTGTACATAGGGCATCACAGAGGGGCACCAGGGGCATGGTGGACTTGCATACCCAGGGCCCTGCATCCCAAAGGACCAGTAAAGATTTTTCTGTCTCTCGTCTATCTAAAGGATCATTTGTAGGACGAAAACACAGATTTGTAAATATGTAAATAGGCCACATATGTGTATTTTTTAGTCCAAACCAAAATCACATGACATATGGGGAGCTTCGGTCTTCATTATAAGCACTTTGAGAGCCCAATGTTATGTTAGCAAAACTTTGCTGAAGACGATTCCAACAGGACGACGCTCGTCCGCATACTGCCGCTGTCTCCAGATGTTGTCTGTACAGATGCTACGCCGTGGTCAGTCTCATCTCCAGACCTGTCCCTGATCATCACAGGACACCATTATGAACCTCTACACCTCCATGCAGAGACGTCCGGCATGTTGCGTTTAACCCGACGCCGTACTGAGAGACACCACTTCTGTATGAGTAGATCAATAAATATTGATCAGATCAGACTACAGTTATCATCAGTTATTGATCCTGATCACCTTCATCTTCCTTCACAACATCACGGTATTAATGATGAAATGCTACCTCAGATGACAGCTTGGGAACACACACACCTTTCTAAAGTGGGAGGTGTTATCTTATGAGTTAGGTTGAACAAGGCCGCATGAACTACTGGAGATTGAGCAAGGCAGGATTGTGGGTATTAGATAGAGTTAACATTTCTTGATCCACAGTGTCCTGTAAGGAATATTCCATACCAGGAATATGTCATAGAAGGCATTACCACCCACAGTGGACAGCACAGCGGTTGGTGAAGATTGTGACCACCAGTTCAAGCGGTTCACATCCACCTCTCTCTGTTTTTGCCTTCTCGTCTGAAGCTCATCATTTACCAAATATCATTCCCTCCAGGCTGCTTCAGGTCAGAGATTTTGCGTAATGTTGTTCATCAGCACCGTTATTTAACTTTGCTTCAGGGCCACCGAAAGAGAATAACAGGATTCACGCCTTTTTAACAGCTTTAACTCTTTATGATGTCGGCAGGATTTGAAAAAACCTGTGGAGTCTTCAGTGGTGAGTTATCTCAGACACCAAAGCACAACATTAGATGCCCTCTTCATTTTTTATGTGCTGCTGATATCAATTATAGATGACCTTAAACCACAGAAAAGCAGGACGCTCTGGTTCACACAGCACAATGCACTAGAATTACGAGGCATTATTAATGCTTCTAACTACTCTTAAACTGGATTCAGCGCGTGTGTGTGTGTGTGTGTGTGTTCGGTGTGTGCAGTGCTCTGATTACTCGACCACTCCTATCGATTGGGCCTTTAGCAGGACATTTCTATTCATATTTGATATGCCTGCAGGCTGTGGGGTAACGGTTTTAAAAACCTGACCGACCTGCCCATCCTAATAGCACACTTGAAACCCTTTTCCTTTTGAGTGAGCTACACGGGATTGGAGCAGCTGAGCCGTGTACTGACCCGTGTACAGACATTGCAATCCCAGCTCCGCTCTGGGTCAGGAATAAAGCACGACCCTGTTACTCTACACTACACTGTGTGCAGGCCTTGCGTGTGTGTGTGTGTGGTTTGTTTTGTTTTTCTTGAAAAATTCAATCTCGGAATATTACACAATGACTTTTGGACGGATAGGAAACGAGTATATTTACAAAGGAGGTGATTTTCTGTTGATTTTGTTGGATTTTTGAGCTTTTCATAAGGAGAACATCACCTTGCATGCCTCCCTCACCTGATTTCTCCAGACCCTCCTTCATATAATAAAGAATAATTATTTTATCGTTTGTGTTATTTCCTATTTTGATGCTTTCCTCAGAAAATGTGAAGGTTTTTGAAACCATTAAAAAAATTTTTTGTAGGAAATCAATTCTTCTGCTGCATCGACATAATCTCAAAGATTCATCTGAGCGCTTATTTTTCGTGTTCCTCCCACCTAGCTTTATTTCACCGAACTGCAAGGTTGAAGCAACCTTCATGATAATAAAGACGTTGTGTAAATGGAACAAATTAATATTAAATGGAATCGATCACTAAAACCGAAACTACATTCGGAGCTTCTTCAGCAGTGAGTCCTCCTTGCTTCAGCTCCCTTGCTTCAGGCTTTGCCGGGTGAACAACAGGGAGATGTCTGCATGCTCTTCTTCTGCTCAATCTAATCTTCTGGGCTTTAAAATATTCACTGTTTAGTGTTGAAGAAAGATTTAGATGCAGGAAGGCATTAAAAAGGCACCGAGTCAGTGATTTCAACCAGGCTGGAGAAACCAGAGATACAGAAAACACACATCTGACATAAAAACTAACATTTTTGCTTTTAGTTTTGGTCAGAGTTGAGATAATGGTACCAAACTGGGCTGCAGATGATGTTGTTTAGTTGGGTTTAGTTGTCCTTTCCTTAGATTTCTTGTGTAACTTGAATACATTGTTCCTTTCATTTCTATTAACAGGTGAGATGCTTGAGTGTTTGGTCTATAAATAAAAGCTTCAAGCCTCATTACTGTCATCCTATAGCAGCTTCTCCAGGTGGCCTCCACTAGACATCTGTCGCACGTCTACTTTCAGAGCACCAGGTTGTTTCCTTCATGTTGGACAGGGTGACCCGCAGCTGATGAAATGGACCAGTTCTGAATAAGAGGCTGAACAGAGCTTTTATTGTTTCCAGAGGCAGGTCGGCCTGTGAGGAAGAGGCAGAGAGTCGGTCTGGTTTAACACACTCAGTTCTATAGGATCCTATAACGCCTTAGATCCAGTGATCTTTAAGGCCTTTATGCATAAGAGCGTCAATATTCCAGCTGCTCAGGAGAAACATCTAACACAGAACGTGGCTTCAGATCCAATATATAAAAGAAATAACACCTCTTTGTGTTTGTTTGTTGGTTGTTGTTTGTGGTTATAAAATGAACTGAACTGACACTGAACCTCAGTGGTGTTTATGACAACTGGCTTTTTTTTTCTTTTAAATGTCCAGTAGAAATGAACTGGTTTTTGTGTCTAGCTGTTTTCAGAGTTGCAAAGAGAGAGAGAGAGAGAGAGAGACTCAGAGAGAGAGAGAGAGAGAGAGAGAGAGACTCAGAGAGAGAGAGAGAGAGAGAGAGAGACTCAGAGAGAGAGAGAGAGAGAGAGAGAGAGACTCAGAGAGAGAGACTCAGAGAGAGAGAGAGAGAGAGAGAGAGAGAGACTCAAGAGAGAGAGAGACTCAGAGATAGAGAGAGACTCAGAGAGAGAGAGAGACTTAGAGAGGAAAAGAAGAGAAAGAGAGACTCAGAGAGAGAGAGAGACTCAGAGAGAGAAAGAGAGAGAGAGACTCAGAAGAGAGAGAAAGAGAGACTCAGAGAGAGAGACCCAGAGAGAGAGAGACTCAGAGAGGAAAAGAAGAGAGAGAGAAGCTCAGAGGAGACTGAGTGGTCTCCTCTTTCTTTATACTCGTTGTGTTTCCGGTCAGTGAGAAACAGTGGTTGAAAACACACACTCAACCTTTTATTCCGAAAAAGCTTTATAATAAAATTATGTTATAAATCATATTATAATTTTATAATAATAATAATAATAATAATAATAATAATAATAATAATAATATGTTTATTTAACGTTTATTTTTATTCTGTTCGTTTAAACGATAAAATCTGGTGCGCGTTCGCTCTCGCTTTTACACTTACCTTCAGACTCGCGTCCGCGCTGCAGCCTCATTAAACATAATGAGATATTATTATTATTATTATTATTATTATTATTATTATTATTTATTATTATTATTATTATTATTATTATTATTATATTATTATTATTATATTATTATTATTATTGTTATTATATTATTATTATTATTATTATTATTATTGTTATTATTATATTATCATTATTATTATTGTTGTTATTATTATTGTTATTATTATTGTTATTATTATATTATTATTATTATTATTATTGTATTATATTATCATTATTATTATTATTGTATTATATTATCATTATTATTATTAGTAGTAGTAGTAGTAGTATTGTATTATTATTATTATTATTATTATTATTATATTATTATTACTGTTTTATTATTAGTAATAGTATTTTATTATTGTTTTTGTTGTTGTTGTTACATAAATGTTGTTGTTATTATTGTTGTTGTTGTTGTTGTTACATTAATGTTATTATTATTATTGTTGTTGTTGTTGTTATTCATATTTTTTTTATTATTATTATTATTATTATTACTGTTTTATTATTAGTAATAGTAGTAATAGTATTTTATTATTGTTTTTGTTATTGTTGTTGTTATTACATTAATATTATTATTGTTGTCGTTATTGTTGCTGTTCAGTAAATTAAATCTACCTGTAAAGGTGCTGAAGCAGAGATATGTTTTATTAATATCTGTATAATAAACACAGTAAACTCATCTCTGCGATATGAAACAGTCGGAGAGCAGATCTGTGATCGGTTTCTAATAGATTGAGACCATTTCTGACACTGTTTCCTTTTTTTTACTGTAAGTGTAGATTATTATAATTTGTTTACATGTTTGTTCAGCTGCTTGTTTATTTGTTTATTGGTATTTGCTGTTTCTTTGTTACTGAATATAAAAACGGACAGAAAACAATAACGAAGTTTAGTCATTTTATTCAAACCACTTTCATCAATAAATAGCTTTTTACTGTTTCAAAACAAACAATGAACAATTTATACACATTTACTCTGGACGTGTTCTGTAGACCACCCTAAACACAGACCACTGCAGACCACCTGCAGACCACCTTCTCCATAAACACACACCGCTGCAGACCACCTTCTCCATAAACACACACCACTGCAGGCCACCTTCTCCTTAAACACAGACCGCTGCAGACCACCTTCTCCATAAACACAGACCCCTGCTGACCACCTTTTCCTTAAACACAGACCACTGCAGACCACCTTTTCCTTAAACACAGACCACCTTCTCCATAAACACAGACCACTGCTGACCACCTTCTCCATAAACACAGACCACTGCTGACCACCTTCTCCTTAAACACAGACCAGTGCAGACCACCTTCTCCTTAAACACAGGCCACCTTCTCCATAAACACAGACCGCTGCTGACCACCTTCTCCTTAAACACAGACCACTGCTGACCACCTTCTCCATAAACACAGACCACTTGTGTGCAAATCTCATTATAAACAGAAGAAAAATATAAAAACAGAAACAGACTTTGTTTGGGCAGGAGAGAGAAGTGGGTGGAAAGTGTTTGACCACTGTCCAGATCAGTTAAGTTTCTGTCTTCCCCAAACAGAGGAATCAGGTATGTGTGTGTTTTGCCCGCAGTGCTCTGCTCTGCGCTGATTTCTGCACCTCAGCTGATCTCTGTCCCTGATAGCACCTCCACCGCTTTATTTTGGTGATAATATTTTGGGTTCAGCCTTCAGGGCTGCACTATAGGGTCACATGCACACACACACACACACACACACACACACACACACACACACACACACACACACACACTTTCACATGCATCCACACCCATATGATACTGCTGGGATTGTGTTAAAAACACACACTGGAGAATTTCTGATGTGAAACTGATCTCAGACTGAAATTCTGTATTTTTAATGAAATTCTAACATGATTTGAACATGAATTCATTCACACACAAAACACTCATCTGTAGCCTCTGGAAAATATGAGGACTGTGCATAAAATAACATTTTTATAGCTTATTTTTCCTCTTATGCATCCGACTCCAAGACATTATCATTGGGACTAAAATTCCTGACGGCGATGAAGGACTATGCTTTATGTGTTCGTATGGTCTAACCTTCGGTTTGGTAGACTCTGGGTTCCTGCCAGACCTGCTGGACCGTTACTGAAGGACAAAATTCACGATTTTCTAATCATTAAAAACAAAAGCATGTATCTGTGGTCAGCAGGAAAGTGGAGCTTCCATCGTCCATCAGAGCAGAGATCAAACAGCTTCTCCACCCACTGTGATTGACCGACTGAGCAGGTGGGTCGTTGATGACCCTCACTTGAGTCCGTGCTGGGTTTCCTTGTGTCTCCGCAGGTCGACCTTGCGCTGGAAGCCCTTCCCGCACAGCTCGCAGGCGAACGGCTTGAAGCCCGTGTGTTTGCGGCTGTGTGTGATCAGATTAGAGCTCTGACTGAAAGCTTTCCCACACACCTGACACTTGTGAGGTTTTTCTCCTGTTCAACAAAACACAAGGAAAACACAAACGTCACGGTTTGGACATTCCCACCCGAATCAGAGGCAGAGTGGGGGAGGACACACTTTATAAATACGCTTTTAATTTGAGGGGCCGGTTGCAGCGGTCAGTACCCAGCCAACATGCTGTGTGGGGTTACATGGGTGAAACCTGGGCAGGGGCTCGGAGGGGGTTTGTACATGTTCTTGGTGGAACCCAGAAGAGCCAACCTCAATCTCACATGGGTCCCCATCTAGGACCCAGTGTGCAGGTAACAACCCGGATAGGGCCTCCTCCTGACATGGCTCCACCACGGAACCCAAGGTTCCCAGTGGGCTACCCACACGAGCCCTACACGAACATGTCATCCGAGTAACAAGTCTGGTAAACCGATTCAAGCTGAAGAAACTGTTCCCAACCGCAATCCATCAAATATATTTATTTACATAAATACATTTCATGAAAGCATTTATTTATTAAATTATTATTGACCACAAATGAATAGCAAAGTTGTAGGACACTTCACTGGCACAAAATTTCTGATGATGACCAAGAGAGGATGACCAAAACATGTCCAGCTTGAACCTGTTCAACCACACAAAAATCTGTGTTACAGTTTATCCCATAACAGGGTGTGGTCTGCTGTCCCCTATACCGGCCCGGCTCACGAACGGCCTGGAAAGTGACCACTGATTACTGTAAAGAGGACTCTGGTGGACTCTGCAGTACCTATTTCCACAGACTCATCTTAAACATTCCTGCTGGACTGAATATGACCTTTCATTTCTTCTTAAATAAAACAGGGCATCGCAGAGGCTGTTTACCTGTGTGGATGAATGTGTGCTTCTTCATATCTGACTTCTGGTGGAACCTTTTGCCGCAGTACTGACATGGGTAAGGCCGCGTGTCCGAGTGGATCAGGAGGTGCGTGGACAAGGTGGAGGACCGTTTGAAGCTTTTCCCGCAGATTTTGCAGTCAAAACTCCTCTCCTGTGTGAAGAGAGATCAGAACCTTAATCAGCTGCTCACCGACAGACTCCCTGGACATCTTCTTTCCATCGAATATCCAAGTCAATCAAGAACCAAACACGGCACACTAAGAAATGTTTTTCTATCACTACTGTAACGTTAGTATATGGTTCCGAAGAGAGCCAAACACTTCAGTAGACAACAGATTGATGAGATAGCTGTAGAGATAGAGGGGCTGGATCTCCTGCATGACTGTGGATCATGTATTGTCATGTCCCGTACCTGTGAGTGGACAGCTCTGTGTTGTTCCAAACTGACGGCGTGGCCAAAGGTTTTCCCACAGATGTCACAAGCAAAGGGTCTCGTACCACTGTGAGACCTCCGGACGTGGACCTCCAGGCCGTGAGGTGTTGAGAACACCTGTGGGGCAGAAAAGTGATTAGGCATGAGTTACACTGCACAAAGGCTGTCGGTGAAGAGACATGGAGAAGCCAAAGAGACACATATCATCCCATCATCCCATCTGAGGGGCTTCATACTCCATAACAGCACTAGTCTGTTCACAATTGTCCAGCTGAACACAGTAACAGGCTGGACAAACACTAGCCAAGCACATCTAAACCCCATCCATCCTGTAGGACATGACGTAAACCATGAGGAGTCCTTACCTTGCTGCATTTAATGCATTTGAAAGCTCCATTCAGCATAAGGCGACTGCACAGCCCAGCCGTGTCGTTCTTCATCTCAGGTCCATCTCTACGGATGTTCCTGTCCACAAAAAGCCCAGGCCCAGTGGTCCGCTCAAACAGAGCTGCAGTGGGTTCATAATGGCTATAGATACCAGCCCCAGGTGGTCCTCTCTCACTGAACAGAGGGGGTTCAGCTACTCTTTCAGTGTAAAAACCTCGCTCTGGGTCCAACGAGTGATGATGGTGGTGGGTGAAGCTCCATGGGTAAGACCCAAAGGGCACAGCGAATGGTCGAGTTTCATCCACACATGGAGAGAAGGATTTCTCAGAGTCTGCTGAGGAGGTAAACAAGACCAAAAGGCAGAGTCAGCACTGACGAATTTGCCGAGGCAGCAGTTTGCTGCAGGCTATACCTGTTCTGTTGGTTAAACGAAGGTTCCTGTGTTTTGGGATCTCAAACGGTGCTTGATTTACACACAGTGCAACAAAAGCAGCCTGTGGTTTTACTGCATTTTTCTAATGACACTAACCACATAACCTCAACAGCAGGTCAGATTTGATCAAAAACTGATACCTTTGTGTCTCGTCAGCTTAGAATTCCCCTGATACTGGTCAGAAAACACTCATACATGCTGGCTCAGTGTACATGGAAATGAATGGAAAGGAAAGCTGCCACGAGAAGACCACCCAGCCTACCTGGAGAAGCTGATGGTGAAGGTGGCCGCCAGAAGTCCTCATAATCTGAAGAGCGGTCACACACACTTCCACCACAGCTGAGAGGAGGAGATCTGGAGCACAGGTCAGCAGGGTCTGGGGATAATGCCCCAGCAGGGTCTGAGTGGCCATCAGGGCAGCCCTCCTCTGGTTCTTCAGCAAGCTTACTGTCTGTTAATATGAGAATGTAGATTGATGAGGATCTACTCTCTGGCTTTGTAACTGTGCAAAGAACTAGTTTGAGTGACATGGAGAAGGATGAAAAACAATCTTTCATTTTTATAAATGATGATGACAACGGGTACATTTTTTACAGTTAATAATTAATTTACAAAACAAATTTGAACAAATAAACAAAAAACAGAATAAAGTTATAAAGTTCAAATTTGAATAGAATAAACAATAAGGTTGAATAAATGTTGAATAAATTAATAAAGCTGTCCATTCGTTTTCTAAAGCATAAAATATCTAAACATTTAAAGATAAAACATTTAAACATTTAAAGATTAAATATCTAAACATTTAAAAACATCTAAACATTTAAAGATTAAATATCTAAACATTTAAAAACATCTAAACATTTAAGGATTAAATATCTAAACATTTAATGATTAAACATCATCTAAATTAATCAAATATAAGCAAAACTATTAAAAGGTATTTATACTCGTTTTTATAGTTTGTAAATCAGTTAAATCTTTTAAAAGTTGGGGGAAAACATTTTTAAAATGTGAATTAAAGGGTTTATCATCAGTTATTTGCAAAAAAAAGGAAATGATGTTCTTTTTTTTTTTTTTTTTACAGCAGGTTTTATTATTATCATCATTTTTATTATTGTAGTATTATTTAGTGTAAATTTAAATATTAGTAGGTTAATAAAGGAAGATGACAGAATCCTGTTTCTGATTATTTGCACTGAACAAAAATGTAAATAATTGTCTTAAACAATGAGAAACAGAGAATCTTGAGTCAGTTTGGACTGAGCATGTATTTTTAAAACAGCAGAATCAGAGACATAAATAATGAAAAACAGAATCAGAGACATTAATGGTGAAAAGCAGAAACAGAGACATTTATGATGAAAAGCAGAAATAGAGACATTAAAGGTGAAAAGCAAAATCAGAGACACATGATTAAAAGCAGAAACAGAGACATTAATAGTGAAGATGCAGAAACAGAGACATTAATGGTGAAGATTCAGAAACAGAGACATTAATGGTGAAGATACAGAAACAGAGACATTAATGGTGAAGATGCAGGCAGGTGTGCAGCTGGATGAAGGCAGATGTGCGCAGGTGTGCAGCTGGATGAAGGCAGATGTGTGTGTAGGTGTGCGTACCTGTGCAGATGTGCGCTATGAGCGCCTCCAGTCTGCTGTACTCCTCCTCCACACTGCGGGGTGTGTGGTAACTGTGCGCTTTCTTACTCTTCACCAGGAACGAGCGCGGCATGCTGTCTGTGTGTGTGTGTGTGTGAGTGTGTGTGTGAGTGTGTGAGTGTGTGTGTCTGCTCTCTGCGCTGAGCTGAAGGCCACTCCGCCTGCGCGCACCTCCTCTATTAAAGCCGCCGGGCTCCGCTGAGCGCACGCGCCGCTGACCGCCCGCCCGCCAGGTGTTTTTACTCCGCCTCTCCAGACAGGTGCTTTAAAGGAGCTGGCCCCGCCCCCTGCCCGCCCTCCTCCTCCTCCCCGCGCTGTGGCTACTGCCCCCAGAGCTGCTGCCCACAGTGGGTGTCCGGCGGGGGCATGAGGGTGATAACGCGCTTTTATCTGCTGCTGCACGAGCGCAGGAAGCACGAGACACACACACACACACACACACACACACACACACACACACACACGCACACACACACAAACACACACAGGGGAAAGTGTGTGATCAGTTGTTTGGACGTTAATAAACATTAAAACCCCACAAAGACACTTCTGTTCACACTCAGACCCAAACAAACCGGATTCAGATCAATTAAATGCAATCAATTACATTTTTTTAAGCCTGTATTTAGTCAGGATTTACAAACTGCAACTCAAATCATTTTTCACTCCAGTAACACAAATAAATCAAACACCAGAGCAAATCTCCTGTTTTCACAGAAGTTAGTGATGTCAGAGGAATTAACCCATTTTTAAAATCACTTTAAATTAATTTTAATTAGAAAAAAGAAAAATCCAACCCAGTCCGTTTACATTTGAGCTCATTTACAGTAAAGACAGATTGCACTGCATCCCAGACTTCATTACATCACGTGTTATAACATTACTATAACAGTGTAATAACATTAAAACCTCACCTGCTTCACCGTCCCTCTAAACAGTCAACAATGAGTAAAGGAAACGGGTTCTATGTAGAACACTCAAAGAACCCTTTGCACGAATAAAGGGTTCCTTGCATCCTGAAAAGGTGCTTGAGACTGATGGGAAATGTGTCGCACGGGGTTTTATATAGTACTGTTCTGAACACTAAGAGAAGTAGAACCCTTTTTGGTGAGGGTTCAGGGTTGGAAATAGAACCATAGAACCAGGTAATGGTTATATAAACGACTCCATCAATGACATCACAGTTTATCCAAATGATCTGTTTATTTGCTTGTTTATTCTAACAGATATTGTTTACAGGTGTTACAATAACAGCCCAGATAAACAGGTTTTCATGTCATTTTCTCTCATTTCTGTGTGTGTGTGTGTGTGTGTGTGTGTGTGTGTGTGTGTGTATATATATATATTTTATATATATATATATATAATTTCTAATTAATATCTTATTAATTATCTTATTAACTGTTCTGATGTCAGAAAGCTTTCCTCTGATGTAATACACAATTATCAAATTATGCAAATTTGAAGTTTCAAATTATTCATTACATGAGATGTTTAGATGCATTTTAGACTCTTAATCTAGAACCCAGAAAGGTTCTATTTCCACAGACACTGTAGTTCTGAGGACTTAAAGGCTCTCAAACCTGCTCAGAATTCAGAGAACCTTATAATTCAGGGGTGATTTCTTCACTCGGTTACACGCTCGTCCATCTTCATCGCCGTTCACTTCAAACACACTGTTTTTGTTTCCTCAAAAGGATCCTAATGAGATAAATCTTTTGTCTTGGAGGTGCTCGTTGTCCACACGCCTGCTGTTTTGAGTTGCCCACTGTGGTGCAACAGAGAGGCCTTGTTCTCCAGGCTGCTGACCCGCGCCGACCCCATGACACCTGCTACGCCCGGGACGGGCTACAACAGGACGGTGCATTCAGCTCTGCTGCACACAGACTGCAGGTAGGCTCGGCAGACTGAGAGTGCACTCACTCACCTGTCGCTCACTGGTGCCAGCAGCAGGTAAGGGTGCGCAGTCGGCTTGGGGTCGCCCACCCTACTGAGCTTGGAGCAACTGCTGAGACGGTGTCAGAAGTATGTGAACCTTTAGGATCAGCAGATCATTTGAAGGTGAAATTAGAGTCAGGTGTTCTCAACCAATGGGAGACAATCAGGCGTGAGTGGGGGTCCGCTTTAATTTAAAGAACAGGGATCTATCAAAGTAGGTTTGTCGTCTACACGTTTGTGGAGAACAAAGGAGGTTCCCGAGGAGCTCATCAGACCAGAAAAGGTTCCAAAACCATCTCCAGAGTTTGGACTCCACCGATCCACAGTCAGACAGATTGTGTACAAATTGAGGACATGCAAGACCATTATTACCCACCCCAGGAGTGCTCCACCACGCCGTTATAGCTGCATCTGGGCCAGAAAGTTTCTAAAGGAAAATATCAGGACATCTGTCCGTGAGCTGAATCTCAAGAGAAGGTGGGTCATGCAGAAAGACAACGACCCAAAGCTCACGAGTCCATCTGGTTTGGAATGGTCCAGTCAAAGTCCTGCCCTTAGAATCCAATAGAAACATTGTGGAAGGACCTGAAGCAGCAGTTCATGGGAGGAAACCCACCAACATAACAGAGCTGAAGCTGGATGTGGAGGAATGGACTCAAATTAGGGCTGATCAACAAATACGGGACAGTCACTGGGGGGCACACCAGATACCGAAAACAAAGGTTCACATACTTTTACCATCACAGATATGTAATATTGAATCATGTTCCTCAAAAAATAAATGAGCAAATGTAATATTTTGTCTCATTTGTTTGATTTGGTTCTTTTTTAGGACTTTTAATGAGGTTTTAACTCCTGTGTTTGTGTAGAAAATGGCCAAATTCAATTTGGTATCATATACATTTGAATTAATAGTCAATTAATGTCCTTAATCTTAAATATATATTTGGAAACACTGCCCAGCACTGCTCACATGCACTTTAGATGTTTTATTAATGAGGAAACGATGCACTTAAATAAAACAGCCCTTCACATCCACTACAGTCTGCAGCCCCGTCACGGTACGACTGCAGACTAATAAAACTGAAGCTGTAACTGTCTGTCCTGCTCCTCACCTCCCCTCCGTCGTCACACCTGACCCGAGATCCAAAACCGAGCTCGGGGTGTGTATCTGGGTGTGTGTTCGAGCAGGAAAACACTAAACAACGCAGGGCCTGAGGAGCAGAATCCACATCACTGCAGAGCTTCTTTTATCAAACATCTCCACACAGCAAACCCAGCCCGATCCGAGCTGCAGCTGCCCTTAACTGAGCTGATAGTGTGAGGCTGTGAGGTGTCGGGGGCAGACGTTGCATCTGAAATGTCTGCATGAAGCCATCGCAGGAAATCAAAGCTCAATGTGCCCTCTGGTGATTACAGGTCTCGGCCCCGGGGCCCTCCAGGCATCCGCTGATAGAGGCTCCATAAAACGCTTCAGCGGCCATTACGCAAAAGCCACAAAAGCAGTAATTAAGCTCCTCAATTCATCAGCAAGGAAATGAGCCCATTGTTCAAGCCGCTTGGAAGCTGGGTGTTCATTCGAATTTCACATTCTGCATTTATTTCTGTAAATGTTTGTTTCTCAGTCTGTTTACGTCATTGCTTTACATGCACTTCCAACACTTTTAAGGTGTTTTTAGTTGAAACAAATTTTTTTTTAAATGCTATTTTCCCTTTTTTTTAATTTTTAAGGCACAGTTTAGTAACCAAAAGGTCATTTATTAAGAGAATTACAGTAGAATTACTGATCAGATCACTTTCTCCCAAACCAGCAGGTTGGATCTAGCATGCAAAAGTTTGAAGTGTCTGAGAAAACGGTCAGGAAATTGTTTATCTGGTCAATGTTTTTATTTCTTTGACCACCAGCATCTATCTTCTAACATAGTTACAAATAAACAGGCAGTGAAATGTAATTTGATGCATTATCTTAAACAGTTTCCAAACATCTCCTCAAAGCAGATTTACACCAGTTACAGTTTCCAGCCAACACCTACCTTATCTAATCAGCCCTTCGTTGCAGCAGACCAGCCGAGCTGCTGGTGGAACCGAACAAATCCACACAGAGAAGATCAAACCTGGGTGTTCCTCTAACGTACACATCAAAAACCACAGCTGCCCGCATGTACATTCATTCTAATGTTAGAAAGACGCTGTTCAGTAACTTCAAACAGCTCTGAAGAGCTTTCATGCAGCACTGTACAAACATGTGAAAAAGTTAGGACACCCCTGAACACCTATGAGTAAGAAGTTTAAGAAGAAAGTAAGAAGTTCTTGTGCGAAAGTTAGAACACCCCCACATTTATTACTATTTCAATTTATTACAATTAATTGATCTCAGAAGTTCTCTGAGATCTTTAGAAAGCTTGTAGATGCAGATGAGTCTGGGAAGGGATTTAAAAAGATCTCAAAACAATTAGAAATCAGCCGTTCCAAGCACAAAAAGCACAATATCCTCAAACCAGCTGTGAAGCATGGTGGTGGGAGTGTGATGGTTTGGAGCTGCTACGCTGCAGCAGGGTGTGGAGATCTCTCCATCATAGAAACCACCATGAGATCTGTATTGTATCAGAGGGGGCTTGAGGAGAATAGAAGACCAGCTGAAACATTACGAATTCTGCGTGGGAAAATCGTTCTTCCACTCGATGTCAGAGACAGTAGATGGTTCTAGGAAACATCTAACTCACATTATATCAGCCAAAGGAGGAGATACCAGTTTTTAGGAGGCCCGAACGTTGTACTCACAGGAAAATTACATTTCTATGAGCGACATTTTGCAAATGTGATTTTGGAAAATGAATTGCTTCTATTTTCTATCAAATTCCAAGAGAAGAACCCTTATTTTAGATCTATTGTTCCTCATATTTACATGATCACTTCAATTGCTCTGAGCCTTTACTGTGAAATTTAGAAACTACTCAAGTGTGAAGACAGTTCTCTCTGTGGACGTGTGTGTAACGGCAAAATCCACCCTCGAAAAGTTCACAACATCCATCATTTGAGATGAAAAAAATCTATGAAATCTCACACACACACACATCTATATCTATATAAATGTGTGTGTATATCTAGCTATATCTATATATGTGTATGTATATGTGTGTATATATATCTATATCTATATATGTGTATGTATATGTATGTGTATCTATATATATATATATATATATATATACACATATACATATATTCATATTCATTATTCATCAATTCAAGTAAATCAAGCCCAGATCAAATCAAATCCAATACATCCTTCACCAAACTGATGTTCATGAGTTATTAAATCATATCTAAACACCACCGAACAGGAAGCACAAATTTTCATTAATCATGACAAACTGCTGGGTCAGATTTTAAGCCTGAGGGCTGCTGGACCGACGGTGAGGAGCTCTCACAGGGTGTCATTTACTGAGTTTCTGATTCTCAGTCTGCAGAGTTCTTTCAGAACCTGTCCATCCAACAGAAATCTCCACACACACACACACAAAGAGCTTACCTTATGTTCTGAAGCCTGGGTGGTCCTGTGCTCACTTCGGCTCGGTCTGCGCACTCTTCAGCCGAGGCACATTTTTGGTGCCTCCAAGCTGCGCGAGATCACTTCCTGCACACGTTCTTTACAACACGTTTCATTCGTGAAGTTCAGAGCAGTTTGATCTGCTTCACAGAGCTCGCCGACAGCCTGGAGAACATGGGCATCATGGGCCACCAAGGTCTACTGATCTACTGTGATATAAACGTGTATCAGGAAGGACATACTGGTAATGAGCCTTCAGGCTGACTTATTTTTGGCATTTCTGCCAGTGACTGGAGACTCATGATAATTCAGAATCAGCAGTTTCATGCAAAAAATGAGACATCAGATGTTCAGATTGGACAGATTTTTGAAGTGATAATTCCACCCCATCACTTGCTTCAGTGTGTCTAAACCACAGAACCATACAACCATGATCTAAACCACGGAACTACTGAAATTAGTTAACCCATGACATTTCAACATTCTCAGAAGAAACCGAATCTCTCGCCAGCTCCCAAATCAACGTGATGGTCTGGAATCGGCGACACAAACGAGTCATACGAGAGGTTTCTGTCAAACAGCATTTTTATTGTCCATTGATAAGTCTCATCTATTAACATCATACAGACAGCCTAGGCTTAGTGTTAATGCTCCGTCATAAGCACTTCTACGCCATTACCCTAACCAGCATTACCAGTGAAATTTCCAGAACCTCACAGAACCCTTTTTGCAACCTTCATGCTGACCCTACCGGTGCTGCAGGGGTTTCAGACCACTGGACTCTAGTACAGGTAGCTTTATGACTCCGGTGCATCAAGAACATTATTCATTTCATAAGCTTCTGTTCCTTTTCAGCAGGTGGACCGGCTGCTCTGCTAGTAGGTCGCACTGGTTTCCTGTTATCAGTGCCTTCTCCGCCACTTTTTGGTTTGATCTGTAAGGTGAAGGCCTAAAAGTCGCTCTACGCTTCATCCGTCGCAAGGCACCTTCCACGGATCTACGGTCATTGCTTTACATCGTTACATTCCCAGCGCAGAGTACGGACCACACTGCCTTCAACTTTAGCACAGTA
Source organism: Acestrorhynchus altus (assembly GCA_034509495.1). Classification (NCBI taxonomy): domain Eukaryota; kingdom Metazoa; phylum Chordata; class Actinopteri; order Characiformes; family Acestrorhynchidae; genus Acestrorhynchus; species Acestrorhynchus altus. The sequence continues at coordinate 40,773,177 of CM067504.1, forward strand.
TTTTTCAGTTAATGCAAAATCCCTTGGCTGTCAGACACTCAGTCAAAAGTATTTGGACAGTGAAGTGTGTGGTTTTCGTTCCGCGTGGCAGAAGTCTGGATGTAAAGGATCCAATGTTTATGGTCAAACTCAGACCACCTATTTTTTTTTTTATTGATTTTCGGAGATGTACCAGGAGGCACCAAAAGTATTTGGACAGTTATGCGCATCATTTTCTTTCCGCATTGCGGAACTCCGGTTCTAAGGGGTCCAAGGTTTACGGTCAAATGCAGACCGTCTGTTAATGCTGATCTTAGGAGATGTACCAGGAGGCACCAAAAGTATTTGGACATATTCTAGCGGGAATATATTGTTGCTATACTGCTCCACCAATGCTCTGAAGGTCTTTGCTGGTCTCTCACCATAGAAGGACTGAGGTGTCTTTACACATTAAGCACATATTAAAATAAGGCAAGCCGAAATTAACTCTTAATTCCACCACTAAAAAGAAACCACCGGCGTAGGCAGACGTGTCAAAAGCCACCATACGCAGGAAACAATGCTTGCAGACAGCTTCAGACAAAGTGGTTTATTATTAAACGCGCCAGCAAATCTCAAGTGCAGAACGGCCTGGGTGCAGTTTACTAAAGCTACAGGAGCTTGCTCAGCATTCTGAATGGATGAGACGAAACAATGAGCGACTCTGACATGGTGGAGACGAACAGAACCCATGCAAAGCATTTCTGAGAACCTGGTAGATGTTCTAAGCATTGTGTCATGAGACTGTGTAGCTACCATCAGAACTGACTCACACAAACTGAGCATACGACTGACAGATCCCGACAAAAGAGTGACACACAACCATTGTTTCAAAAACAATGCTGTCCAAATACTTTTGGTGGCTCCAGGTGGACACATGCATTCAGACTGTAGATTGTAGGTGGTGGGTCATTCTCAGCACTAAGACACTGACATGGAGGATCAAACACTGTATGACCGGATCAGACGCAGCAGTGCTGCTGGAGTGTTTAAACCCTGTGTCCACTCACTGTCCACTCTATCAGACACTCCTACCGAGTGTCTCCACCTTGTAGATGTAAAGTCAGAGACAGAAGCTCATCTGTTTCTGCACAGTTTGTGTTGGTCGTCCTCTAGTCCTTCATCAGTGCTCACGGGACGCTGCCCACAGGACGCCTTCGGCTGGACGTTTCTGGTTGGTGGACTGTTCTCGGTCCAGCAGTGACACTGAGGGGTTTAAACACTCCAGCAGCACTGCTGCATCTGATCCACTCGTATCAGCAACACACACTAACACACCACCACCATGTCAGTGTGACTGCAGTGCTGAGAATGACCCACCACCCACATAATAGCTGCTCTGTGGTGGTCCTGTGGTGTTCTGATCATTGAAGATCAGGGTGAAAGGAGGAGAATAAAGTCTGCAGAGAAACAGATGAACTACAGTCTGGAATTATAGAACCACAAAGAGCTCCTGTGTGATGTCCATCCTGGTCTGTTGTAACCTGAAGAGTTGGAGTAGACGAGACAAAAACATTAGGGAGAAAATAAATGTCCAAATACTTTTGGAGCCCTGTGTTTTTGTTTTTTTCTGTGCAAATATGCAACAAATGGTCTGAACATGAGAAATAGCAGAGAAACACATTTAGTAAGCTTTCCCAGAGTCTCTCCGTTTGCTTGCATTCGTTTCTGTGATAGGTTTGAAGCACTTACATGGGACGGGGGTGCACAGAAAAAGAAGGGTAAGACGGACATCGTAACGAAATACCCCAGGCTGTGGTACTTCGGTAAAATCTGAAACGTGCTCTTTTCAAAACATGCTAGAAAATGCCGTGACAAAAGCAAACCCTGACAACCTTCAGGGAACAGAAGAACATCTGTGACGATCTGTCGCGAAAAAGCCCTGTTGGAAATCAATCGCTGGTTACAGTAGTGGGTGTGGTGTTTGCACTGTGCTGCGTCAGAACATCTCCCAAAAAGAAAACGGTGATCATGTCCCTTTCAACTGATTTGTACACTGTACACTGAGGATATGAAGATCGATAGATATGTTTCAAGTCATAATGGAGATGAAAAAAAAAAAGAGAGAGAGAGAGTCAAATACATGTACATATATACATGGATGTGGGTTCCTTCACAGGCCTCTTACACACAAAGCCAACGGTCAACCGAGGTACTGCATGCTGAAGGTTAGAAAGGCTTCGCTCGTTATTGGTGGTTGATATGACACTTTCAACGTTGATGTGAGACTCTTTACAATGTTCCTATAAAGGATAGTGTTCCTTAATTCAGTACGGTTCCCTCAAAAGTGATGGGAACCCATGAACGCACTCCACGGGATTGCGATGGCGGCTCGTTTTAAAACCGAAAACAATGAAAACAATGATTAAAAAATAAAAACTGGCATAAAACATCACGATCGCGTCGTCGTGGCTCGACTGAAGCCGGGCTAATGAAACCACATACCCTCACACAGGAAGGGTCTTCTGTATTGGTTCCAGTCCAGTGTGGCCCCAGAGGGCCCGAAGGGTCGCGCCGATTCCCGCTGCAATCCTACAGTTCCGACGTGAACATCTGACTCATTTTGGCAAAAACAAAATGGGTAAGGCAGACGTGAACGAAAATCGAAGACCCCGGCTGGTGGGATCTGGTGTCGTGAAGGTCGACTCAGGACTGTAAATGGGGTTGGTAGCAGTTTTGGATCTGGATATAAAGATGAGCTCTCAGGTGTCATGTCCCCTCGCAGACTTCCAGGGGCAGTCTGTTATGGTAGTGTTGGTGGTCACACAGTGGTGGTCTTATGGCTGCTGTTAGAGGGCACCGTAAGCCTCAGACCCTCTCCATCTTCATCCCCCTCGCTGTCTGTGTCCTCCAGCTGGGGGTGGAGTGTAATCCGTCCGGTGCCTGGACAGGAGCTCAGGTGGGATGGGAGCTTCATCCCTTCTTCGTCCGACGACTGGTAGGACTCATCGTCCCCACCGTAGTGGTTGACGATGTGAATCGCATCAAAATTGGTCTTGCTGGGTAAGCCCCTCTGCCCTTTTAAACAGCGAATCTGTGAACAGAAGACATGGCAGATGGAAGCGTGTCACTCAGATGGAAACGTGTCACGTGCACTACAGACATTATCCAGCATTCATGCACTGAAGCCCACCACTGCCAATCCCGTCAGGTAAAGAACACACCAGTCTCAACTTCCTGCATGTCCAAGCAGGAGAGAACATGGACACTCTCTTAGACCTGTAGATCTGATGGAAGACCTGGACAAACCAGAGCTAAATCTCAATGTGGTCTACAACGATCAAGAACGATCTTCATGAGACGGGTGTGATCCTTACCTTAAAGGACCAAAGCTGTTAAGATATAATGCAATGAAATATTTTTTTTTCCAGGTGAGCTCATCAGGTTGCTTCATCATGAGGCTGAGAGATTCTAAATTTAGTGTCTCCTAATCTTCTCACATTTATGTATGAGCATTGCTGCCAGGATTTGATTGCATTCAGTGACAGGGGTGTTTGTGAAATCAGCATGTTGGGGATCAGGTGGGGTGGTGATCGTCCATCATTCCAGAGAACACAGTTCCACTGCTCCACAGCTCAGTGCTGGGGGGCTTCATACCCCTCTTACCCACACCTGGCATTGGCCATGGTGCCAACAGGTTCATGTTTGTTTATCTGCCCTAGAGAGTCCAATTTTAATGGCAGTACTACTTCTCTAAAGGGACTGGTCAAGCTGTGTGTGCATTTGCACATCTGTGTCAGCAATGGGTGCAGCTTAAAGTAGCTGAATGCATGCATTAGTAGGGGTGTCATGTAGTGTACATTGGTGCTTCAAAATCCTTGTAGCCACTGAAAGTTCATCTGGGTTTGTTCAGACTGCGTTCTCAGGACACAGGCCTATTGACCGTCCCTAAAATCAAAAAGAACACTGTTGGGGGTCGAGCCTTCTCCTTTAAAGCCCCCCAGCTCTGGAACAGCCTTCCTCCTACTGTTCGGGACTCAGACACTCTCTCCGTCTTTAAATCACGCCTGAAAACATTTCTCTTTTCGCACTTTTAAGGGGGCACTAATCTCTCTCCCTCTCTCCCCCCCATGTCCTGAGCTGCCCGAGACACCTGCAGATACCGGCCCACTCATCCACCTACATCCTACTATCAACTTCCAGACCTGGCTATCCCACCTGCATGGATCTCATTTTTCACTACTCAATCATGCATACCTGTAGCACTACTATCTCTGCCAATCTTTACTTATCCTCTCTCCATTTTTATTTTTTATTTTATTTATTTTCCCTTCATTATATTTTTTTTCTTTCTTTCCCATTTTTCCATTGTGCCTTTGTTATCTGCTCTCCGGTGTCGACCAGAGGAGGATGGGTTCCTCTCTTGAGCCTTGGTTCCTCTCAAGGTTTCTTCCTCCTAACTGAGGGAGTTTTTCCTGCCACTGTTTGCCTGCTGGCTGCTCATTTGAGGCTTGGACCCGGATCTGTGTAAAGCTGCTTTGTGACAACGTTCTGTTGTAAAAAGCGCTATATAAATAAAATTTGATTTGATTTGATTTGATGTCAATTTCACAGAACCGTACGTCTGCTGTGATTAGATCAGGTGCTATAAAGCAGTGTTTCCCAACCCTGCTCCTGGACGCACACCTGCCCTACACATTTCAGCTTTAACACACCCCTTGCAGCTCTGAAGGGCTTGTGAATGATCTGATTGGTTGAATCAGGTGTGTGGGGACCAGGGTGGGAAACCCTGTTATAAAGCACTATGTGACATGCTGGGAGCACATCAGCCCGACTCTCCATCATAACAGCACTAAATTGCAAGACATGCTGCAATTTAACGACAGTGTATGTTTCCATTTTGGGACAGGACCTTGTCTTGTCCCTACAGTGATTATGATGTGGACATGGAGGACGAAAAGCTATACACTCATAGTCAAAACAATAGTTGCACCCAAAAGGACGTGTGGGATTGCAGTGCTGTTGGAAGATAAAGGTGATCAGGAAGAATAAATGCCAAAAATGTCCACTGATCTGATCAATATTTATTGATCTACACGTAGAGAAGTAGATGAGACCGACCACGGCATAGTATCTGTGTCTTGAGACGGCAGCAGTGTGTGGACGAGCGTCCTCCTGTTGGAACAGAGCGCCGGAGTGTGTGTTCAGAAAAGGTACAACCACTGGTTGCAGGACCTCATTAACGTAACGCTGGTCTGTCAAAGTGTCTGTAATGAAGATCAAAGAAGATCTGGCATCGTATGAAATTGCACCCTCACCACGACACCAGACCTTCTGGATGTTTGATGCATGAAAACAAACTCATCTTGAAGACACAGATACTACGCCGTGGTCGGTCTCATCTCCAGACCTGTCCCTGACTGTAAATGTGTGGATGCTATTGGACGCTCTATCAACACTCCACCCCTAAAACACCATCAGCAGAACTGAGTGAGAACATTCAAGCTGCATGGGATGGATCATCACAGGACACCATTAGGAACCTCTACACCTCCATGCAGAGACGCCGTACTGAGAGACACCAGTTCTGTATTGTTCTATATTGCTATTGTTCCTGGTAATCCTCATCCTCCTTCCCAATTTGTCCAACTATTTTTTGACCAAGAGTGTATCTGCAAAGACAGATAAAGGTGTTCAAATAAAAAAAGCAGGACATTATCTGGACTTAATATTGGAGCAAACATGCACATTCAAGGATAATAAAAGCACAATGAGATGCAACTGAAAACCAGACGAGGGGGAAACGTGGGTTTGAAGATCTTTTCTGTGGGGAGTCAATCGACAGACGCTTAAAATACACACACAGACATACTTACCTGGAACACACTGCCTCACCAAGACAGACATGTAGGAAGAGAGGTATGCATGGGTATTTCAAAGCAACCGCAGCACACAAACACCTCGTGTGTGGCCTTACACACAAGTCATCATACTACCTCTACTGAATGCATGATGAGGAGGTGAAGCTGGAGATCAATTTAAAAACTGTTGGTGCATTTAGAGAAACGTACAGCGAAAGTCAAAGAAAGGGGGATAGAGAGAGAGAGAGAGAGAGAGAGAGAGAATAAGAGTGACAGAGAGAGAGAAGATGAATAAACCGGAAACCAGCAAAACAACACCAGAGGCCTCGTGCGACAGCTTATAAGTTGGTGGTGTTGAGAGATTAGTAGGTGTATGGTTTCACTCAGTGCAAATATGGTTGATAGGAAACCTCTCGCACTTTAGCAGCTACGTGATTTAAATAGCAACCAGCAGCAGCAGCAGCAGCAGCAGCAGGCTTTTTACCCACCTTCATAACCTGCACAGAGACGACTGCTTTCACTATCGCAGCTCAACACCGAAACATTAGCTACAACATCATTATTACACCTAAATCACTAGATCTGTGACAGGGATTGTGAAAATTTGCACGTGATTTAATGAAAGCAATAAGCTCCACGAGCCCGTGCTTTATTACGGTGCTAAACCTCGTTCAACAAACGTTCAACTCATAAAGGTTTATTTACTAAATCACCCACAACGAACGATTTTTCCGCCACACAGCCTAGTGCGTTTACGGTTGCTAGGCAACGTGAAAGCAAAACTTGAGCTATAATGTGGCTCCGCCTCTCCATGAAACCATGGACAAACGTTTGTCCTCTTTCTAAAGATGCTGCATGCAATGCACGGATAACCGAGCAGTTCTCCCAGTTATCGCGACGACTTTTCGGTTACTCGGTTCGAACAAGATCATCTAAATTTGAATTTAAATGGAACTCAGATGTTGTGAGGTGTTCTGAGCTCGGCCAGGCACCGCCTCCAATCAGAACCTCTTATCGAGTCTACTCTCTGAAATTCGTTCAACAAAATTCAGCACCGAGTCTTTTAGAGGCATCAACAACGGACAGAAGCTCAGACTGTGCTGCAGAAACAACATGCCAGCACACACCCACGACTGATCTGAAGCCCACCGATGTACGAGAACATGATTATGGAGATTAAATCACCACTGCGGTGAATGAACTCTGTCATCAGATGAGAGGCGAGTGCACAGATACCCTGCACTCAACACCTGTATTAGCAATTCTCTCACTCACGCTCACTGACTCACTCTCAGAACCACACTCTCGCACTCTTGCCCATTCTCTCTGGATTTTGTCCCGTGACTTTTCAGTGCTGGGAAACACCAAGGTGGTCTATGCCCAGCCCAAGTGCCTACAAACATATGGACATAAAAATAAAAACTAAAAAATGATAAAATTCAAGTAAATGATGGACACGTTACGTTCTCCACGGAAAACAACACCATGATGCCAGCTTTACCACCCTGCTGAACAGCACTGACTCCAAAACATAAAGGAGGCTTTGATCTTGGAATGATGCCAAAGAAGAACCACTTTTGGTTTCATAAAGAACCAAGTTTGCAAAATACATGCGAGAACGAATCTTTAAAGATCTAAGGTTCTTCACGAATAAGGGTTTCCAGCTCCGTGTGACGCACAGCACTAAAGGAAAGCTCCTCGAGTTCTCGAAAGAGAAGATAACCAGGCCGTCCCAGTTGTTTCACTCCTGTTAAAGGGGAAGAAAGATTTCGGCCCATTTTCTACAGTTCCTCACTTTCTAACCCCCACGCCACAGCGTTTAAATCAGTCACGTTGGCCCAGGCATCCCAGCCGCAGAACCTACCGGCGCTGAGGCAAGATTGAAGGTGAAGAGGAAACGAGTAGCTTTCTGGGGAGAAACTGCCTCGCTGCACTCTGTTGATAGGGTCTTGGGAGGAACCATGTGAATGATTTAGTATACTGCAGTTTAACCGCAAGCCACCAAGCTTTTGTTTTGTTTTTTTCATGAAGGGTTAAAAATCTGACAATATCCTCCCTTTTCCATGTAAATCAATGAAGCAGTTTCTGTTTTCTGTTCTCGGGTCAAACCGCTCGTATCCAAGCTGGGGTTGCGTGCTGTGTTTATGCCGCGGCGGCTTCAAAGGCGAGAAAAGAAAACAAAAACAAACACGATCATACAGACGCAGAATCATTTTTACCTTTAACGTTCCCGAGAAAAGAACTGACGTTTATAGTCATTAATACGACATTTTTTGACTTTCTTTGCCTTACTGATGAACATCTGCTCTGACCTTCGCTTCCCCATTTCACTGGAGTATTAAGAGCGTATTAAACGGACACCACCTCACTTCTGTTCCAGCGCTGATAAGTGCTTTCAACATTTCACTAAAACCTGCACACAAATCTGTGATGCAGCTCCGCGATTGCACAAATATCTCACCACAATGTCAAAAGTGCTCGGTGCAACGGGGGGGTGAAAGGAAAACAAACAAGTCAAGCCGTGGGTCATGCTTTAACACATGACCCTCCTTCGAATGCCAAACATCTTCAAAACAACGGTTTCACCGATTAAAAAACAAAAACTTCCCCGGCTTTAATGACGGCAGCTGAGTTTGTACGAAAACTACAGATTCATACTTCAAAACATGCAAATTATCAAACGCAACCATTTCATACTGGAGTCTGAAAACCCAACTCCAACGCAGCACTAACCACAAACAACATGTAGGCGGCAAAATGTACCATTCCTTAATTCTTGTCACGCTACCCTCAGAAAACGGGCATCACAGAGCTCTGCAACATGCAAATGAAGCTCCGAAATCACCACCAACCTGCAGCAAAGCTTTTTCAGTCAAACCAACGATTCCCTGTTTTGTCGAGATATCAGCAGGTAGATCACAAAAAGAAAACCCCGAAACATACACGGTCCAAACTGGAGAAAAACCTTGTATCTCCAAAACGGTAACTTCATAACCTTCAAAGAAGCTCAAGGTGAAAAAATGCTCCAAACAATATTTGCACCCAGAAGGACGCGTGAGACCCGACGAGTCGATGAAGTGATGAAGGTCGCGTTTTGGACAGAAAGCTGCCATGCAAACATCTTAATGTTATAAAACCACAATTCTCTAAACATCATGAGTCAGCTGGGCTTTGAGGACCATTTCGTTCTTCTAGGCCAAGACTCATCTCCACCGAGGGACGTGGAGAGCATCAGTAAACCCCATGATTAAGGGTTTGAGAAAATAACGAAACATATGAGTGTCGGCTTCTTAACTCAGGATCAGAGTGACCTACAGACGTGATAAATAGATCATAACTAACAACAAGGCCAAACCTGGTGCCATCAACCTGACAAAGGAAATCCAGCTTGGAATCCACTTAGAAAACACACACACACACACACACACACACACACACACACACACACACACACACACACACACACACACACACACACACACACACACACACACACACACACACACACACACACACACACACACACACACACACACACCAGGATCACGACACATTTTATCACCTGACTGTTGCCAACACACAGGCCGATGACAAAAACAGCTCAAGGTCCTGACCTTCTGAAAAGGAAGGAAGAATTAAAGCTCTGAACAGTCACTTCCACATGGGCATGATGACGGTGACAAAGGCATATTCAGTGAAGCTGACCTTCGTGAACTTAACGGTGAACTGTCTCAGCAATAACAACTTCTACCCTCGTAGTAGCCATCTCAGGATGCGTCCAGTATGAAATTTGTTGCCTTTTAAACTGTATATTCTTCCTTAACGTTTGATACGTCAGATGGAAACCCATAACGCTGCTCTTCTTCCAGCGATTCCTGCATGTATCTGCAGTTTCATTTTATTTCCAACAATTGGACAAATACATCTCCTTAAACATCATGAACACGATTATTTCATTTAATAAAATAGTCAAATTGAATCTTTAAAAGCTGTTCCACCTTGAAACAGCACCGATGTAACCTCCTGCAAGCTCTGCACCATTTAAGGTGGAACAGCTCATTCCAAGAGCCAAGCTGGAGAACTTCAGGCTCGCTCACACAGCTGCTTCTGAGGAAACGTTCAAAACTGAACACCAAACGGAATGAAGGACTCCACTGCTGAAGGAACCTTGGTTTAAATACGAGAGTCAGCTCATTTGAGTTATGCAAACACTATAAGGACAAAAGTATTGAGACACCTACTTTGGAAGCTCCTCTATCGCTTCTTCTGCAATCAAGGGTATTAAAAAGAGTTCCTCCTGCTTTTGTTGGAGAAACTGTCTCGACTGTGCAGAAAGAATTTCTACTAGACATTTGCAACATTGCTGTGAGGTGTTACTGAGGTCAGGATGTTGGATGATCACCGCCCCACCTCATCCCCATCTCCCCAACAGTACAGGATGGAGCTCCATCATTCCAGAGAACACAGCTCCACAGCTCAATTCTGGGGGCTGTACATCCCTCAAGCCCACGTCAGGTATTCGATATGGTGCCAATACGTCCGTGTTTGTTTATCTGCTCCAGAGAGTCCTATTCTACTGGCAGTTCTTCCCTACGAGGACTAGACCAGCTGTGCGTAGCTGAAAGCATTCATTAGAAAGGGTGTCCAGGAACATTTGGACACATACTGTGTCCTTTCAGGACGGGAAATTCAGCTGGAGTGGGTCACATGCCCACCTTGCAAGAAAAGCAACATATAAACCTGTGTTAGAGGGGTGTGTACAGGCACGTTTAACGGCCTTAGAGCAGGAAACGGCGTTTTTTACAGGGCGTAGTTAACACTTCTAAACAACACAGCTCAATGAACTCCCAAATCTGTTCAAAGCGCTCAGAAAGCCTATGAGAAAAATGAAGCAAAACCACACAAGACGCTGGAAGATCAAAAACACACAAATACAGTTGGTGTCAAAAAAAGAGAGAAGGCTTTGGGGGTAAAACAGGTAGATCGTAGATGTCAGAGAGGCTGTGGCATCAAAATAGAGCAGGGTTGTTTGTTTCCTTGCCAACAGAAAGGAAAAAGGACACTCCTGTACACGCTTGAAAACGAACGCAGGACCTCAAACTCACCTCATGCTTAAGCTCTGCTATCTGGTCTTTGAGGTCACGGATGTACTGGCTGGAGTCAGTGTTGTTCAGCTGCCCCTTTACTCTCCCTTCTTCCTTCTGAGAAGAGAAACAAAAACGAAACACGGATTCATTCAGGGTACGAACAGGGTCCGTCGTCCTCAAGCCCACCACTCCGGACACGTGTGCTCACCGCCCCCCTAGTGTGTTTATACACTTGTGTGTGTTTCCCTGCGAGGACACATTCCCCCATATGAACTTTTTCAGACTTGCACTTTTTGGTTTGGTTGAATGAGACTCTGATTTGCACCTGAATGAAGATGAAACAACCACACGGAGCCTTCAGACAAAGTGAGTTTTGGTCCAGTTCGAACTGGTGATAATGATCATGGTGAGAACATGACCCGACCTCGATCCGACCCAGTCTTCAGGTGTACCGTGAAGGTCTGTAGTTTAAGCTGGTACGGTGGTCTGATAAACACACAGCGATGTGCAAATGCCATTTCTGCCGTGTCAGAGAGGTCTGACCAATCAGCAGAAAGCAAACCAAACCAATAGGACATTTTACCATCGTCAGCCCAACACAACCGAATGACGGGTGTGAAAACACCCTTAGAGTAAGTGACAGTGTTTTAAGTGTAAAACAGTCATTTTGAGATCAGCCTGTATTGAGACATTTGTGAACTGGTGTCCTTTCAGTGACACGGTTAGATGACCCAGACAAGGTCTGAGTCCCGGAGACAACGTCATTGGCTGTTAATACTTTAGCAAATAATCCATCTGCTCCAGACTGAAATCTGTGGTGAAGTCAGGTAGGAGTGTAGAAGACAACACCAACCAGACGAGCTTCACCCCGGAGTGTCTGATTATACCAGTGGCAGTTGTGACCGTGACTGGGTGTTAATAGTGCAGCGTGTTTTCCCCTCGTTCCTAATGCCTTGGGGAGACGCCTAGCTGCGGCGTTAAACCGACAAGCGTAGAAGCTGCACATGTGCTGTTTACCTTCAACACATCTGCTGGAGCTGGAGTGAAAACACGTACGACCTCAAAATAAAAAGCGTGAAATCCAGTTACGCATCCAGCATCCACCGTTCACCGCTGTGGTGAGAACGATGGAGCATGGATGGAGTGCCAAGGTAGAGAGGTGAGATCACGCACACACACACACACACACACACACACACACACACACACACACACACACACACACACACACACACACACAGGCAGTAGGGAAGAGTGTTTTCAGCTGCTGTGGTCTGCAGTTAGGGCACGGCTTGCAGGCCTCTGATAGGCCAGGGATGAGGGATCTAACGCAGCAGCATTCTTCCAAGAATCTGTGTTTTCTTGAGGTTTTCTCCCCCCACCCCCAAGTGCCAGTGATAAGGCAGAGGCAGTTAGCAGACTTCCTTACGCTCAGCTGCACAAACTTAGCAGGTGGCAGGCTGCGGGCAGGGATGTCAAACGGCTCTAAACTAATGGCTTCCTCAGTCAGGCAACCCAAAAAGTGCTCTGAAGGTCGTTGCTGCAAAGTCCACATGAATGAAATAAACCCGATAACCCGAGGTGACCGGCTTTAGGAGAATACGAGACAGTTCTAGATTGTGGGTGGTCCAAGTTCTTCCAAATAGCTGTGATGTGCACTGAGTAAGAGGACAGAAGCACTTGCACTTATCATAGACCTGAACGTCACATGAGTACTTTGTAGAGCAGAAGAGATATATCAATATTTATATCTGTATCAGGATATAAACAGAGCGGGATACGGGCTGAGCAATATATCGATATTTATATCTGTATCAGAATATAAACAGAGCTGGATACGGGCTGAGCAATATATCGATATTTATATCTGTATCAGAATATAAACAGCTGGATACGGGCTGAGCGATATATCGATATTTATATCTGTATCAGAATATAAACAGCTGGATACGGGCTGAGCGATATATCGATATTTATATCTATATCAGGATATAAACAGAGCAGGATAAGGGCTGAGTGATATATTGATATTTATATCTGTATCGGGATATAAGCAGAGCGGGATACGGGCTGAGCGATATATGGATATTTATATCTATATCGGGATATAAACAGAGCGGGATACGGGCTGAGCGATATATCGATATTTATATCTATATCGGGATATAAACAGAGAGGGAAACTTTGTCTATATCAAGTTTTTAAATAATGTTCTGTTTCAAAATGTGAAAAACGTTGATTCTGCTCCCTTCGCTCTTCTCCACCCCTTGCTCTTAGCTCCACCCCTTGCTCTTAGCTCCACCCCTTGCTCTTAGCTCCACCCCTTGCTCTTAGCTCCTCCTCTACTGAAGATTGAGCTTCAGTATGTTCAAATGGGTGGAGTTATCGAATGGTGATCTACATCAAGTTATGTTTTTTGTCCCTAACACTCAGTCCTATTTCTCTGAACTCTCCTTTCAGACAGAAGGAGCTGAAACATACATAACAGAAATACATTAGGGTGTTTTCACACTTGTCCCGAACACATCAGTCCCCACCCAGAACCAATTCTGAGCTCATTTGAGGGAGGGGCTCGTTTCCGTTGGTTTGCTTTTACACAAAATGTCAATTCCTGAACACATTTTCATGAAAAAGTTGAGCCAATGGCATCTCATTGTGCCTGTGCACTTTCACAAAGACTCAAAAAGCCGCCCTCGCGTGAGAGGAAACTGCTTCTGATGGTCAAGAACAACCTGAGAACCACCAAAGCACTGGTCTGTGATGTGCTGAGAGCTGCTGGAAGACAGCATCGGCGTCTACAGTCTGTACCACCTGTTAAACACGGTGGTGGTAGCAACATGCTCTCAGGCTGCTTAAAAAACGCATAAAGTGGATGGAATAACAAAAAATGAGTGCTTTCGACAGTCGTTCTTCCACATCGTTCTCAAACCATTAGCTAGATGGTCAAAGTGTGGACATAACTGGGTTTTCTAACCGTACAGTGACCCCCAGCCCACATCCAAGGTCATCATTAAGCAAAAGTCCAGACCACAACCCTATAAAAAATAGACGAGATGTGCTTAAAAAGACCAGAATTCACACAGAAATGTACTGATGGCAACCAAAACTATGTGGTCAATACCTTCTAATATAGCAACTACATGATATAACGCAGGATAAAAGCTAGACTTTTACTCTGTGGTAAATTAATTCTAGGTGTAATTTCATTTTGACTGTGCGAATGGTTTTAAAGGGGCCAAATGATTCATACTGACCTGGTGTAACTCAATCACTGACACCTGACCCAGAATCTTTAATTTCTTTATTGATATTACATTCAGTTTCACTGTTTTAAAGTCTAATGATTAAAGCTGCAACAGATGTTGCATCATTTATGTTAAGGTTGGACAAGTCAAAAGGAAACTTTTTTTAACACCATCTTAAACGACAGCTTCCTGTCAATTGTGTAAAAATGAGCTCAGTTGACAGAAGCTCTGCACGGCGAGCATCAGCCCTGCACATGAGTTCCCTTCTTCACCCCCTGAACCTCTGTTTGGGTTTGTTAATCAGCTGATGATTTGAATCAGGTGTGACGGGAGCCCTGAAATCTCTTACATTAAGCCTTTCCCACGATGTGGAAGGGGTTCCGTTCTGGTGTGCAAACCTAAGGTTGAACCGTCCCAGAACCTGAAAGGTTCCTTCACAGCCTGAACCAAAGACCAGTGGGTTTTTCAGCTGGAACCGCTGTGGGCGTGTCTAGTACAGGAGCAAAGAAACACCATTCATCTCGCACGGTGCTACATCTGTAGCAGCAAACACTCGCAGTTTACTGATGCTGCGTAGCGCCCTCTGTTGACGTATTCAGTGACGCATCATCGGTTCCTGCTGAAAAGCACCAACGTTCTTATAAGCCCTGTTCAATAACTAGAGCTCTTTGGTGGAAAAGGCCTGCATGTGCAGGTTGATCATCAGCCCCGCCCCCTCTCTCTGATCAGTCAGAGTCTGTATGCAGGTTGAGCGTCAGCCCCGCCCCCTCTCTCTGATCAGTCACAGTCTGTATGCAGGTTGAGCATCTGCCCCGCCCCCTCTGTCTGCTGGATTACTTTTGATAATTCATCACCCAACGATGAGACCACCATGATAAGGGAAAGCCTCATAGTGTGTCATGATACACGAGTTAGGAAGCCAAGGAAATGGCATGGATTTTGGGTTAAGTTGCACCCATTGCTGACACGGATGTGCAAATGCACACACACACACACAGCTTGTCTAGTCCCTCTAGATAACATGGAACTACTGGCACCAGGCATGGACTAGAGTTGTAGCTGTGCCACAGCTCACTGTGGATGGTGCTCCGTCCAGTTCTTCTGGAATGAGCTGGTGAGTTGTGGCGAAGAGGTGGAGCGGTGATCATCCAACACCCTGCCCTCACTAACAGCCGTTGCTGATAGCAGCGGGGCAGGTAGTGGTGTTCTGTGAACGGTGAAGTACACCGTTTACTGGCCATCATTCACATATCATCATACCTACAGCAGAAAGCAGCCCTGTCTAATTATATCAGTACTTAGAGGGAAAATCCTGTGAGAGGTGTTTGATGCTCTGGATATCCCCCGTTGGCATGGTAACCAACAAACCCTTTCGGTGCCATGACAATATGGTACTGTGTATGCATGCCCGCCAGGCATGCAACACTCAACTCTATCTGCTATATACCATGCAGTGCCAGTGCGTTCACCTCCTGCTTGTGCCCGGGTCTCACTCTTTGTTGGTTTAGTGAGCAGCTAAATCTGTGTCTTACGTTCCACCTTCAGCATGCAAAGCAAAAAATCAGCTTTGATTCCAGCTCAGAAAGTATCTGAACTAGATAGGAAGTGGGTTTGCATATGGCAATGAAGATAACTGAACTGTGGTCTTAGGACAGTCATGCAAGCAGCAGCTTCACCCCCGAGCAAGAGGTGCAAAAAAAAAAAAAAAAAAAAAAAAAAAAAATCAACAACAAAAAAAAAAACAGCTTGTTTTTCGGTCAGCAGAGTGACACAAGCTAGAGTGAGATGCAGTCAGACTACGTGCCGAACACTGTTAGCAACAGATGTGTTGATGTGTGTTTTCTGGTGCAGAGGTGAAAACGTGTTGTAGGGCAGGATGGTGCAAACGCTGAACAATAACCAGCGTGAAAAGGCAGCGGAGAGGCAGGGTGCTGGTGTCAGACGAACTTTTAGATTTACTCTGAAGTGAATCTTTCCAGACTAGAATGAAACCGCTCTGAGGTGACTCATAATGCCTTGGTAAAACGAGGGCCACTGATATCACTTTGTAGTATTTTCCAGCAGTGGGACATGTGGCTTAGGTGTGGGTTAAACGGGAAGTGAATGAGCTTGTGACGTACTGCGGCTTTATGGTCTATAAAGCCTACACTGGTTTAGAGTTAGGCCCGGGTTTTGACAAGAACTTGCCGATATGATGTGCATCACAATACAGGGGTTATGATTCAATTCACTGGGATATAAAATGGTATAGAAACATACTTTAAAAATGTGCTTTTTTATTTCAAATTGATCAATTTTTATCGTTTTTTTCTTTTGTGCAAGAAACAAACTTGACCAGTTGATTTCCTATTCTGTTTTATCCCAATTGGGAAGTGCCAATTACCCAACCCCAGTAGGATCCTCCCCCGCATCGCATACGACGCTCCCGACACTAGGAGGGTGAAGACAAGCACATGCCTTCTTCAAATATATGTGAAATCAGCCACTGCGCCTTTTCAAACCGTCACCGTTGCATCATTGCTGGGCAGCCAGCACACTCCAACGACATTGCCCAGTGCCATCTACCCACCCGTAGCTCCAATTTCGAAACGTGGCACCAACTGATTTGACGAGAATAGGCCCTGCTGAGCAGAGACGTAACTCGCTTAGTACCATAAAAAGCACAGACTTTGGTACCCAACCCTATTGAACACAGAGCGCAACAGTGCCATCTAGTGGTCAGGGTTTAAACACAACCCAAAACAAACCCCTGCCAGATGCCTTTTGATCAAACCTATCCATTAAAAAAATTATACAATGTTTTTGAGAATCGATAGAGCAAAACAATACTGTGATGCTTCAATATAATGAGATTTTTTACTAAGTTGTTATGGATTTACAGGATGACATCACACACAGCTGATCATTTCTCAGCTCTGCACACCACCAGACACTTCTGCAGTCTGTGGCTGCACTGGAAAGTTGAGGCAAATCCTTACAGATGGAGGACAATCAGGTCACCCTGCCAGCCTCTCACTCTTCTCGTTTCGATTCACACACTCCACCCAGCCTTTTCCCCAGATTTGGTAAATCGTGGCCTTATCCACACAACCATAAGAGCACAAACTGTGGCTAACCAAAACCACAGAGCTACAGCGCTGCTCTGCAGCAGGGTGGCATGCTTTCAGCAAGCTCTGACATTTGAAGGGCATCAAAGCAAATATTGCACACACACATGCACAAACATACACAACAAAGTGTTATGCCCACAGACGTGTGCGCACATGACAGCCTCTCATCTGTCGCTGCAACGCTTCAGAGAAACATTGTCAGAGAGATGATGATTGTATGAGAAACGGGTTGAATTTTGACTAATACTGATACGACAGGCAGTCGGTGGAGAGTGTTGCCACATCATACTCTCACTCGGAGCGTAAAACACAGAAAGCCTGGCTGTCGGTTCTTTACCCCAGGAAGGAAGACCTCAGGTCAAAAAAAAAGGGTGTTTATGAGACACAGATTTCAGAGTTAATCACCACAATCAATTCATTCTTCCTGCACAGGAAACGTACGCTTAACACGCAAAATTTCCTCCCAAACTGACGCCAGTGCTGTGTACCCAGCATGACACTCACCCAGTAAATCAAGTCTAATAATCAAACTGGTTAAAACCCAGTTTGAACAGAGTTAAAGTGAAAAAAGAAAATATTAAAGTGCTTCCACATTGAAACCACCGTGCAGTGAATACACACACTACACCGAAACAGTGAGCACACGTGCCTGGAGTGGTGGGCACTTTACTGTGTCACCCGGTGACCAGTTTGGGGGTCAGGTGCCTTGCTCAACAGCACTTCAGTCGCAGCCTGCTGGTTCACGGACTCAAACTGGCGACCTTCCAGTCACAATTGCAACAAGCAAAGTGCTGCACGGGGGCTGGGTGATATGGTACAATGTCCTCAAGATGTTCCACCTGGGGGTTCTGATGATGCTTTGATGAAAAGGTCCAGTTTTGGGTTTCAGTAGCTGTACTAGATAACCACGGTACTGATTAATGCGTCAAGTCGACGCTGAATCCTGCACAAGCGAGCCTTGGTGTGTGTGCGCTGCTCTGTGATCACACTGTGTTGATTCTTTGGTGTACTACAAATTTAGCCCTTTTCCAAAAGAACTCTGGTTCTTCACTGGTTCCGTTCTGGCTTATAAGAACCTTGGTGCATTTCAGCAAACCAGTCCATGTTTACACCACTTTTAGGGGGACCAAGTAAACATCACAGAACCCATCATCAACAGATAGGTGCTGGAAGCATATCGTTCTAGTGCTCCGGTCAATGTTCTCCTGTAACCCTGGGGAACACCAAAAAGACAACAAATGCCACTCTACACTCCTGCGGGTGTCGCCATTGCTCCTGTAAAACTATGATGGAGAGATCTCCACACCCTGCTGGAGTAAAGCAGCCCCGAATGCACGTAAAGTTTAAACGAAAGCAACTATTTATGTGGAACGTCTAACAGTGGAGCTGGAACTCGGCTTCATACCTGGATCTCCAGTTCAGAGATTTGCTGCTGAAGCTCAGCCATGGCAGCAATGTTATCAGCCTCTCTTAATCTCACTGCCATCACCTCTTCTTTATTCTGAGAAAGAGAGCGAGGGAGAGAAAGACAGAGAGAAAAACAGGCCGAGAGAGCAGGAGGAAGAACGAGGGGATTAATATTATCTCTTTGTTACAGACGCTTACAACCAAGCTCACTGGTTCCTCTTTACAGAACTGGATTTGCTGATTAAGGCCACTGATACGACAGCTTTTACTGAATCACTAACATACAAACGATGAGCGAGCGTGACACTCGCATAAGGGTTAAGCATCCTGCAGCGCAGCTACTCTGAAGACCACGTTCCAGAGCGGAAAATGCAAGCTTAGGCATTTATTTCATGTCTTTGCAGGCGTGAAAAGCATCTCTTGGCAGATCACGCGACGGAACGAGACTGCAGCCAACATCCGAGCTGCTCACCTTGCACTCAATCTCGGCCTGTTTGCGCTTCGTCTCCTGCAGCTGTGAGTTCAGCATCTTATTCTGGCTGGTCAGGATCTGCACGCGGTCCTGTATGCTGCGGGCCTCCTGCTCCGCACGCCGCAGCTGGTTACTGTGGATCTGGTTCTGCTCACAGACAAAACATCAACGGGGAACGTTAGTCTCTAGCCAGTCACTCGCACTTCTCCACACGCGGTCGTTCCTCCTGTACCGAGAGCTGATCTAAGAGAAGAAGCCGAGGACAGACACTTTGATGACTGGGTTTTGATGAAGGTCAACAGTTCAGGCAACAAACTCGAGAACCACAGCGCAAGTGAATCATCAGGCCAGGAGTGAAGATTAAAGCCTAAAATACCATGATTAGATGATTAGTAATGGAGTAACAGAGGAGATTAGAGATGATCTGGAGGGTGTATAACTAAGAATCTCCACTCACTACCCCCAGAATCCAGGAAATGGTTCTACTGAAGAGTCACAGTCACACTATTTAATGACCTCCATCTCAGCATAGTTCAAATGTGTGTTTAAAGGTCATAAATGAACACATACCACTGAAGGAATGTCTTTTAAACATCATCTGTAAAATGTAATTAATAAAAATGGCTGACATTTTCCTAGAACCGTCTACCGTCTCCGACATCGACTGGAAGAACGACGTTCCCACTCCTCCATACGGAATTCTTTCAGCTCTGTGATGTTTCAGCGTCAGTCTTTGTACAGACGCTCTTACATTCTCCTCAAACCCCCTCTGATACCATAAAGATCTCATAGTGGTTTCTATGATGGAGAGATCTCCACACCCTGCTGCAGCAAAGCAGCTCCAAACCATCACACCTCCACCACCATGTTTTACAGCTGCTATGAGGTTCTTATCCGTGTCCTAACACGTAAACACGTTTAAGGATGTTTAAAAGACAATTCTTCAGCTTTACGTGTCAAATGTGTTAATGGGGTGTCCGAACATGTTCAGATGATTAAGTAAATTTGATTTTTATTCTTGTTTTCATATAAAATAACTTTCTCTGTGGGTTTAAAATGAAGCAGAACAGCTAAAAGTGAAGGTAAAGGTAAATTACAAAAGGTACATTCAACACTGACCTTTGTCGCCCCCTACTGGACATACAAGTATAGTACATCCTTACTCATTTATGAAATAAGCTGTCAGACCTGTGTCTCTAGCTCCAGCAGCCTCTGTCTGGTCTCTCGGAGCTCAGCCTGTGCCTCTGCCTCCCTCAGCCTCACACTCATTAGCTCATCCTGCAGTTCACTGGTTGCATTCTTCCGAGGGCTGTCCTTCCAGCGGCCAGCTGTACGGGCCAAGTGTTTCTGCAAAGACAACACGGACGTGGTTATGCACCGGAAGCTCTTTAGGCATTTAATCCAGTTGGAAATGAGCAAATTTTAGAACTTGGGTTCTAAGAGTTTAAGAAAGTGTATGTCGTATATGGTCCAACAACCCAACAAGCTCCAAAAACAGGTGTGTATGTGTGTGTGCTCACCTGCCAGTGCTCCTCCAGGTTCCTGACCTGCTGTCGGAGTTCTTTAAGGCCCGTCAGGGCTTCGGTTTCCCTCAGCTTCACAAGAATCAGCTCCTCCTGCAGCTGGACCACGTTGTTCTCATCTGGCAGGGATGTGTTCCTCTGCAACACACACAGTGAAGAACCCAGTAAAACCTGCTTCTGCTGGTTCTGCCGAAGCGTGGACGCAGAAACGTATGTGCCTCAAATAGGAGTACAATACTGACCTTTGCTGTGGTGAGGCCTTCTAGGAGGAGTCTAGAACTACCTTGTTTTCATAATTTGAAGTGCACTCGTTTTCTACACTCTAGAAAGCAAACCCACCTTCTCCATTTCGAGGACTTTGTCCTGCATCTCTTTGAGAGCACACTGGGACTCAGCCTCCTTCAGCCGGGCCTGGACCAGTTCCCTCTCCAACTGCAGAATGAACTCCTCAGTGTAGCGAGGGTTTCCCTTCTAAAGGCACACAGAGGAGGAGCCAAAGGCTCTGTAAGAGGGTCTCACACTGAAATTTACCCAAACAGCATCAGCTGTACACAGATATTGTCCAAAAAATGTATGCATTAAATATGATGACACAAAAAAACTCACCATCAACGTTCACCATCAAGCTCACTTACAAAAACATCTCCATAAATACGTAACCAGATTTCAGAAACATCACGCAAAACATCCCTTTACCGGCACACGTGGCACATTAACTGCTGGCGTCTGCGTTGTGAACAAGTGTGCGAATAAATAATACATCGAATTCTGCCTTCTGGTTCACACCAGTGTCTCTAACACCACACTAACCACCACATCTGTCAGCTCATATGCATATTCATGAGGACGTTCCATATGACCAAGCATGCAAAGGACTCCTGCACAACACTTCCCTGCTCTGAACATCAGCAGTCATGCATGAACAGAATCACTACACAAGTACCGATGTGCAGACGGGGTTGCCAGGCAACACTGCACAAGCCCCCTGCTGTGTGAAACGCCACAGCGAAGCATCGGGAAAGATGTTCCGAATGCCGCGTCTCTCTCTCCGAGCAACAGGCTCAGAGATGTTCTGTCCGGAAGCAGAAGGTGGCGCTGTGTGATCGGTCCTTACCCCGGACTGCTGCTGTTGGAGCTGCCTGATGGTGCTTTGGGCCTGTTCCAGCTGTGCACTGGTCTCTTCGCTCTGCTGTTTGACCGTGGCCAGCTCCCGCTTGACCAGGTAATTCTCCTCCGCCTCCTGCGCCCGTGTGACCTGACCCTAACCCAACCAGTCATGGACAACAGGCGGGATGAACCAATGAGGGAGCGGCGTGAGGGGGAGGATGAAGATATGGGGAAGAAATATAGCTAGATGGGGAAGGCCGGGGAGGTCAACATGCAGGTGTCTTTTGTGATTGCTCTGGTTAGAAATCTCTCACTGGGTTTTTTTTTGTCATTAATAATATTATTATTATTATTTTACAAACATATGGTCATGCGATGGTCAGTGTGATCAAAGGTCAGGGGTAAACACTGACGCTTTCTGCCCCTGAATTGATAACGAGCAGGTTTTAATTGGTTAATATACTGGAGATTTGATGAAGGTGAAGAGTTTTAAGGTGATCTCAAGCATGCAAAGCCCAAAGAGCAGCACAGTTAAGACAAAGGAAGATCTAAAGTTCTCCTTATTTGGACCTATGGCAGACAACTGGTCAATTGTGTGGTCAACTGGTTCAAATGGAGGGTGGACTAAATATGAAAACGAATAATAACCAAATTAAAAACGGATTTCCCCAAGTTCCAGCTTCAACTCTGCATTTTCACAGAATATATAATAATCTTAGCAGGGTTGAATTATTTGAGCACAAGAACCTCATAGCAGCTGTGAAACATGGTGGTGGAAGTGTGATGGATTGGAGCTGCTCTGCTGCAGCAGGGTGTGGAGATCTCTCCATCATAGAAACCACTATGAGATCTTTATTGTATCAGAGGGGGTTTGAGGAGAACGTAAGAGCATCTTTACAAATACTGACGCTGAAACATCACAGAGCTGAAAGAATTCCGCATGGAGGAGTGGGAACGTCTGTCTTCCAGTCGATGTCAGAGACGGTAGACGGTTCTAGAAACATCTCACTGACATTATTTCAGCCACAGGAGGGAATTCGTGCATAGTGGGCATTTCTAACCACAAATGAAAAGAGATTTCATATCTACATAATGATCCTGATTATTACCAATACATGTGGACGTGGTTTGAAGCCGTTTCATGAGAATGACCAACGTGCAGCGGATTGATTAGTTTAGTCCACGTCTGAAATATTCCAATCACACCATCGTCGTCCAAATAAGTAGAAAAAGTGTCTAAAAATGACTTAAAATGACCTAAAAATAACTATTCCTAAAAACGGGAAGGCAGTGCAGGGTGAAGAAGAGTGTGAAGATTGTACCTGGATCAATCTATCTGCCAGGGAAGCACTTTCCTACAAACAGAAAATCAATAAAGGAAGGCAGAGAGAGAGAGAGAGAGAGAGAGAGAGAGAAACCAAAGGATATTACAACACAGAAAAGTAAAACAACAAAAGTGACGGCTGTTCTTTTTCGGCCCCGTATTCATGACTGAACACGTCACTGATACCGTACGACGCGTCGTACAGCTTCTACAAAACAAAGAGGAGTGAAAAACCCTGAAAAATGCCTTACGATTGCGGGTCAGAAAAAGAACAGGGAGTGTGGATGGAGCGATATGGGTGTGTGACAGCATGACAGATGTGACGAAGCAAAACAGTGACCCTACAGCGAACCCTACAGTGAAAGGCTGAAAACAGGCGAAGCAGAGAAGAGTCAGCAGTGAGAGGGACAGGGACAGAGCAGCTGTTCTCCATAGATGTTTATCACTGGTTTATGCCTACATATGCACACTAGGCACACCATGCGCAGGTGACGCCGCCGTTTGAACTAGAGATTGGGTTAGACGTGGGGGGATCTGCCGTGCCTCGTTCGTCAGCTCTCCGGTTAATATGCGTCTCATGCAGGAAGTTAAGGGGGGACGGGGGGGGAAAGGAAGTGGGGTTGAGGCGATGTTTCCTTTTTTATTCGCAGACCAGCAGAAATGACTGGAGGTCACTTGCGTCATGCCCTCTAACCCGAGCACGTAGCCAACGCTCAGTGTCCCGGCATGCAACACTGCGGTTGTAGTTGCCTGCATGCTGCAATGATGGAGTGCGTCAGACTGTAGCTCATACATAACCAGCCAGGGTCCCAGTTCGGCCGTACGGTTAGTGTCGCTGAGCGGAGGAGCCTTTCGCATCCGTCAGCCCGCCCGACAGACACGGGAGACAAGCTGCGTTTAACTTACCTGTCTCAAAACACACGATTGGCACATGCAACATTCCCACAGTCAGCTGCTCACTGCCAGGAGGCATCAGCAGACTGATGCCCCAGTTGGTGAGTGTGTATGTTATGGGTGGTGCGGATGCAATGATGCAATGCCAGGTTAGTACACAGTAGGTGAACGCTCTCTCTCTGAGAGTCAGCACACATGAGGTCATGAATCAGCACAAGATGAAACCACATGGAAGGTGACCGTAACGGTGCGTTCGGTTTGTTTGACGTGGTTTGACGGACGGGACTCGACTTGGCTTCTTACGGAAATGGCTGCCACTCACTTTCTCCAAGGTGTCGATCCTCTGCTTCAGCAGCCTGTTCTCTGTGCGAAGTCTCTGCAAACAGGAAGATAAAGCACAAAGTGGGGCCGTCAACATCTGATCTTCATTGTAACTCCACTGAGAGACGGCTTTGAAACATCATTTGTACGTTAGAAATTAGAAATTTCCCGGTGAGGAAAGTTAGGCCACGCCCACATTTATTACTGCTTCAAATACCTAAAATTAGATTCAGCTGAAAATGAGAAGAAGTTTGCGAGGACTTTAGTTTGGTTCGCTCTTGAGAAGGGATTTAAAAAGATCTCAGAACAATTAGAAATCAGCCGTTCTGCTGTCTGGAACTGATAAAGAACCACTTTTACATTTACAACCACTACAGAAGATCCAACAGCCCTAAAATATCATCATGGTAGCAGGTAGCTCTCACCACAGCAGTCAAAGTGCAGCTTCTATCATCAGAAAGAGAGCAAACAAGTTTGGTTTTCATGTTTTACTGAAAAACAAAACATCAGGACAAGACTTAAGTTCTCCAGAGAACATCTAGACAAAGAGCAGGACTTCTGGAACAATGTGTTTGGACAGATGAATCCAAAGCTGAATGATTTGGACGCAGTAACAGAAGACATGTCTGGCTCAAACCAAACACAGCATTTGAGCAGAAGAACCTCATAGCAGCTGTGAAGCATGGTGGTGGGAGTGTGATGGTTTGGAGCTGGTCTGCTGCAGCAGGGTGTGGAGATCTCGCCATCATAGAAACCACTATGAGATCTTTATGGTATCAGAGGGGGTTTGAGGAGAACGGAAGAGCGTCTGTACAAAGACTGACGCTGAAACATCACAGAGCTGAAAGAATTCCGCATGGAGGATTGGGAACGTCTTTCTTCCAGTCGATGTCAGAGACGGTAAACGGTTCCAGAAACATCTAACTGACATTATTTCAGAAAATGATGTTTAAATGGAGGTTTAACTAGAGGCCTCACCTTTATCTCCACTTGTTCCTCCATCTCCTTGGTTTTTATAGTAGTGTATTCCTTCTCCAACCTGGAAAGACACGGGATACATCAATCAGATCAATACAATCAGATCCTAATTCAACACCATGTTTTCAACAGACGGAACACCCACTTTTTCATCTTCTTGGCGTTGTACTTGACTTGGTAGGCCACTTGGATAACTTTGTCTGGCCCGCTGTCCAGCTGGTGTGGGATGACCTTTTGAAAGTACTAGAGGACAACATCAGTGCGCAAACTTAGATGTAGAACCTGTATTACTGCAAAACCATATCGTAAAATACTATGGCTGGACGATATATCGTAAATAATGATATATCGAGATATATTTTGTCCATGATATAAAAAAGCCACATTGCATCTGTCCTGATCTTTGAAGATCAGGGTGAAAGGAGGAGAATAAAGTCTGCAGAGAAACAGATGAACTACAGTCTGGAATTATAGAACCACAAAGAGCTCCTGTGTGATCAGAGGAGCTGATAGGATGGACAGTGAGAGGAGAAACAAGGAGGTCTTCATATTATGAATAATGAAATCTAGACATTAAGCTCTTCCTGCAGGCGTGCAAAGATAAGTACAAAGATAAGAAATCTATGAAGCTCTGAAACATGGTTGGTTACCCAGGAGTAAAACAGTGACAACAGGATGAGTAACAGGAAATGTGGTGACAACATCTGGCTCTGAAAGCATATTTCAAGCAACAAACCTGTAACATGCCCTCCATGTCCAACTGGATGAGCTCTGCTTGATTCATCTGAAGGATGGCCAGGCCAACACGAAAGACTATCTCCAGACCCTGAAATCACACCAGCAGTGGAACATGTCCAACAAACCATCTGCAGTAAACCCGTTCAGCCAACAGAGGGCGCTCACTGCTCGCGTTTTGACTGTGACTTCAGTCCACCGTGAAAGGCAGCACGATATAAACGTAATATTTTATATGGAACAATAATTTGACGCTATATATTAAACACTATGTAAATATCAACAATGGCTTCCGGAGGACTTTTGGGAATTTTCTCACCTCACACATGAAGATGTCGAAGATCCGTGTTGCAACAGGCAAAGGAAAGGAGGTGAGAAAGATGGTGAGAAACCACGATGATGCGTACATGGAGGTGTGGAAACTCTGAGCTTGGAAATGCATGTGCAGTTCAGGCAGCTGCTCCTGGTGGGAAAAAAAAAAGAAAAGAAGAAGAAAGGAAAGAGTCGGCGCACTGAGGGAGAGAGAGAGTAGAGGAATCATTTTCCCTTTGATCTTTCAGGGAAGTAGGGATGTGTAACCACAGCATTTCGCTCTTTAGACGCCTTCTGAGGCGGGCTGAGGCCAGAGCTGCGTTTACAGAAACCAGTTACTTAAACCTCAGACATTAGTTTGGTTTGCTCTTGATGGCCAGATCCATAGATCTCTCTGAGGTCTTCAGAAAGGTTGTAGATGCAGATGAGTCTGAGAGGGGTTTTAAAAAGATCTCAGAACAATTAGAAAATCAGTCGTTCCACTGTCCGGAACATCATTTACAAGTGGAGAACATCAGATCGGATCAAACCGTGCTGCACGTTCAGCCCAAGAGCAGAACCACAAGATGAGTAAAGAAGATCCAACAATCCTAAAATGTTCGTCACGGGACCTACAGGTAGCTCTCACCACAGCTGATGACAAAGTGCAGCATATAAAAGGGTTTTCAAAGGAGGAAAAAAACATCAAAACTAAAGTTCTTTAGAGAACATCTAGACAAAGAGCAGGACTTCTGGAACAATGTGTGTTGGACAGATGAATCTAAAGCTGAACGATTTGGACGCAGTAACAGAAGACATGTTTGACACAAACCAAACACAGCATTCGAGCAGGGCTGGACGATACGGAAAATATCGCTTACTGATCTATTTTAGCTGAACGGTGAAATACCATGAAATCCTTCTTCTCTTTACTATTTTGAAACATCCTGAATTTGATCATTTCTTCTTTATTCCCACCAAGTCTTACGTCCCCCTCCACCGTGTGTATGAGTGTGTGAATGTGGGTGGAGAGGAGCAGAGTGAAGGGGGAGCCGACAGCAGGGGGCGGAGCAGAGTTAGTTTTATCATAAGATTGCGAGAGAACCATCATTTAAAAAGTCTCAGCCTGTTTATATACAGACACACATATACATTTCAATATATATTGCCCAACCTCATACCAGCTGTGAAGCATGGTGGTGGACGTTTCATGCAAGCTGTCCATCACAGAAACCACTATGAAATCTTTGTTGTATCAGATGGAGCTTGAGGAGACTTACCTGAATCATACATTCAAACTGGTACATGCAGAGACCCAGCTCAGCCATACTGGGTTTGAAGAGTTCTCTCAGACGGTAGTCCTGCATCAGCTTCACAAACACACAGAACGCTTCCTCTTCTGGCATCTAATGGCACACAGATCCACCGTTATAACATCTGACTGAGAACAGTCCACCAACCAGAAACGTCCACCCAACAGCGTCCTGTGGGCAGCGTCCTGTGAGCACTGATGAAGGACTAGAGGACCAGCAACACAAACTGTGCAGAAACAGATGAGCTTCTGTCTCTGACTTTACATCTACAAGGTGGAGACACTCGATAGGAGTGTCTAATAGAGTGGACAGTGAGTGGACACAGGGTTTAAACACTCCAGCAGCACTGCTGTGTCTGATCCACTCGTACCAGCAACACACACTAACACACCACCACCATGTCAGTGTGACTGCAGTGCTGAGAATGACCCACCACCCACATAATATCTGCTCTGTGGTGGTCCTTTGGGGTCCTGATCATTGAAGATCAGGGTGAAAGGAGGAGAATAATGTCTGCAGAGACACAGATGATCTACAGTCTGTGATTATAGAACCACAAAGAGCTCCTGTGTGATCAGAGGAGCCGAGAGGATGGACGGTGATCTGTGTATGTATTTATAGTGATACACTGCTGACAAACAGGTTCTAACAACGCACTGGAGGAGCCAACATGGTTCCAGTTTCCCACTGTTTACTGTCTGTATTTCCACAATTACCTGCATGAGCAACAGGCCCACGATGAAAGCGCTCCCCTGGCAGTAGCCCACTTCTCTGTCCACCAGCGAGTAAGCCTGTGACAACAGGAAGCGAAGCATAATGAGTGAGTCATAGAACACACACACACACACACACACACACACACACACACACACACACACACACACACACACACACACACACACACACACACACGGCTTGAGAGTGGACGGAGTGCTTGACTCAGGGATTTTCAGGTCAAGGTGTGAGTGCAGAGTCAACTGTTTTATACTTAGGGGTGCACACTCAGCTGTGTTTCCCTGCAAAACTGCTGGAGTTAAAGAGGGAGTTGACCTTATTCCACCCTGGAGGTCTTCCAAGTACTAACTGGGTGCTTTCCAGACACCGACAGTCTTCCCATCAACTGCTTAATTCATTTGTAAACACAAATAATGCTCAACGTCAAGGAGTTTAAAGGAAAAGAAAGGAAGGAAAACACCTCAAAACGATCAAAAACATTAGACTTGTTTTGGGATTGTGAACATGGTGGTGGAAGTGTGATGGTTTGGAGCTGCTCTGCTGCAGCAGGGTGTGGAGATCTCTCCATCATAGAAACCACTATGAGATCTTTATTGTATCAGAGGGGGTTTGAGGAGAACGTAAGAGCGTCTGTACAAAGACTGACGCTGAAACATCACAGAGCTGAAAGAATTCCGCATGGAGGAGTGGGAACGTCTTTTTAGGAATTTAGGAATCCAACATTTAGGATTGTTGCACCTTGTGGTTTTGCTCTTGGGCTGAACTTGCTTGAACAGTCTGATCTGGTCATGTGGGCAGTTGTTCTAAAATGTTCTCTTGTAAATGATGTTTCCGGACAGTGGAACATCTGATCTCTAATTGTTCTAAGATCTTTTTAATCCCTTCTCAGACTCATCTGCATCTACAACCTTCTTTCTGAAGGCCTCAGAGAGATCTTTGGATCTGACCATGGTGAGCCCACTCACTTCAACAATCAAGAGCAAACCAAACTAATGTCTGAACCTCCTCCAAAGTCCTCTCTAACAGATTCAACACCTCAGCTGCACATTAAGTAGTAATAAATGTGGGGGGTGCAAAATTTGTCCTCAGAAGAAAATTGCATTATTAATTATATACATATTTATGAAAGACGTTTCTTCAGTGGTACGTGTTTATTGCACCTCCATCTCTCCATCAGTCACAACGAAGATCAAATTATGTTTGGCGTCTAAGGTTGTAAGCTGCTGCTTCTGAGCCAAAACAACCTTCTGACCAAAACATGGTCAGATGTAGTGGTTTGAGAAAACCTCAAAGCACTGCATCGCTTGTTCCGAGAACCTGACGGAGACGGGTCCAAACAGAATGGACCACGAGAGGTTCTGAGACGTAGGCCAAGTCTGGAGTTTACGAACTACAGCAGCTTATCTGGTTTACTGCCATCCACTTCCGTAAGTACACTGCTGGCCAAACTCCATCTCTGAGGTCTTTCCTCGTCTTCGTTTAACAAATGCAACCTGATGACTCGTCTGTTGTCTGTGTGTCTGTCTTGAATCAGCGAGTTTATGAGGAACTTAAAAAGGAACTGAGCAGGACACCGTCAGCAGGCTAGAGCTCTTCAATCCGCAGCACAAACCAAATCGGAAATAAAGCAGACGAGAGTTTTGTGGAATGAAGATAATCAGCTGCTTTTGATCATCACTGCTGTGGAAATGTAATCAAATGTAATCAAATGTAATCAAATTACATTAGTTCAGCTCAGGTAGTGATCTACGGTGGTCACTATAAATCACCAGCGAATTGTGGGACATAATAGTGTCTGGACACTCCATCCATTCCTCAATCCTCAAGCATCAGACCAAACGTACCTTCATGACGTTAAAAAGAACTTCCTGGCCCAGACTGTCCTTCTCCTTGAAGAACTCGTGTTCGGGATACGTCCGAGCGATGTCTCGGCGGATCAGCTTCTCGCAAGGGGACGTCATCTTCAGCAGCTCCGAGTACTGATCCTTTATGGGCAGATTCTGGGCGCAGCACAGCAGCTGCCACACTATCGCCCGGAAGTGATGGGGGATGCCTTTCCGTACAAGTTCCTGCAGAGAGACAAATCCATACATTGAGGAAAAGGGAAATGATGTGTCATCACTACACTTGATGACAATCATAACCACTCCACATCAGCGGTAGAACATCCATAACTCTGAAGATACATGGACACCATATCTTATCATGGACAAATTCAGATGAACTCCTTATGCCACTGGGAATCTCAGACTTTATAACGCTAGTTTATGCTCCTAAACAGAACCCGAAGCTGTTCTAGGCCAATTCGTGGTTCCTCTGCTCCACTGGTCATTCCAGTGACGGGAGAGACTGGAGTCCACCCACACGCTGACCCTCTAACCATAGAGACCCCTCAGTGATGAGAGAAGCTAGAAGACAAAGGTCTTTTGTTGAAACTGTGCTGAAGGAGGCTGTTGGACATGAACCTTTTGTAAAAGCACACAGAGACCAACAGAGACCAACAAAGACACAATTTTTCCCACCATAGAACAGCTTTACATCTGGTTAACAGGCGTAGACTGCAGGGTTGACGTTCTGACCATCCCGTCCTCAAGTTCAACATTTTAAACAATGTGAGAAAATGATTACGAAGCGTTTTAACCGTGAACATCCAGAACATGGTTTCAAAAATGCATCATATAAAACAGCTGCACCCAGAAAGAAGATAAAGGTGGTTAGAAACAATAAATGATTGCATGGCACCATGTTTGTAAACACAACATGCCAGACGTCTCTTTATGGAGCTGTAGAGGTTCCTAATGGTGTCCTGTGATGATCCATCCCTTGCAGCTTGAATGTTCTCACTCAGTTCTGCAGATGGTGTGGTAGGGGTGGAGTGTTGATAGAGCGTCCAATAGCATCCACACATTTTCCATCAGGGACAGATCTGGAGATGCTGAGAGAGGGTATCACTGCTTGCTGAACGTCCCCAATCGTGGCTGTTTGGTCACTCTGAACATGTCAAACAATCTGTCGGTTCTCCCTCTCCATGGTTCTTGTAGGTCTCCCAGGTCCTTCATAAAGGTATAAGCTCAGGTGTGAAAATTCCTTAAGAGTGCAATCCAAATCCAGATATAGCTTGAAAAAATATTTTAACAAATGGTGAGTGAAGATCTGACAAGGTTTTGTCTTCACTGATGGACCATAGAGAACTTCTCGCTCATTTCTTGCTCAACTCCACGTCGGGTTTGGAGAACAGAAGGTCAAGATCCTAAACTTGAAACAGACCCTGAAGACTTCACTCCAAACGTCTTCATTTAAACGGTTGGAACCAGAGGTGGGTGGTTCAGGACATGCAAGGCTGAGCTACGGCAGAGCTGTCCAGGCAGACAAAATTCTAGGATTTGGACTTGCTGGACCTGAAATACCCACCTCTGGTGTGACCTCTTAGTTTAAGAAGTGATCAGAAGAATGCTTCACTTAGTCTCCAGGGCTAAGCCAGTTCCTGGTCCACATCCAGGGACGAAACAACCTTCTGAGGTCACCATGTCCCAGTGAGACAGCGCTGACACTTCTTTACGAGGGCGGTTCAGAACGCCGTGGCTTATTGCACACTCTAACCGCGAACTCGAGAGGTACCTGGCCTGTGGGACGGAAGTACGAACAGAGATATTTACATATAAAGAATGGGTTCCGTCCCACGGGACCCGGCATTAACCTGAGGAGCCAGAGCAGCAGGGAAAATGAATGTCAGCGCAGAACACAAATAACAGTGCGCGGTGATAAATGAAGGAGTGTTGCTGAAACAGCAGTAATACACACTGCTTTCTCTTTCCCCAGCCTTCCCTCCGGTCACAATACAAATGGAGAGAGCAAGAGTGCATGGGCAGGATCTGCGCAGAACCCTGGGAGGACGAAAATGCAGGACGAAGGAACAGAATGTATTACGCTCTACCGGCTTCTACCGTTCCACCGTTAGTAGGGCTGGGCAATATATCGATTTCTAGCTATATCAGTAACACAGTACACATCATATAGGGGACATACCTTCAACTGCTTCTCCTTCTTCTTGCGCACATCCTCCCACTCGTTGACGATTCGTCCCCATAATATCCACGTGTCTTCCTCCAGGTGTGAAAGGTTGGAGGAGGCCGAGGAGCTGGATACCAGAGAAGAGCCACTGTTCCGCCGAGAACCGTTGACAGAACGTAAAGACTTGCTGTCCGTCTCCAATAACCTGCGGAGCAAAAACCATCATCAGGAATGGAGACCCTGAGGACACACTTCCTGATCTTCTCAGCTCTGCTGAGATACGATTTACCCAGAACCTTAAACAGACATTACGGCAGTGGTTGTCAGGCATATTAGACAAGAGCACCCATGACCATACTGAAACCTCCAAGTACCTACAAATCCTTTCACAGGAACATGTACTACACCCTTCCACAGAGCGGGCCTTCACACTAGTGGTCGAGCGATAAGGTTATCCCTCAGTGAATATCATGTCCAGGCAGTTTCATATTATCCACTGACGTCTGCATGTAAGGGGGTGCAACGGACACAAGGGGGAGCTCCAACATCACGGCAGAGCAGCCCGACTGACGGGGCTTCCTGCGGCTGTGTCTGTATTTTTTAGATAATAGGTGTCCCGAGCAGAAGCATCGACCGATGCCAATTATCTCAAAATGGCATTAATTTGCCCGATACATCGGCCGTCCACTACTTCACACATCATATTTCATCTACTTTTGCAAACTGTAGGTGTAGGAGATTTGATTCTTGTTCTGGTCAGTGCAGTAGGTCTGCAGAGAACTTTCAAAGCTCGAGACATAGGAAAGGAAAAGAAGTACAGTGCAGTTAACTGTAAAATAGATGTCAGGGTGGCACGGTTGTGCCGCAGCTCCAGGCGCCAAGGGTTGTAGGTTCATGCCCCGCTCAGGTCACTGGAGTCCGGTGCATTCTCCCCATGTCCCCGTTTCCCAAAAACGCACACGGTAGGTGGATTGGCCGTACTAAATTGCACCCTAGGTGAGAGTGTGACGGTGTGTGTGTCCGGGGTACCCTGCGATAGACCTTCCAGGGGTTCGTCCTTGCGTCCGACGACTCCATGCGTGAATTAACCGTGACCCTATTGAGGATGAAGTGCATCAGATAATGACGGACTGACATCAGACTTCACCCAAACCCAATAAACGTCAGGTTGAAATACTGATCAATTCTTCTTTTTCTGGTTTAATCACAGATAAATGTAGGATTTGGACGTTCTTCAACGGTGTGCTTAATTAAACACACTCCCTACAGTTGTGCAAACATCTCATTTAGAGTCACGGAGTCCTGATACCGCGGGAACGTTTACAGTGTTCCCTCTTAATGGAAGGACAAACAGAGAACGAGGGTTTGATTTCAGCAAAACGCACTTCTGACCATTAGCTGGATCAACAGCCTTCAGGCATGTCCTGCACAGAAAATCACCAGCCCTTCATTCTGACACAGATTCACAACAAAGCACCAGAAACGGTCAGAAGCTGCAGACAAAAGAGGAACATAAACACGACTGAGGTGAGATCGGGTGGGTTTTTACGTTCAAAATGAATGTGCCTCATAAGAGCCTTAAAAACCAGCATTCATTCATCAGTATCAGATCATTGTGACTGAACGGCAGCTGAACATAAAAGATGGTGAGGCGTGTAAATCTCTGACCTGGAAACAAAATCCAATTCTAAGAATTCTGATGAGCACGGATATCACTGATATTTACTCCATTTCACGCTTGAGCAGGATATTACAGCTGGTAACAGATCTAACGCAGCACTTCGCGAGTAGGTATCAGTATTACGGTCATTTCAGGTCCACAGATGGACGTTTCTGAAATAAGCAGGTCAAAGTTCAGAACTGGGGCTGTTCAAACACCTGAGAGGGAGGCGAAAAGAAAACTTTGCTATCTGGGTGAAAGTTTAAATCAGGGTCACCAGTCCTGCTCCTGGAGAACGAGTGTTCTGCAACCCAAATCTAACAGCCAGTAAAGAACCTCTGAAGGTGGTAAGAAGTTGGATCAGTGGGTGGAGTTGTGTTGAATGAAGTCTGCAAGAAGTTAGCTCTCCAGCAGCTTGTGAAGCCTGTGATGAAATCCAACCCCCTATACTGGATACTAAATCCAACCCCCTATACTGGATACTAAATCCAACATCCTACACTGGATACTAAATCCAACATCCTACACTGGATACTAAATCCAACCCCCTATACTGGGTACTAAATCCAACACCCTATACTGGATACTAAATCCAACCCCCTACACTGGATACTAAATCCAACACCCTATACTGGATACTAAATCCAACCCCCTACACTGGATACTAAATCCAACACCCTATACTGGATACTAAATCCAACCCCCTACACTGGATACTAAATCCAACACCCTATACTGGATACTAAATCCAACCCCCTACACTGGATACTAAATCCAACACCCTATACTGGATACTAAATCCAACCCCCTACACTGGATACTAAATCCAACACCCTATACTGGATACTAAATCCAACCCCCTACACTGGATACTAAATCCAACACCCTATACTGGATACTAAATCCAACCCCCTACACTGGATACTAAATCCAACACCCTATACTGGATACTAAATCCAACCCCCTACACTGGATACTAAATCCAACACCCTATACTGGATACTAAATCCAACCCCCTACACTGGATACTAAATCCAACACCCTATACTGGATACTAAATCCAACCCCCTACACTGGATACTAAATCCAACACCCTATACTGGATACTAAATCCAACCCCCTACACTGGATACTAAATCCAACACCCTATACTGGGTACTACAGACTATTCCATATACTATCCAGAAAGCTATTAAATTACACAGGTTACCATACACTACATACTATATAGGATACTTTTAAACTATACTGGAAAACTCTATATGATACTACATACTATAATTAATATTAAATTATACTAGATGTTACATACAATATACCATATACCATATTACATACTATTAAACACTGGTTTCCATATGCAATATACTTTACTATACTATACTATACTATACAATACTATACACTATAGGGAATACTATTCAATTATACTGGATACTATATACTACAGAGAATAGTATTACACTATACTGGATATGATAGAATATAATACTCAATACTATAATTAATTTTAAATTATATTGGATACTATATACAATATACTATCCTCCATACGACATACAATATATGATATAGTACTGTTAATACTATTAAACTATACTGGATACTATATAGTCTACTACATACTATCCTTAATATTAAGTTATACTGATACCACACACACACACACACACACACCACTGAATACCATTAAATAATAAGCTATACTGGATACTATATACTGCACAGAACACTTCTTATCCAACAGAAATGAAATGTATGAGGGTGTTTAATGATTGGTACGTATGCAACACCCAGTTGAAGAACTAGACCAATAGCAAACATGGCAACGCGCCGGCGCAGCTTATAGGTCACACAGGACTACAGCATGCTGACCATGAAGGCAGGCAGGGTGCAGTATATCACTGTGAGGCTGATCTGTGATCAGCTGTACAAGAGGCAGAGTTACAAATGCACCAACAACCTGACAGCTCACACACACAAAAGCCATGGAAACCCGATCTCGGAAAAAAAAAAAAAAAAGGAAAGATCCGAGGCCAGGCCTCTGGAGCCCCAGCAAGTGACGACATGCTCTGTGCTTTAGAGCTGGGTCCAGTTACATCCACATTTGGGTCAGACACCAAGAACAGGGAGGAGCTGTAGAAGAGAGGCTGAGAGAGGGAGCTGGGGGGGTTGAGCTGAAGAGGCTGTTACTGTAATGCATTACTGAATCCATTCTAGCGTTCCCAGCTCATAGATTCTGGAATTCTGGTGGTACGTGTTAGTTTTCTCAACAGGTTAACAAGAGGACGCTTTCTTAGGCTGAGGGATACGGGGCTCGATGTTAAGATTTTAATTATCCAGATACACCAATCAGCTATGAAGCATGGAGGAGTGGGAAGAACGTTCCTCCAGTCCATGTCAGAGATGGTGGATGGTCGAAGGAAACATCTAACTGATATTATTTCAGCCAAAGGAGGAGATTCCAGCTTATTATTGGTCAAACATGTTCATGGAGCATCCAAACCTTTTCACATGACCTCCTCAAACTCTTTCTGGACACTAGACACATCTCATTTGCATCGTTCCACCACACTCTTCACAAAACCGAATAAATAAAAAAAATGATTCTGATCTCACCCCGATTACGACCCAGCCAGGAACGTCACGGTGAATCATTGCATTGCCTCCACAGCAACACTCCATCCAGACAGAGGTCCGAGTCGAGCATACAATCCATAGTTCAAGTTTTATTCGGGGGTGAAGCAGCTTCTCGGCCTTTAGAGTCACGAGCCTTGTGCTCCTACTACATGCACCCACGTAAAGGAGCACTTCTGTCCATTTGAACCCATCCAGAACACCAGAGATACGACCCGCTCAAAACGGGAACAGTGTCTGCCTCTGCAAATGATTCACCGATAGTTAAACAAAGCACAACCAAAGTTTTCACCCAGAGCACAAACCAAGCTCCAAAGCAAAGCGTCTTCTCGAACAGAAACGAAGATTTAGGGTTTATCTACAGACAGAACTTGACTGACTGGACGAGACGAAGAGGACGCGAGGACGAGACGAGAGGAATCAGAAGCGTAAACAAAATAAACACAACATCGATAGCCTTTTCGTATTTCTAATGGTAGCAGTGAACCTGACGGTGGAGCTTGAGGCCGATTGTACGCAATGTCAGAAGTGCGGTTCTGAAGAAGCTCACCAGGTGAAGTTCATGCTGATGTCCTCATGTCATCGATTTTGGAGTTGAGTAAGATGAAGACAGACTGAGAAGACCTGTGTGTGTGTGTGTGTGTGTGTGTGTGTGGTTTTTCGACTGTGACGCAGAGGGGCAGAGGTACTCCCTCTTCAGCACGCACACACACACACACACACACACACACACACACACACACACACACACACACGCACACGCACAGTGAAAGTACCTTCAACCTATGGGTCAAAAGTGCAAAATGTGTCACAGGCCGGTACGTGTGTGTGTGTGTGCGCGTGTGTGTGTGTGTGTGTGTGTTAAACAAAAATCAAATCAACAGTCGACTCAGATATACACTACACCTCCAAATGATTCAATGGAGAAGATAAACAAACATGACCACAGGGTTTTGGTCACCATGTCTAATAGCAGGCGTGGACTAGAGGAGTAGAGCCCGCCAGCACTGAGCTGTGGAGCAGTAGAACAGTGTTCGCTGTGGTGTTGATGCTCCATCCAGCACTTCTGAGATGAATTGAGGAGTTTCGTTGTGGTATGTATCCATATCCTGACCTCAGGAACGCTCTCGTCACTGATTACAATCAAATCCTCACAGCAATGTTCCACAATCTAGTAGGCTTCCCTGGAAAGTAGAGAGTTTCTCCAACAAAAGCAGGATAAACTCTTAAAACCTTGATTTCAGAAGAAGCCAGGAATGAAGAGCTGTCCCACTACTTTTGTCCACGCAGTGCATGTCAAGCAGAGCGGATGTTTGGCTGCGAGTCGGAGTTTATTACGGCAGCAGCATCAAAGAGAAGCTGAGAAAAATACACAGGGACTGCATTTCAATTCGGAATTACAAATAAAGGGAAGCAAATATATTTTGCATTCAAGCAGGACTGGCTGATGAGCTTATTAAAAGGAGGGTGTGTGTGTGTGTGTGTGTGTGTGTGTGTGTGTGTGTGTGTGTGTGTGTGTGTGTGTGTGTGTGTTGGATTAAATGAGAAAGCTAACTTCCCCTTGGATTCAGCATTCCAGAATGTTGAAGGTAACCTCTGGAAAGCGGTGCTTCTTGATCAGATCCTCCATAGATCCAGCCGACTGTAGTCTGGTCCAGGAGATCGAACCAATGGCCTCCAGGTGCCACTTTTCTGACCTTTAAACCAGGGTTGCCCTGTTTGTGCCAGGGTCAGAGAAAGCATGGTCAACCACGCTGCAGCATGAGATTAAGGGATGAAGTACCTTGCTCATGACTCCAGCGGTGGCAGGTCAGAGGATGTGCGTATTGAACCCACAACCCCGTGATCAATAACCCAGCACTCTAATCACCAAGACTGAGTACTGGCAAGAACCTAGTCATAAAAAACCTGGAGCTACGTTCTAGTAAGATATATTGATTTAAAAAATATATATATTTTGATAGATTGAGAATCGATGCACCACTGATCCACCGGAGATGAACATTCCCTGAGCTCTGAACTGTTGACTTGCGTTCAGCGTCAACACGTTCCTGCATTAACAGAAGGTGTGCACAGAGCAGGTTCTGCACAGCATCTGCTGCAAGGTGGCCGCTGAGCCACACGGGGAGAATCCAAACAGTCAGCGCTCCGCAGCTCTCCTGAGCCATTGGCCTACTTTCAGCGGTGAGAGAGCGGGCGAGCGAGCAGCATCTCAGCTCGGCGTGGGTGTTCTGCACCCCGCAACTAATTCACTGTAATCACTGATTCTGTGTTCCACCATCAAAGCGGTTCTGCGACTCCGAGAGAACAGTGGGATAAACAGAGCTGAACGTGAAAGGAGGAGAATAAAGGATGGAGAGAGACAGATGAACGACAGTCTGTAATTATAGAACTACAAAGTGCCCCTGTGTGGTCAGAGGCGCTGATAGAATGGACGGTGAGTGTAGAAGGAAGGAGGTGGTCATGATGTTCTGGTTGATGTATTAATCTGATCACCTGATTTACTTTTTGAAATACATTAAATACACTGTTGTGTTGCTTCTGTAACTGAGGGCAGTTTGCTACTCCATCCAGTTGCTCCTCAGCAACAGCTGTGACTAATACAGAGCTTCAGATAACAGTCACTTCATCACCGTCAAAGCAGCTGAGGTGTCCAAAAAGACCACAGAGCTCCTGGGGAAGTCCTGAACCACTGCTGACTCAGTTACAGGGGGTTTAGCTCCA
The DNA here is from genome assembly GCA_034509495.1 of Acestrorhynchus altus. NCBI lineage: Eukaryota > Metazoa > Chordata > Actinopteri > Characiformes > Acestrorhynchidae > Acestrorhynchus > Acestrorhynchus altus. The sequence continues at coordinate 40,812,570 of CM067504.1, forward strand.
TCCAACAATACATATAGCCAAACAAAAGTCAGATGTCAGAAACAAACCATGTCAAACATCTCGTCTTCCAAGTTATGATACACCTGCCAACGAGAGTGCAAGACACGAGGTGAGGAATAATCAACAAATTTGCCACCATAGCAGTGGTGTGAATAAAAGACTGCAGACACCAGGAACATGAAGGATCTGGGAGATCTACAGGAACCACGGAGAGAGAATCGATAGTTTGCCCAACAGATAGAGTGACCCAACAGCCACGAATGTGGACATTCAGCAGGCAGCGATGCCCTTCATGAGTCAACCTGTTGGTGGCAGCACCACTGGCAGGCAGCAGCACAATGCAGGGTTGCTGAGAGGAGCTGAGAAGACCCTGAGCTCTGATGTGATTAGAGCTATGCAGCTTTAATAGGGCGAAGTGCAGTGGGTGATGCTGTATTGTTGGCTGTGGGCAGCACACAGCGGGCACCAAAAGGACACAGCTGTGACCCAGGCAGCCTGGACGGAGGCAGGGGTCAGAGGGCACCACCATCAGTTTCATCAGTGAAAAAGATCAAAGATCAAGTCGGGTCACCACACTTATGAAATCTGACGTGATAGACAGCAACAAATGTACGAAATCCATCTCTGAGAAAGGGGCTGGAATCTGGGAGAGCATAACCGGTCATCTTTCTTGGTGGGTAGATGGCACTCTCTTCCCAGTGTGATGCAGGATGACAGAGGCATCCAGCTTGGATATCACGAGTTGTCCCCCTTTTCTTTTCGTTGACCACTGAAATACTTGATTCACTTCTGACCGTTCAGACAGACTCCTTCCTACACAAACCAGCATCCCGCCATCTGTCTGCCAACCCAACACTTTCATGTCCAGCTTTCCCCTCCGTGACCACATCCCAAACACACACTCCCACACCAGAGAAGCATCTCCTGCACATGCAGTCCAAGCTGCGCGTCTGTGCCCAGTTCCCTGTGAGCACACAGGCGACGACTGATGGTGGAAAACGGAAAGGGTGGTGGTGGTGAGGTGCTAGGAATCTCCAGTGCTTACAGTGTTCTGCTCCGGACTTGACAACACAAACCAGTCACGCGGCACCACTGTGTTAACATCATGTCCCCACTCGTAGCGTATCAGCACTCCCGTCGTCCCTGCAGAGGCACTCTCTAAATTTAGTTACACCGTTAGAGGCCTTGCTATACATGAGCAGTGCAGTCGCACGACAATCAGTACATAAACTCCTGCTTCGGAAAAAGGCAAAGTCAAAACCCAACTGAGAGGGTCCGGTCAAAACTGGACACACTGACTGAGTGTATTACTGAGGACATAACTTGGAAACTTCTTTTGATAGTGATCTTAAAAATCATGTCTATTAAATATAACATGTTATATGGACAAAAATATTGGGACACCTTCTCATTTATCCTGAAATCAAGGGTATTAAAAAGAGAGGATCCTGCTTTTGTTGGAGTAACGGTCTCTACTGTCCAGGGAAGGTTATACGAGGTTTGGGACACGACTGTGAGGATCATACAGACCCTCAACTTGGTGTTCATACCCAATACTGCTCAAATATATCCTACGAATCAAAATATTTTCTTTATTGTCTATTGGTCATGTTTTGGTCATTCCTATTTGGGTTTACAGGACTGGACGGGAACATTATTCCATAAGGGTTTCCTTTAAGGGTTGTAGAGAGTTTTGACTGGTACTGTATTTCCAGTTCCTGATCCCATTTAGAAACCTCTTTCCCTGTTGATCTGAATGGTTTAACAGTCGCACTGTGCCCAGTTCGGTACTGGTGCTGACCCATGCGACTGGTCGCAGTGTGTTTTTCCAGCAGAATCAGAAAACACCAACGGAAGCAAACAGCCACTCCAGCACCAGCAGGACAAATGTTTTGTCGTTATTCTCGAAGTGTGTCAAACATCAGTTTTAAAGAAAAGCAGAAAAAATGAACCTCTGTCTAATCAGAGCGGAGCGCCAGTATTCTGAACTCTGAACGTTTCTCGCTACCAACTGGGAACAACATGGGTGGTCACACAAACATGTGTTATGGAAATTCCATTGTATTTCATACACCTAAAGTCCACCGAAAAAAACATGTGCTTTCCAGCTGCAATTCACTTTCCCAGATTTTCCGATCTTTCCGACCTATTTCCGAGGTTCATTTTCCATATTGGACCCATATACTGACCTGTTCTGCTCCTCTAGCTTGGCCAGCAGCTCCACATCGTCTGGGCTGAGCTGGGCAGGGGATGGCGTGGACGGTGAGAGGCCAGGCGAGGTCAGAGGGGCGGTGGACGAGCCCGCTGTGGTGTGCAGCGAGGAGGGCGTGGCCACCTGGCTAGCCATCTGACTGACCGTGTGTGACACCGAGTTCTTCACCCATGAAAGAGTTGAACTCAGCTTCCCGGCTACTTTGTCTGTCGCCACCTGCGGAAGATTCGGACGGTTAGATATGAGGTCATTTGCATGACCTGTGCACATACAAGCGATCGCCTCTTAAAATGATCAGCATGTCGAAAAACTTGTATCTCCAAAAAGGAGACTTTACAGGAGAAAGCATCATTTTTGGAGCATTTCTATTGGTCCATCATCCTGAAACTCGGATACAATACATAGAACAGCTGTCAGGTTCTCAATATGGAGAAAATACGGGGAGTTTTAGTCCGGGTCAGCACTCCGCAACCACGGAAACACTCACTGTGCAGAGTAACTGCTAACCTGCTGGACACAAAGCCTACGTTCACAGCAGGAAAAGTTCCAATTCCCAATGTTCTCGCCCAATCTGATCTCCTTAAGTTCTTCACACTACCTTTTTGAGGTGACCTATATCCCACATCCTCCCGAAGGTTCCCGCTCATTTCCGGCAGCCTCAGTGACCGACCGCTGGACTTACGAGCAAAAGGCCTCGCTATTCGGGACACTTCTTCAGTTTGTGTTCTTGCTTTCTTTAAACTTTTCTTTTGAGATTTTCGTTTCACTTTAACGCGGCAGCAGGAGGACAAGGCCATATCATTAGGAACACGGGGGGTGACAGTAAGTTTGGGTTTGAACAGACAGATATTTGAGGTCTGTTAGCTCCTCCTCGCTGCACATTTATGTAGAAAGTCGAATTTCTAATGTAACTCAAATATGACTCAGCCTTCCAGGCTTTATCTACCGAATGACATCACCCGAGAAAAACACGGACGTCTTCAAGGGAAAATTCAAGGGGTTTTTATAGTGAGCAAAATACTTTCATTGGACTTATTTTGGTAGCAACATGGCACCAAGGAATAGAATTACAGATTAAATAATCTAGTTTATTTTCAACTAAAAACAAAATAAAATTACTGCAGAGCATAAAGACAGTGAGAAAATAAACGGTGCAAAATAAATGTTCCTTTAAGTTCAACAAGTTTATTATTTATACGTTTATAAAAACGTTATATCAGCATTATGTATCATCCATCAGCCAGCCTGCTCTTTAAATATCACCCTCAACCATAAAACAACCCTCATCAGTTGACCACTGGTCACAATCCTTTTGTTAAATGTTAAATAAGGGTCTTCCACTGTGACAAAGCAGCTGGAAGTAAATACAGGCCTAAAAATACCTCCTTTAGATCTTAGGACGAGAGCGTGTACCCAAACGGACACAGCATGGCAGGATATGGGCTTCGGCAACAGATGTTCCGAGAGGAAGACTGTTCTGTGGACGACCAAATGAGTTCAAATGACCCATCCCCTGCCTGTGTCTGCCCGAGCGAAATAAGGCGAGGTGCGATAATTAGATCCCGCGGAAAAGCAGTGTTACAGGTGGCCTACAGCTGTGCGTGTACTCCTGCAATCAAAGAACACTTCTGGTCATGAGTCCGTCCATGTGACACAGTTGATCGGTGCACCATCACAATCCTACAGCACTGATTTGGGAATGGTACGGTCTACAGCAGTGCTCAAATCAGGGTTCCAACGATGCAGGAGGAGGTTCCTTCACATCATGGACTGAACCTGAAGCTTAATTTGAAAAAACAGATGAACAGGTTGCAGGGACAGGTCTGGAGATGAGACCGACCACGGCGTAGTATCTGTGTCTTCAAGGCGAGATCTTCAGACGGCATCAGTATGTGGATGAGCGTCGTCCTGTTGGAATAGAGGTAGAACCACTGGTTGCAGAACCTCATTAATGTAACGTTGGTCTGTTAAAGTGTCTGTAATGAAGACCAAAGGTGATCTGACATCGTACCAGATTACAACCACACCGTGACACCAGGCCTTCTGGACGTGTGACCCGTGACAACAAAACGTTGATCTGACCACTGATTCGTTGGTCGTCTCCGAAGATGAACCGACTCGTCACCGAAGATGAACCGCTGCCATTCTTAGCGACTCTGAAGTCATGCTTTGTAGTTGGTTGATTCTTTCTGGGTGCAACTATTATTTTTACTGAGTGTCCTCAGAAATCAGTTACCCTGAAAACATTGCTGACAAGAAAACGAGAAATGCTTCTAGTCAAGCATCACATGGTCTACCACAGCGTATTTCCTCTCCGAGCAGCTCGTAGATTTTGCTGAATAAGGACGTCCTTACTCAAAAGCAACCAGCAGCCAAGCTGGGAAACAAAGCCAAAGAGGAACACGAGAATGGGACGTGGACCGCAACATATCTGGAAGAATCAGCATCCGGAGAGAACGACACAATGTTCTCTTTGCCAACAGTGAGCAACTCAAACGTCGTACCACAACAATGAAATGTCGCTCCATCAAGAAACCACTAAATCTGTTCTGACAGGGAAAGGAACACCACCACCTAGGAAACAGACTGAAGAACCCAGTCAAAACAACCCTTCCAGTCATATGGCAGAGACGGCGCCACAAATGATCTTCTCTGGAGTGTACAATCATTTCAGAAGAATGATTGCACTTACCTGGAGAAAGAGGCCTTCTCAGACATTTTCGGACACCAAACCAATGAAAAAGCTGGTCAGAACAACGTCTCAACCAACATCCAGCTGTGTTCTACTGCAAATGTCGAGTCTGGACTCTGCAACCGTCCCAGTTCAGGCTTCTCTGGCTGCCTTTCTGCTGAGTTTGCTCAGTGATCCACAGGAACTTAGTCATCTGGTTGTCACGGTGTCTTAGGGGGTCAAAGTGCCATCCTGAGACACGCCGACATTGAGCAGAAGTGTACTCTGTGCCCTCACGTCTAGGGCAGGTCCCATGCTTCAGCTGGAATTCACCTGTCAAAAGCCAACGCTGCGTGACGTCAGCGACATGAACGTCATACCGGTAAGCCCAGGGGAAGTGCTCAGATCACAGCATGCTTTTCATTCTCATACCACACTTCTGTGAATAACCAGCTCTCGTTTCCTCTCTTCGCTGGCAGAGCCCTGGTGAAGACCACAGAGCTGACAGAGGGACACGCCACGCTGTGGTTTTCTAAAGCCACCAAGAAAACGACTGGCCTGCCCCAACCAGATCCCTAGAAATGCCTGACCTCCTGCACTCTTCTGACGAAAGAGTGAGCGAGAGTTAGAGAGCGAGAAAGGACGAGAGGTGGGGCATGAAGAGGAAGCCAAACAGAGAACTAAGTGCAGCGTGGACAAGGAAAGGGACAGGCATCAACAGATACAGTCCAGAAACCAAAACCTTCAGCGCAGAAAAAAAGCACAACAGTCATGCAGAAATATTATATACCCTCACTGTCAAAAAATAGTTGCACCCAGATGGAAGTGAGGGATTGGAGCGTCGCTCAGCATGGCGTCGGGTTTAACGCAACATGCTGGACGTCTCTGCATGGAGGTGTAGAGGTTCCTAATGGTGTCCTGTGATGATCCATCTCATGCAGCTTGAATGTTCTCACTCAGTTCTGCAGATGGTGTGGTAGGGGAGGAGTGTTGACAGAGCGTCCAATAGTGTCCCACACATTTTCAATCAGGGACAGGTCTGGAGATGAGACCACGGCGTAGTATCTGTGGTATGTGGACGAGCGTCCTCCTGATAGAATACAGCGCCGGAGTTTGAATATGGCTGCAGACCAGATTAATAAAGCTTGTCTTTTGCATCATCATTGTTATTTTTCATAACAGAAGTCAAGTCAGAGGTTCGGTTGCAGCATCTTTTATGAAATTTCCTGAGTGGAGGGTGGGGTGAGAGTGTAACTGCAGGACCAAGAGTGTCACTGTCTCCAGAAGTACAAACGTTTATACAGACAAAAAGGTGAAATGAAAGAGTGGACGAATCAAAGTCTGCAGCATGTCTGAAGTACTGACCTTGAGTAACACAGGGGGGGGTCTACATCCCCCAGCCCATTCATAACCTCTCCAGGGCCTCAAAACACAGCCCCCCAGCTGTCCCTGAACTCGTCTAGAGGACAATTACACAGCTGTTTCACACACACACACACACACACACACACACACACACACACACACACACACACACACACACACACACACACACACACACACACACACACACACTCTATCCAGTGCTCTGAAAGTTCTACTGGACCCAGTCATGCCCTATTAGTTTTCATCCCAGTATTTAATGGTTCTTTAAACTGGGTACACAACAATATTCAACAGCCTGTTGTCATCACAGTAGTAGTAGTAGCACACACTCTAGACTGATACTGGTCGTCCACCGAGGACACCAGATGGCCCAAATCCTGATCCTGATCTTTATTGTGTCACCGTTTCTCTCATGCACGTCCAGATACGGGGTTTTCAGTCTTCTTGTCCAACCCCACCATCAACCCATCACTACTGATTTCTCAAACTGATGACTTTCACGATGAGGAAGCTGAACGTGATGAGTCGGCAGTATGAGAGTAACACCTCACACTGACTGATCCATTACTCAGAAACCATCAGACCAGTCTATGAACTGATCAGTTGAACAGAGTCAGCGGGCAGTTACTGCTGTGACCGACGTCTCAGGAGAAGAAGCTGTGATACATTACCAAAGTAGAGGCGTGGGAGGGGCTTTCACAGGCTCCGGCCTGATCACGCATGGATGCCACCAACACCTACGGAAAGAGAAAGTAATCGGAATTGCTGCTTTATGCTGTTGCCCCAGCGTTCAGGTCAGGTTCCTCTAATGTCCTGCTGAGACGCATGTATTGTCTGGAGTTTGACGCAAGTTTGAAATTCAAGTCACGAATTAGAAATGTGGACAGAAGTCTTGTCTATAGACTCGATTGCCATTGGCCTGCTCCTAGATTCAGCAGTCACCACAGTGTTATCGATGCTGTTGGAGGAACCTGTTCAACGTTACCGTTGCGTAAATCAAGGCGAGTTGGGTGCAGCTACATGTCATACTGCAGTCAGCCAGCAGAGGCACTAGACCAGCGGTGCCTTTACGTCTGAGAGACGATGGTACGACCTATTTTTGATCCCTTATCTACGATATTTTCACCAATACTACTAAAGCCATGAGTCGCCAGTGCTACTGGAGTAGTTACAGTGTAGGTTTGAGCTCTACCCAACACTCATGACTGACTGCCTCCACCCAGTGCTCGTTACTTCTACGGGAATTCTGCATTCACAACACCAGGTTCTGGTGCCAACCTGGCTACGAGTTTATCTTAACAGCTCACAGGCCTGACCTGTAACTGTACTGGACGCCTGAAAGCTGCTCAATGACAAGCACAAAGCACACGATAAGACACCAAATTCATTTCCCTAACAGCCGAATCTGGGTGTGTGCAGAGGGTGGAGACAGGGAGAAAGTGTATTATGCGCGGTGTTGGAGGTCAGGTGTGGAGGAACCATCCCGTAGAGGAGCACCAATCCAACATAGCCATAGAGGTTCTTCCCTTCAGCAGCTATCAAAGTGAGCAGGGCAGCGCTGAATGTTACAGACACATGGAACCTTCTGAGCGCACAAACGGAGCCGTCAAAGCTATGCAGCCAGGGCACTGCAGGGACCCACACCCACGGTCATAAATCCAGGCCTGCGCAGAAAAACAGGAAACAGAGGCTACAGATCAGCATAGTTTTCAGTAGCCCAACCTGAGTCTGACCTGACCGTGTACACTTCTGCAGCAGCTCAGGAACCACAACCAAAATGTGGATGCAGGTCTACAGTCGCAGTATCAGGGGTGTGAGAAAATATCGAGACCAAAACCACCAAAACTGCCACACGAGACCCTTGGGAGGATGTGGTCTCAGTCTGACCTCGGGCGACCCAACCGTCAGGTGTACGGCGCAGGTTTGATCTGAACGGCTCTGCAGGCGTAGTCTAAGCTGGTACACTGGTCAGATCATCACTACGTTTATGACCAAACATCATCTGCACACAGATCTGCACTGGCCTGAAACTCACCACCTTCTTACAGCAGTTACATTGTTGCTCTGGCCCAGACAGGTCTGACCAATCAGCGGAGAGAACACGGTCTCGCGACTTCTTGTGACACATTTTGTTGACTTTTTCTTGCGTGAAAACAATCCAAATCACACGGGGAAACTCATTAACGGATTCGGGCCAACGCAAACGAACTCCAGGTGTGAAAACGGGCTCAGTGCAGAGCTGGGATTTGGTGGGTGATACTGGAGAACAATCAGACGGGACGGCACACTGTACAGACATCAAACTCTGGCTCAACAAGGATAAATATAACCTGCGTCAGTCTGATACCCCACTTCAGAGAGAGGGAGGAACCCGGAGTGCTGATTCAGTGTTATTCCAGTAACTTCATGCCAGGTCGGGTGATTGGGGGTGGGTGCAATTTGGCTGTTGCTCTGGCATAAAAAGCCCCCCACCCCCAGCTGTTTGTTATGGAGTCTGTTCCAGCTGTCCAAATAGTTTATATGAGGGAAGAGGTGCTGTCTCAGAACTCATACAGAACTCTTACAGAACAACCAACAGATCAATAGGCAGCCAAGGGTCTGAAGGGGACAGTCTATTTAACTGCTGTCCGAGCCGGACAAAGGCAGGACAAGCGGTCGCATCGCAAAACAGCTAGTACAGCTGCTCAAAGCAAGGTTCAGTAGATGCTGTGCGGCAGGAAGAAAGCCAGAAAGACGTTACTTGAGGCTTCAGCAATCGGACACTAAACTGAATTAATCAATGCGATGCTCAGTTCACGTTACGAATGCAACAGGGGGATAAACGGACCTGAGGCTGGATTTTGCAATGCCGGAGAATTTCATCAGCACATCGGTTCCACAGCCGCAGAGTATATTTCATATTAACGGGCATAAAAAGCGATGTAGCAAATAAAAATAACCCTCAACAAATCACAGAACCTTCTGCTGAGTAAGCATCCAAACTAACTTCTGACAGGAGCTCATATCAAGGCATTCATAAGCGCCAACATTCACATATTTTCCTCATATCTATATCGGGATATAAACAGAGCGGGATAAGGGCTGAGCGATATATTGATATTTATATCTATATCGGGATATAAACAGAGGGGGCTACAGGCTGAGCGATATATCGATATTTATATCTATATCGGGATATAAACAGAGGGGGATACGGGCTGAGCGATATATCGATATTTATATCTATATCAGGATATAAACAGAGGGGGATACAGGCTGAGCGATATATCAATATTTATATCTATATCGGGATATAAACAGAGCGGGATACGGACTGAGCGATATATCGATATTTATATCTATATCGGGATATAAACTGAGGGGGATACAGGCTGAGCGATATATCAATATTTATATCTATAATCGGGATATAAACAGAGCGGGATACGGGCTGAGCGATATATCGATATTTATATCTATATGGGGATGTGAACAGAGCGGGATACAGGCTGAGCGATATATCGATATTTATATCTATATCGGGATATAAACAGAGCGGGATACAGACTGAGCGATATATCAATATTTATATCTATATCGGGATATAAACAGAGGGGGATACGGGCTGAGCGATATATCGATATTTATATCTATATCGGGATATAAACTGAGCCATATATCAACCATAATGTAAACACCACCTAGTTCAAAGAAAGAACCGCTATTTGCACAGGGCTGAAATATCTAGAACCTAAATGATTTCTTTAAATTAATCTAGATTCAAAGCCTTTACTGGTTCAAGGAAACTAAAATGGAACATTTTCTGCTGAACTGAAGAGAGTCTTCCCACGAGTCCCAGATGGCCTAACTCCCTGATTACTGTGACCAGCTCTGATTTACAGCCGCATCTTTGTGAGGGAATGAGTGGGTTCGCCGCCCTGCTGTCTTCCAGAACCGGGTCCTTCGCTTGGGCGTGCTGTACTCCCTCACAGGTGGCGTCTCAACGAGAAACCTCCTCGGGCAAAGGCAGTGTGAGACGGCTTCCTTCTTTTCTGTTCAGCAGGGAGGCAGAGACGCTAGCGGAATACTAAATGAGCGAGAGCAGTGAATAAAGACCCTGCGAGTGAAAGGCACAGTACAATACTACAGCAGAGGAATTTCTTTTGTTTAACGTTTAGGACTCGAGGCCAATTTTGTGGGATGTTTTCATAGCTTGACGTGCTTTGAGTCACCAAAAAATTTGAAAAGTATTTGCAGGAGACAGTCACATACCACATATTGTTATTTTCAGATTCAAAGTTACTCAATACTGTCTTCATTTCCATGTAAAAATTAACAGAATTTTAATATTTGTATTCATCATTTTTGTTTCTTGTGTATCAGCATTATCCCTTCTCAGGACTTTTATTCTGAAATTTGAACACTGACCAAAGAAAGAGAGCAAACAATCCCTCCCTTCCCATCAATATCTAGGTCAGTGTTGTCATCAGCCCCGCCCCCTCTCTCTGATCAGTCAGAGTCTGTTTGCAGGTCGAGCATCAGCCCCGCCCCCTCTCTCTGATCAGTCTCTGATCAATTAGAAATCATCCATTCCACTGTCCTTGAAAGCACAGACTAACAAGATCAGTAAAGAAGATCCAACAATCCTAAAATGTTCATCATGGACCTACAGGAAGCTCTCACCACAGCTGATGTCAAAGTGCAGCTTCTACCATCAGAAAGAGACCAAACCAGTTTGATCTTCATGGGAGGAGTTTAAGGAGGAAACTCTTACTGTCAACCAAATATCAGAGCGAGACTGAAGTTCTCCAGAGAACATCTGGACAAAGAGCAGCACTTCTGGAACAATGCGTTTTGGACAGATGAATCCAAAGATGAATTATTTGGACACAGTAACAGAAGACATGATTAGCACAAACCAAACACAGCATTCGAGCACAAGAAGCTCATACCAGCTGTGAATCATGGTGGTAGAAGTGTGATGGTTTGGAGCTGCTCTGCTGCAGCAGGGTGTGGAGATCTCTCCATCACAGAAACCACTATGAGATCTTTACTGTATCAGAGGGGGTTTGAGGAGAACGGAAGAGCGTCTGTACAAAGACTGACGCTGAAACATCACAGAGCTGAAAGAATTCCACATGGAGGAGTGGGAACGTCGTTCTTCCAGTCGATGTCAGAGATGGTAGACGGTTCTAGAAACATCTAACCGACGTTATTTCAGCTAAAGGGGGAAAAACCAGCTTTTTGGATGCAATTAATCAATAATTAATCTGAACCAAGATCAAAAATTAACAGGGCCAAAGAACTAAACAGATATACGGTTGCAATAAGATATTCAGCTCTTTCCCACTTTCGTTCTCTCACCCACCCACACACACACACCCACACACACACACACACACACACACAGTAGTTTTTCACAAGTTCCTCCCACCATCAAAAGTTGTGATCAGAAGGGGTTTCCTCACCTTTAAACCAGAAAACCACACTCCTGACCACAGCACAGCTGCAGGACGTCATGACGTCCTAATATTTCGTTTTGGTCAGAGTCCCTTCCTAAATGACTGTTTTCCATCCCTTACTCCTACACCTTCCTTCCTTCGTCTTTTATTCCATATGAACTGTCCAACTTCTCACAGACGGAACGTCCCCATACATTTTCAACAGGTACCAACAAACTAGCTTTAATCCTGGGAAACCTCTGCTTTAAGGTTCTCCGCCTACAGACGGGTTTCCGTCCCAGACGCAGACTCAAGTGCCGGCCTGGACGAGTACAGACACGCTCACCAACATGCTCTTACGTGCGCGAGAGCCTCTCTCGACACCTCTCACCACCACAACGTTTAAATGGAGCCAAAGTAGACGACCTCTAAACACAACCCCAGGATGACGAACGTCTGTCAGATTCCCAGACACTGCACACATACCTCACGCCAGATCCCAGTACAGCACCTGACACCCAACCAGTTCTACTCATTCTAAAGCAAAGCACCCAACAGCAGACGGCAGGACGGGGACGGGGACGAGGACGAACAGGCTGAGCACAAAAGAGGATGAGCAGAGAGATCAGAGGTGATCCACTCTAATCACATCAGTGCATTAAAGATCCAGTGGTGCACGTTTCAGACATGTGCCGTGATACCCGTCGCATACCGTGTCATACGTGTGTTGTGCATTCGTCTGAAATCATGTCAGCGTTTGAGAAAGACTTTACCACAACACGTTCTACAAAGAGAGACAGTGAGGGAGTCAAAGTCTGGTAGAAAACATTGTGGTTATGAGATAATTGCACATGAATGTTGTCACGGTGTTGTGTTTACAAATGGGGAAAGTCGTTTTTTGAGATCAGGCGTCAGGAACAAGACGTCAGGTGATGGTCAGACGGGAGACGGATTTGCGTCCGTTCTGATTTCAATAAACAGCTAATGTGGAAGATTTGTACTTCAGCCGTCCAAAAGCCACTTGAGTGCATTATAACCACGACCTCCAAAGTCAAAAGTAGGACTTGACGGCAGCATATGTTCTGTCGCCAATATTAAAGACATCGGTGCGGCCTTTAGCACCCCCTCTGATCTCGATGATCTTGACCAGCTTTGTTCATGACCAGCACAAGGTATTTTACCAGTTGGTTTGACCAGGAAGACCAAACTGGTCAACCAGCAAGACCAAAAATAAAATCATACACATGACAAACAGTGCTGGTGAAGAGTTGGTTAACAATCTACTTGACCAGCACAGGGTATGTTTTCACCTAAATGACCAATGTTTCAACCACCTTAACCACCAAAAACCTGCTTCAGACCAAGTGGTCCAGTTAAAGCTGGTCTAACAAAAGACAGAACCAGCTACCAATCTGTGGTTCTACATTTGTAGATCTTGTAGATCTGTTGATTTTTAATTCTGGTTCCATTGTGATGAGCTTCTGAAATGAGCTCAGAAGCTGATTTGAGAAGATACTCTCAGTTTAGACTGTCCAGTAGGGGAAGAGCTGAGGGATGTCTCTGTCCTCACATGTCCTCACCTCTGGGCTTTTTGTAATGCAAAACAGGACACATACCAAAAACTTAAAAAAAGAAACAAGTGTAGTTTGTGTAATCTGTGTCATTTTCAACTGAGACAGAGTCCAGGTCCAAGTCTGGTCTTGAGTTTGTCCAAAACATCTGAGCAAAAGGTGATTTTTAGACGGCCAAGCAGGCTTCCCACTGGACAGCCTGTTTTCGGAAACCAGACACAGAAGTATAAACACAAATTAGAAGGGCTCGCCTTTAAATACACCTGGAGTGCAACCTTCTCAAACCTCAGCCAGGATTGGTGGACAGTAAGCCCAGTTCAGGGTCTATATTTAACAAGACCCTCAGTGACGGAACCCTGTTCCAAGGTGAGGAATCCTCGTTCTGTGGCAGCATTAACTGATCCCAAACCAGACACGGAAGCCACTGTGGTCATGGCTCCAGGCTACCTTTTTTCACAACCGTCCCAGAAGCGTCCCGCAACATTGTGCCAGTCCTCACAAACGTTCTAGCCGGTGGACGCCTCATTTACTACAGCCCTCCCAGCCATGCAACACTGTCGTCCCATAAGCAGGACGGTGTGCTATTTTTACCGTCCACAGGACGACAGGATGACGTTGCAAGTTGCACACCCATGCAAGTTGGTGTGGCCCACCATAACACCACCAGTGGGCCACCACACCACATGGAAGACTGGGGTTCCATTCCAAGTCTGGGCAACTACGCTGTACTACACCAATAAGGGTCTGTGGGCAAGACTCCCAACATCAGTCAGATGCCGTACATGTAAATGTCCTGCTAAGGAACTGACCTGTGACCATCACACTGGAGTGTGACATAACCTTATAACCCCAAACACAGTGAAAACACAAAGCCAGTTCACTAAAGGTCACTGAACTTGGTCCACAGATCTGAGGATGTTGAAAACATTGAGCTGTGGAGACCAAACCAGTGACCAGAATGAATGAAATTCAGTGCGACAAGCCAACAGCGTTTAAACTAATGAGCACTAATGAGACGCTTCTACTCAAACCCATTATTTACACCAACATTTCTCCATCCTGGTCCTGTAGGAACGCTCAAACCTGGCTGACCAACCCCGCACTGGGCTCATTACCCTGCTGAACAATCCAGATCAACACCAGTTAAGGCTGGCAGCTGGTTCCAGATGGTCTATGGTGGTCAATGTTGTTGAAAGCTGGGAGTCCAGATGAAAATTTTGCTCTGTACTGGTTGATTACCTTCATAATCAGCTGTTGACCAGTATACTGTATGGAGCATTTGAATCTGGACATGCTGGTCAACCAGCTTGGTCAAGCTGAACACTGGTCAGCCAGCATTGTCTAGCTTGGTCATGCTTGCAGACCAGTTATACCACCAAAGCCAAATGAATCCTTGAAGAACTAAGCTGATCAACCAGTTTAACGATCTTCCCCAGTCTGGGGTGGTCAGCAGGGTAGGTGTGATGGGTATGCCACTGGAGACACTGGTCTGCACAGTGAGGAGAAGCTTCCACGAGATGATGTGGTGGAAGTAGTGGTGGATGAACTGGTGTCCAGCTCATTATCTATTGATTTATGGACAGGTCAGGTCCAGAAGACCAGCTGCAGAAGATCAGGTCCAGAAGATCAGTCCAGCCTGAACTGGAAGAACATAAACAGGAGGAGCAGCAGCACACAGTGGACACCAGTCCTCCCAACTATCACAGCGACCTCTGCCCAGGACCGGGGCAACAGGGGCAGGAAGAAAAGCCAGCAGTTTTACCTTGAAGCTTTTAATTTCAGTCGCAGGGTTTTATGGAGATACGAGTTCCTGCAGCAGCATGATCAGCAGGTCTAAACAATCCAAAGTGCGATTTTCACCCCGAGCAGGATCTCAAACTGCAGCTCTGGAGCTCACACAAGCTTGCTAGACACCTCCTCTGAGTGTGTGTGTGTGTGTGTGTGCGTGCGCAGGACTTCCAAACACTCATGGGCCTTGCCGACGTCACTGCACTGGATCCCACTGCGCACGCGCCAGCCAGTCCTCACCATGCAAAAGCAATGCTGCCCCCTGCTGACCCAACCTCTACAGCCTAGACCTGGAGGCACCCCTACCCTGCAGGTTTTACAGCTCTCCCTGCTCCTCCCCCAGCTCCCACCACACCTCATTCAGACAGCTCATGATTTAAAACCCCCTCAGAGTCACATGGAGGGGGAGGGGGGCTGGTTGCTGAACCGTGCAGGGCAGGGGTGCCTCCAGGACCGGGTTTGAGAAACATGGAAATGTAAATCGGTCCTCCGCATTCATTCCATCCGCACAGTGATGCACACGCTCGGGGCAGTGAGCACGCCTGCCCGGAGCGGTGGGCCGGCCCTGTCCACTGAATCGAATCGGCAACCTTTCAACCTTTCAGGTCACGGTTGTAAGACGACGTGTAAATAAATGAACGATGCAAAATTATCGTCGTTTTCAAGGAAGTACATAAAAGTTGCGTTTACGTAAGAAATTTGGCTTTTTATCTGCCAATCGTATCATTTTTGATGTTTATATTTTTGCTTTATACATATTTTGTATTTAATCGTAACACAAATATAAAAAGTTATTATATTGAACGTAGGAGGAAAGGTTTGTATAGCAGTGTGTGTGTGTGTGTGTGTGTGTGTGTGTGTGTGTGTAATGGAAGCTAAACTGCGTTATTCTCCATAAAACTGATGGTGTATTAGTGTGTGCTGCGCTGTGGATCAGACACAGCAGTGCTGCTGGAGTGTTTAAACCCCTCAGTGTCACTGCTGGACTGACAACAGTCCCCCATCAGAAATGTCCAGCCGACAGCGTCCTGTGGGCAGCGTCCTGTGAGCACTGGTGAAGGACTCGAGGACGACCAACACAAACTGTGCAGAAACAGATGAGCTTCTGTCTCTGACTTTACATCTACAAGGTGGAGACACTCTGTAGGAGTGTCTAATAGAGTGGACAGTGAGTGGACAGTGTTTAAACACTCCAGCAGCACTGCTGCGTCTGATCCATATAATAGCTGTGGGGTCCTGACACATGAATAGCACATACAGGAAGCACGGCTTCGGTGAACTCCAGACAGTCAGCTGCTCATCACTGTAATTAAATTCCTGCTTCCTGTAATCCGTTTATTGTTCTGAATATATTAATACATTTAGTATAAAACAAACAAACAAACAAACAAACAATAAATAAACAACTCACCATTAGACAACCAGAATTACTTCAGATCTGACGTTAATCACTGTCCCTCACAAAGGAAGTTTGTGCCTGAGGTTGGAGAGACAGTTCTGATTTACTCTGGGTGACAAAGCCGACCAACTTTTCTGGTTTTTCATGGAAGTGCTGACGTTGATCTGATGGTACTTATGTTAGACACACCTTCCATTTTCCCACGAAAGGCCAGTGACGCAGCCTAATCCTGCGTAGGACTGACTTTTTGCATGGCTGCTATTTAAAGCTCAGGTAACATTAAAGAGGTTGAGAGTGATGAACGTTATGTCTGATCTTCAGGCTGCAGATCAGGGCGTGGAACTGCTTTTTATCACAGTTCCTACCTGAAGGCTTCCTCCAGAAGGAAGTGTGGGATTGCAGTGCTGTTGGGAAGGAAGATAGAGGTGATGAGGATCAATTAATGATTAATAATGTAGACTGACTCTGGATAACTGTGACCCTACTCAGGAACAAGTGGATAAGATAGTGATTGAGTTTCTGGTGTGTGTGTGTGTGTGTGTGTGTGTGTGTGTGTGTGTGTGTGTGTGTAATGGTGTGTAAATGCTGTATATTATATATTCTATATATTTATATAGTGCTGCTTACTTATACTAAATTATTTTTTCTGCCTATCTTCTGCTTACTGTACTTATGCTGCTACTGGAACCTTAATTTCCCTGAAGGAACCCTCCCAAGGGATCAATAAAGTTCTATTCTATTCTATTCTTCTATTCTAATGGTTGGGCTGTAGTTCTCCTCCAGGCCGGTAGGGGCGCTCTTCTCTACTGCAGCTGGTGTGTGAGGGCTGAGGGGCCCTATTCGCGGCGCATGCGCAGCTCACTCTCTCTCCGCGTCGCAGTAGATCGTGGGTCGGTTCTGCTCGGCTCGGTTTCGGTCTGAAAGACTGAAAGTGCAGGATGGTCAGTTTCGCTGTCTTTGTGTCCGGCACAGAGTCCGGCTGTGTTTCTGACTCACTGACCGAGAGGATGGACTTAGATTACCTCTGCGGCCTGAACACAGAGTCCCTGTCTTCATCTGTGTCCTCTTCCGCTCTGTCCTGCTCCTGTCTGTCCATTCTGTCCTCCTGTCTGTCTGTCTATTATGTGTTTTGGTCTGTCCTTTCTGTCCTCCGGTTTGCCTGTCCATTCTGTCCTCCGGTTTGCCTGTCCATTCTGTCCTCCTCCAGTCTGTACACTCTGTCCTTATCCAGTCTGTCCGCACTGTCCTCCAATCTGTCCATCCTGGGCTCCTCCAGTCTCGCCTCAGGCACTCCAGGTGTCCCAGATTGGCAGTGGATCTGCTGTGTCCCCCTGTATTCCTTCTCACTCTGCTCATGTTCTTCACTCTGCTCATGTTCTTCACTCTGCTCATGTTCTTTACTTTGCTCCACAGGGATTCGTTAAGGTAGTGAAGAACAAGGCCTACTTTAAGAGGTACCAGGTGAAGTTCAGGAGGAGAAGAGGTGAGAGGACTGCTGACTGATTATATTCCTTTATTGGACGTTGATCCGGGTGTCCATCACTTATGTTTTCTTTTCAGAGGGAAAGACTGACTACTTCGCCCGCAAGCGCCTGGTCATCCAAGACAAGAACAAGTACAATACACCCAAGTACAGGATGATTGTCCGCTTTTCCAACAGGGACATCATCTGCCAGGTCAGTCCCCAAAGCACTGGGCCCTGTTCCTGGACCGGTGAAGACCTTGGCATCAGCAGAGGGTGCTGCGCAGCAAAAGTATACGGAAGTCAGGTGGTAGTGCGTGTAGACCTGTATCAGCTTCTGGTGAGAAGACACGGAAGACGACACAAGATGAATGTTAGGGCATTGGTCCTGTATAACTAGACACCCACAGCAGTTTAAGGCAACAACCTACTAATCTTTGGTTCCCGCTGCGAACGAACTGTGGGAATGCATCGAATGGTTCAAGAAGTGGAACCGAATGGAAAACCACCCACAGTGACGTGTTGCAGACCCTTTGTTATTCAAAGACTGTTCTGGTTTGAGAACCTTGATGCAGTTCCACCAAACATAGGTTCAGAACGTTGTGGGTGTGTCTAGTTGTACAGGAGCGATGACACACTTGGTGTCGTACAGTGTCATCTTCTACGTCTTCTTATTTCCAAAAGTTGATCCGTGTTTGCTTTTTGGAGAAGAACAGAACAGAACAAACGCTCGCAGGTCGTCTATATGAACCACCATCTTCTGCCTTGTTTATTGGCCCTGTGCAGCCCCTCTGTTGATGACGTACTATCCTCGGTTCCACTAAAACTGGTGTGAACGTGGGATGGTTCACTGAAAAACACCCCAAGGTTTTATCATAACCAGAACCTTATGAATGGAGCCAGGGCGTTAGACACCCCACACTGCAAAATAATCTGTGAAGATCGTTTATGATCACTTGGCAACAGTTTTTGGTTCCATAAGAGAACCATTGTTGTGATGGGAACGTGTGAAGAACCTTTAAATTGGAATGCTACGGTTAGGGTCTGTTGTTTACATCTCATTCATTTTAATGCCTCCTGATTTGATGTTTTGCAGATTGCCTACGCCAAGATCGAAGGAGACATGATCGTGTGTGCGGCCTACTCCCATGAGCTCCCCAAATACGGCGTGACTGTGGGTCTGACCAACTATGCTGCAGCCTACTGCACTGGCCTGCTCCTGGCTCGCAGGGTAAGACCTGATGACCACCACTTTCCTGCCACTAACCCTGCTCCTGGAGACCTTAATCCACCCACCTGATCCAGTGAAGTTTTGGTTGGCACTCAATGGGGTGTGAGATGTGGGTTGGAGTTGAAACCTGCAGGACGGTAGGTCTTCAGAAGCAGGGTTGGTGACCCCCCCAATCGACAGTGATGTACACACACCAAGCTCTGGAGAACATTGAGACCACGCCACATGATCACCTTCTCTGGTTTTACTATTTCCAGACCAGTTTGATTAAAATCAGCATTTTCCATTTTATTCTATAAAGCAGTGACAACATTTCTCCCAACTTCCAAATAAAAACGTCCATATTTTGGACCTTTATTAGCAGAAATAAGAACTTCTGGAAGCGTCTCTAGATTCAGTTTTATTTATTTAATGACCTGGACTTTATAAACTGTAACCATAACATCCGAGAACTGGTAGTGATTTCATTTTTATTTTTCCGTAAAGTTGCTGAACAAGTTTGGCCTGGACCAAGTGTATGAGGGCCAAGTGGAGGTCACTGGAGAGGAGTTCAACGTGGAGAGCATTGATGGAAAGCCTGGTGCCTTCACCTGTTACCTGGACGCCGGTCTCGCCAGAACGACCACTGGCAACAAAGTGTTCGGAGCCCTGAAGGGAGCCGTAGACGGAGGTCTGTCCATTCCCCACAGGTACACGCACTTTATCGATGTGACACGTCATGCTTTTTGATGACCCTTTAGAAACTGGGCGTTTGGACTTGGTCGTTCTTTGGCACAGTTGCATTGTACACGAACATGCATGCACAGGCTTGTGTTAACCGGTGGTGCTATCTCCGGGGGAGGGGCGGGTTCGCTCATGTTAACTGGTGGTGCTGTCTCTGGGGGAGGGACCAGTTCGCTCATGATAATCGTTGGTGCTGTCTCAAAGGGAAGGACGGGTTCACTCAGGTTAACCCATTAACTGCTGGTAAAATGAATTTTGTAGAAACAGTGTAAAATTCGGTTTTGGATGCTGTATTTTGGGGCGACTGTCTAAGCTTACCCCGGCAGTGTGCAGGTGGGGCACACATCCTTTAAGTTGTTTGTTGGTTGTGGATTTAAACACTTACCTGCAGTATTTCTCTCCATCATGCAGCACCAAACGTTTCCCTGGCTATGACACTGAAAGCAAGGAGTTCAATGCTGAGGTCCACCGTAAACACATCCTGGGTCTGAACGTGTCGGAGTACATGAGCCTCCTGATGGAGGAAGATGAGGACTCCTACAAGAAACAGTTTTCTCGCTTCATCAAGAATGGTGTCACCCCTGACAGCGTAAGCATTTTGCAGATGCTCTGGATTCTGAATGGTGCCTTTATTTTACCCAAACGACTTGATTTTCCAAAGTCGTTTTTGAATTGTTTTCTTTCCAGATGGAGGAAATGTACAAGAAGGCACACGCAGCCATCCGCGAGAACCCAGTGCACGAAAAGAAGCCCAAGAGGGAGGTCAAGAAGAAGAGGTGTGTGAATGTCTCTCTGATTCCTAAGGAGTTCTGTTTCTGACCTTCAGGAATGGCCATACTTAGAGTAGCAGGGTGTTGATGTGCTGTGATGCACATAGTGGATAGTAATGTAATTACACTCGGACTCATTTGACCGCGCTCTCCTCGCACAACAAGAAACAGCTTATATTGGCATCAGCAAAAATAAGTCTGACCTTTATCGTAACGTCTCGATGCCATTGGAGCGGATTCTATTGTAAGATGTTTATTTGTTGGTCTCCAATTCAGCAACACTTTAGATCTCACCTCGGTGACCGTAGTAATCAAGAATAAGGTCTAAACCAAGGCTTTCCAACCCTGCTTCTGGAGACCTACCATCCTGCAAACTTCAGATTCAACCCTAATCCAACCAACCTGATCCAGCAAAATTACCCTTAGAGGTCATCGATTGGCTGAATGGAGTGTTAGATTTGGGTTGGCGCTGAAACCTGCAGGAAGGTTGGTCAGTATAGGTCAATGCAGGTCTCAGCTCTGGGTGTTTTGAAAGCTTGCGGGGTGTTTTGTAGAAGACGGTTGGTGTTAAGGTTACTCCTGTTGGCCAATGAGACAGAAAGGATTACCGGCGGTGTGGCGTCTTCCCACTCGGTCACTGACCGTCCGGTATCTCACTGTGTAACTGACATTTTGGCTATTAAGAGTAATCTTATGATGTGCTGACACCTCCGATCTGCAGACACTCGCATCTCTGGTTGAACATCGGTCACCCACACGTCTGCACTGACCAATTCTGACCGTGGTGGCCCTAAACTTCATAGTGCTTATTAGAACTTCTGGACTGTTTTCTAAATTGAATATTTGTCTACAACTTTCTTCGGCTTGCAGCTCTAAACTGTGGATTAAAGCCTGGTTGGGAAGGTTCAGGATCATCTATTGAGTTAAAGTGTTTCTTCCAGATCCAGATTAATCCTAGTGATTCACCAGTACTGCTCAGGACATGGGGACGTCAGAATTACCATCTTCAAACTGGAGAAAGTCTGCTTTGAGCATCGAAATGCCAGACTTCTAATTTAATGTAACAAACGTATTGCCAACGTGACTGTAGGCAACAAAAGCTTCCGTCTCATAAAGCTTTGTGCAGAGTTGCATTTTTAACTCCACTGTTTGCTAACTCAGGCTTTCCTCTTTTGACAGATGGAACCGCCGCAAGCTCACACTGGCCCAGAGGAAGGACCGAGTGGCTCAGAAGAAGGCCAGCTTCCTCCGGGCTCAGGCAGTAGAGGAGGACTAATATGGAGTCTTCTGGCCCACGTTATTGTGCAGAAATTTGTTCTAATAAATCTATTGAAAGACATCAGTGTCTTGTGTGCTTGCAGCGTTCAGAGGTTTAGATTAACTGCAGGTGTTTGGGCCAAGATTGAGTTGGGCTGGGTGCCAAAGTCAGTACTTTTGAGGGCACTGATTGGTTCTTGTCAAATTAATTGCTGCCAAATCTTGATTCAAGTGTGATGGCAATAAATGGTTACGTTTTTCATGCAATGCTGGACAAACTGGACAAACACTGTTTAAGCCCCTCTGTATCACTGCTGGACTGACAACAGTCCACCAACCAGAAATCTCCAGCCGACAGCGTCCTGTGAGCACTGACGAAGGACTAGAGGACGACCAACACAAACTGCAGAAACAGAGCTTCTGTCTCTGACTTTACATCTACAAGGTGGAGACACTCGGTAGGAGTGTCTCATAGAGTGGACAGTGAGTGGACACAGTGTGTGTATACACTCCAGCAGCACTGCTGTGTCTGATCCACTCGTACCAGCAACACACACTAACACACCACCACCATGTCAGTGTGACTGCAGTGCTGAGAATGACCCGCCACCCACATAATATCTGCTCTGTGGTGGTCCTGTGGGGTCCTGATCATTGAAGATCAGGGTGAAAGGAGGAGAATAAAGTATCAGAGAAGTGCTGCTGTAATAAGTAGATCCAATTAGTATTGATCTGATTACACCTCAAACTGATCTGCATATTTCTCTTTAGAAAACCAGAACAGAGTAATGATAATTTATAATCTTTATTTTTATGCATCAACAAATCATGCCTCTGTATTTACACAACACATGGTTTAAATTACAGACTCATAACTTGACCTTTTGGGCAGTTGCCATGGTAATTAATCATGGCTAATTAAAACCAGTAAGTATCTCCCAGAAAAAGTGACCTGATGTTACACAAGAAATGTAAAATGGGCTCAATCTGAATTGCTTTTTCACTCTGTCCTTAATTCGGGATCTGTTTACTTCACCAATTCAGTCGTTTCCATCAGTCTGACCCTCCATTCCTGTTATCAGTGTGGTGGAAATATGGAATGGTGTTTAGTTCATTGAAACTGGAGGCATAGTTGGTGTGAATGTGTGATCTTTCCTGTTGAGCTGAGTGCTGAGTACCATTGGATCTCAAAAAGTACCGATCATTATGGCTAACAGCTCAAGAAAACCAGAAATCCAGAATCAAATATTTAAGTTTGAGTATAAATTCTGTGTCTAGTTCAAACAGCTGACCTGACAGCTGTCCAGAAGATGGTCACTGACCCCCTCCACAAAGAGGTTCAGCCACAGAAGGTCCTTGCTGGCTGTGCTGTATCAAAGGAAAGTTGACTGAACGGGAAAATGTGGTGGGAAAAGGTGCGCGAGCAACAGGGACGATGACAGCCTCGAGAAGACCATTAAGAGAAGTGTGTTCAAGAACTTGGGAGAGCTTCACAAAGGGTGGGCTGAGGCTGAGGTCAGTGCATCAAGAGCCACCACACACAGACATCTCCAGGAAAGGGGGTCCGACTGCAGCACTCCTAATATCAGACCCTGTATTTGATCAAGTCCAGAGTCAACGCAGCATCTCCCATGTCATTTTCAACTTCATGCTTCCATCTGCTGATGAGCTTTATGGAGATACCGATTTCCTTTCAGCGCCAAAACCTTCTATGTCTCTTATGAAATATTCTAATAATTTGAGAAACTGGATTTCTGAAGCCTGAGCAGAAAGTAAAACAAAAATCTGGTTGATATGTTTCACTTTTCAGGTAATGAACAGTCATGTGGAAATGAGGACACTCGTGAACATGAACACCTTTTAACATATTTAAACATCTGGAGGTTTGATCTTCATTGTAACTACACTGAGAGATGGAGGTGATAAACCTAAAAACATACAACTGAAGACATGTTTTTTCCACAACTTAAAATTCTTTAGTGGACTTTGAGGGCTTTGGTTTGGTTTGCTCTTGATTGTTGATGTGAGTGGGATCACCATGGTCAGATCCAAAGACCTCTCTGAGGCCTTCAGAAAGAAGGTTGTAAATGCAGATGAATTTTGGCAAGACTAAAGTTCTTCAGTGAACATCTAGACAAAGAGACTTCTGAAATATGTGCTTTGGACAGATGAATCTGAAGTTACAGAAGACATGTTTGGCGCAAACCTAACAGCATTTGAGCAGAAGAACCTCATACCAGCTGTGAAGCATGGTGGTGAAAGTGTGATGGTTTGGGGCTGCTCTGCTGCAGCAGGGTGTGGAGATCTCTCCATCATAGAAACCACTATGAGATCTTTATGGTATCAGAGGGGGTTTGAGGAGAACGTAAGAGCGTCTGTACAAAGACTGATGCTGAAACATCACAGAGCTGAAAGAATTCCGCCTGGAGGAGTGGGAACGTCGTTCTTCCATTTCTATTAATTAGATTTTGCAAATGACTTTTGAAAGACATTTTTTCAGTCATATGTGTTTAGTTATATTTATGTGTAAATATGTTAAATGTGTGTTCCTGGTTGTACTACCAAAACTAAAAAGATCACCTCCACCAATGATAGGGAAGAAGTGGGAAAGTCTCATTTTGATTGTCTAATAATTTCCTCAACGTTGAGGAAGTGTGTTCAGCTTTTTCAGTAATAAATGCACACGTTCATATATCAGTAGTGGTTTCTCGCAAGCTCTGCCTTTAGTGGTATCATCCCAGAGTTGATGTTTTTGTAGATTTGTAGACAGAATTATAAGATGGGAGGATGATCTGAATTTTCCACTTCCACCATATCAAAAAACCTGTGCTTTATTTTATTCATGTCCCTCTGTCTCCTGGGGAAGAAGATATCTCACTTGGAGTCCTTCGTGTGGGATATCTTCTTCCACAAGAGCGTCTTCAGGTTGTTGAGGATCAGGGAGTGCTCCATTTCCATCTGCTCAGTGGCTCCTTTGAGTGCAATGCAGGCATACAGCTGTTTCTCCAGCTCCTCCTTGACATCTGATGGAACCCCCCTGAGGAGATAGTCCTTCAAAGTACCGCAAGCTTTGGCTAAGTTTGGCCGCGTCACCTCGGTGGTGCAGCGGTGCTTGGTGAGGTCACAGGAGGTGTGGCAGTCCACTCCATAAATGCAGTCACTGTCCGCTTCACACCGCCGCTCTCGCATCACCTCCTGGAAAGCAGCTTCAGGGATGATGCGCCTGGCATCCACCACCTTCAGGTCATGGCGCTCCGTGTAGCCAAAGCCAGTGGCACTCACGTCACACATGAGGAAGCTGCCAAACGTACCGTGGAAGACATCTTCCACAAGCTCCAGCAAGCCAATGGCGATCTTGGCCTTGCGTGGCCATGAGGGCGAGGCCCACTGGTCCATGCTTCTGCGCAGGCCAGCTGGAATCCACAGCTCCACGGCCCAGGGTAGGCTGATGCCATACAGGGGGGCATAAGGCACCTTCTCCATCACATAGAGGTCTCCGCAGAAGCCCAGAAGCCTGGGGGTGTGCTCCCGGCCCTGCAGGACCACCGCCAGCAAAAATTCATTCAGCTGCAATAGAGCCCAGGCTGAGCGAGCCTCAGGCAAAGAGATCTGACCGTCCTTGTTGGCATCAGCCACCCCAAGCACAAGCGCCACCAAGTCTTGTAGATTTGCCTGATCGCCCACCTTTACCTAGAAAACAGGAGAACAGCTTCTGGGTGACTGGTACTGTATATCCATAACTCCATTCATAAGAACAATCAAAAATATACTAGTCGAACAGAAATAACAGGAAAAAGGCCTCTTTTCATCCAGTTCTGCAGGAAACTCTTCTGCATCTTTTCATTCTTATGTTAGAATATTAAAGTGCTTTCTCTCACCTTCAGGTGGCTCAGGACCATCTCCCTAAACTTCTCCACAGACGTGCCTTTAGTGGGCCTGCTGAAGGATGACGCTTCCCTCCTTGGCTCCAGCTCTGCTGCCAGATCATAGTGATGAACTTCCTCCATGTGACACTTGATGATGCCCTCCATATCACCCCAGCTCCCAGAATACACCTGAAACGACCAGGGTGAGACAGTCAGTCTGGTTCTGGCCTCACCTATGCAAGATCACACAGCCTTGATGATTTGTCATGTGATCAGAGGCTCTGTTTTTGACTAAATATAATAGTGCATCTCAAACTATTTGAATATTGTGGGGAAAAAAATCCAAAATATTAAAAATCATTTATAGGAGACTGTCATGGATACCAGATATTGTTATTTTCAGAAGATCAGAGTCTGTATGCAGGTTGAGCATCAGCCCCGCCCCCTCTCTCTGATCAGTCAGAGTCTGTAGGCAGGTTGAGCATCAGCACCGCCCCCTCTCTCTGATCAGTCAGAGTCTGTAGGCAGGTTGAGCATCAGCACCGCCCCCTCTCTCTGATCAGTCAGAGTCTGTATGCAGGTTGAGCATCAGCACCGCCCCCCTCTCTCTGATCAGTCAGAGTCTGTATGCAGGGGTATGTAGGGGTAAGTCTTGTACTGTGTTATAATATGTGTATTATATCTGTAGGTTACTATGATCCTGAGTTACGAAGCCTAGAAAACAGCATGTATCTGCCCACAGAGCACCGCTCTCGGGTTCTAAGAGTTAATCTTATGAAATATTCTAATAATAGAGCTTGAAATATGTCTTCTTGTGTAATGAATGTTTAGATTCATCCAGTGCATCCTGTGCGCACTGTCAGATTCAGGCTGCAGTTCCAGAGACGCATGAAGGATGACGATGCAGCACACACTGAGATCAGCCCGGAGAAACACTTATTCGAGTGTGTGAGCCAATACACAGCAATCGGAGAACCCTCTGACCTGGTTACTGGGCTTGGCAGACAGACATTTCCCCAAATACAGCGTGTCCTTTTCACACAGGCTGCTGCAGGCAGTACCATCGATCACCCCTTTCCGGAACTTATCACACTGGAATAAAGACACACACACACATGCACACACACATCACTGCACATCAAAGACAAAGAGGTATCAGAGACAGAGCACCCGAGACAGGGCCTGACCCATTTCTCTGTCTCTCGTTTGTGTGTTTTTCCCTCCAAACAGACACACAGCACATCAGGGCAGGTTCGAATACAGTCATGCTCCAGAAGAGGGCTCCCCTACACAATTATTCCTCCAGCAGGGCTGCAGATAAGCTGGAAATAAGCCACGGAGGCTGAACTCACAATAGCGTTTTTGCACTCGTGTCCCCGGCACAGCTCTGTGTAGGAGGAGTACTCCACATACACCACCCAGCTCCCTATAAACACAGCCAGCCAGGAGAAGAACAGGTACTTCATGTGGAGATAGGAAAACCGGGCCTGTGGGCGAGAGAGAAAGAACACACATTACAGAGTGGTCATTTACACTCCCATTGAAGAAGACAGGCTCCTTGAACATCAGATGAATCAAACAATGTGCTTCATGGTCACGAACAGCATGTTCATCTGTTTCTCCTTTCACCCTGATCTTCAATGATCAGGACCCCACAGGACCACCACAGAGCAGCTATTATGTGGGTGGTGGGTCATTCTCAGCACTGCAGTCACACTGACATGGCGGTGGTGTGTTAGTGTGTTGCTTTGGTACGAGTGGATCAGACAGAGCAGTGCTGCTGGAGTGTTTAAACGCTGTGTCCACTGACTGTCCACTCTATTTGACACTCCTACCGAGTGTCTCCACCTTGTAGATGTGAAGTCAGAGACAGAAGGTGAGATGGACGATATATATAACTAAACATAAAACTGAAGAAATGTCTTTTAAACATCATTAAAATGATTTGTTTGATTAGAAATGCACTGTTCAGACCGCCTCTGTCCTAACAGCTGGTATCTTCTCCTCTGGCTGAAATAATGTCAGCGATATGTTTCTATAACCGTCTACCATCTCTGACATCGACTGGAAGAAAGACGTTCCCACTCCTCCATGCGGAATTCTTTCAGCTCTGTGATGTTTCAGCGTCAGTCTTTGTACAGACACTCTTACGTTCTCCTCAAACCCCCTCTGATACAATAAAGATCTCATAGTGGTTTCTATGATGGAGAGATCCCCACACCCTGCTGCAGCAGAGCAGCTCCAAACCATCACACCTCCACCACCATGCTTCACAGCTGGCATGAGGTTCTTGTGGCCAAATGCTGTGAAAAGTGCGTCCAAATAATTCAACATTGGATTCATCTGTCCAAAGCACATTGTTCCAGAAGTCCTGCTCTTTGTCCAGATGTTCTCTGGAGAACTTTCATCTTATCCTGATGTTTTTTGACAGTAAGAGTCTCCTCCTTAAACACCTCCCATGAAGATCAAACTGGTTTGGTCTCTTTCTGATGGTAGAAGCTGCACTTTCATATCAGCTGTGGTGAGAGCTTCCTGCAGGTCATGTGATGAACTTCTTATGCTCTTGGGTGGAATAGGATGGTTTTCTAATAGTTTTGAGATCCATGGTGATCCCACTCACTGCAATGATCAAGAACATACCAAACTAATGCCCGAGGTTTAACTAACAGAGCTGATCTCAGCATTAAAAGGTGTGTCCAGGCTTTTTCACATGGCTGTAGAGGTTCACTGGTCATTCTGGGCTGGTTTTCCCAAAAATGTGGGGTTTAAGCTGAATTCTGGAGCCTAACAAGTGAATATAACCTTCATTTCTCCCATTATAGACCTCAAACATCCTGGCTCAGCTTAAGTACATGAAGGGTGAAGAAATGTATTTAATTTAAAAGCTTAATATATACTTAGTAAGATCAGGGAATTGTCTAATTGTTCTTAAAATATTCATTCTTTCTTGGTAACAATGGCCACCAAATAATTGTGGTTTAATTACATCCAGGCTACAGACCTGTCAAAGCCATCGTGGTTAATTTGGGAAGACATAGCCAGTGGAGACGTGAAGCTCAATGAGCATCTCCTATTAATGTGTGATCTTTGAAAGCTCGGAGCTGGGGAGAGCTGTCATCTCTCCGTCCAAAGGTTGGACGCACCACTATGAATAGCTCCATCACTGCAGCCACATGAAGATGTTTCATGAAATATGTACTTTTTCCACCCGGATCGCATCTGAAAACGTCTGTGAAAAATGAATGAGGTGAGGATTTCAAATATGATGTGTTTTATGCACAAAGGCAAGTCCTGCACCACCTTCTCCTCTCACTGTCCATCCTATCAGCTCCTCTGATCACACAGGAGATCTTTGTGGTTCTACAATTCCAGACTGTTGTTCCTCCTCCTTTCACCCTGATCTTCAATGATCAGAAACAGCAGTGCTGCTGGAGTGTTTAAACACTGTGTCCACTCACTCTTCACTCTGTTAGACAGTGGTAGTAATGGTAGTGGTAGTATTATAGTAGTAGTAGTAGTAGTAGTAGTAGTAGTAGCAGTACTGGGAGGGGCAGTAGTGGTAGTATTATAGTAGTAGTATTATAGTAGTAGTAGCAGTAGCACTGGGAGGGGTAGTAGTGGTAGTATTATAGTAGTAGTAGTAGCAGCAGCACTGGTAGGGGTAGTAGTGGTAGTATTATAGTAGTAGTAGCAGTAGCACTGGGAGGGGCAGTAGTGGTAGTGAAGGAGGTGCTGGTGAGATGAATCATTCCTGAAACACACAGTAAATGTTTGTGAGAAGATTGGTCCGACTAATTTCACCAGCATCGCCGCCCTCTGTGACCTGACATTTCCTTATCTGAAAAATCTGAGCTGACAGGACCTCTCTCTCCTCCAGAGCTGAGGGCAGCAAAGAGGACCATGTAGTGGAGCAAGACAGCCGCCGGTACTGCCGTCTATTGTAAAGTGTTTGTTGAAGAGAGAGAGAGAGAGAGAGAGAGAGAGAGGTAAAGAGAAAAGGAAAGAGACTCAGAGCAGCTTCACAGATTCTCAGGCTTCTGTTCAGGGGATTCGTGCGAGGGCCTTGTGTCTCTGTCCCTGTTGTTGTTGTTGTTTATTTATTTATTTCCTCAATCTACGCCACCTGTGAGCCGAGGCCATGTGACAATGCAGTTCTTGACGTAAATGCACTCGCCACCAGCAATAGGAGGGAAAAAAGGCAGCAAGTGAGAGAAGTGTGTGTGTGTGTGTGTGTGTGTGTGTGTGTGTGTGTGATAGAAGTGAGCGAATCAGGGAGGAAAGGGGAATCACGGATAGACAGGTCTGTGTTATAGCGGTGCACTTATTAAGCTGCTCTGTGTACACAGCGCACCACAGAGTGTGTGAGGTCTCAATGCAGATATTCCAATATTTATAAAGGGCAGTAAATTATTGATCAAAACCTTCGTATAGATTCATGACACAGAACAGAAAGGCCTGTGAGAAACCGCACTGTAACTGTCTGATACAGCAGCAGAATTCACAGAAACCCTCACTGTATGCATTCAGCGCCTTTCAGCTGCACCCATAGCTGACACAGGTGTGCAAATGCATACACAGTTTATCTAGTCCCTGTTGAGAAGGAGTCCCAACAGAACAGGACTTACTGGAGTAGATAATCAAACATGAACCTGTTGGCACCATGTCTAATGCCAGGGGTAAAGGCCGACAGCACTGAGCTGTGGAGCTGTGGAACTGTGGAAGGATGAGGGTCATGTTCTGCCATGTTCGGGGAATCAAACCGGCAACCTTCCAGTCAGAAGGTTAGGTACCCTGTCCCCCATTTTTAAAGGTGCAGATATGTCCAAATATGGGACAGAATTTGAGTAGAAGAAAGCTATAACATGTTAAGGGAATACTTCAGTCTTATCTAAATCAATCAATCAATCAATCAATCAATCAATCAATCAATCAATCAATCAATCAAAGTTTATTTATATGGCACTTTGTCACAAAGCAGCAGAGGTCCGTGTCCGAGCCTCTCTTGAGCAGCCAAAAGCAACAGTGGGAATCAAACCTCCCTCAGACTGGGAAGAAGAAACCTTATCGGTCTCTTTAGGCTCCTGATTACGAGGGTTTATGCCCAGTCATGGATAACGATCTTAAATTCACATTCAGAGAGTGTAAAGTGTTCTAGAACTGGGACGTTTCCACAGCACTTATTTATGAGAACGCGCTCTAAGTGGACAGCAGCGTGGCCTCTTAGCAGGAGCGAACCACGGCCTGAGTGATTCCAGGCATCGCTTTTCACTTCAGACACTTTGACTCAAGTCCAATGCAAACATTTCACTATTATTACAGTATCTCGTCCTGCAGCAGCATCAGGAGAAAAAAAACAAGCCCGCTCGCTCTAAATGTACTGTAACAAATGATCTCAGCCCCATATCACCGATGGCACAGTCAATTACGCTTACTGCGGAGGATTAACAGACAAATCGCAGACTTGAAGGAGCCTCTTTTATCCATCTATTAATGATGATCTGTCCTGGCTTTGACAGTGATGGAGCCAAGCTCTCTCTCTCCCTCCCTATCGCTCTGTCTCTCGCTGTCCTAACCTTGTGCAAAAAGGCATCTGAGGTGGCAGCTCCTGCAAGCCTCCTGGGTTCTTGCTGATATTTTATCTGCAGAAACATCTAAATTTTTAACTGAGAGCAAAACTCTTTTAATCAGCCCTCTGTTTTCACTGTAGATGTCTGTCTAAGATCTAATCTCAATAATGTGCTTATCTCCGAGCCTGGAGACACTCAAACACTCAGGCTCATGAGGAAGTTCTTTTGTGGTGTGTAACTAGTGGCAAATATCACAGCAAGTGCACAAGACAGCATCAACTTTCATCATAAATCGAAATTCGATTTCTGTCGATTTCTGCAGTTTACGCTGCTTTACTGTTTAAAGGAAAACTGCTGATTTAGGTTAGATCTTTGACGGGGCCATTCCAAAACAGTACTCTATTCTTCTTTAGCCATTCTTTGGTAGAATCACATGTATGCTTAGGGTCATTGTCTTGGGGCATGATCCATGTTCTCTTGAGATTACAGCTCATAGACATAAGTCCTGACAGTTTCCCTTAGAATATGCTGCCATAATTCAGAATTCATTGTTCTATCAATGATGGCATGACGTCCTGACCCAGATGCAGCAAAACAGACCCATTCCATGATACTACCACCACCAAGTTTCACAGAGGGCATTAGGTTTTCCTTTCACAAAACATGACAATTCTCATTTTAACCAAAAGATCTAGTTCCACAAAACATTGCTCCAGTAGCCTTCTCTCCATTTGATCTTTAGCAGAGAGCAGCAACTTTCTCCTTGCAACCCTACCGTGATGGTGGACTCTGAACATGAAGTCTAGCCAATGTGAGAAAGGCATTTAGTTGCTTAGAAGTTCCCTGGGGTTCCTTTGTGAGCTTGCAGACTATTACACACCTTGCTCTTGGTGTGATCTTTACAGGTTGGCCATGTGGTTAGGGACGTCTTGTGACAGGTTGCTGGTTTGATTCCCTGAACTGGCAGGATACATACACCTCCCTACGTGTGCGGACTCTCCCGTAGTGTGTTTCACTGCATGGTTCGTCTGCTTCAGAGAGTCCTATTCCATTGGCAGTACTTCTCTACAGGGCTTAGACAGGTTGTGTGCAAAGGTTTTGTGTGCAAATTATGATAAAATAGTGTCTACAAACATCGGGGAACTTGTGAGATTGGAAAAAGAACTCATCAGACCAATACTTAGACTGAATTTTAGGTTTTGTAATAAAGCCAATGCGTATTCGCCTTAAATAATTCAGTTTAAATTCGTCAGATGTTTGAGTTTGAGTCCTTGGAGAGATACACTCGTCCTCCTTTGTCACTCTTATTGGTGGCAGTCAGATCCAGTCTGTCAGTCTTGTGATGGTTTAATCTAATCTCTCTCTCTCTCTCTCTCTCTCTCTCTCTCTCTCTCTCTCTCTCTGTGTGTGTGTGTGTGTGTGTGTGTGTGTGTGTGTGTGTGTGTGTGCTCTCAGTCGCTCTCTCGATCCCTTTTGGCTCCACTAATGACAGGCCATGGCTCTCCCTCTCCCATGTGCACTCAGGAAGATGTTAATGCAGCCATCACTATCCAAGAGTCCATCTTTCCAGTTGCTCTCATTCTCCCAAACCCCCATTAAGTCTCTTCCTGCCCCCTTCCTCCCTCTCTCCCTCTCTCTCTCTCTCTCTCCCTCTCTCTCTCTCTCTCTCTCTCTCTCTCTCTCTCTCTGCCTCACTGAGCCAGGCTGACAGGCACTGGAGACTTGTGGCAGTCCAGCGTCCTGCTCAGCCTTTCATACTCTGACACAGCCCGGTGGGGCTGTCACCATGGCAATCAGCTCGGAGAAACAGCAGCCAGGCCTTTCCCTCGGGCCAGAGCGAAGGTGTAGGAGAGGAGTGCAGCCCGAACCTCAGAGTCTACATCACTTTCCTGCAGGGTTATAAAACTGCAGCCACGGGATGATGATTTCACTGCTTTGATTCTGAAAAGCTATAATGCATAATCCATTAGACGCAAAATAATCTTCTTAAAGAATG
This sequence comes from Acestrorhynchus altus, assembly GCA_034509495.1. Classification (NCBI taxonomy): domain Eukaryota; kingdom Metazoa; phylum Chordata; class Actinopteri; order Characiformes; family Acestrorhynchidae; genus Acestrorhynchus; species Acestrorhynchus altus. Next base: position 40,845,889 of record CM067504.1, read on the forward strand.
AGTTTCTCAAGTTAGTTTGAGAATATTTTGTCCTAAAATGAACCTCAATCTTTATTAAGTCCTTTCACTCATCAGGAAAAAAGTAGTTGCACCCAGAAGGAAGTGTGGGATTGCAATGGTATTGAGAAGGATATTATAGATTATGATCAATATTTATTGATCTACTCATACAGAAGTGGTGTCTCTCAGTTCAGTGTCAGGTTTAACGCAACACGCCAGACGTCTCTGCATGGAGGTGTAGAGGTTCCTAATGATGTCCTGTGATGATCCATCCCATGCAGCTTGAATGCTCTCACTCAGTTCTGCAGATGGTGTGGTAGGGGTGGAGTGTTGATAGAGCGTCCAATAGCATCCCACACATTTTCAATCAGGGACAGGTCTGGAGATGAGATCGACCACAGCGTAGTATCTGTGTCTTGAAGATGAGATCTTGAGACGGCAGCAGTGTGTGGACAAGCGTCTTCCTGTTGGAATAGAGCACCGGAGTGTGTGTTCAGGAAAGGTAGAACCACTGGTTGCAGGAGCTCATTAAAAAGTGTCAAAGTGTCTTAAGTCTTTTTTTCTATTTTTAGGAGACAAAAAACTACTTCGGTTCTGTATGCAGGAGGAAATGTGGGTGGTCTGATGGCAGATCAGCAATGGAAAGCAGTGGCTTCCTGGCCCAACTAAGGAAACCATAACTGGTCTAATGGATCCGCACCAGTGTGGAGTGTTACGGCAAGTCCTTAGGAACCATTTAGCCCTGCAGTGGAAAAGCAGCCAAAGAAACCACCAAGGAAGACAGTCTGTCAGCTTAACTATGTTAGACTTTCTCAAATCTCATGAACCATCAGGAAAAGCAGGGGATGAGTCTCTTAGTTTCCTCTGTTGTTTTGTGCTGGTTGTCTGGTGGTAAGTGTGTTAGGGTAGTTTATGTATAGCTGTTCCTTTCATTTCAGATGTTTCCCATCATTGTCTTTGTTATTTAGGTTATTCTGACCCCTGAAGCAACATTTCCTCTATTGATAAACCATAAATCCATACTGGTTCAGCCAGTCATCCAGTGTCTGATATGTGGTCTGTGGGAGGGTCAGGGGAGGAAGCTCCGTGAGCTTGTTAGCAGACTTTCAGAAATGCCTTCAGAGTACTGTTATGATAAGATCCCAAATATGTCCACACAGCTGTGACTTTGCAAACATCTGTTGTGGGATGTCGAAATCAAATCGCATCTTAGGCAGCGACTGATTTCGCTGAAGTATTTCTCTCTCGCAGGAAGCTGAGAACATCTGTAGAGAGTCTGGTTTCTAAGCTTTTAATTAAAGTCACATTTGTGACGATTAATAGGACAGTATATTGGGATTCGATTTTGATTAACAGCTGTGTTTATGATTTTGTTTTGCAGAAGGAAAGATTATTTCTTTACATTTTCTTAAGTGCCAACCAGAATCGGTACAGGAGGTGCGAGTGCAAGTGAATGAAAGTCTCAGTCCACTTTGTCAATCCTCCAATTCACTGCAATGTGTTGAGTGATGGACATAAAATAGCTCCTCCAGGACAACTGGACCTTTATCTTCCACTTAATTTGCAAATCATACTTTTGCAAACTAGTCCTAGGATTTTTGTCCAATATGAACCTCAATAACTATCATCAGTCTTGACATTTGTTAGCAGTATGTCTGCCAAATGCAAATGAATCCTTCTGGATCAGAACCAAATTTAGTCCTTCTGATACTTCTTCAGCATGTGATTCCAGGGTGGTTATGCCAAGTTTGGTGGACAAACCTTTTTATAGCTGGGAAGCACTTTGTAATCTGACTGAACAATTGCTATATAAATAAACGTTTACATAATTACTTAAATGATCATCATTAAAATGGTGAAAATCTGCCCAATCACCTTCCATTAGCAATTAGGAGGTCCAACTAAGATGGACCAATCATCATGAAGTATGAAATTTGAACTGCAAAAGTGTGACACTTCATACAGAAGAGTAGCAGACAGTTGCATGCACCTACCTTTGCCATTATTATATAATTCCACATATAATGATCTGAAACATATGAATTATTAATTAGTATCATCTTTACCAATTAATAAAAAGCATAAATACCAGTTATACTGGTATCCTTTATATCACCCCACACATTTTTACTTGTGCATGTGTAATTGTGTAATGAACTTGTGTAAAGTCTTCACAGGATGAAACCATATTTTCGTCCCAAAATACACTCAGAATGGCACACAGACTCCCAAACGAGCGAACGCAGCAAATCTCATGAATCAAACAGTCAGTCAGATCAAACCGGGGGGGGTTAGTGTCAATAGCTTTATGCCACTCGGTGTGATGTGTCTTTCCGCAATGTCTCCACGTGTTACCATGGCAGCAGTGGCCTAATAAAAGGACCGTGGCATCAGCATGTTCTTCTCCACGCTGCATTCGCACTGGTCAGTGAATCGGTGTGAATGGACGTGTTTGGTTCAGTTTGCAGTGTATTCATATCATCAGTGGATGAGCAATGTGTAGAATTCAGCAGCAGCTTCACGCAGGCTCTCTGAGGCCTGTATGGACTTTAAGTCACAGTAGATACATCCAGTCTGGTGGATATAGTCCCAGTTCAACCATTAAGTGTGGATGACTGGACCAAATGCAGAGCAAAGGTGTGCCTTAGCCAAGCCACGTGTGTAACTTCAGTGGCACAGACCATCAGGTTCCTCTTAACGTCCAGTGCATTTAGGACGATTTTCTGCAGCACATTTAGATGGAAGGTCTTTGGGCTGAAGTGGATTAACCTCACTCTGTCTTGTAGGACACTCGCAGTCTTTTAGATAAAGTGCACTCACAAATTCAGATGCCAAAGGCCATCGTGTGACGGATGGAGCTGAATCGGCAGGTGTATCGTATATCGTATTCTCATAGGGGTCTACCCTTCCAGCAGAGGCAAAAATTTGTTGCCACTGTACCTAATGCCAGGCATCGTCTAGAGGTGCATAAATCCCCATCAGGACTGATCTCTGGAGCTGTGGAACTGTATTCCCTGGAATGATGCTGCTTCCCAAATGAGTTGGGGAATTGGGGATGAACTGAGGTGGCCGCCATCCAATATTCTGTCCAGATGGGTGCCCCTACCAATAATGATACCAAACCTATGCCCTTGGCAAGGTGTAATACATACTACATTCAGCCTTTAGCTCCAAAATCTGACCTTCTATATAATGTTATTAATAATAAAAAAATATGTAGCCCAGCAATTATAACTGGCATGTAAAAAATAGATGTTCAAACACCAGTTCAGAAGAATGTAAAAAATGCAGCCCAGTCCCGTAGGACTGGTCCTGGAGGCACCTCTACTCTGCACTCGTTTGTGCATTCTTGCATTAACACACCCCCTGCAACTCTGAAAGGGCTTGAAAATCAGCTGATTCGTTGAATCAGGTGCATTGAAAGCAAGGAAGGCTCTACAATGTGCAGGGCAGGGGTGCCTCCAGGACCAGGCATGAGAAGCACTGCAATAGGAAATTAGAATTCACGATATAGAATTCATTAATGCACTATACTGGTCAGACATACAGGCTTTTATTCTCAGTATTCTCAGGCTGAGCATCCATGAAAACTTTATATTCTGCATCTGATAACATTTTACACCACTGATTTATATTCCAACAGCAGCAGAGTAAGATTAAATCTCCAGCCCACACTGAGACCCCTCCGTTACTTCGGTTTATTCACACACTGCTTTTAATGGTCAATCCTTTGTGCTTCGTGGGAAGTACATGACCTGCAGCTCTCAGCTTTGGTGACTGACAAGCCAGTCAAATATTAGTTGCCAGGGTGGTTTGTTTATCGCTTATGTCCAGTTATCTCATGAAAACCTTTGTCTTTTTTAATATATATAAACCTATGAATCTTCATTTTAACCATATTGAGAGAAGGAGGTGAAATAACTAAATACATACAACTGAAAACATGTCTTTTAAACACCGTTTGTAAAGTAAATTTAATAGAAATGTAATTTTCTTGTGAGGAAAAATATAAAAAACCCACATTTATTAAAACTCAAAAAACTCAAAAAACGCTCTGTTTATATCCCGATATAGATACAAATATCGATATATCGCTCAGCCCGTATCCCGCTCTGTTTGTATCCCGATATAGATATAAATATCGATATATCGCTCAGCACGTATCCCGTTCTTTTTACATCCCGATATAGAAATAAATATTGATATATTGCTCAGCCCGTATCCCGCTCTGTTTATATCCCGATATAGATATAAATATCGATATATCGCTCAGCCCGTATCCCGCTCTGTTTACATCCTGATATAGATATAAATATCGATATATCACTCAGCCCCATATCCCGCTCTGTTTACATCCCGATATAGATATAAATATCGATATATCGCTCAGCCCATATCCCGATCTGTTTATATCCCGACATAGATATAAATATGGATATATTGCTCAGCCCGTATCCCGATCTGTTTACAACCCAATATAGATATAAATATCGATATATCGCTCAGCCCCGTATCCCGCTCTGTTTATATCCCGATATAGATATAAATATGGATATATTGCTCAGCCCGTATCCCGATCTGTTTACATCACGATATAGATATGTTGATATGACCCCTCTCTGATTTTTGGATTCATGGTGCAAAAAACATCCATCCCATACTGACTGCTGAACAGTGTCCATCTAAGAGCATCAACAAACACAACATTACAGAGACAAAATGCATGCAGACTACCCGACCTTTAGAGTCGATGCAGAGACACATTTATTTCAACCCAGCTAATGTGGACGGTTTATCTTCAGGACAGTGGCATTCGCTACTAGGAGAAGAGCTCATCAGAAGTGCATAATGAGGGGTTATTGATTTGAGGTTGGTTGTTTCTTCTTTTCATTAGTAACAGAGACAGTGTGGAGGTGAGGCTGCTATTGTGGGCAAATACATCAAGACCTCAGTTCGTCTCCAAGGCTTTCATCCATTGTGTTAAACAATGTGTTTAAAATCGTCAGGTACAGAGACGTCCAGACTAAATAACAAACCACATTCAGGGGTCCATTACAACCTATACTTATATTCATTATATGTATACATATTTCCCCAGCAGCACACTAAATCCCATCATGGCTTGGTTAGTCTGACTTTAGAGGGCCTAAAGGATAGGATTTAAACTTAATCTTATCATGTCAGCATGAAAACCAGCTCTAAAATTCAAAGTTTCTACTTAACAGTGTTGACATGAAAGGTCAATATACAGTTTGCTTCAGACAAACCGATACATACAGTTATGTAAAATGTTAGGACAGCCCATAAATCTTTGTCTTATTTAAACACACAGATCTTCAATTTAACTTTACTGAGATGGAGGTGATCTTACTAAACACACGACTGAAGAAACATATTTTATACTTCATTTGTAAAACATAATGAGGCCTTCAGAAAGAAGGTTGTAGATGCAGATGAGTCTGGGAATGGAATAAAGACCCTCAGAACAATAAGAAATCAGCCATTTAATATAACTGCCAACATGGCCAGATCAGACCATCCTACCAGAGCAGATCCACAAGAAGAAGTGTCCAACAGTCCAAAAATGTGCAGCATCTACCATCAAAAAGAGACTGCATATGTTTGCCAGAGAACATCTAGATAAAGAGCAGGACGTCTGGAACAATGTGCTTTGGACAGATGAATCCAAAGCTGATTATTTGTACACAGTAAAAGAAGTTTGGCATTTGAGCAGAAGAACCTCCAACCTGTGAAGCATGGTGGTGGAAGTGTGATGGTTTGGGGCTGCTTTGCTGCAGCAGGGTGTGGAGATCTCTCCATCACAGAAACCACTATGAGATCTTTATTGTATCAGAGGGGGCTTGAGGAGCCATCTGTACAAAGACTGGACCATGCAACATGACAATGACCTAAAACAATCAAGTAAATCCACCAAGGAATGGCTCAAAAGAAAGAAATGGAGAGTTCTGGAATGGTCAAAGCCTGAGATGCTGTGGGGTAATTTGATTATCCGTTCACAGAGGTCCTGCTGTGGTCTTTTCATGACCAAAAAATGGACATTCGAAGCTGTGGATACAGCAGAGACAACGCGCATCTAATTTTTTATGTCACACATGTTTTTTAAGTGCAGGGAAATGTGTAAACATGGATGTAGCAGACAGGGATTAAGCTGGAAAATGCTGGAATGTTCCTCTAAGATCCAGGCTTGTGTAGAATGTATTTCGGGAACTCTGCTAGTACAAATGTTTTTGGTTGGGAGCCATATGGCACTGGGGAGGAAGTAATCCCTGAAGCGGCCTGCGTGAGTTCTTTTGAGCCGTGAACCTCCCTGATTTGCAGTCAGGCTGAAATAGCTTGTTTGGGTTGACAGCAATATGGGGGAGGACCAACAGCTCAATAGACACTCAGGGACTGGGAGACTGTAATCCAGCCCCCTGTGGACACAGCTTGTGATGAAAACACTCGGAAAGACCGGCCTGGGATTTCAGGTGCAACTGCATCCGAGTCACACGTGTCTCTGGCGTGACTGAAGCTCTCAATTCTCCAACTCCCCTCCAACTAGGAGACGTGAAGAGAAAGGCAGAAGTTCTGCATTCACGCTTGTTTTTTTTTTTTTCGTTTGCCGCCTCCTCATCACCCATACATAATTCATTATCATAAAACGATTCCTCAGAGTCTTCTCCCTAATGGCCCCCTACCCACTGGAGTGATGAACGATAGCCAGAGAGAGAGAGCAGCAAAGAGAACGTGGAAAAAGCCAAAGAGTGGGATGGGTTGGGTTGGAATGGGACTGTTCGAGACGTGTGCTGATGTCTATGTGAGTAATAAAGAAGTGGCAGTATGTAGGAGATAATGGACAGCTTGACGTGGTGGTAAATCTGAGGCTAGAGTAATTGCATCTCCAGCCACCCTGAAGCAAACTCATCTCCCCACCCTGTTTATTTCAGATTTTATAACGTCGTCTGCAGCTCAGGTTAGGAATCTTGGTGTCGTCTTTGGCTCCTCATTGAATTTTAATGGTCACTTCAGAAATGTAACCGAAACAGCACATTTCCAGCTTAACCTTTAGACCTCTTGGATCATTCTGTGATCTTCATTTTTGTATTTTTATTTGCCAAAAAACTACAAATAAAGGATTTATAGGGCCAGATATTGTTATTTTAGGTCATCCGAAGCTCCTCAAATAGACCATTGAGACATTTGAGACATTAGAATTAATAAAATTTGAGTATTTATATGAATTTGACCATGTTTAGATCAAAAATGTACTTGCGCCAACAATATTTGGACTGAAAACACTTCTGCTATTCCTCTGTGATCCAAGATCTGGATGGACAGATTTATTTATTTATTTATTTATTTATTTATTTATTTATTCATAATCCTATTCTTTTCTCTTAATATGTTGATGTTTCTTACTGTGAGAGGTTCTTTATTCTATTCTAATGTTTATTTTACTTTACTTATATCAATTATTATTATTATTATTATTATTATTATTATTATTATTATTATTATTATTATAAACACAATGGTGGAAAAACCATGGCCCAGTGGGTTTCAGGACAGAACCTCATTCACATAACATTGGTCTGTCAAAGTGTTTCTAATAAAAGTGATCTGGCATTAAACCCAATTGCATCCCACACCAGGTCTTCTGATCCTTTGATCTTGGTACTGACCACAGCATCATCACACAAGGATTCATTGGTCGACGGTGGGGCTCCAACAGTCACAGGTTTCCCACTGTTTAATGCAAATTAAGGTCTTTACATGCATATTCGCGTGGCGTCTACGTGGAAACCTGCTACTGGCAACGACATTTACATTTGTATTACTTAAGTAGTCTTAGAGTCTTGACGAGCAGACCTTATTCTCTGTGGGAAAGGAACGCACAGTGAGGGTCACACTCCCTCGTTTACAGTGTAACATACTGACTCAATCTGATGTCCAAACAGTCGCATGGCAACTACGTGTGGTTCTTCTCCAAGTGCTGCATAGCTGGTGGCAGATAGGATGTGTTGATAGACTTGACACGCATCAGAGCCTTCACCTCCCTCGAACGGGTGCCTGGGTCATACGGTAAAGTGACTTAATGGATTGGGAACTGGAGACGTCTTCATCAGGTGAAGCGAGGAAATGGTTGTACACAAACAAACGGTTGTAAACAAATGAATAAATAATGAATTGTGCTTTCTCTGTTGGAGGATGTGTCAGGTGCAGATAGAGAGGAAGCTTTTCTCTTCCGAGTGAATGAGCACCAGCATCTCCTCTGCTCCCAGCATGCCTCTGTCTCTCTCCTGCCAGGACATGAGCTGTCTGATGGAAGGAGATGTCACACAGACAGCAAGGGCCGCTGGGTAATCTGATTAATCTTGGCTCGGACAACCAGCAATCACCCGACCCCGCAGCCCCCAACAGTCCCTTACTGACCCAGGGGACACATCCGTCCACGCAGTGACTCAACACTGCAACAAACCAGCAGCCCTACATTAACATCACTGGAGATCTGGAGCACAAACACTTCTAGATCCACATACAAGCTCTGTTTGAGCTCAGGAACGGTGTAGTTTGAAGACCTGAAAGTCCAGAAAAAGGTCCAAACCAAGGTTCATAGGGTACGTGTGGTCCAGTTCTGTCGTCATCACCTATACGGGCTGCATGTCCCTATACGTGACATTGATTGGTTTGTGGAGGGGTGTGTGTCTGATGCTGGCATTTTGTCAGTGCTGTCTTTCTAGGTGTTGTGCCAATTTCTGACTCCCTGCTAGAATCAAAGTGCTTTCAGGGGCAGGCATCCGGCATGGAGATGTGAACCTTGACCACGTTTCCGATGGATATGGACCGAGACCACCTCTTTAGGTTGGACCAAATTGAAAACTTGAAAGGTCTGAAAGTCTGGCCCAAATAAAGCAGGTGTAAAAGCAGCCTAAAGCAGCCTAAAGGTGACATTTATTTGTCTAATTAATTTAAGATATGAAAATATGAACTATTATATGGATAATTAGGACAGGGCTGTGATGTCAGCTGCTGTTTTAAAGTCTATAATACCAAAAAGGGAAACTGGTGAAGCTAAAAATGATGTGTTTTTAACAACTTTTTACCCTTTTGTCATAATTGAGCCCTGAAATGTGAGCTATTCCCTGCTCTATGCCTTTCTATAGTATATTCTTTTTAATATTTATAACTGTCCTCTCTGTCTAACCTCATTTGGTTTGTGACACGTTTCCTAGCAGCTGCACAGAAAGCTTATAAGGTTTGCTTGGCCGTCATATTAAACAGACCTGCTTCTCAGTTCCCAGAGGGGTTAAAAAAAGGCTTCCATTTAGAGAGTGCCCATGAACTAATAGGAGAGCAGTCACTGGAGATAGAACAGGACTCCAGGACAGAATTAAGGACTGAACAATGACTGAACTATTGCCTACTCAGGTACAGCAAATGCATTTTTGGGACATGAAATACACACTAAAACTGCTTTCTAATCCCTCTTTTAAGTAGAACTAATTCAAACTAAACTTCATTGCAATGCTCACGATCTCAGTCATGCAAAACCTTGGGTAGAGGTGATCTAACTCAACACATAAAACAGAAGAAATGACTTTTAAACATAATAACAAAGACTTAATAGCTGATCTTTCCTTATTTGGTTGAAATAATGTCAGTGTTTCCTAAAACCATCTACCAATTTTTAATTGTTCTGAGGTCTTTTTAAATCTCTTCCCAGACTCATCTGCATCTACAACCTTCTGAAGGACTCAGAGAGTTCCGAGGATCAAAAGCAAACCAAACTAATGTCTGTGGTTTAAATAAGACAGGCTCCTCCAACGTCCTCTCTAATGATGGTCTGATCATTTGCACCTGATTCTAATTTTAAGTCGAATTTTAAGTCGTAATAAATGAGGGGGAGTTCTATGTTTTTCACAAGAGAAACGACCTCCACATCGTTCAATAAAGTTAACATGAAGATCAAACGTCTGGGAAATTAAAGGGATAAAGAATGAATAATGAAAGATTTACATTCAATAAAATGAACAATTCTGGTGAAAATTAAATAGAGCTCAGATTTTGGTTTTTGGGTCAAAAACATAATCTTAGTTTTGTGCCCAAAGGTCTTTCGTGTCACCTCGATGACTAAAATACTAATGCTACTTATGACCCTTCCTTCAAGCAGGCCTCACTGCTTTATCATAGAATTATTCAACATTATACAGCGGCATGAGCTTAAAGCGTCCTGAGTGCATTTTGAGTCATGGTGCACCACGAAGATGGTGATGGGTTTTGACGTTACTGCAAGGTTCTCTCTGTCATGACTTGATGGAACAGTTGCAATAAACCCACACTGCTGATCCACTCTGATAAACCCAACCTCTCACTGAGCAGCTAAAGGTGCTCTCATTGGTACGTGGGACTGGAGAACACTGTGAGAGTGTCTGGTGAGGTTCCACTGGGGTTTGGATCTGAACGTCCGCACTCCTTCCTACATGGCTGGGTGTTTACAGTGCTCTGTTTCTGCCCGGTCACTAAAATCAGTCCCAGTGAGGAAAAGACAGTGTGTCACGGAAAAGCTGATCTCCTCTCACAGAGTCAAACAACAAAGACGGGCAAAAGGCTGTGAAATAAAATCAAGACAGTGTCCTAATTTACCTACGACCTTGCTGTGAATCAGTCTACAAAGGATCCATTGTACTAAAAACTGAAAATGCTGCCAGCCGACGTCCATTCCCAGCTTTATAAACTTTAAAAGACTGGAGACAAACCAACAGAACAGTGAGCGGCAACTTAATTAGGTGACCATGTGTGTGTTTATATAAAGAGACAAATGCCAAAAAATGGTCAGCTACAAATAATCAGACCATCATTTTAAACCTCAGACATTAGTTTGGTTTGCTCTTGATTGTTGAAGTGAGTGAGATCACCCTTGGCCTTCAGGAAGAAGATGCAGGTGAGTCTGGGAAAGGGTTTAAAATGATGTCCACAGCCGCCACTACTGATTTCAAAGTGCAGCATCTACCATCAGAAAGAGACCAAACAAGCTTGATCTTCATGGAGGTGTTTAAGGAGGATAAACATCAGAGCAAGACCAAAGTTCTCCAGAGAACATCTAGACCAAGAGCAGGACTTATGGAACAATGCTTGGACAGATGAATCCAAAGCTGAATTATTTGGGCACAGAAAAAAGACAGAGCACTCCAGCACAAGAACCTCATACCAACTGTGAAGCATGGGGGTGGACGTGTCATGGTTTGGGGCTGCTTTGCTGATCTCTCCATCATAGACTGCCTGTATAAAAACTGACGATGAAACAGTGCATAGCTGAAAGAGTTCCAAAGTGTGTGTTCAGGAACGGTAGGACCACTGGTTGCAGAACCTTATTAACGTAGCATTGAGCTCTCAAAGTGCGTGTGTGAAATTGCACCCAAACCACGACACCAGGCTTCGTGTCTGGCACGAAACCATGTAATTGGTTGATTTGGGTGCAACGTGCATTGTTTTTGACAGCGGTACTGCTGTGCTGCTATCCAATGGAAAATCAGTATCTATATATGAGCAGTGCCTAAAGTTTTCCACTAGTGCAAGTACATTTTTAAAAAGTTATTTTCAGGTACGTGTGGTTGACAATAAAATAATGAGGTACCTTGTCAGCCAGGATATCAATGTTTTTGACAGCACTGTTAAGACAGCTTAACAGTGATGGATGGTGCCATCAGCTGTTGCCATGCGCTGCTGAATAAATGACACAAAAGCCTTTCGATAAAAGTCTACGTGGGCTGCTCACCAGTCTGAACAACAAAGTATTGCTTCATACTTCATCCAAGGTAGAGCTGTTCAATATAAAACACATCACTCAATTAGGCAATAAAAAAAGTACAATTACCTGCACTGTCAGCACTTTCATCCTAATTTCACAGTTGTCGACAAACGTCACCGAAACATGACAAATTACACTTTTGCTTTGGGACGTTTACTGGAAATCTCAAGTCTGTATAATAGGCTCAGACTGGGTTCCACCCTTTATCTCCATCATGGCTGTGGCCTGGTTTTGTCTGCTCAGGTATGAAGGTCGTGCCAACCTCAAACCATCCTGAAAATGGCATCAACTGACTGGGAAAGGTTGCGTTTGAGCTTGAATTATGAAGATGTCCTCGACCGTAAGTACCAAGAATTCGGGAGGCTGCCACACAGCAACCCGGAGCAGTGAGATGAAACAACAAGACGGGTTCACAGAGGGACTCGACGTTACTCATCATACCATCAGTGAGCAAAAGGAAACACATGCTGCTTTGGATTCATTTCTGGCTGATTGGAGCCTTTCCGTCTGCCTGCTGTAAAGAAAAAGCACACACACGTTGTCGTTCGCTCGGCGCTGAAACCACTACACACACCTGCACATGTTTATAATACATATCTGATTTCTGATTGTTCTGAGATCTTTTTAAATCCCTTCTCAGACTCATCTGCATCTACAACCTTCTTTCTGAGGGCCTCAGAGAGCTCTCTGGATCTGGCCATGGTGATCCCACTCACTTCAACCATCAAGATCAAACCAAACTCATGTCTCCAAGGTCCTCGCCAATCATTTGTACCTGATTCTAATTTTAGAAAATTGCATTTCTATGAATTACATTTTACAAATCATTTTCAAAGGACATTGTCAAGGGTGTTCATAGGGTGTCCTAACCTCTTCACGCGCCTGTGTATGTTTTCAGTTGGACCGCGATATATTATTACGATTATATATCCATCCATACACACATAGCACCCACACAGCAGGCTCCCATATGGTACTTCTATTAGTAGTCTAAGCCTAACTCAGGGTGTGAAGGCAGCGAAAGCTGAAGAACCCTGACTAAGCTGCAGTCAGCAGGCCGGATTACACTCTTCTAGCAGATAAACAAGCTCACACACACGGAAATGTCCTTGTTTGGACAGCCCAGGCAGCTGTCTCACTCAGACATCAATGCCCTCGGCATCGGCGAGAGGGGTTTTTCAAGCACGTGATAAGCCTTCCTCTGCATAATCGTGCAAGATTTGCATTTCTTCGCGAAAAGTCGTGCGCACGTCTGAGGTTTAAACGTTTTCAAGTGGATTTAACAACAGTCACGTCGCCGCGTCTGACAGCGCGGCATTGCAGTACAGTTTGCAAACTTTACTTTTATAATGGCAACAGAGAAAAAGAAGGCTTCTTTCAAGACTAATTGTATAACTGCTTCTTAAACAGCGGCATGTCATCCAAGCAGACAGGGAGGCAGTGGAGTCTTTTTTTCTGCATGTGGCCTGCTCTCATTAAGAGCAAAGTGGCCCAGAAATGCTCTGGAGCACCACAGCACATCTCCCTGACACGGCTGCTGTAGCCTTCATTGACTCAGGCCCTACTACTCTCACGCTGGAGGTAGCAGTGGCTGAGATGCTTTATATACCAAGATAAAGGCCTTTGCTGGTTTATGGGATATATGATTATGCAGATGTATGCTGTGTGTAACTGCTGCAGATGGGGTGGGCTTATTTTATAATCACCTAAAATAGCAAGAGATGCCCCCAAATTTACATTCCTGCAATCCAGAAGGCACCGTAAAGACACTTGCCTGTGTCCACACAGACTGATTAAGAACACCAGGACCAAAGTTCTAAATGCTGCATGTACACTAACCACAGTTTCCCATAGTGTTGCATTCGGCCTCAGTGAGCTAATAAGTGCTTGGACCCCGGGTATTGCTGCTTGCAACTCTATTTTATTCCATACTTTGTTGAGTTTGCTATACTTTAGCTGGTCTTTTAGGTCTTCCGCCACGGTGATCCCACTCGCTTCGACAATCAAGAGCAAACCGAACTAATGTCTCAGGTTTATTAAGGTAGCCTCCTCCAAAGTACCGATGTGCTGCGTTTTTAAAATGTTTCAATTATGTTTTATAAATGATGTTTAAAGACATTTCTTCAGTTGTATTTGTTGAGTTATACAAATGTGCTAAATGACTCTCAGCTGGCAGGTCCAGAGAACATTGGTATGGTCAGACATACACAGTCCAAGACTTCAAAACACCAACCAACATGCACCTACGAGAAACAGCAGTGTTTAGTCCATTAGTGAAATAATGTAATTTAATGGCATCTTCGAAACAAAAAAAGTCCTGTAAAACAATTAAGTGTGTGTGTGTGTGTGTCTGTGTGTGTGTGTGTGTAGTCATTTTGTAGAAGATTACAGACATACAGAAAGTTCTACACAGAAATGAACCTTTGCGATCAGACAAACGAGCTGTTCAGCCACGAGCTTTGAGTGAAACACAATTAGTCGGCCTCAGTTTTAGGTTACACACACGTGAAGGGACTAAGTGCTGTACAGACATACGGACGCTGTGCAAGACAACTGCAGGGAAGGCTGAGTCACTAATGCCAATTACCTCTAACAATACAAATGAACCTGCCTTGTGCATCACCATTTAGTATCGTAAGAGGCCTTCTTGAGAGTCCAGCAGACCAGGAATCCACCCAAATCCTTAGAACTACTTCAATTCTGCTGCTCCGTGACTAGAACTCCAGGCCAATTATGGGATGTTATTGTAGTTTGATGCATTTTTATTTGCCAAACAATTAGTAAAGTGTTTATCGGAGGCAGTCACCAGATATTGTTGTTTTCAGCAGATCCTAGAGTACAGTTTACGTAGTTCAGTTTCAATCCGTTTAAGCTGTAAATGCACTGAAAATGAGGGTCAACCTCATTGTGTTTCTGAAAGCAAATACAGATCCTTCACCATTAATGCTACTGACCTCACTTTACTTCCAGCCACTGGTTGTAATGTTCTGGCGAAGCAGTGTCACGTCTCCTGACTTCGTATAAGATCTGTGTGTAAATATACAGGCCGTCTCCATTGAGCTGCTGCAGTAACAACACTGATCTGCTTTCAGGTTGCTTTGGCATAACAACACAGTCGCAAACAATTCTCAGCTTGAAATCGCTGTTTGTTATGTTGACGGAGTGTCGTACCAGAATAGCTTCGGTCGCCTGCGCCTGAAACGGACGGAAGTGGAGCAAGATGACGTATGGACAAGTACCACATGAAGGCCTACCAACAAAGTTCATACAGTAAGTAAAATAGGAATGAAACATCTGCACGTACAGTGCCGTGAAAAGGTATTCACCATTTTTTCACGTTACACCACAAACTGAAACGGACTTTACTGGGATTTTATGTGACAGACCGACACAAATAGCAAGTCATTGTGAGGTGAAAAGAAAAAGGTACATAAAATCCATCATTTTGACGTGTATTTGTATTCGGCCCCTGAGTCAATACTTTCTAGGACCCTCTTTCGCTGTAATTCCACCTGCAGGTCTTTTGGTGTCTGTCTCTACCAGCTTTGCTCATCTAGAGGCTGAAATTTCTGCCCGATTCTTCTTCACAGAACAGCTGAAGCTCAGTCAGGTTGGATGGAGAGCGTCTGTGAACATCAATGTTCAAGTCTTCCCACAGATTCTCACTGGGATGGAGGTCTGGACTTTGACTGGGTCATTCTAACACCTGAATATACTTTGACCTGAACCAGTCCATCGTCTCAAGTCTTTTTCAGCCTCTAACAGGTTTTCCTCCAGAATTGTCCTGTATTCATCTTCCCCATCAACGCTGACCAGCTTCCCATTCCCTGCTGAAGTAGCCCAACAGCATGAAGCTGCCACCACCATGTTTCAAGGTCTCATCTGACCACAGCACCTTGTTCCATGTATTTTGCTGTGTCCCCTACATGGCTTGAAAAATGGGTTTCTACTTGCCTCTGTTCCAGGTTTGTGAAGTACACAAATTCTCTGCAGCTCCTCCAGAGTGACCATGGGCCTCTTGGCTGCTTCTCTAACTAGTGCTCCCCTCGGCTGGACTGGAGGTTTAGGTGGACGGCCATGACTTGGTAGACAGTTGTGCCATACTCCTTCAATTTTTGGATATGTTGATTTTGTTTATGACGTTGGCTAGAAAGTCCAGCTCAAGACCAGCCTTAGCTAATAGCTGTTTTTTCCATGGTCTGAACTGGTCTTTGATGGAGAAAGTTTCATCCTTCAGAGAAACTACACCCTATACTGGGAAGTTAGTTGATTAACCAGCTATTGACCAGCAAAGTGTGTGTTGCATTAGATACAGGTTATGCTTGAACATGATGTTCATGAAGAGGGAGAACCGGTGGATTGTCTGCGGTGGCTCCGTCCTCAGTTGCATGTCCAGACCTATCCCAGATTGAAAATGTGTGGGATGCTATTGGACGCTCCATCACCTCTCCACCACACACCACATCTCCATGCCGTGAAGTCTGACTGCTACACGTGTTGATGAATAAATATTGCTGGACACCGATGGAAAGTTTTGAAGCTGTGATGAAACTGTTTTTCCTGGTTTGTTGAGGAGAAGCGGGTCAAACAGGTGGGTTTGGGTCGGTACCAGCATCCAGCCCAGGGCAGATGTTTCCAAACAGCCTGAAACGGGTGTTGTACAGCTGCGCTGTTGCTACAGCAACCCGCGCGCCGCGTAACTAAGCAACCGCAGCATCCGCGCGGTACAGAAGCGACTGAGATACATTGTTACTCTGTGAACATTATAAACAAACAACATCAAAGAGCCGGAGCCTTTGATCTGCGGTCAGTCCGGCGACTGGACCTCACTGGACCTGACTTCCATCATCTCAAAGTTTTAATCGCCTTCCAAGAAACAGCAAGAAATGATCATTACTCACAATCCCACCACACCACCCTCCCAGAGCCATGAGACCCCCCCACACACACACACATACAGCACCATGAGCCCCCCCACCCCCTCTCCCCCTCTCTACCTGGATGTAGATGGGTCTCCTCAGCCAAAGCCATGGACTCAGACTCCGTGCCATGACGGACACATCACATCTCACAGCGCTGGCCAGCTGGACACAACCATTCAGCGCATCATCAACGCGATCACCAGCCTTAGAGGGTCTTCTAAGGAGACGCACGAGAGCTCTCACCCCACAGGAACCCCCCTGCTCCGTGCACAAGCAGCTGTGCTCCAGCAGCGCCCAAACCCCTGCACCTACAGCACCCAGCCGCTGGAAGGCGCTAAAGCGTGAGCTTTAATTCTGAAAGATCCTCCTCTCCACTGAAAGTCAAGAGGAGCAAGATATAAACAGGTGCCACATCTGGACTGACGTGTGTCCCCCCACATAACTAATTCAGTGTTAGACTGGTATGCTCTTGATTGTAGAAGCAACTTCCCCAAAAGCAAGAGCAGACCAGCAGACCACAGACTGAGAAGATCCAACCACCCTAATGTCATAATGGTAGCAGGACAAGCTGAGCTGATGGCCAAATGCAGCAGCTATCATCAGAAAGAGACCAAATAAGGACTTCTGGAACAATGTGCTTTGGACCGGTGAATCCAAAGGTGAAGAGCACAAGATCCTCATGCTGGCTGTGAAGCATGGTGGTGGAAGTGTGATGGTTCAGAGCTGCTTTGCTGCAGCAGGGTCTGGAGGTCTCTCCATCATAGAAATGTAAGAGCATCTGTAGAAAGACTGACGCTGAAACATCACAGAGCTGAAAGAATTCCACATGGAGGAGTGGGAATGTCGTTCTTCCAGACGGTAGATGGTTATAGGAGACATCTAACTGATGTTATTTCAGCCAAAGGAGGAGATACCAGCTATTAGGACAGAGACAATGACATTTCTACTAATAACAAATGACTTCTTCAGTTTTGTGTTTAATCACATTCAACTAGTAGTTTATGGAACTAATCACCGTAAAGAAGCAGCGGCTACAAACAGCTTTTACACCTTTAGACCAAACCAATGTGGAAAACATCTTCTCAAAACCAGTATAAAATGAATGAAAGCAGAAGAACATAGACTCCATTAGGAACAAACGACTCAAACAGCAAACTTCAGTTTGTGGCGCAGCCCTGCAAAAAGCTTTTATTTGGTTCCCATCACAGCTGATGTTTCAGATCCAGAGGTGTGGTCCATACAACACTTTACAGACAACCACCAGCCAGACCGTAGTCTCGCTGTGAGGACCATCAGAGCTTTCAAACACAAAAGAACCCAAAAACTACACATCCATTATGCATAGAAATCTTAACCAACTGGTCAAAAAGCTGTTTCTGTACATAAGAGCTGACTTTCTAGATTTCTGTGCTGTATAATGTAAATTACTGACATATCAGACTATGTCCTCTTCTGTATGTACAGTATACACACACACACACACACACACACACTGCTAAGTAAAGCAGCACATCCATGCATTCCTGCTGAGAAGAAAAGTTCCTCGTATCAGTATTATATTATACAACAAAAATACACACCCAACTTTCTTACATTCGGTCTCTGTCAAAACAAATGGCGCTTTTCCTCTGCATGGTGCCTACACCGCTCCGATCTACCGATCTACACCGCTCTGCTCTACACCGCTCCGATCTACCGATCTACACCGCTCTGCTCTACACCGCTCCGATCTACACCGCTCTGCTCTGCACCGCTCCGATCTACCGATCTACACCGCTCTGCTCACTTTTTGGTCCCTGGTATCTGGTTTGGACCAGCACAGCTCCACTGAAACACAGCTGATGATGAACACTAACGATGTGAGTTATGTAGCTTTATGGATTCATAATCGGACTTGTTGAACAGGTGTCCCGATTTTTTTGGTGAATTAATCATTTGGTAATTAGGTACGTTAGTGTCAATCCGGTTCGTCTGAGCGACTAATTTTTAAGTTATTAAACAAAACAAACATAGCTTATAACAGGTCCGCAACTAACATTCCTTCCTACGTCTCAATTTTGACAAATCTTTAAGTGTGGAAGTGTGATTTTCTCCGGCGTGTGCAGTCAGACCGTGAGAGCAGAACATATCCAATATATATCAATATCTGATATAATCAATATCATCGGCTGAGATTTTAAATAACGATCTACTTCAATATTGCTCCCTCGCTCTCCTCCGCCCCCTGCTCTGCTCTCCTCCAACCCCGTTCACGCTCTCACGTACACACCTAAGACTTCTTAGTGTGCAAGAAGAAATGAAAATCAAAAAATTAATAAATAAAAACAACAGAAGAGAGATTTTATGGGATGTTTATACAGTGTATCACATACATGACATCACAGCAACTGCTCTGGCCAATCAACACTCAGCAAGTTTTACACATTACGTCTTAGTCCCTACCCTCGCTTAGAACCACGAATGAGCAGGTACAAAAATAACACCTGGTTCCAGGTACTAGATACCAAACTTGCCTCGTGGAAAAGCCAAATTTGAGTGCGGTCGATCGGAGTAGTGAAGGAACCATGCAGTAGAAAATTTCCAAAAATCTGACCCATTTACACGTCACATGGCTACACAGCGTTCATTTCATCACAACACAACTCAACACCATCAGGATCCAGTGGATCGCGTCCCTTTAAGGTCCGTTTTCTTCTCACTCCACCTCCGCCACGTGAGCCACCTCCACCTCCATGGTCTGAATGATGTCAGCATCCTCCTCCACCTTCATCCCAGCCTGCTGGGCCAGGACATAGTTCACCACCTGCATGATGCTCTGGTCCGAAAGCGTGGTGATGGAACCCTCGCTGACCGCCTGCACTGCCTCTACGGCCTCCACCGTCTCCTCGGTGATGAGAACCGTCTCGATCTCCTCGCTGGGGGGTGGCTGAGGTGGCTGTAGTTCAGGAGGCAGTTCTGGGCTGAGGATGCTGACCGCATGCTCCACCTGAGTGCCCTGGTTATGGAACTGCAGAGTGTCCTTCTCGAGCATGATCTTCCCTGGCAAATGGTCTCCGTGGTACTTGGTTATGTGTTTGCGAAGAGTGCGGGCATCTATGTGGGCTTCTTGGCACAGTGGGCAGACGTAGGGACGCTCGCCTGTGTGCGTGCGGACGTGGCGCTTCAAGGAGCGGGCGTCGGCCCATGCCACCCCACAGGTCAGACACTCGAATGGCTTCACCCCTGTAGGGAGGACAGAGGAGCAGATGTTAATTATGGGTTTAGGAATGTATCGATACACGAGCATTGTGGTATCCAGTTTTGAAATATAACATTGACTGCAAAATACAGAATGAACTTTTAAATAAAGCTCGCAGTGGGAGTGGGTTCTGCGCTGCTACATGCTGGTATTCTAGGCTTCATACTTCAGGATCAAATCAATCAAAAACCTTCTCGCCCTCAAAAATTGTCAATTTAAAAAGTATCGCAATATATCACAACATACTGAATCGTGACCCCTGTATCATATGTTCTGTATCACCAGATTAAATGTAATTAAATGAATACAGCAGTATTTACACCATCAAATCCTACTTTTAAAAGGTAACTGTTTACATTTAAATCCATTCTTTACAAACTCTCTCGTCCGCCATCTCGCCATTCACAATTGCCACCATTTAAAAAACCTTTCACTCCGTGGAGGAAGGACACAGAAGGTGACACTGAAGGTCTCAAAAGAATATGCCGCGGCATTCTTCGATTTCTCGAAAACAAAGGACCGAGGCCGAAAGGATTCTACAAAACAGAACAGCCTTCAGTGATGATAACGGATGGAAAATGTAATGGAAGGCTGAAAGCCACTTTAGACCATCTCACAGACACACTTTTACTGGGTGGGCCAGAGTTGAAAGCCCAGTTCCAGAACGTTCCTGTCCCATTCCAGTTTGTTCCGATGTTATTAAACCTCGGACCTGCTGATTCCGATTTTGACAGCGTACACAAATATAAAAATCCAACTAAAACAAACGCAAATTTCTCAAATGTCAAAATAAACTGAGATGCAGGACAAACACACTCTGGTAATGTGGTGTCTGACTGGAGTAAAGTGTGTGAATTTCATGATTTTCCTCGGATTTTCCTTCTTGTATTGAAGTGTTTCACCGAGAACACTTTGGAAACGTTCCTCCACGACTGCAGATTCACAGCTTGTTGTCGTTTGCTGCCGTCCTCTTAAATCAATACCACTCTGATGGACCAAGTCATCCCATCTTTTCTGTGTTATATTGGAATGACAGGGTCGTGTGCCTGGACCCCGATGAACAAGCCAGCTCACACTCAAACACCACAATTACTCACTCAAAGCCACGTGAAGCACCTTAACTACCTCTAATCACCACCCAATTCTCACAATGTGACAAATTATGCAGAGAAATTCTCCTGAGAAGAATTTCATTCATTCAGCCGCTTCAGAGTCAAAGGTCTGGGGTGCCACCTTGAGGAAAAGCTTGGTGCTGCACATTGTCGTCTCCTATAATGATGAATCAAATATATGAATCAAATTAATCATTTCTGGCCATGAATATAGAAAAAAATGATTGTTCTTATGATTAATAAGCTTAATTTTTAATAAACCAGTAAAAATTATTATAAGGATCATTACAGTAACAGCACTTCACACACTCTGACCAGCCTAACCCCACCTCATCCCCAATCCCAAAAGTACTGGATGGAGCTCCATCATTGTGTTTATCTGCTCCAGAGAGTCCTATTCTATTGGCAGTACTTCTCTACAGGGACTAGCCAAGCCGTGTGTGCATTTGCACATGTGTGTCAGCAACGGGGGCATCCACATATAACTGAAAATACAGTGCATCTCCTGGCCACACCCCTAAACTGGAGTGGGTAACTTAGGTGGGTAACGTGACAATGATGAGTATTGATGTGACATCATCAAAGGGCACTGGACAAAAGGACCGGTCCACCCTGTCCAAATGATTTCTGTACCTTTCTTTCCCAAGACGAGGTAAGACGAGGTGGTGCGTGCGTGCGTGTGTGTGTGTGTACGCTCACCTTGGTGGTTGTTCATGTGGCGCCGGTACTCTCGGAGCTGAGTGAACTTCCTCCCACAGTGTTCACACTCTCTCTCCAGATTCTGCTTCACTCGGCCCTTCTTTCCATGAGTGGCTTTCTTCACGTGCCTCCTGAACAGAGCCTTCTCAAAGAACTCTTTACCGCAGACGTTACACCTACCAACGCAACAAAACACACACTATTAAGACAGATGTGAGAAGAATTATAATGCTCTTATTGTGAGCAGATGCATGACAGGGCTGGTAAATACCGCGTTTTGACTCGTACCTGTAAGGTTCTGCAACAGTGTGTGATTTGACGTGGGAGTACCAGTCCTTCTTCCAGCTGTAGCATTTCCCACACACCTGGCACTGGAAGGGCTTCAGGCCCAAGTGTTTATTCATGTGCTGTTGCAGATCCTTCGCCTCAAAGAAGCTTTTATCGCAGCTGTGGAGCAGAAGCGAAAACACGGGTATTAGGAGGACTGCGTGGTTATTATAGTTCGTTCGTAGGAATGGAATTTGTCCTTGAAGAGGAGTAAACGAATGGTCGTTAAAGCCCTGTCTGCTCAAAGACGCAAAGCAAAGCAAACAGGCTGAGGAATGAGGTGGTTCCTGAGAAGTTTAAAGGTTGCTTCACGCCTTCTGAGGATGTGCCATACGCATGCGCAGCCAAACTGATGTAATTGCAGCTGAAGCAGCTTCGTGTAGACCACTCGAGAACTGAAACGAAGAGGCCAGTCTGCATGATGTTATTAAAACAGTGATAAATACCATCCAAAAAACAGAATTCAGATCAATCTGGTGACCAGAATCTGCTGATTTTCAGCTCGACTGGTCATGAACGGTGACCGGACAATCACCTCGGATTTCCGATTCTGGGCCAAACAAATTTACAATCACACACCACACGGTGCTTCATTTACTGGTGTCAGGACACAAACAGCCGATACACCCCGGTTCTGATCCGATACACACAGTGCACTCATTTCTAGCTGGTTTGTAGAAAGAAGGTTTGTTCTGTATATTTATTTATATCTATATTTTAATGTCTGTCTGCCATCAAAATCATGGGCATTTCAGACTTTAAAAAATCTGAAATCAGCAAAGAACAATGCAATCTTAAAACAGCTTGAACTCTTTTATAACAGTCAGATCCAGATCCAATGTGTGAATTAAATGTAAATTAAATTAAATCCAAAATAATTATTAAACATTGATGTAATAAACTGAACATATAAAGAAGTCATACAGTGCTGTTTAATTTCAGAACTTAAAGGCTTAAATAGCCAGCATTTTAAATGCACTACACCGCCACGGCAACTTGTGCAGTGGTTGTTTATGTTGCCATGGTGACACCATTGCAATCTGCAAATTGTTAAACCATTTATGTAAGAATAAACGGTATTAATAAATAATTATATACTGAACAGAAACATTTGTTACATGCTTATTCGTGTGTGTGTGTGTGTGTGTGTGTGTGTGTGTGTGTGTGTGTGTGTGTGTGTGTGCTACTCACTGTGTACACTGGAATGCGCGAATCACAGGTTTGGGTTGATGTTTTTTCAAGTGCTTGCTCAACCCAGAAGCCCGGTGAAATGACAGTCCACACTGGGTGCATAAATACTTCGATTCACCTGCCAAACAAAATACAGGAGGTTCTATGAAACCTTTTTTGCACATCAGCAAACATTTGAAGTGACTTTCACAGTCCAGCACATCTGTACGGTAAAGCAGAATAAAAAGAAAGAGAGAAAGAGATATAGATCGATCTTCAATGGTCAGGAGCCCAAGAGGACTACCAGGTATTATGTGAGTGATGAGTCGCAACCCTGACGTGGTGGTGTGTTAGTGTGTGTTGCTGGTACGAGTGGATCAGACACAGCAGTGCTGCTGGAGTGTTTAAACACTGTGTCCACTCACTGTCCACTCTATTAGAGACTCACACAGAGTGTCTCCACCATGTAGATGTAAAGTCAGAGACAGAAGCTCATCTGTTTCTGCACAGTTTGTGTTGGTCGTCCTCTAGTCCTTCATCAGTGCTCACAGGACGCTGCCCACAGGACGCTGTCGGCTGGACGTTTCTGCTTGGTGGACTGTTCTCGGTGCAGCAGAGTCACTGAGGGGTATAAACACTCCAGCAGCACTGCTGTGTCTGATCTACTCGTACCAGCGCAACACACACTAACACACCCCCACCATGTCAGTGTGACTGCAGTGCTGAGAATGACCCACCACCCACATAACAGCTGCTCTGTGGTGGTCCTGTGGGGTCCTGATCGTTGGGTTGGTTACTCCTGGTGTGGTATGATGCTCAGAATACAGTAGTGTGATACAGAACCGCATACACAACCTCACCTGTATGAACGCTGGTGTGCTCATCCAGGCTCCTCTTGGTCACGAAAGACTTGTCGCACACTGAGCAAGGGAAGCGCTTGGCTGAGTCGTGCAACACTCTGTGCATCTTCAGGCTGTGTTTAGTGGCAAAGCTTTTCCCACACAGCCTGCAGGAGTGCGGTCTCACCCCCGTGTGGTTCAGCATGTGGATACGCAAAGAGTACAGTTTTGGCAGCGTCTTGCCACAGATGTCGCACACAAACTCCCGTTTTGTCCGGCCTTTGGCCTGCCCCTCCATCCCCTCGGAGTCTTCCGCCACTGGTCCTCGGGTCAGCGCCCCTCTCTGGGTCTTCTGGTGTTTGTGACGGGCCAAATGAGCACGGAGGGAGGTGGCATACTGGAACTCCTTATTACACAACTGGACAAATAAGAGGTGAAGGGTAAGTAAAGTCACAGTATATTTTTAAAGCACCTGTCTTATCAAATATTTTTATTTTAGACATACGCAACAGAAAAAGCATGTACGATAAAGAATCCGTTTGTAGGAATACAAAAAAAAAATATTTTCATAGCGAATAACGAAGGCAAGACAGAAGTGTTTACTTATCAGAGCTTTCATCAGCACACAGAGCTTAACAAGGAGCTTTCACCAGCCGAAGAAATGCTCAAAGAAACTCTTCATATCTACTTTTGTCCGTCAATAAAGTGGTAATTCCAGAGGTTTGTGTCGGAATGTGATATTTTGTGATAAAGTCGCGTGGATACGTACAGTGCACTTGAAACCACGTGATTTCTCGTGTTTCAGCGTGTGCATGATGAGTGCATAGCGTCTCTGGAACACCATGCCACACTCGCCACAGGTGTGTTCTCCATCCAGCACTCCCTCTGCCTTCTCCTGCGTCACTCCCTCCTCTACAGAGTGCACCTCTTTCTCCACCGACTCCGCTTCTTCCGTCAGCGTTTTTGTGGACTCGGGGGTCATCTCGGTTTCGGGAGAATCAGTGGAGCTTTTACTTACAGGCTGGGTCACCAGATGTCCTTTCCTGGCCGTTCTCTGAAGAGTGTAAGAACACCAAGAATAAACAGATTAAATGATAAATAAAGTCCATAAATGGTCTTAAAACTGCAAGATCATCATTTATCGATTTATTGTGGCCAAACACTAGTTATGACGACAGGCCTTGTTGGTGGAAACCTGTCTGTTCACCATCAGTCCCACGCTAAGGATGGCCTGTGGGATTTGGACTGGACTCATACCTTCACAGTGTTTGATGCCATCTCCTCCTCCTCCTCCTCCTCATCATCATTCTCAAGTCCCATGTGTAGTAGAACGTACCCTCCTTCCCTCATTAAGCGCTTTCTCAGATTCCTCTTATTAGGATCAAGGACTTTATGGTCCTCTTTTACTTCACTTCCACCTGAACCACTCTCTTCCGCAGCCATCTTCACCGGATCCGGTTCTGCAGGGGGAGACGGAGCGACCTGCTTCACTTTAGGGGGCCTCCCTCTTCTTCTTGGAGGTGCAGGGGCTGGGGATGGTGCAGCTGGCTCCGACTGGGGTGGAATTTCCATGGGTTGAGCCACTGCTTCTTCCTTAACAGCTGGTGCTGGTGGAACAGCGGTCAAGTGAAACTTTCCAGTAGAAACCACCTTGTCTGGATCTACTCTAACAAAAAACGCACCGGACTCCATACTCTCTGGTACTGACGATTCCTCCACCTGCGGCTCCTCCACTGTCCAGCAGGCCTGAACCACAGCTATGGACTCGCTTGAGCCAGCCTGCCCAGAGTGAGTGACCACAGTCATAGTCTCCCCTGCTTCCGTTTGGTCATTGTGGGCCACAATGGCTAGAGAATCAGCCGAGCCAGCCTGTCCACTGTGCGTGACCACAGTCATTGTCTCTCCATCCACTGTCGCCCCAGCAAGCAAAGCCAGCGAGTCAGCTGTTGCATCCTCCCCTGTAATAACAGTGATGGCTTCCCCAGCCTCAGACTGTTCAGTGTGTGTGACCACTGCCTGACCATTACTCTGCAAGGCCACAACGTAAGCTCCAGGCTCCACGGGTTCAACTGGCTGAGGGGGCATGGCTTGACTGGCCACCACTGTGTGGATGTCTCCCTGCTGGTAGACCATGAGTTTCTGCTCTTCCACCTTCTTGTGCACCAGTTCACAGATCTCAAGCACCTCTGGCATCAGCAGGTACCGGGCAAGCGTAGCTATGTCTGCCATCACGCAGAAGTTGAAGGTCAGCTGGGAGCTGTAGGCAAACTCCAGCAAAGGCAGGAAGCTGGCCTTGCTGAAGCCTGTCAGGAAAAGAAACAAACGTCTTACTGTCTGTTACTTTAACTGGATAAAAATGGACCCTTAACCATATTGATAGCTATAAATATCCATATATCGCTCAGCCCGTATCCCGCTCTGTTTATATCCCGATATAGATATAAATATCGATATATCACTCAGCCTGTGTATGACCTGCACAAAAGTCTATTCAGTGAGATATCTGAGACAAATAATCATTTTGAATAATTCCTAATTCTAATATCTAATGATCATTCATGTGAACTTTTCCACTTCAGTTATGAATGCATTATTGCATAAAATGCAATCATAATCAACAGTTCCTCCTTACTGCTTACCTGAGAGGTCAATCACAGCTTCATGGCTCGATATCGCACCCTTCTCAACAAAGAGTTCTTTAAAGTAATCACTACAGGCAGCCAGAACTGCTTTATGTGCCCGATGCTCTTCGCCCTCAATGAGCAAGGTTATGTCACAAAATTGATTACTTAAACGCTGCTGATTCAACTTCTCCAACATCGTCTGTCCATGTTTGGGCAGAAACTGTTGCACAACTCCTTTGCTGTCCACCTACAAAATACACACAAAAAATCTAAATCAGAGACAGAAAAGCAGAGTAAATCACAAAACAGAATTCATATACCTTCATTCTGATTAAATCTGTTTCCATGTTATATACTTTCACATTATACAACAGTTAGTTCTGACCACGCAAGCTGTGCGGGGCACAGTTCGAGAAGTGTTCGAACTGTGCTGAACAGCCCTACAAACTAAATAACATCAGAAATTCCTTTTGTGACGTAAACACCAAGAAAAAAGGACAGAAAGAGTGACCTAAAATGAAACAAAGAATTAAGCAATGAACTCACAAAGACCAGTTCATGCTTATCCACTTTGCCGCCCTTTGATCGGACTTGAACGGACGAATGAAGATCTTCGTCAACATCTTCATCGTCTTCATCATCCTCTTCTTCACTGGTCTTTTGTCGACCTGAGTGCTGGTGAGGTGTCTGACCGGAGCAATCCTCAGCACTGCTTCTTCCTCGCTCTTGTTTGCCTTGGCATCGACAGTCCTTAATGTAATCCTTTACTTGCTTCAGGATGCCTGGAATAATCAGAACATAGGTCTCAGTCTCACAGCAAACTGTGCACAGAACCACCAGGTTTCCCTGGATTACTCTCAGAACCAGTGTGAATTTGATTAACACTTCTGCTGTCATCAAAAATGACCGGCACTACATTTAAATGCAGAGATAAATCCCTGAATGATCTTTTTATAATACGAGATTTGATTACTTTTCCTAAAGTTGTCTTAGTTCCAGTTCTTGTGTGTGCTCTCTCTCTCTCTCTCTCTCTCTCTCTCTCTCTCTCTCTCTCTCACACACACACACTCCACTACACTCATGGTAATTGAGAGTCTTTGCTGCAGCTGTGAAAGCAGTACAGGGGTACAGTACAGCAGTACAGTACCTCTAATACACTGTACGTACAGTATATCCACACACCAGCAGCTCTTTATAATTCTACTCTTTATTTTCATAAGCTCTGTGTTTTATTAGCCTTCATATTTTGAAGTAAAACTTTAAAGAAAAATCCCTGATAGGTGTAAATAAAACGACTTTTATTCTGAAAAAAACAAATCGCGTTAACGGTCACAAGCTGCTTCCGGTCGAAATTTTCGCGTTTTGTCAGTTTAATTATTTTATATATATTTTTATTCCGCGAACGGGCGCTGGTGTATTCGTACAGTACGTATTTTGTGTGTTATATAGATGATTAAATATTTATAATAATTATTTGTTTGCCGGAAGAGCGCGCGTGTGTCCCCGGCGGCAGAATAAAAGCCCCCGTCTTCGTCTTAAAAGTCGGATGGGAGGGTCGCGATAAAGCTCGCGGGTGTGCGCGCTCACCTCTCCACCAGTATTTGTGGGAGATGGTGTCCCAGGTGAGCTGCTGGTTGAGGTGCTCCCCCGCGGGGGTGACGTGCGCCCCGGTGATCAGCTGGTTCCGCCGCTCGGCCTGCAGCACCACCTCCAGCTCACTGAACGCGTCCAGGCCCTTCTGCCGGCGCTGGTAGTAGAGCACGCCGTCCCGGACGACGTAGCAGGCGGCCGCTTTGCGGATCTTCCGCTTGGTATTGCCGTGCGTGCCGGGCGCGTAGGGCTGCCGCTCATCCGTCAGGTAGCGCTGGATGGCCAGGTAGCTCTCCTCGCTGGACATTCTGCCGAAAACAGCGCTCGTACTCTTCTTTAAAAATCCCGCAGGGCTCGTTCGGACCTGCCCCCCTTTTTGTGGGGCATCAGGGCAAACAGAGGCGCCCCGGTCCGGAATGTTTCTCGAGGGGGAACCGCTGTTCCGAGTCGCGTGAGCAGACAAAATGGCTGCTGCACCCGCCGGAAGTTGCGTGTGAAGTGGCGGAAATGGAGGGACCGAAAAGGCGAACACTGTAAACATACAACACGCATAATAAGCATATAATAAACATCCTCCTGACTTAACACTTTTTATTATTACAATTAAATACGGCAATATGCGCTTAAATCTGACCCCCCTCCCCAATGAGGAAATGTAAAAAAAATATTATTTTAAAAACTTTACAGAATAACGTGTTCTGTGTTTAATATTATATGCGATGTTTACATTAAATGTGTTATATAAGTGTCACGTTGTTCGTTAAATCGTTTTAAAAGCGTCTTCCTGTTGTTTAGGCAGCTGGGGGCGCTCTCGAGCGTGTCTGAAATCAGCGTGTTAAAACGCACCGTTTGAGCAAATGCGTGCTTTAGAAACAGTGCGTCGTTTTAAAACAACCGAGAGCCTTTTGAGCGTTAAAACTCCAGTTATTTACTGTATGTAACCTACTTCCGTGGTGACGTCACCAGACGGCTCTCGGTAGCTGGACCTTTAGCGGCTTTACGACCCAAAAGCCGTTTATTATAGAAAAATGTGACTGTGCTGTTGCATCCTTTTTATTTCTTAGTAAAGTGCTTCATTACACCGTCGGAACTTAAAGGAAGGTTTTCTAAAGGTGATTAGACACGGTTTTACTTTGAGCTTTTAGCCGTTTAGCTCCATTCTCACCCATTCATTTGGGACTTGCTCGCGGGCTCCCCCTGGTGGTAGCAGTCATGTTAGGAATGGGGAGTGGCCAGGCTCGCCGTTAACAAGCTGTGCGACAGATACTGCACCAAATGATTTCATTAATAACACTAATAATAGTTGATAATTAATGCATTTGATGCACTTTTTGTGACATTGAAAGGACTGTTTGTGTAACTTACACATAAATGGAGGTCAAGAATTTTGGGGAAAATAAATGCATTTGTTTTTATTATTTATTTTTAGAAAAATGAACAATCTGAGTGGGTGGTGCACACAATACAAATGCTTGTGATGGAACCACCCCAACACAAGAGGTCGCCACTCACTCACATTAACCACTAAACAAGGCCAGTAAGATACACTTCAGACAACCATTTTCACTGTTCCACATTCAGAACCCATGCATCTGGCTTTTCTATGATAGTAGAACCAGCTCCCCCAGGCAGCATCTATTGCAGAGTTTGACTGGACATGTGTTTTTCCCGGAATATGTTTCTGCATATTTCTCAGTGATTCTAAATGCACTCATTTTATGATGAACTAATTTCAGTGCTCATATTTGAGAATTTAATAAAAAAGTATTTGCCCCCCCCCTGTTGCTGTGTTTGCATTTTTATATCAATACAGCCATAAAAATACACAATTTTGCTGCAATTTTACCAGATAAAAGATAGTGGACCCTTAGAACCTGAGCCTTCATAGCCGAGAACTCTGGGTCTATAATCATTGAGCTCAGTCCTCAGCTCCTTCTACAGATGTGCAATGGAGAGCATTCTCTCAGTCTTCCCACCACCATGAACATTTCCACCTCCAGATGCAGGAAGAGCGCATCAAGAAGGACCCCACTCACCGTGCACACACACTTTATGCCCTGCCCCTCTCAGAGAGGAGGTGGCGGAGCATTAAAACCGCCGAGCTGCGGAACAGATTCTTCCCTGAACCTGTAAGATTCTTAAACTGACAAACCACTGCAATAGCACTTTAACTGGGCACTCGAGACTTTATCCATGCTGCTGTTTTCTTCTCTTACTCACAAGCTTCTATATTCATACCGATCTGCTCACAACTCTGACTCGTTCATGTCGCTCTTTACGTATTTATATTATTTATTGTTTATTTATTATTTATTGTCTATTTTGATACATATTGCTTTTTGGGTGTAACTGGGACCTTGAGTACATAATTCCATTCGACCTCGTACCACATGTGACGCAAATGACAATAACGTGTCCTTGAATCCTTGAGTATGTGATGGTGGAATTAAGTGGATGGAGTGTGATTGATTCCATACACTGTGCCTGGCTGATTGAGAAGAAAGCATGACCTGCAGTATGAAATCCCACCTGTCATATCTCTTTGCTTGATTTGCTTGAAGAATGTCAACAGTGTACTCTCCATCCCCCAAAACAGGAGCCAGATCCACAGCTGTATTGGACTTATTCAGGCTGGAGTGGAAATCCCATCAATGTTGCCGAAGACGGCAATGACATCATACCAGACTGTCATGGATTCCCTCAGAATGGCAGCCGGTCATCAGTGACGAGTCCCAATTTTGTGGTCAGTGCCACGCCAGACCTATCCCTAACTGAAAATGTTCCGATTCCATCACGAGTCATAGTTTGAGATATGCAGGCACATCTATCTTCAGATGTTGGGGGTATTTTGCGCAATGCAAGGTGGTCACACTGGTCAACCAGGTCTGTTTTCACCTGGATGACCAGCTTTTCAACCACCTTGACCATCAAAACCACCAGAAGCTGGCATTGGGCAGGTTTTTTCAGCAGGGTGGGGTGTCGTTTGGTATGATGGATAAATATGTGCAGTATTAATACACCACCAGGCAGACAGCAGAGCTTAGGCTGCTGTTTATTCCATCCACGTATGTGTGTTACCATGCATAAGTTAAACCCTCGTCTCTTGATGTGGAAGCAGACGCATCCTCCAATATCATCACTGTCCTTCACAATGACGTTCATTGAATTATTATCTGATTTATGCAATTGCACACTTTATTGTTATGTTATAAATAATCCAGTTTCACTGAAACATGTCTAAGCTTATTTTTAGTCTACTTTGCATACAGTTATCTAATCAGACACGATAGCTTCAACCAGCCTTTCTTCATCCCTGAAAGATTTCCCACCTCCTTCCCTCTGTCTGAACATGCGGACAGACTGACAGATAAACAGCCGCCTCTGAGGAGGGTTGCCGGGCAACCAAAATGACTCAGCTGCTCTCTGATGCTGGCTTTTTGGCTGCATCACTTTGGTGATGCTCTCAGTCTTCATCTCGTCCGTGTGGTTTTAAGTCTTGCAAACATATCCAGATGATTCCAGAATTTTAGTAAAAACTAGGTGACGATGATCATATGGTGATTTATATAAATCCAATCAATCAATCAATCAATCAATCAGCCTTAATGTTCCCTGAGGTTAATCCTCATTTTCAATGCAGCCTTTACAGCTTAAAGGGATTGAAAAGAAAATTGAAATGGAATTAATTAGGTTTCATTAAAATGAAAGAACCACACAAACATCAGTACAAACAGCTGTCAAACGAAAAAAGAAATAAATAACAGAGTTTAATTATAAAGGTGAAAAATTTAAATGAAGCCCAAATAATTAATGAGATAAAAAAGTAAACGAGTGAAATAAAAATTAAAACAATAATGGAATTGAGATAAGATATAAATTAAATAATAAAAAATAATAAATACATATAGATTTAATACATAACAAGTAATTTGTAATAAAATATAATATGTAATAATACAATAAATATGAATTAATAGAATAATTATTATATTCATTATAATAATAATAAAATATCAATATCTACCAGTGCATCTCAGGGAATTAGAATATCATGAAAAAGTGTATTTTTTGTTCACAATTAAAAAGCTAAATTGATATATTTATTACATTTAAAGTCAAATATTTTAAGCTCTGAATTAAAGAACGTGGCAATGAAGTACTGAGCGCACAAATGAAAGGGCATAAATGAAGTGGACACTTCTGTATTGTACGTCTGTTTCTGTTTGATCTAAAATATTCTAATAATTTGAGTAAAATAAAAAGAAATGCTTGAATATTTCACTTTAATTTGTAATGTGTAATGAATACGGTATGTATTTGATAGTTTACCCGTTTGAATTAAATGGATAAAAATACACTCTTTTTTTACACACTGGTGAGACAATATCTTCAAATGCATGAATTGCAAATGCAATCATGTATGGAAGTCAGATTGGCCTCTATGTCCTGACCTGCTCTTTAAACATGAGCAAGCCTGTCTGAGAGACAAATGGTCATTAGATAACACGGCATGTCATGACCAAGCACTCTCGCATTCCGGGTGCTACATAAAACCTTACGCTTAAAAGGGTGGGACGGCGTTCTGCAATTCTCACACATAAACTGCATGTTCATGCATGCACCACCCCCCCCCAACACACACACACAAACACACACACAATAGTAGGATTCAATGTCCCCCCCTGAGGCCAATGATAAAATATAGTATAATTAACATTTATGAAACTTCATTGATTGGACCCTGTAGGCTGCTTCTTTTTTGCCCTCGGATGTTGCAGCTGGGCCTGTACATCCTGCGCAGTCATAGGTTGGTTAATCTGACGTCCAGCTGCTCCCTTAAATGTTAAATGGAAGCAGAGGCAACATCTGAGGCCATTGGACATTCTATCACCACTAGAGGTGACCATCATATGTGATGTTCTCAGATCATCTCACCAGCAGTTGGGGTCGTGTGTCACTCCATGGCAAAGGCAGGATTAAAGTGCTCATCATGAGACCTCCATACTCGAACCCAACTGTTGTTGGATCCCTAAAAGGACCTGCATGGACCAGGCCACGGCTGCCCCAAGAGGTATGTCTAGCAGTCAACGATCTCTCACCAAGAGGTACACTATCCAAAAGTAGCCACTGATACCACACCTGTAATCATTTACAGATCTACCTGGAACAGAACTGCAGACCAGGTTTTCCAGCAATTTCTCATCATTTTTTCTTCCGTGAGAGTAGATTTATCAAAAAGCAGCTGCATTGAAAACAGGGTTGTAATGGGTCCAGGGACATTTTGTGCCGTTGCTTGACCGTTCTGCTGGAATCACTCAAACTCCATCCATAGACGTGGAGAACTGAGGTACTGGATATTTGACTGCATTCACTTCCAAGATGAAATTTCACTGTATCCAGGCTGTATTTTTTCTTAGGTAAGGTGGTATCTTAAGATGAGGGAGGGGCCATGGACAGGTCAACTGCACAGCAGGCCCCCCTGTAGGAGGTTGCTAAGCAACCGGAATGACTCATCACCTGCTCCTGTAATGGCTTATGAGATGCTTCAGTTAACTGCAGCCAGTTCTGTCTGTCCTTATCTTACCTACTGCACATTCCTTCCACTGGGAGACAGACACACACACACACACACACACACACACACGCACACACACACACACACACACAGCTCTGCACTGCGTGAGTGTTGTTTCCATTACATCCTGTATAAATTCAGTTAAATGCTCCTTACATAACCTTACCTTTAACCTCTGAAAACCAAAAGAGCAGCTTTAGCCTCTTCTACCTGTTGTTTTTGTACCTCTTGTTTTTTTAAAGCAGATTTTTCCATGTGGGGACCAGCCAATGTCAAAAATTTCCACACAACATCCTTACAATGTCAACATTTTCAAGTTTTCCATCATCTTTGGAACATTTGGTTTCCCCCAAACAGCTGAATCCACACACAGTGGGAAGGATACACACCCAGTGGAAGAACACAGAAGCACACACACACACACACACACACATACACACACACACACACACAAACATGTGTAGCCTATATATAATCTGTTGCACCGAGTACTTGTGTTTATAGACCAGTTGATTAACTGGTAGTGGATATAAATAGACGGACACCGGCTAAGACTTGTTCCATCATCTGAAATGAAATGAAGTTACATTACACTTCAGAAAGTTACACCAGAACTGACTGCCCACCTGAAGAACTGTCCAACTCAACCAACACACTCTCTACCAGAAATGACCATCCACCTGGAGGACAGTCTAAACCTCTCTTGAACTCCTTCAAATGCTTCTCCGTGGCA
This sequence comes from Acestrorhynchus altus, assembly GCA_034509495.1. Taxonomy (NCBI): domain Eukaryota; kingdom Metazoa; phylum Chordata; class Actinopteri; order Characiformes; family Acestrorhynchidae; genus Acestrorhynchus; species Acestrorhynchus altus. The sequence continues at coordinate 40,880,527 of CM067504.1, forward strand.
TACTTCACTTGCAAAAGATGCTACCAACACAACAGCACAAGTCAGAATGGAAAGCATGCACAACGGGACGACCTTATATACTCAGTCAGGTACAGCGATAAGGCCCATCTTTGCTTATGTCACATAGTTGGCTGAGCATAAAACTTGAACCATTGGCATGTCTCACAATGTCAAACCGACCAACCAAGTTTCATTCTTTCTGGGTGCAACTATTTTTTTCACGATGAGTGTTTAAAAATGTATATGTACATCTGCTCGTTCATACAGGTATGTAATTAGCTACCCATGTGGCGGCAATGTATTACCTTTTCCACAGTTCCTCGAAGTACAACAAAAAGCTCTGGAACAGCACAGCTCTGGACATTGCCAAGAACCACACAACGATCGGACTGATGACATTAGTAATCCGTGTCTAAGTAGAAAAGGGTTCCCCTAAGAATCAACCAGGCTAAGTGTGTTTTGCTTCATGTATAGTGTAATCCCCATCAATGTTAATGAATGTGTGGACCTCCAACCTTCTGAACATTGTATCCCATGAGAGCACTTTAGGTAGGCTTCACTGATCAACACACCAATGTACAAACCAAAGTGTTTATGCAGAAAATGTGAATGAAAAGAACATATTTCATAACTAATATACGTCAATCTCCTCACTGTCCATCCTATCACCTCCTCTGATCCCACATGAGCTCTTTGTGGTTCTATAATCACAGACTGTAGTTCATCTGTGTCTCTGCAGATTCTCCTCCTTTCACCCTGATCTTCAATGATCAGGACCCCACAGGACCACCTCAGAGCAGCTATTATGTGGGTGGTGGGTCATTCCCATCCCTGCAGTCACGCTGACACGATGGCGCCTGTGTCCACTCACTGTCCACTCTATTAGACACTCCTAACGAGTGTCTCCACCTTGTAGATGTAAAGTCAGAGAGTGAAGCTCATCTGTTTCTGCAGTTTGTGTTGGTCGTCCTCTAGTCCTTCATCAGTACTCACAGGACGCTGCCCACAGGACGCTGTCAGCTGGACGTTTCTGATTGATGGACTGTTGGTGAGCGTATGGGTAGTAATTACAGAAAGGTTATGTTTATATATAGTAAGGATACTATTTACAAGCTGATTTTGAACATTATATTAAACACAGTTGTTCAGAAAAGCTTATGAAGCTCCATTGCTTGAGGACGTGCTACAAAAACCTGAATACAGACGCATAAGGTGTGAGAATGATTATGTAACTGTGAGGGAAAGGTGTGTGTGCACATGCCGAAGTGTGAGAGAGGCATTTTTATGTAGAAGGGGGGCGCTGTAGCTCTCTCTTGTGAGATCAGATGGGCCACTTTGTATTCATGCCAGGATAAAGTCTCTACTGAGGAAAGTGTCGTGACTATTCCTGAAGAGAAGGAAATCTCTGCCTGCTCCTTTCAGATATTATAAATTATAATTCCAGTTTACTGACGGATCACAGTGATGAGCACTGGGACAATAATATCTGATGCTCACAGTAGAATTATGTCTGATTTTCTCATAATGAAGTTACTAAAGACCCTGGATTTTAACTCCTTATTTCAAATGTTAAAGGAATAATTATAGGAATGAAATGCCTAAAATCAGAATCAGCTGCAAATCATTACAGAAGGCTTTGAAGGAGACTGTCTTTTTAAACCTCATACATTAGTTTGGTTTGCTCTTGATTGTTGCAGTGAGTGGTGTCACCATGCTGAGATCCGACAAGCTCTCTGAGGCCTTCAGAAAGGTTGTAGATGCAGATGAGATTTATAACAATTATAAACCATCATTCAGCCCAAGAGCAGACAGGAAGATGTGTAAAGGAAACTACAATGATCCTAAAATGTCGTTATGGGACCTACAGTTAGATCTTACCACAGTTGCTGTCACAGACAACATGTTTGATGCAAACTAAACAGAGCATTTGAGCAAACTGTGAAGCATGGTGGTGGAAGTGTGATGGTTTGGAGCTGCTCTGCTGCAGCAGGGTGTGGAGATCTCTCCATCATAGAAACCACTATGAGATCTTGATTGTATCAGAGGGGGCTTGAAGAGAACGTAAGAGGAGTGAACGTCTGTCTTCCAGTTGATGTCAGAGACCGTAGACGGTTATAGAAACATCTCACTGACATTATTTCAGCCAGAGGAGGAGATACCAGCTATTAGAGCAGAGGAGGTCCTAACTTTTCCCTCACAAGAATACAGGAATTTGTCCATGAGAGCAGCTCCACATAAGCACTGCACAGCGGCTTATCACACATAACAGGCCTGTGTGCATTCTTCACATTTATCTAGCAGAGCTTCTTAGTAGATGCTCATGCTGATGTTGGGTTGATGGTAATAAAGATAAAAGCAGGTATGCTTTCAGGAGGTTAGTTTAAATGATAGTGGATGATAGACACTCAGAAGATAACTGACTGTGGAAGCGACCGTCCAGGTACCCTTTTCTGCCATTATCTATCCGAGTGCCCTGTGAACCGTGCATGAAAAATAAGAGACCTTGCAAAACGGGACAAGGCATATCTTTCAAGCTTTCATCAAACGAACTCCATTACATTTCAGTCCAGTTCGAGCAGAGAAAATGTATTCTGGAATCAATATTTAGTCTCATAAATGGCATAACAGCTATTTATAATATATCTGTGCCTCATAATAGTCAGGTTTATCATTCATAGTGTCTGTTAATCTGTGGACTCTGTTTGGGGACAACCTTGGGGGGGGGAGTGGTCACTTCTAGCAGCTCTTGCACTTTGCTCCAGAAGAAAGTCTTGTCCTGCCCTTGAAATGCACGAGCACGGTCAGCCACAGTCAGGTGTGGTAGTAAAGGCACAGAGCCAGTTCACATGTCCTTTGGTCCCTCACCAGCACGCCCTCAGGCTCTCTATGGCATGTGTACACGTATGTCCACTCATTAAGATTCATGCCTGTTTACACCATCGAGCCCATGTTTATAGTATACATGAGATTTCCAGCACATTTTGACTTTTACCGTGGAAGGACATCAGGCCCATTCACAGCATTTCAGTGGAGTGGAAAATCCACTAAGTTCTCAGAAAGAAAAGAGATTTCTCCCCGGCTACATTTACTACGACGGACAGCCGGATTAGGAGAGAAAGTATTTGGCACATGTTGCTCTAACACTCAAACAAAAGCTTGTCCCCTTATCACGAAGAGACTTCCGTATCTCCAGGCCTCCTGGAGCACTCCCGAAGGAGGCTGGATTACATTTCGTGCACTTCTCTCCGATCTTCCAGCATTCTTCTCTTTATCGTTACTTTACCACTGTTATGTCTCTACTGTATCTAAACAATAATAAAGGCAGTTGTGGACATTTATCAGCAGGGGGCACACTATCATTCACTCGCAATCACTTTCTGGACACACTTTCCAGGTGAAAAGTAATGCAGTGTGAACCTGGAGAAGCCTGCAGTTGGAAGTGTTTGCTGTGCTGCCGGGTCAGTGAACAGTAAATACCAGGCACATGACGATCGGCATCTCAAACTTCCACTGGAATAAACTACTTTAGTCAGTCTGAAAACTCTGGAGGCTCTAGAAATGACCCAAACTCAACCTGTTACACTGCGCCTTTACACCTCACGAGCACCTTTGACTTTAACGTATTTAAACATACGAACATTTGTTCTACATTTCAACTATATTGAGAGACGGAGGTGATATAACTAAGCATCCTAGAAGGTCTTCTGAGAATTTGCATAAAGAAGTCTGCAACAAACCTAAAATCAAAAAACATCAAGTATCATGGTTTGAGGCTTCTTTGGCTGGAGATCTCTCCATCATAAAGAGAGAGAGAGAGAGAGAGAGAGAGAGAGAGAGAGAGAGAGAGAGAGACAGAGGGAGAGAGAGAGAGAAAGAGAGAATGTGTGTGTGTGTGTGTGTGTGTGTGACAGAGAGAGAGAGAGAGAGAGAGAGAGAGAGAGAGAGAGAGAGAGATTATCTAATCTTTAATGTGTTGCTATATAGAGCCGACTATACGTCTAGCCGAGCTGCTGAGGAGCAAGAGCAGTTTTCCATTAGACATCAGTGATACAGGGTGAGTGAGAGTGTCTGCCTTCCCCCAACACACACAACCACCCACCCACCCACACACACACACACACACACACACACTCTCAAACTCAAATGTATGCAATCAGAGAGTCTGTTTATAAGATGATTGTTCTCAGTGTGTAGACGGGCCTTATGCAGCAGCACAGTGTGATGTGCAGCAGTGTGTGAGCAACAGCAAGTGATATATCACTCACACTGGGTTGGCAGAGCACATGGTGTGCACGTCACACCACTGAAGAGGACGAGGAAGACGCACACGTGAGCAGTATGAAAAGACATCGTTCTATGTGATATTCAGCATCAGCAGACAATTAATAATGAACGAATGAGGTGAATGTGCTCCGATTATTAGCAGACAATAATGAGGTCAGTGTGATGTTGTCTGCAGAATAAAGCAGTATATATACGCCAGTATATACGCACAGCATGTGAGTGTGTGCCCATATGCAATGTGTATAGAACCTGCATTAAAATATAATGTGTAACATGGAGTGAATGCTTACGTCTTAATTAAATACATTAATAATAATTGTTGGCAAAGTCAATTATATCATCTTAAATGTGACCCTATTAGTAATACATCAGTCTGAGAGATGAAGATCGTCCATCTGTGTTCAAAGAAGTGGACCATCCCTCTACTTACAGCCTGTAACAGTTTAAGTTGGCCAGAACTTATCTTTTCTTACTTTTATTTTAATTACATTTTATTTTTTAATTAGTTCATGTATTTTTATCATTACACTACTAGTTATTAATATTACATAGTACTATAAATATTACATGCCATGTTCTTGTATTGATATCATGCATGACACATCCACACATGTTTGAAATTAATATTTACAGTCAATATATGTGTATAATTATATCATTATTATGGGTATTTCATATATGTTATGAACCTATAGCTATATATCCATAAGGTGCACGAATGTGATAATATCACTTAATAGGTAACATATATGGAAACGCCACTGTTGATATAGGGGCACGTATGTCATATATTACATTTCCGTGTGGGTGAGTGAGTACCGAGTGGTCATCAGGGTCGGACAGCACAGGCCAGTGTGTGTACCCGATTGGTTGTATAAACACACAATATGGGTGCCTGGGTTTGCTGAGTGTGTACATATAGCACATGTGTAGTAGAGTGCATTCACACACAAACTGCGTGTACACACACACACACACACACACACAAACGTGAAACGACCCACCCTCAGGAGCTGTTCTGGCTACAACCATTGCTTCTCCAGACAGACAGAAATGGCAGGTCAGGTTTCCATTTCTGTCTCAGGATCCTAGAGGACACAGGTGTGAGGTCACACAGGACGACAAAAAAAAGTGGTTGAACTGCTCTCAAATGATGCTATCGGACTACAAGCCTGGTCTTGGAACAGCAGATGAGAGCAGTGTTTAGGCGTCGGGCACTGTGTTTGTAATCATACACTATAATTACGCTTTGTGTAGCTTATTGAAGTACACTATGTCCAAATGTTTATGGACACCCCTTCTAATGCATGCATTTAGTTACTAAGCTGCTAAATTGCACCCATTGCTGACACACACACACACACACACACACACACACACACACACACACACACACACACACACACACACACACACACAGCCTGTCTAGTCCCGGGAGAGAAGTACTGCCAATAGCATAGGACTCTCTGGAGACAAACATAAATTGGCACTATCTCTAATGCCAGGCGTGGGCTAGAGGGGTCTAAAGCCCCCCAGCATTGAGCCGTAGAGCAGTGGAACTGTGTTCTAAGGAATGATGGAGCACCATCCAGTACCTTTGAAAGGGGTGTGTTGGGGAGTTGGGGATGAGGTGGGGTGATAATGCCAGGAGTATATAGGAAAGGTGTGTTTACAGTGAATAGATGAACCCAGTTAGTTGATTCAACTCAAAGATACGGTTTGAATGTAGATGATCACAAACTCGGCGGTTGAATAAAATGTGGAATATATACAGTTTTTGTAATACAGACTTAATTTGGTTGGAGATAAACAATTTGTTTACATCTATTTACGTTAATGTTGACATAACTCAAAATAGTGGAGTAATATGTGGGACATATGTCCAATCGTAACCATTTTTTGTCCATGTCTCCTCACTGACATCCTGCTCAGTGTCTTTAGTGAAATAGCTCTTGTGATCACGCTTCACTGCAGCCGTAGGTTTTACTTGTTTGATGTTTATTACGTTTTATTAAGTTAAATTGAAATCAAAGCATTTTTTACAACCAAGGCGTCACAAAGCTACTTCACAGAAATCCACGTCTGAGCCTCTGTTGAGCAAGTCAGCAGGCGGCAGTAGCAGATTCGGAGGAAGGAACCTTGTGAGTAACCAAGGCTGAAAAGGGGAACCCGTCCTCCTCCGGTGGACAGACATAAAGCAGTAAAATAATAAAGAACTATAGCTAATAGTGTGAGCATGCTGTGCAAAACGAAACAATTTTAACATGAATATAATAACATGAAGCATTTTAAATAATAATAATAATAATAATAATAATAATAATAATAATAATAATAATAATAATAAACTAAGGAAAGTGTGAAAAATATATTTTCACAACATCAATGATAGAAGAAACAAAATAATAGTGATACATAACATTTTTGAAAGAGAAACAGTAGTAGAAATAATAATTAAAAAATCATAATATAATGGCAGAAAGGAGTGAGATTGATGCTCCTCTTCCCTCACGCTGATGTATTACTAATAAGGTCACACAGAGGTCAGAAGGCCGAGAGAGAGATTGTGAAAGTGCAGGAAATGCCTGTTTACTAAGAGAGTCAGACCAAGCTCAGAGATAAGACGCTGGAGAAGACCGTGTCCAGGAGAGAATGGGCTATACTAGAAGGTGACTTTGTGTCCCACTGGAAAAATCCCAGGGCCACCAGCAGTTTATGAGCATAAGAGTGACCTTGAAACACATGAAGAATTCCTGGAAGCACTTTCTTGTTATTCGGCCAAACTCGAGCCTTTAGTACGACGATAATAATTAACGTATAATGAATTCTTCAACCACCATTAGCTTTACTAGTTTAGGTTTTAAATACCAGTTTAGATATTGTCGACACAACACAGGCTTCTGATATCCCAGCATTCCCAGTCCGGTTTGTATAACCCTGCTGTTAAGCAGGCTGAGATTGCTGGGGTTGGTACAGCTGCTGTAGGTTACTTGGTCAGAGCTGAGTCAGGTCGCAGCGAGTGTGTGACAGTTGGTGTAAGAACAGGGAAGGGTGTAGCGCGAAAGCCTGCTGGGAAATTAGACGGACACTTTCCGTGGGCCCGTATCCACAGTACAAGATTAGTAACACCCTGATCCACCCCCCTAACACACACACACACACACACACTCCTCCATTACGCAATCAGGTCATGAACTCTCAGCTATTAGTCTGGCCTGGCTAGAGCAGCACTCATGGAGAGGTGTGGGATCAAAGTCCTGCCGTTCTTTCCATCAGCCTTTTCTGTATCTCCGTCTCATCTGCGACGAGTCTCCAGACTCTTTTTAAAGATTAATTAATTGTCTGGTGATAATGCTTCTGTATATTAACCCTTTAAACTGCTTTTTTGGTGATTATTTATTGTTCTTTCACACGTACGGTACAGACAAACCGGCAAGTAAATATAGACGAGAATCTGGGAAAAGTTCAAAGGAATGAGGTCCCAGATATTGAGTATATAACGGTCTGCTGGCTTAATAAGGTCGGCAACCTGCTGACCTTGCGGGTCCACTTTCGGACCACCGTTATATTTTCCCACAAACTAGTTTTTAATCCCTTAAGAACAAATTTTAAATGCACAGAGACTTTTATTTTAGAAAATGAAGACTTTTAAGAGGAACCAAAAAAAGCAGTTGGGTAAAATGTGGGATATATACAGTTTTGCGTAATTTAGACTCCATTTATTTGGGTATAAACACTTTGTGTGATTATAGTGGCTTTTGTGTGGCTTGTTGATTCATAAAACATAATCTATGATGAAATTTACAAATGTTCAATTCATGAATGTGTTTATTTACAAAAAACATTCACAACAAACGTCCTCCACACGTCGGCCATTAACTGTTTAGGTGTAATCATGTGACGTAGCTAACCGTAGTCTATTGAACAAAATATGTTTAGTATAAATAAGTTGGTTCTTTGTCCTCTTGTCCTCTTGTCCTGCCCTTTCTGAAGGGACATTTACTCTAATGGAGACACTGCAGAGAAATCCGTTCATGTCCGTTCATTTCTCTGCTGATATCAGCCTGTTCAGGGAGACATTAAAAATGGAAAAATGGGAAAAATGAGAAACAGTTTTCGAACAGGTTAATAAATGACATGCATGAATAATTTTCACCGTAACCATTCGTCCACCAGTCAGGGGTAGCTGTCTGGTCTAACGGGAAAAGGTAGACACGATTACACTCTTTAGTGGACAAACCTCTCGCTTACTGATCAGAATTACTAATGCATATCGGCCGTGATTATGCTGCCCACCGCTCCGGGCACGTGTGCTCACTGCCCCCCTGTGTGTGAATTCACTAGTGTGTGCGGATGGGTAAAGTGAGCACACTTATGTTTTAACGTAGTTCACTGATGATAACTACACTCTATTTAGGAGGACATTTAACCACACGAAGTGGAGACCGACCGCACATACGTAATCAGAGACAGTGTTTCGTTGCTGGGTAGGATCTTCAGAGCTTCTGCTTTGGACCATAGATGATGGAATGACCAAATGCGGCTGAGAGAGATTAACATGCCGCCACAGGGAGACTCATTTAGCATTAGGGTTATAAACCAGGGATCGGTTCTGTTTGGTCTAATCAACCATGAAGTTACTGCAGCACAATACGGCAGTAATAATGAGGCCTTTGTTAGTAACTCTCTCACCATCTAGAAGAAGAAAAAAAGGAGGTAGTGGCTCATCTTATAACTATGGGCCTCTGTTTCTGAGACACACACACACACACCCTCCCCAAACCAGCGCACTAGCTGTGACCTTAAGCTGACATTGCTGGGAAAGAAGTGATGGATGACTCTCAGAGAATCAGCAAAAACAATGCGTTTGACTCACCAGCTTGGAAAACCTCCTAATCACATGCAAATCTACAGAGTCTTTGCTACCGTGTTTAAGTTTCTCTGTCTGTAGGATCTATAGTAGCCAGGACAAAAGGCTGCCCTGTTGTATGTTTCAGATCTAGAGGTGAGTAGTATTTGGATACAGGACTGTCACGAAAATTAGATTTTGTTGACAATATATCATCCCAGAAATAATTGCAATAAACAATATTATTGCCATTTAATATAATAATAATAATAATAATAATAATAATAATAATAATAATAATAATAATAATAATGCAGATATACCCTTTAAAGAGCAGTGGACGTGTCTATTTGTGAGGTCTAAAATGTACATCTACTGCATTATATTCATCTGCTTACCTCCACTTACATTATATATATATATATATATACATAATTTTCATTCAGTGTACATTTGTGTGCATTCAACTAATTTATGTTGCACCCATTGCTGACACAGATGTGCAAATGCACACACAGCTTGTCTAGTCCCTGTCGAGCGGTACTGACTCTCTGGAGCAGATGAATAAACATGTCTATGTCATCTATTGGCACCATGCCTAATGTCAGGTGTGGGCTAGAGGCGTATAAAGCCCCCCAGCATTGAGCTGTGGAGCAGTGGAACTGTGTTCTCTGGAATCATGGAGCTCTAAACAGTACTTTTGGGATGAGTTGGGGAGTTCGTGGTGGGGTGGAGATCCAACATCCTGACCTCAGTAATGCTTGTGTCAATGAGTGCAGTATATGAGCAGGTGGCCCAATACGTTTGCTCATATAGTGTATGTGTGTGTATGTGTTCACAAATGACTTTTAACATTCGTTTATTTAATTACAGGAGAATTATGTTTTGGATACATGAGGTTTGGTGTGTATTAGAGTTGATAGAAATATATGATTGGTTGTGTGTGTATGAGCTAATGGATAGGTCTGATTGGGTGTGTGTATGTGCTGTTTTGGATATATTTGATTTTGTTTGTGTGTGTGTGTGTGTGTGTATGTGTGTGTGAGCTGATGGATATATCTGATTGGGTGTGTGCATGAGCTGCATTGCTGGTTGCCTCTATATTCTGCATCTTGATGTGAAGAAGAAACTTGCCTGTTGTATTTTCACAACATACCTTCTTACTTTTACTTGAGTAATAATTTAATTGAGAATTTTTATTTTAAAGTAACAGTACTTTTACTTGAGTTCAGCTTTTGGCTATTCTACCAACCTAAGCTCAGATCTTTTAACGACAAAGGTGGCTTACTCTGTAGGATTGTATTTTTTAGCAATAAACTTTTGTTAGTGTTGAAAGTCGGCAAACTCAAAGAGTGCCTTCTGTTAAAGGCATATTTCTGAGTATTCCTTTTAGTCATAACACTCCCTGGAAATGCTTGCCGTGGTGTACTGGTGTGCCTGCAGCACTGCCTGTTCTTAGAAACACACTGACCTCCCAGCATATAGAACATCTCATAATGGGAGTTAATAAACACCTGGGGTTGAACAGGCGTTGATAAAGAACAGACAGTTTCATCTTGATTAGTCTTTTCTGGGACAGGAAGGAAGAAGGGCGTCGGAAGAAGAACGAGCTGGTAAAAGGCATGTTTGAGACAGTGGACAAACGTTGGCACACTGGTCCCTCTCCTTTGAGGTTTGACCTTGGAACGAAGGCCTAAGCGCCCGCGCTGAGCGCTGAATGTGCGCACGCATGGGTATCCCTTCTGTAATGTGCGCTTGCAAGTATGATGACCACAAAGTAATGAAAAGTTGCTGACAGCCTGAAAGTTATTAGCTTACAAAGCAGAGATCCTGCCCTCCCTCTGGCTGAACCAGTAGCCCTACCCATGGCAGAATGGAGCACGAGACAGAGGACAAGGAACAATGGAGAGTAGAAGAAGGAGGGGGGCAGGAAAGAGGGAAGGAACAGAGAGGGAAGAGCAAGATGGGAGGAAGGGACATAAGAGGCTGGGGAACTGATGAGGTCAACGTAGTTTGGATTTCTCTGGAATAACAATGCTGGGGTAAGGAAATGCTCCACAAATAGGTCATTAAGACACACCATTGGCGAGAGGGCAGAGGTCTTTCTTGCTATGGAGATCAGAATGATCAGACACATTTAGATGAACATATCTGCTGTGTTCACTTACAGCGTCTCTCTCTAGAATATTAAAGGACTTTATCCTGCTTTTGTTGGAGTAACTGTCTCTACTGTCCAGACAAGACTCTCTACTAGACTTTGTAGCACCCTCATTCCAGAGCTCACACATTCCAGAGTCCTATTATCTTGGCAGAAGTTCTCTAAGGGGACTACACAAGCTGAGTGTGCATTGATTTAAAGGGGTGTCCACAAACATTTGGACATATAGTGCATACTTATATACACTAATATATTCTCACAATTTTCTGTGACCTCAAAATGGGTCATCTTGGTGCAGCCAACCAAAGATTGCAAGTCTGGAGGCACTGTGGTGAGTGCCAAGATCAAAAATGTGTTGTCACCTGTCACACATCCAGAAGGTCTGGCGTCAAGGTACGATTGCAAGTTTGTAAGATGCCAGATCAGCCCAACGTTACGTTAATGAGGTCCTACAACCAGTGGTTCGACCTTTCCTGGACACACACTCTGGATGACGCTCGTCCACACACTGCTGCCGTCTCAAGATCTTGTCTTGAAGACACAGATACTACGCCGTGATCGGTCGCATCTCCAGACCTGTCCCTGATTGAAAATGTGTGGGACGCTATTGGACGGTCTATCCACACTCCACCCCTACCACACCATCTGCAGAACTGAGTGAGAACATTCAAGCTGCATGGGATGGATCATCACAGGACACCATTAGGAACCTCTACACCTCCATGCAGAGACGTCTGGCACGTTGAAATTAAATTGTCTACTCCAAGATAATTAAGTAACAAAAGGCCTCACTATTCAACTGGGATTTCTTCATAACAAACCATGTGACCGGTCATCCATGAGCCAGTGCCGTGTTTCCAACCTATGAGCAAGGTGAACTCTTAACGAAGCACAGAGGTCAAACTTACAGAGATGAGCCATTCATGTTTAAGTGTTCACATTTCAGAGTGGTTAGTAGTGGAGTATGTTTAATGTGTAAACTGACCTGTGTGATCTGTAAGAGGAGTCAAGGAATAGAGGTATTTACACTGACCTACACCTCAGCAGGAGACGCGAAAACTTTCGGGTTATTATTATGTTCTACATTCTGCGGAACCAAAGAAATGATAAAGCTCCCTGCAGATTCGGCCAGTGAGGTTTGCATCCATATCTGAAACGTGACATTTTCTGTAAACGGGTTGCCTGAGCACAAATATAAAACTTAAATCACTCATGCAATGCATATTAAAATCTCTCCATCATAGAAACCACTCTGAAATCTTTATTATATCAGAGGGGGCTTGAGGAACATGATGCTGAAACATCACACATTGATATAAACCAATCAAATCCTAGTAAATGTGGCTGTGGGACATGAATGGGTTAATTGTTTAATTAAACATCAACAGACTGAAATATCCAGGATTGGGTTTGGATTAAAGTTCTTCGGTTACAGCTTCAAATGCTTCTGTTACACAGGATGAACAGGAACACAGTCACAGGAAATCACAATACACCCCATACATCCTATATGCACAAGGTCGTCTGTGCATGCCCTGACATACAGTACTTACATGTCGAATGCAACTACATTAACCACATACTGGAGTTTCTGTTGTCTTCCTTGGCCTTCTAGTGTTCTCAGAGGTTCTCAGCTTCAAATGATCAGACCATCGTTAGAGAGGACTTTGGAGGAGGCTGTCAAATTTACATCTCAGACATTAGTTTGGTTCGCTCTTGATTGTTGAAGTGAGTGGGATCACCATGGCCAGATCCAAAGAGCTCTCTGAGGCCTTCAGAAAGAAAAAAAAGCTGTTCGGTTCAGCCCAAGAGCAGACTGCAAGATGTGTGAAGACGTCTTCCACAAAGATAAAATGTCAACATGGGGCTCACAGGAAGCTCATACCACAGTTGTGTCAAAGAGAAAAGAAACTGTGCAAGTATGATTTTCATGACAGCTGTTTAAGGAGGAAATTAATGTTCTCCAGAGAACATCTAGACAAAGAACGGGACTTCTGGAACAATGTGCTTTGGACAGATGAATCCAAAGTTGAATTATTTGGACACAGTAACAGAAGACATGATTGACACAAACCAAACACAGCATTTGAGCAGAAGAACCTCATAGCAGCTGTGAAGCATGGTGGTGGAAGTGTAATGGTTTGGAGCTGCTTTGCTGCAGCAGGGTGTGGAGATCTCTCCATCATAGAAACCACTATGAGATCTTTATTGTATCAGAGGGGGTTTGAGGAGAACTTAAGAGCGTCTGTACAAAGACTGACGCTGAAACATCACAGAGCTGAAAGAATTCTGCATGGAGGAGTGGGAACGTCTTCATATCACCTCCATATCCTCCATTAAATGAAGGTCAGGTGTCCATCTGTTTAAATATGTTTCACATGACTATACATGTGGTAGCAGTACAGGCTGCAGCAGCTTTCTGCCCAAACACTGGCCTCCTGCTGTGGCCTGGCCTTTTTCTCCCAGCACAGCGTCCAGCTTCACTGAGATTTTCCAAGTTTAGCTCAACAAATCCTACATTTATCAGGCTCTGGCCACATCCCTCACGCTGCCACATGGCCCAGTTCAAACTCATAGGAAATAAATTCTTTCAACTCTTATCCATAATTACAAAGTATCCAAGGCAAGCAATCGAGCAAACTGCCAAGTGCCAAAAAATGCTCTTCGACCTCTTTGAAGTTGGCTGAATCGAACAACATAGTAACGTCCCTCTGCGAAGGCTAAGAGAAAAGAGCCGCGGAAGGAAACGTCCCTTTCTCTTGGCTAATGTCATCTGCCTTGTGGACAAAGGAAAGGAAACCGTGCCAAAGTCACTGTGGCTCGGGCCCAAGGACAGAAAACAACTCTTCAACTCTCACAATGAAATGTTCAACAGCTTCATTTCCAAAATGATTCTGGTGGAGACACACAGCAGGGACGCTTTAGCCACTTAGTCTCCATCCATGGCACTAATCTCCAATTAGCCTCTGAAGAAGCCTGGTTCTCCTGAGCTCTGTTCTGACAGCATAGGTCTTCTCTATGAACCACGGCTAATAGGTCATGTGACATACTTACTCTCCTGAGAACTGGAGAGAAAAGTCATATTCGTAAAGAAGTGGACAGCTCCGAGGAAAAAAGAAAAGCTGGACACTCGGTTAAAGGCGTACCGAGAAACCAGTTTGGTGCCTAAAACCAGTAGCCAAATGGTTTTGGCTGAACCGTTTGTGTAATTTGGACATAATTGTCTGTAAATTCTTGACCACACGCACATACATTTAAGCAGTTTGGTGTTAAAGTTGTCTCTAACGCTATGAATTCAGGGCCACTCGCCATTGTTCTGTTTGTTCAGCCTGTACTAAAGTTACGCTGGTATTTTTGTCTCCACAACCTTACGTTTCGGACATTTCTCATCCCTTTCATCAGTTCTGATGTGCTTACTCTTCTCCTGAAGTTAAACGATGCCTACGATTATATTCGTCCTATAATTACACAATGGACTCAAGGCAGGTTCCAAAGCCATTGCAGTTAAAATGTCTTTTACAGCTGTCTCGTCCCTGCAAACAAACCATAATTGTAGCATTGCCGTTTAAATGCCGTTTTGCAATTGACAGCCTGTGTGTCTCCCAGCTATAATTAAAATGGACAAAGAGAGAAAGCTGGGGAAAGGTGGAAGTAGACGGAAAATAAAAATACAATGGATTGTCCCGGTGTGTCGTGCTGGTTGAATTTGCACCGGTTTAAGCGCACCGGGCTGTAATCCTGTAAATCTCAGAGATACAGCAGATGCACTCTGGAATTAATTGCCACTGTTGAGGCGAGTTGACTTAGGGAAGGACAAGCTTCTCTCCAATGCATGACTTTTTGCTCGGCTTCCATAAATACACCACGTTGAGAGTAGCTGGCCTGAACCCAGTCACACCCACGGCTGGACTGAGAGCCCTCAGCACTGAGCCGCTGTTCAGTCCACACCAAACAAGTGGGAGAAACAATTTACTACAAAGCTTAGCTGTGAGAGCACCTGAAAGTTATGTACATTAACAAAACTACAATAGGCACATCATTTCTACCCTCACTGTCCATCCTATCAGCTCCTCTGATCACACAGGAGCTCTTTGTGGTTCTATAATTCCAGACTGTAGTTCATCTGTTTCTCTGCAGACTCTAGTCTCCTCCTTTCACCCTGATCTTCAATGATCAGGACCCCACAGGACCACCACAGAGCAGATATGATGTGGGTGGTTTGAGTGGATCAGGCACAGCAGTGCTGCTGGAGTGTTTAAACCCCTGAGAACAGTCCACCAACCAGAAACGTCCAGCCGACAGCGTCCTGCGAGCACTGATGAAGGACTAGAGGACGACCAACACAAACTGTACAGAAACAGATGAACTTCTGTCTCTGACTTTACATCTACAAGGTGGAGACACTCGGTAGGAGTGTCTGATAGAGCGGACAGTGAGTGGACACAGGGTTTAAACACTCCAGCAGCACTGCTGCGTCTGATCCACTCGTACCAGCAAAACACACACTAACACACCACCACAATGTCAGTGTGACTGCAGTGCTGAGAATGACCCTCACCCACATAATAGCTGCTCTGTGGTGGTCCTGTGGGGTCCTGACCACTGAAGATCAGGGTGAAAGGAGGAGAATAAAGACTGCTTTCATTCTACTTTTTCTAAAATGATGAAACAAAGTAGAAAAAGTGGAGAATGAGTTGAAGTTGTTTACTCAAGGCCTTACTTTGCTGATGTTGAGAAACATTTCCTAACTGAGAGTTTGTATTGAACTGGAGGTCATTCTTCTTCATACCACTGATTACAAATCAGCACCGTTCATCTCACCATTCATTAACTTAATCCGTTTGGAGGGAATATGTCAGGACTCATTGTGATCTGGTTTAAGATTGACGCCGAAACCTAAACATCTTCACCTAACCTGTAATTTTCATACTCTCTCACACACAAACACACAGCACATATAAATCGGTCAGCATACACACACAAGTCACACACATGTCTCCATGGGAAGTGTACATAAACACACCCAGCGTGGTGGAGTCGCAGTTAAATACACCCTAATTGCTGCAGTAATTACCGTGCAGCACAACATGCAACCAAAGGCGGCATCAAAATTGCAGCGCTGTACGTAGAAACAACCAGTTTATTTGTGCAAGACTCTTACTGAAGAAGTGAAAATGTCCTTCTGATCAATAAAGGAACCGGGCTCTCCAAAAATGAGCTCCAACCAGGACTTTGGGGATGAGCTCCGGTGGTATTTATGACCTAGAATTAATCATCTAACTTTAATACATAAATTCACTAACACACCTTAGCAACCACCAACCAATACCTTAACAACAGCTTCACCTGAGAATCTATTACCATATTAACATTCAGAATCCTAGACATATTTTCACATTTTGACATACTTTCATATGAAACCGAATATGAATATTAAAAATGAACAGAGTTAAATATTTATATGACCATTCGATCAGAAAATTTGTTTATTTGTTGTTGTTTTTTTGCCTGCAATGTATTTATGAATTTATTATTTGAAATTCACTGTTATTTGTAATGATTAGAGTATTATTACAAGAATAATTATAATAATAAGTTCTTCAAAACACTTGACAGTGGTCCAAATAAAATAATAAACAACCTTCATGTCCTACATATTTTTGTTATTTATGTACTTATCAATATTATCCCTTCTCAGGACTTTTATTCTGAAATTTGAACACTGTGTGAGCAAATAAAGAGAACAAACAGCCCCTCCCTTCTCATCTTGTCATTAACTATGTTGTTCCCATGCCGTACTAAAAAGATAAGCAGGTTCTTCTGGGGTTCTTTAGAAAAAAACAGTTCCTCAAAAACTCATTGCAGAAAGTTGATGAAGGGTACAAGACTCATCCTGTCCGTTCTGAAAGAACCTCACCGTTAAAATATCATTCTGTTCAACAGAGAAACAAGACTCACGGAAAACGAGTTCTTTATTGGTTCTTAGGAGAAGTAACAAAGTCATTGTCGGTATTGATATACAGCTCAGGTTATGTGTGTAATTTCATTGTTTATTTTATTACATATAACTTGGAGACATAGCTAGTCCCTGCCATCACTGTAAAGAGTCTACAACGAACCATTTCACACCAACCTTTCTGGATGACTTTATTTACACATCAATGCCTGAATGAAGTTGGTGGAATTCCCCTTTAAACTCTCCTCTTCACTGGTGTGCTGAATCCCAGTTGGACTTTCCTTTCACTCCAGGCCTAATCTGGCTTAATAAAGTTCTCGAGCTTTAGCATTTCCATGCTGGTGTAGTATAAGCAGTCATGCAGGATTATATAAAAAGAGATCAAAACGATGAGATGCTATAGTGTGTACAGTGTGTGAACATTACAATGAGACGGAAATGAACCGGGTACGTGAAGGGTATAATTATATGTACAGTAAAAGTGAGAAGAGTATGTATCGGTAGGTAAACTTTAAAAGTGTGGAGCTTTACAAACTCCAGAGGTGGCTTAGAAGTTTTCAAAGGCACAATCAAATTCCGTCATCCTGCACAGGATATACTTCCACTGCCGATCCCTGCAACACAGTGAAACATTCCAGTCAGACGGCACAGAACGTGATCCACGTCATTCTACAAAGCCTGTGGAGCTGTTAGATGAATGATGCCAGAGGGCAAATGCTTAACACGCTTTGAAGTAGAGCACTCATGCATACCTGAGCACTCCACTGAAGGTGGTCTGAGCCCCCCTGATGAAGTAGCCATAGGAGGGGATGGCCATGTCACTCTCTTCCCTGTGGTACTCTGGAACATCATTGGTCTTCCTGTTGGATGCATAAGGGGAGAGGCTTTTGGAACTAGGTGCAGGGCAGCAGGGAGCATGTAGATATTCTGAAGCATGCTGATTTAGTTGGAGTAAAAAGTCATGGTACAGGTTTATGGATGAGTATAAGCATGGATTGAACAACTTTTTGGTCCTTTCAGCCTTTTTATGGAAAATATATGGAAAAAAAGTGTCTTCAGTTGTAAACATACTAGGGGTCATGGTATGGGGTCATGGTTTGGCACACACCGTAGCTCAGAAAAGCCACTATTATGGAGAGCTTAACACATACAGCCCAGAAATAGTTTCAAATATTAATAAAAAATAATTCAATTTAAATGAATTAAACCTAAAATTGTCTTATCTCAAGCACTGACCAAGTGCTCCAGCATGTTGACCCATTCACACATCATCCCATGACACATCCAAGAGGTTCAGTGTGTGTCATTTAGGGTCTTCATGAGTTAAAGTGAAGGATAAAATCATTTAAGGAATTTTTGACATTTTTAAATGGGTCATGTGACACATATATAACCATGGGCTTTTATGGATGAAGCTCTTCAGTTAGTCTTCTCCTCCGAGCATGTTGAGCCGTCCAATTGTCTTTCAGTTTTGGTTTTAAAGAAAGCAGTAGGTTGGTTTCACATGACTTGGAGGAAGAACATGATAGTCTTCATCACACTCACCAGCAAGAATAAGGGCACCTGCGGCTGTAGCGGCAGCAATAGAACTGCCACTCTCTGTCCAGCACTGCGGGAAAATACTGGCTCTGTATTCCAGCCACCAGCCCGTTACTGGTACAGGTAGAGGACCTGCAGAGAGGAGTCGGCAAATTATGATCACTTTACTGTGTTGCTAAGCAAAAAATGTTATCATGCCAAAAATTATACTCTCTGTTTAATCCTTTTCTGGGGACATAAAGTTGTGTGGGAAAGTTAGGAAGCATCTACAGAACATCAGGCAGGTTTGTTCTGGTATGCAGTGGTCAGTTCCTGTCAAAAGTCCCCCAAGGAAGGCCAACTAGTGAACTGGTGATGAGATCAGAGATGCACTATACTATAGTTTGCGCTGTAGTTCATCTGTTTCTCTGCAGACCTCATTCTCCTCCTTTCACCCTGATCTTCAATGATCAGGACCCCACAGGACCACCACAGAGCAGATATTATGTGGGTGGTGGGTCATTCTCAGCACTGCAGTCACACTGACATGGTGGTGGTGTGTTAGTGTGTGTTGCTGGTACGAGTGGATCAGACACAGCAGTGCTGCTGGAGTGTTTAAACACTGTGTCCACTCACTACAGTCATCTCGGTGTTCACTGTCTGTGGATGTAGACAACAGTCTCATGATGCCAGGTATAGTGGACTGCCTTGTCCACGTCAAGGAGCCAGGTCGTTCCGCATGAGAAGATGATGTTATAATAATAAGCCATTACAAGTGTTTATGCTGGTTTATGCCAGGATAAAGTATGTGTCATGTAGCCATATTAATATTGTTGATCTGTTTATATTGTATTACTATCACTTAATATTCATTCATATCTGCTCAAAAGTGCAAGATCCTTGAGGAACATTGGGGGGTTCTTCAACGTGAAGCAGAGGAGTAACCTCTTAAGGTGCTTCAATGGACCTTCAATAAAAGGACCTTCAATTGTGGGTTCTTGAAGGCTCCTTGAAGCACTTTAAGAGGTTCCTCCACAGATCGAAGAACCTCCAAATGTTCTTCAAGGATATTGCAAGAACCTTTTTGCCACTTAACACTTCAGTGATTCATAGTTACTGAATAATGAGCAACATCAGTACCGTTCATCGTTCAGAAATCCTGTGACCCACGATTGCGTAATCTAACAGTCTGACCAAAGCCATATCGTCATGTTAGCCAGTGTTATTTATAGGCATTGTGTGGGGCTTCACCACTTCTGCAGCCGCGCATCACAGGAGTAAGCCGCGGGGAATTGATTGAAACTGTCAATAACGCTGGCGCTTTAATGGACTAAAGAATTGGTATTTCTCAGGGTCGCCACAGACCTGAAACCTATTACGCTCATGTCAGAGGAGGCTGACAGACAGGAGATGCTTGTGAGGTTTTCTGTAAATACAGGACTGTTGATGGTTGCTGCTTGTGTATGGCCCATACAGGATGTTGTCATCACAACAGATCTGCCAGCATCAGGCCTGTCCCACTCCCCTGCCACCAGCAGCTCCAGCCCTTTGTCATGACAATGCCGACACTGTGGGGAACTGATCCGCCAATGGGAGAGGGGATTGGCTCGTCCCAGGGGAATGTCATCTTAACCAGAGTGCAAATCAAAGTGACTGCTTCAGTTGGTGCCAAAAAAGGGGTTTGTCTCGAGAAACATGGCGAATGTCAAGATCTAAAGGGTGGGGTGGGGTTCGGGGACGAGCATTTTTGTTCCATAAACAACATCTATAAATGAGTGTAAGCTCCCATGGATGTTCTTTGTGGTGAGGACTCTTTTTGGATTTAGGTGGCAGTATTTGGAGTTATTTAATGTCTAACAAAACCTTAAAATCTTTAAACTTGAATGTATTTTTTTAATTTGAGCTCCATGTCTATTGGTTCATTTGCCAAAAGTCATTTCATTTGATTAACAAGCCACTTGAAAAAATCATGAAAAGTCACATGACCACAACGAATAATTGGCTGGTTGTTAATAATGGCACTTGACTTAAGTTCTTTCCGGGTCACTGTGTGACAGTGTGCTTACACTGTATTAAATCTTCCCAGTTCAAAATCTGACCTTTAATTGGCAATTCCCAGCAGGTGACAGTCCCAACTGAACTTGTGAATTCTCCAGGCCCCAGCTGGTCTTGGTCAGGCAGTAGGAGGCTGAGGCCACACGGCTCCAGCTCAAAGGAAATCTCTCAAAGTGGGCAGATTTGAGAACGGATCAGGCAGGCCCATGCTGAGCCCAATTAACTGAAAGGCAAATCCCCTGTGTTCCCCTGGAGCAGGAGAGCGCCTGCTGAAAAACTCTGTTAGGACCCAGTGGTCTTGAGCTTCTGCTTTTCTGAAGCACGACAGAGATGATAGAGTCTTCCTCTACCTGCAAGGACTGGAACTGTACAGGTATGGCTGGAGCACATCAACTCAACAAATAACAACATACTAATGCCAGCGATTGTTTAGAGAACAAACCATAGACCTAACGAACCAGTGAATGGGCAAAACATCATAGAACCGTGTGGATGGAGGAGAACATTCTAGGACAGTGTGGATGAAGGAAAACATTCTAGGACAGTGTGACTGGAGGAGAACTTTCTAAGACTATGTGGAGGGAGGAGAACGTTCAAGGACAGTGTGGATGGAGGAGAACATTCTAGGACAGTGTGCATGGAGAAGAACGTTCTAAGACAGTGTGGATGGAGGAGAACATTCTAGGACAGTGTGGATGGAGGAGAACATTCTAGGACAGTGTGCATGGAGGAGAACGTTCTTGGACAGTGTGGATGGAGGAGAACATTCTACACTATCATAGACACTTAAACAGGATAGAGAGTGGAAGCACTGGGGACTTGAGGCATGTTCCTCCTCCACAAATGAAGAAGTAAATAAGCTTTTCATGCTGAAGATATAACATGATTCAGTTTTAAGAGTGTGTGTGTGTGTGTGTGTGTGTGTGTGTGTGTGCTCTGGCCTTTATGAAGCCTCTCTGGCTGGTTTAAAAGTGTGGCAGAGACCAGGGTCAAACATCATCTCTAAGCTGAAGACGTTCTGCTTATGTGGCTTTCTTTGCTCTCATAAAACCAAAGCTTTTCACCAGAGCAAATGTCCTTCTGGAAACAATATGGAAAGGTAGCGCCAAGTACGAAGCCCTTTCCAAAACCTCAGGAAGTGAACGCAAACACACTCCTCGGAGAGACAGAGAAGGACATGTTCCCTGACAGCTACAGCCAACGCTCGACTGATTTTACAGGGGAATATGAAATACATTATTCATGTTTGTGTATTAATATCATTTCGTGGTGTCTATTCTCACTGTCTCACTCTGCACTAGGGCGACCATATGTCCTCTTTTTCCAGGACGTGTCCTCTTTTTGGGACCAAAATAAATGAGATTCCAATGAAGCAGAATGGATTTCTGAGTGGACTCGTATGTTACTTAAGTCAAAACAAACGTTTAACGATAATAAAACTATTTACTCCCCCAGTGACCTGGTTTCTCCGTTAATGTAAACATCTGGCTGCGGTTTGGCTGTTAAGCAGTGCGTAAGCTTCTGCGACCAGTCAAAAACAAAACAACGTGCTTTGCTGAATAATAAAGCTTACGTTGGTCCATGCTGTTCAAAGGAAGTCATAAGCCTGTTATTAATCACCTTGTTCCATGAATTTGAAACTTTGGAACGAGAATTAAATTGTTCTCTGCGGTCATTTGTTCAGAAGACTTAATAATGACCTTGCTAATAAAGTGCCAGTGGTCTTTAGTCTCTCTAACGCTGGCTATTTCTAGTTCTCCACCGAGAGCAGGGCACAACTCAGTTTTGGAATTTGATAACTAATCAAAGGTATTTGACTAGTTTATACATATCTAAACAACAAAGTGGACGGGTCAGACAACACACACACCCTGTATATGAAAGGCCAGAGCAGACTCCACCTGCTGAGGAGAATCCGGTGGACTTCTCCACTGTCCACTTTATGACTCTGGTGGCATAAGCCATCTTCTGTGGCATTGTCTGCTGGGGCGGTGGCATTACAGCAGCAGACAGGAAGTCAGGTTCTGTCCTGGGCTGTGCACTGGACACTCTGTCAAACACACTATGGAACTACACCCCACTCTATCGTAGTGCACTCTATCATAGTGCACTCTATCATAGTGCATCACACCACATCTTCTTTCGGCTGCTCCCTTTAGGGGTCGCCACAGCGGTTCATCTGCCTCCATCTTGCCCTATCCCCTGCCTCCTCTACTGTTACACCAACCATCTCCATGTCCACCTTCACTACATCCATAAACCTTCTCTGAGGTCTTCCTCTTCTCCTTCTGCCCGGCAGCTCCATCTCCAACATTCTTTGTCCTACACATCCCCTATTCCTCCTCAACACAAGTCCAAACCATCTCAACCTGGCCTCTCTGGCTTTATCTCCAAACTGCTCCACCTTCACTGTCCCTCTGATCTGCTCCTTTCTAATCCTGTCCATCCTCGTCACTCCCAAAGAAAATCTCAGCATCTTCATCTCCGCCACCTCCAGCTCAGCCTCCTGTCTTTTAGACAGAGACACCGTCTCCAAACCAGACATCATAGCAGGTCTCACTACTGTCTTCCCTTTCACTCTTGCTGCTCTCCTTCTCTCACACATCAGCCCTGACACCCGTCCCCATCCACTCCATCCTGCCTGCACCCTCTTCTTCACCTCTCTATAGTATATCCTATCATTTGTACAATATTTTGTATGATGCACATCTTTATCTGCTTACTGTGTTTTCTGCCGTAACAATGCACATTTCCACCAGTGCGATAATGAAATTATATATAAATGTCTGTCAGTCTTGTTGTTGGTTTCACAGAAAACTCTGCGCACAAATCAATAAAATGATTCATTGTTAAGTCAAAAAGGGAATCATTGAGCTGTCGTGAATGCAGAAAGCAGCTTTGCCTCTGTGCTCCTGTGGTGCACTGTTGAAGTGACGGACTAAGGATGTCCTGCTGTGTAATTTGAGTCCCAGTCTGCTCTGTAGTGCAGACACACACAGGCATACATACACACAAACACACAAATGGACCCTCTTCCCTACAGCTACCATCATTACCACCACCACTTTTTCATTTATTAATGCAACAAGACACGCAAAGCTTCAAGCACACTGTGTTAAGGTCACCAGTGCTCCACAATAAGGGCTTTTATTGAGGGCTTACGACAACCTTCCAAACTCTTTCATGTTCAGTGTGATGTGGCAAATGAATCAAATTTCATTGGGATTAGAAATAAATCGGCATGAAGAGTTCAAAGTAAATAGCCATAGTAATCCTGATTATTCTGGTTATTCTGGGTGTTGTTTATAGAATTGCATTAAATATGAGGATTTAAAAAAGGACATTTTGTAAACATGTTTGCTGACAATCCGTTTTTCCATTTCTGGGTTGAGAATGAAACAGCTAACCAATGTAATTCTGTCATATCCAATAGAGAACCTTCATACAGGGTCAGTACTAGACCAGGCAATGGGGATATAGCCCTGGAGACCCACCCCACCCCCCCCCCCCCTTCAAACAAGCGTGGGGGTCACTTCTGAACCGACAAAATGAACACGACAGACCCCTCTGCCCCTTTTGAATGTAGGAAAATGAGAAAGTCAGAGACAGAAGCTCATCAGTTTCTGCCCAGTTTGTGTTGGTCATCCTCTAGTCCTTCATCAGTGCTCACAGGACGCTGTCAGCTGGACGTTTCTGGTTGGTGGACTGTTCTCGGTCCAGCAGTGACACTGAGATGTTTAAACACTCCAGCAGCACTGTTGTATCTGATCCACTCGTATCAGTGCAACACGCACTAACACACCACCACCATGTCAGTGTGACTACAGTGCTGAGAATGACCCACCACCCACATGATAGCTGCTCTGTGGTGGTCCTGTGCAGAAGATCAAGTAGCTCATCTTTTTTGATGGAACAACTTTGTGTAGAGAAGCTGATTTAAGAAAAATTGGAACGGCCTTTTAATTTTTTCCAGAGTCATATGTGTTTTTAAGCATCCAGTGTGCAGTGGTCAGCAGCACCAAATGTTTCCAAACAGAATTCCATGTGCATGATGTGCCGTTCTGACCTAAAATGGTTATTCTCATTTCTAAACCAATTACAGAACAAATCACATGTTAGAGAATATGTTGCCTGCATTGGAGCGAGCTGTGTGTGTGTGTGTGTGTGTGTGTGTGTGTGTGTGTGTGTGTGTGTGTGTGTGTGTGTGTGTGCTCTCCTGGGCTGCAGTGCACAGTCTCAAATCTGTTATGCTCTCTAAAACAATAACATGCCATCTGAAATTAGCTAAAGATGTTCTGGGCAGATTGTTGCAGGCTGGAGGAATGAAAGCCTGGTGCTGAACTACAGCTCTCAGAATCCTTTACATGTTCAAAAGGAAGTGTGTCGACTGGATATGGGCGAGCTTTAAATCGGCCCTTCTCAGTTATGTCTGTTTAGCGTTGGTAGCATCACTGCGGAGCCATCTTTGTGGTATCCTACCACTGAACTGTATGTATATATCAATATTATCCCTTCTCGGGACTTTTATTCTGAAATTTGAACACTGTGTGAGAAAAGAAAGAGAGCAAACAGCCCCTCCCTTCTCATTTTCCTCTATATCCCAATATTTGATTCTGTCATGTCATTAGCCCCGCCCCCAATCTCTGATCAGTCAGAGGGTGTCCACAAACATTGTGACATATAGAGTAAAAACATCAGGGCTGGATTAATGGATGGATGGATGGACGGACATACAGACAGATGGATAGAAAGGTTCTTTAGTGGCTCCAAAGGATCATTGTGCCACCTTTTAAGACTGTCTTCCTGCCATTGCGACTTTACATATACTGAGTTGTGGAATTAGAGGTTAGAACGTTCTCTCTACATGTTTAGTATTTTAAAGAACTCATAAAACTTAGTGAAAAGTTTCTTCTGGACACCAAAATGGAATTTCCTCTGTTGGTCAAGCTGTGGAGCATTTGACTTTTAAGAGTCCAGGGAGATTTACATACTTTTACCAAGCTTGTCTGATGTACTTGCCTGTTGTCTACTCATAAAAGCTCACAGGACCTTGCAACTAAAGTCCCCTTCCTGATGCATTTTCTATGGCTGAGTATTTGAATAACCACTAAAACTGAGGTGAACCTAAATGACGTGGAAGATCTGGCTCAACCAAAATGCTTGTTTGTCCCTTCTCGGCCCATTTTGGTTAGCTTTCTGCTTTTTCCCCGTCCATGGTAAACAAATCATTCTGATGTTACCACAGCAACCACCCAGTAAACAGCTGTGCAGTGATTTTATTGCAGCTTTACAGAACATTCACATCTGAGCTTTGACTGAAGCACAGGAGACCCGCGGGTCCAGCAGCATTAAAACAAGTTAAAATGACGCACACAGAGAGCAAGAGATGCTACAGAAACGTACTGCCTTGTTATGCAAAAAATTGTATTTCCATTTGCCATTTTTCAGTTTTTGACTTTACCAGTTCTTCTTTACGTTGGGCCAAATTTTCAGGATGAATGGACTAACAAAAATGTTTCAAACTGACTTAAAATCATTTGCACTCAGGTTTATTTTGTCTTATGATGTGTGAACACCTTTCTCCAGGGCTAGGGCTCCAGATGTTCTGTATCCGGCTCCAGAGGTGATACCCAATTTACAGTGTGAAGTCACAGTCGCAGTTAACTAGAACTTTTTTTTCCAAACACTGTCTGAGATGGCTTTTCAGACACTGAGCTAGACTGAATAAACCTCCATTAAGTGCAGGCCATACATCCTGCCAGAACAGTGATTCTGTCCATCTGTCAGACGTGGAGAAGGGGTCTGTTTTTAAAGCCATGATGAATTCAGACTCTTACTTGCAAACTCTAAACCATACGTACTTAAATTATGGTTGTTCAGGGGGTTCTTAAGTAAAGAAGGAGGTTCTATGGTTGGTTCTATGGATGGCTCTATAAACTATAAATGAACATGCTGCTTTAATAACAAATGCACGTTTCCTTACAGGGAGTGTAATTAGTGCTGCTGAAGCTTTAGAGAATTTTGTGGGATGTTTTCATAGTTTAACGTAGTTTGTGTTTTTTTATTCTGAAAATAATTAGAAAAGTATTTATAGATATAAATAACAGATACTGGTATTTTCAGGGGCTCCAAGACCCCCCTCTCTCTGATCAGTCAGAGTCTGTATGCATGTTGAGTATCAGCCCCGCCCCCTCTCTCTGATCAGTCAGTCTGTATGCAGGTTGGAGCATCAGCCCCGCCCTCTCTCTGATCAGTCAGTCTGTATGCAGGTTGAGCATCAGCCCCGCCTCTCTCCTGATCAGTCAGAGTCTGTATGCCAGGTTGAGTATCAGCCTGATCAGTCAGAGTCTGTATGCAGGTTGATCATCAGCCCCGCCCCCTCTCTCTGATCAGTCAGAGTCTGTAATCAGGTTGATCATGTTCACGTGGACAGAGCAGTAAACATGCACTGGAAGCTCCTTTGGTGTTTACACTGGGATTTGATTTAATGGATTTTAGTTGTTTTCTAGGATGGATAACTGACCGATAATTCATCACACAATGTTTTTAAGTTTTTAGGAAAAATCCGACAACTGATGTTACAGGCGTGCATTTTGTCTGCCCATGTAAATATCACGATAAATAATAATAATCATGAAAAGGTCTTTAAATATAATATAAAATATAATATTTTACCCACTCCTGATTAAAAGAAGGAATGCATGAATTTGAACCGTATAGATTTGAGTCTTGAATCTGTAAATGCTGTTGTGTCTCTCACTGCTGTAATTTTCTACCTGCTGAACAGCTGGTGGGGGAGACTGGGACGTAGCTAATGTTCTGGTCAGAGCACACTACTCAATCAGAGCAGCCAAGCCTGGAGGCCACCTTCTGCTGCTCTCTCATCAGATGGGATGTTACGGAAATGTTCTAAGATGATGTCAGTGATTAAAATGAATTAAGTGGTTCAAGTGTTTAAACAGCACCGTTTTATTGTACATCAAAAATGAAATGAAACTGAATCCCACCAGTGATTACTGGTTCGATTTGAAACGTGAACATGCATTTACTCTGTATGAGCTTTGCTACGAGACCAATACAATCAGCCACTTGTTTTAAACGTTCACAACTGTGCACGATTATCAGAATCACTGAAATAAAAAAATCTCGTTAAAATTGGTACAATTCAAAACAATAAATGGGCAGCAAGCGCACGGACTTACCACTCCATTCCAGCACGATTTATATCGTCCCACCAGCACTCAGTGGGCTCCCCCAAGCTGGAGGGTGTCGGCTGGCACTCAAAACTCCACAGCCGGTCCGAGCCCTCGCTCTCACTGAAGTAGCTCCTGATGGCCACTAAAGCTTCACCGTGAGGGCACTGGAAGTTAAAGCCTTGCCGCCACGTGTTGACCCAGTCCTCCTCGTGCAGGTAGTTGGGCACAGCACTGACCGTTAAGGCCAACAGCAGCAGGGGCAGTGCCCGGAGAGCAAGGGCTGACTTCATCATGGGCTCGAACACTGAGAAAGCACTGACTGCTCACACTGCCGTCTGCTCAACTTTATGCCTCTCTGAGGAGTGTTTGTTCTCCAGATGTTTCGTATCTGCCTCCGGAGGTGATATGTAATTTGCAGCTCCGATGCAGAGTTGTGGTTAACCTGAACTCTGTTTGTTTAAGTAAAGAGCATTTAAGTAAAGAACGTCCAATCTTCTGTACAGAGTTAGAGCTGCTAGATGCTTTAGAGTGGAATCTTCCCAAGGAAACTCCAGCAAGGAGGAGAACCTGAGACTGCCAAAAAATGATGCTATCCATTTGCAGAATATGGAGGAAGGACTTCATTTCAGTCCATCAGCATGAAACAGACATTCCCTGGAAGGGTCTCCGGTGTCTGGAAGGAGCCAGCACCATTACTAAGAACATTCAGGACAAAAGCCAGAGCTATTCCTGAACACACTCTATTTCCTTGGAGCTATAAACACACCATAAAGCCCTTCTGCCACTTCAGCCATATTTGCTTCATTAGTGACTAATATTTGACAATAAGACGTACTCTGCCTTTCAGCATTCATAAGACTCAATTTATGGCTGCTCTAGAAGCTTAAAGGACTCCTGCTGTCACCACAAAGTGAGAGAGTGGCCAGGTTGACCGGAAATTTGGAAAGGTAAATCCGGAATTGTTGTGCTTAGACAAAGACCAGGACTTGTGGAACAATGTGCTTTGGATGTGCAGATGTGCAGATGAATCCAAAGCTGAATTAACAGAAGACATGTTTGACATTTGAGCTCAAGAACCTCATACCAACTGTGAAGCATGGTGGGGGGAAGTATCACGGCTTCAACTCTGGAATACCCTTCCTGTTACTTTTGTTTAAACGTCTGGACTTTCTTATTAATACTGAATTTCTCCTACACTTTCACACATTCTCTCATAATTCATACTCATCCAAACACAGCCTGCTCACACTTTAGCTGTTGTTCTTTATTATTTTGTTTGTCCTGTTCTCTTTGTTCTTGTCATTTGTTGTTTGTGCTGGTTGATGATTGACTGGGGCTGCTCTGCTGCAGCAGGGTGTGGAGATCTCTCCATCATAGAAACCACTATGAGATCTTTATTGTATCAGAGGGGGTTTGAGGAGAATCTAAGAGCATCTGTACAAAGACTGACGCTGAAACATCACAGAGCTGAAAGAATTCCGCATGGAGGAGTGGGAACGTCGTTCTTACAGTCGATGTCAGAGACGGTAGACGGTTATAGGACTGTCTATGTTAGAGCCACGTTCTTACCTCTGCTATTGGTCTAAATGTACCTGCATCAATACGCAACCATTGTTTAAATTGCTTCCCACCAACCGTTAATAATGTTAATTACTGTCATAAGTATTGTTCATTAAAGTGTTCTGATAAACATAATTTAGCAATAAAGGGCAGAAAGGGTAATTATTAGTCTTGGTAAATGAATACATGTTTATTTATTAATATTCATTAACAGAGTGATCTGTTATCATCACATGATTTTCAAGATATTTAACTCCGTCTCCTCTCACACGTCCACAGTCCTACAACTGGAATTGCTGTGAAATATAGATTTGATTGATATTTTTTCCCTCATATTACCAGCAGTTTAACAGGTTCTGTCATTTCTTTCCCATTTCTGAAAGTTCTGAGGCCCCAGCAGAATGTCCAGTTCAAGTCCTTCAACCCAAAGTTAATGTTTATGTGATACATCCTGGTAAATTTACTTTAACGTGGTAATCATGCAAACCATGATTAGATCACATAATCACAATTAGAATAATATCAAACATTTAGTTTCCTTGTTATGGTTCAAAATGTCTTGGTGTTTTTGTGAATCAATATAATCTGTTTGCAGATCAATATAATCCATGAACTTCAGTGATAATGGAAGAAAACCATTAGTCTTCTCAGTGGAAGATCATCAGACATCCAGTCCTCTGGCACTTTGATGGTCAACCTTCCCATCTATCTTAAAGCAGGACTGATTTAACTTTGTGGAAGGTCACCACTCTTCTTGGAAGTGCATTGAACTTTGACACGAAGAAATGCAAGAGAGAAGGAATCATTAATATTGTGGTGTGTGTGTGTGTGTGTGTGTGTGTGTGTGTGTGTGTGTGTGTGTGTGTGTGTGTGTGTGTGTGTGTGTGTTCATGCCTCTTTAACTTCACTTGATTATTAAAACAGAGATAGTACTTTAACACCACCAGTCACAGCTCTTTCTACGTATCTCTTCTCTGGCATCTCCAAGATAAGCCAAGGGCTTTAGATCTTGTACAAAACAAACAAGGCTTCGATGAGTCCAGATAATAAACGACAGTTACTACTTATTGAGAGACTTTCAAGTTATCAGAGTTTTCAGTTCAAACATTAACTGATCTCACCAATAAATGGATAGGAGGCCTGCTAAACTTTGTCCTAACATGACAACCTGCTGGCCGACTGTAATATAACGAAAAGCGAAGGAGGGTTTGACCACCTACACAGAGCACAGGGAATGACAAGGTCATTCTTTTATTCAAGTGACTCACATTCTCTCTGTCCAACAGAACACGGATTACGTACTCGGACTGCAGGAGGCATTTCAGAACCTGTACTGTAGGCATTTCAGGACCGGTACTATGTATCTTGACCATGGTCTTCAAAGTCAAATGGTGCAAAGGTCAATGCTCTGTCCTTGCCAGGTTGAAATCATACAACATAACCTCTGCACCCTTGCAACATTCACAGCAATGATACACACACACTTTCTCCTATTCAACTGAGGGTTACAGTTGCTGTGTCAGACATTAGAACATAACAAATAGAACAATGTATATAAACAACGTATTGTGGATCATTCTATTCATAGATTAAACCCTTAGCAGTAGAGAGGGGCATATGGAAATTCAAAAATGAATTAAATATTGCCCAAGGTAAATTTAGATGGCCAAAAAAATTTATAGAACACCAAATCAAATATAATCAAAAATTTTGTTCTTTATTAAGAAATATGGATTGATTAATATTTGATCTTTCAAAAATAGGACTAAGATCAAGCCTTTTTTTATGACTTTTTACGGTAATGTTTGGACCATTGTCATGTTGCATGGCCCACCTCTGCTTAGCTTTGTTTTTGATGGTCTCACATTGTCCGCAATGAAGAATTCACATTGTAATCTATGATGAAGGGCTCACGGGGGAATTTGTCCTCTGCATTTAACCCTGACATACACAGTGATACACACACACTAGTTATTCACACTCAAGGGGGCAGTGAGCACACGAGTGGTGGATAGCCCTATTGACGGGACCTGGGGAGCAGCTGGGCAGTTAAGTGTCTTGCTCAGGGGCTGATTTCAGTCATGCCCTGCCAGTTCAGGGAATCAAACCAGAAACCTTCCAGTCACAAGGCTGGTTCCCAAACCACAAGGCCATGTTTCCACCTCCATGCATCACATCGGTATGAGGTTCTTGTGCTCAATGCTGTGTTTATCCCAAACATGTCTTCTGTTACTGTGTCAAATAATTCAACTCTTGATTCATCTGTCTAAAGCACATTGTTCCAGACGTCCTGCTCTTTGTCTAGATGTTCTCTGGCAAGCTCTGGCCTGATCATGTTGGCAGTTATTTGTAAATTAGTGTCACACAGTGGGATGGATAATGTGTTTTCTGGACAGTCTGGCTGCTCAAATCAGATTTCAAAGGTTGTTTTGTATCACTTGAAAATGCAGTGGCCAAAGTGTGAGGATCTAAAAAGAGCACCAAAGGCTATATAGTGTTACCATAGCAACCCAGACAGAGGTTTCTGATGTCTGGACACACAAATCCAATCTGATAACTTGCAAATAACAGTGAAGATAAAATAGGCTCCTGCAAAAACTTCAAATCCTGTAAAATGGTGTTCTAATTATTTATGATAAGACAAGAAGAGACAAGACAGACTTTTATCTTGTTTTATCTTAAACAATTAGAAGCTTAACCATTTAAATAATTAGTAGCTTAAATAAGGTGCAGCTGATGTGGTGTGCCTGATTCTAATTGTAGGCATAAATGTGTAATAAATGTTGGCGTGTCCAAACGTTTCCTCACAAGAACTGTGTATGTCCATTAATAACATTTTACAAGTTATTTTTAAAAGACATCTACAGTCATATTTGATTAGATATATGACCTCAATATCTTAATAATGTTATACTGAAGATCAAATATCCACTTGTACGGTGTGTTTGTCTGGATAGAGAACTCAAAAACCAGTCTGTTGTGTGAAGGACAGTGGTGTTGCCCACTTTACCACCCAACATGCAATTAGCCAGTAAAGAAAAGACCTAACTGTCCACTAAATGAGCACTTGCCCAGTAAATGAAAGAGTGGCTCATGCAGTTATATATATACTGTTATAAAACCACAACAGTATATGAATACAGTGTGTTAAGCAATATTATGGCTGATTCTGTTTCTCCCAAAATACAAAAATACGATGCCACATGGAGGTTAAATTATTGTTGTTATGTCATATGATGTAAAGTAATATGTTAAAGAAATGAACGTCTGCTGTGTTAATATATTGTCAGGAGTCTATGATCTGATTGCAAAGTCACTCCAATCAAAAGATCTGAACATAAATAGCACAATCTAAGAATAGGTACAGTGTTCAAGTCACATCTTGTGAAGTTCCTTACAAGTCAAAGTGGAGCAGTTCACAGGAACCTGTATTTTTAGCTCGATTGTTGCATAGAATACCCTTGAATTTATTAGACTGTAGAAACAGACTTAAGTTGTGATGTTTCTGTTGTAAGATCAGTAAACAGGGTACCGTCAGCCATGGATTGTTGTAGTTAGATTGACTATTGAAACACAGAACGCTTCGAAATCATTTACTCTCATGCATAATTCATAAAGCGTTGGCTTGAGAAGAGGACTTTCAAATGAAGTCATAGTTTTCCTCTTTTTTATCCAGTGTGACAGAAAATTGGATGAACCAGACAGTAAAGCACTTACACGTGATCACTGTTGATGCTTCTGCACAGCGCTCAGACCGGGAATGAAACTCGGAATATGAGAATATACGATCCCGCAAGCGTTTTAATTTATTTAAGAGGGAGGAATAAACAGAAATAAACAGGGGTAGTGGATGACAGTCAGATCCTATGTCTATCAAGTAGAGAATTGTTTACATGAATTGTCCCCATAATTCTACCGTAATTGTACACCCATAGATCAATTTATTTATTCGTTTAATTTTTATCCCTGATATACTCTCCGCAAATTTGGAAGTGCCAATCATTCTCCCCCGTCACATGCAATGCTCCCGACACTAGGAGGGTGAGGACGAGCACAAACTTCCTCCGATACATATGACGTCAATCACCTCCTCTTCTCGTTGCCACCATCTGCATCCTTGCTGGGTCCCCAGCTCTGATACAATGGCTAACAGACGCCTGTGCCGACCAGCATTACATTGAGTGTGACGTGGCAAGAGAGCACCATCTACCCACCCAGAGAGGTTCCAGGATTTGAACCTGCAATCCTCGGATCAAAGTGGTAGCACTTTAGACTGGTGAGCCATTCGGAGCCGGATCAAATAATCAGTGGGGACAATTCAATAATGGCTGGATATCGGTGGGGACACATCACTTCTGTTCCTGACTTTAATGTGGAACAGTTTTTGTTCATTAACTGCAGCATTTCATAACGGCGGTCCAAACGGAGCCCATAACATTTAGCACAAGTTCAGACATTTCTTCTCCTGTCTCTGCCACTGTTAGCTATCTTCTTGTGCAGGCAAGTAAATGACATATTCTGGCTAGTCGCCAGTGGGGGAGTGGATTAAGATAGCTCTGGACAAAATCAATGGGCCATTTGCAGCTTGTTATGTCAACGGCCCATTCAGGACTCTCCGCACCTTTTCTCTCTGCAGTCTCTCAAGCCATTTGTCTGAAGGAAGCCCTAGGCTTCTACCTTCAGTGTCACATTTAAGCACTGCCCATCAATTAGGAAAAAAGGCCATTATGGATTTCTGTCAATTATTTACTGCTGCTTTATTGGAGTTTTATTTATAGAACGCTTTGCCCTTCAGGTTCACTGACAAGGTTCTTGCAGGTGACTGGTTTGTTCTTACAAACATCTATTGTCCTTATCAATTTCAGTGAGAGTGGGGAGATAGCAGTGTGCCATTTTAACAATGTTATTAACATTGATGGCTGCAAAGGACACAGGAAATGCACTGGTCATATCGTATTATTGCATTGGATTTAACTCTTAACTGAACGTGATCTCAGCTTTTGTTTAGCTGACATATCAACAATTAGTCCTACTCTTAGAACCAAGAGCTGGAAACCAGTTGAGAATGCTGACGTTATTGAAGGTCTTAATGATTTTTGGGAATGACAAATGTCTGTAATTTTAGTTCCGTGGTTATATTTAGACTCTATATTTATAAGTATTGTAGTGTTTTATTTCATTTTCATGTACTTTATATCTAAGTACATACAGCTAAGCAAGCTCTCCCATTGGTTGTGACTTCATAAACAGAACCGAAGGTTCTAATCAACCACCAGCATAATTACGAAGTGGCAGTGGAGATATTTTTGATTTACTGTGAATGAAAGAAAAAATATTAGTTTAGGCCTTCGGACAGGACAGTGGTCTGTGGCACTGCTTTAATCCACTCGTACCAGCACAACACACACTAACACACCACCACCATGTGAATGACTGCAGGGCTGAGAACGACCCACCACCCATATAATATCTGCTCTGTGGTGGTCCTGTGGGGTCCTGATCATTGAAGATCAGGGTGAAAGGAGGAGAATAAAGTCTGCAGAGAAACAGATGAACTACAGTCTAGAATTATAGAACCACAAAGTGCTCCTGTGTGGAGGAGGAGCTGAGAGGATGGACAGAGAGAGGAGAAACAAGGAAGTGGTCATAATATTGTTTGATTGTAAACCAGTAAAACAAATCAATTTCAAACAGTCAACATGCTGTGTGTGTGTGTGTGTGTGTGTGTGTGTGTGTACTTTATAAATAAATACTTATACTTCAAAATTATACTTTGTTAAAGTTTCCATCTTTAACCTTTACCTTGTACCACACACCAGTGTCCTATATTTTTATTCCATTCAAACAAATGCAAAATTATATTATATTATATTAAATTATAATTCTATATTATAATATATAATTATAATTCTATAATTATGGCTTCCTGCTTTCCCTGTACTGATTACTGTCATCCTCAATGATGTACGCAGGAGTACAAATATCGATAACGGCGTTTTTGAGGTCAGACAAAAAGTGGTCTAGGCCTACTAGCTGAGCTTGGGTGAACAGTGTCCAAACATACAGTGCTGTAAGGCCTTTCCCAGCATTTCAGGTAGAAATGAATTCGTTTCTCAGCCGGTACATGAACCAAACCCTAAACACTGAGTAGCAGCTCCTGCCATAAACCATCAGCAGTGCTGTGCAGGCATTTCATCTGCGCAGCAGCCGGAGGAGTAAATAATCTCCAAACCAAAATCGGAGATGACACTTCATAACTTTTCTTTTTGATCCCTGGCTGTCAGAGTAATCCAGCTTAAATCACAGTCTGCAGTCCACTGCTTTGTTTCGCTTCCAAAATGCAATTAAATGAAAAGAATATGGACGTCATACTGTACACAGCAGGGACACGTTCACACATCCACTAGACTCTAAACACATTTTCATAATATTTTTTTGTCATTTGGTTTCCTCCACTAAAGCACACTTTCTACAGGACGAAGTTATCAGATACTGTTGGCAGGAACATGCAGGTATGCCATGTGGTGGTGTGTGTGGCTTCAGTGTGCTGCCGCGTGCTTACAACGAAGTAAACAAAGCATGCAGAACACTGAGGACATGTTGGAGGAGACTGTCATATTTAAATGGTTTGCTCTTGACTGTTGGAGTGGGATCACCATGGAGAGATCCAAGGAGCTCTATGAGGCCTTCAGAAAGAAGGTCGTAGACGCAGATGAGTCTGGGAAAGGATTTCTCAAAAGAATTATAAATCAGCCATTCCACTGTCCAGTGAATAATTTACAAGTAGAAAACATTTAAAACAGCTGCCAACATGGCCAGATCAGACCGCTCTAGCAAGTTCAGCCCAAAAACAGAACCTCAAGATGAGTAAAGAAGAGAACTCTGTTCAATGACTAGATTCTTTACGTTTTTGCAATTTGGTTTCCTCCACTAAAGCACACTAAAGCACACTTTCTGCAGAATACAGATATCAGATACCACTGCTGGCAGAGTCATGCAGGTATGCCAAAGTGGTGTGTGGCTTCAGTACGTTGCCTCACGCTCACTACAAAGCACTACAAAGCAAATAAAGGCAGTCGTGCTTTCTATTGCTGGAGCTTCTGCAGTGTGGCACACATTTCCCCCTCTGTCCTTATCCCCATGACCCAAATACACCACCCTCCATTCAGCTGCTCACTACCTCAGCCCAGTCCTCAGAGAATACTTTCACTGCTTCACATGCATCGGTGAAGGAGGGGGGGGGGGGGGGGGGGCACACGTCATGTTAAACGTAAACCTACATTGCTTCACTACAGAGTTACATTCTTTCAATGCAATCAATAAGGCACTGCCAGCCAGGCAGCGCTCATGGTCTTCTCATGAAAAGCTGGGACAGGACATAAGTGCAGATGCATGAGAAAAATAATGCCTTATACCCTGTATGAACACCACAAACATGTAGTTCATTGGTAATCCACACCCTCTTGAATAAACAAAAACAGTGCTAAGCTGGCTGGCTTATCAGAGGAAATACAGTATTTAACCTTTAGAACTTTAGGCCAATTTTGTGGGATGTTTTTGTAGTTTGACGTAGTTTTATTCACCAAAAACTTTGAGAAGTATTTATAGGAGACAGTCTCACAAAGCAGACATTGTTCCATGAGACCCTAGACTACACTGATTTGTTTGTTTGTTTTTTGCTTATAAGGAGTAAAATACTGTTGGAAATTGATCATCCAGAGTGTTTATGAGCCAAAAGTTCAAAAAAAGCAAACAAACAAACAAAAACAACAACCTGAATACCCTTTATTATTTTTGTTATTTATGTATGTATCAATATTATCCTTTCTCAGGACTTTTATTCTGAAATTTGAACACTGTATGAGCGAAAAAAGAGAGCAAACAGCCCCTCCCTTCTCATTTTCCTCTATATCCCAATATCTGGTTCAGTCATCAGCCCCGCCCCCTCTCTCTGATCAGTCAGAGTCTGTATGCAGGTTGAGCATCAGCCCCGCCCCCTCTCTCTGATCAGTCAGAGTCTGTATGCAGGTTGAGCATCAGCCCCACCCCCTCTCCCTGATCAGTTAGAATCTGTATGCAGGTTGAGCATTAGCCCCGCCCCCTCTCTCTGATCAGTCAGAGTCTGTATGCAGGTTGAGCATTAGCCCCGCCCCCTCTCTCTGATCAGTCAGAGTCTGTATGCAGGTTGAGCATGTACATGTGGACAGAGCAGTAAACTTGTATAGAATATATAAGATTATATCTCCATAGTTCAGTGTAGTTAATATGAAGATCAAATGTTAATATGAAGATCAAGTGTTGAAATATGTTAAAGACAAAGGCGTTCATGGGATGTTCTAACGAGTTTACATAACATTATGTTTCTGATGTTTGCAGAGCCACATTTTTATGTTTGTGTCCTAAACTACACCAGCGTCTGGCAAAACGCTCTATTTGTCCCCAAGACCTTTGCTGTTTAATAGAGCTTCTCTGATGAATTTAAAAAGGCAAGTCAGAAGGTCACCATACCTAACAGGCCCTTAAAAACAACCCACTTTGCTAGAGGGCAGCCGAATCATTACAGCAATGCATCAATGCAGTGGTGGTTCTTGGAGGAGGTGGTGGGCAATCATAGTAAGCCTTGGTGACAGTTGGATAATGGGAAAGGGGAACATCATGATGGGAGTGAAAGAGTGAATGTAATCACGCCTCAGGCTCACATAGCTTGACATGACTCCAATGCGCCCTCTAACTCTCCCTATTTCTCTCTCTCCATTAACTTAAATATTATGGTAAAACAGCTTTAATCTGCCAGCCTTTAGGTTTAGCCTCATGCTGTAAACTCCAATTAACTCCAGTCAAATCTAGGCAGAACTGGACGCAGACCTTCTGCTCTTCTGCAAATAGACGTGGTGATCAAACAGCAATCACTGCACTGACGCAAATGTGTTCTTCTCACAGACTTATTAGTCATTAGTACGTCCAAAAGGGGCTGCTCCACTTTACTGTGCCAGACTGTGAATGTATGAACATCCATGGGTTTATGACTCGTCTAATAATTCACATTAAAGACAGGTCAAGGCAAGAAGCAGCCTTTAAACCCTTAAAGCCATTCATGAGTGAAATGAGCTTCATCTACGAGTGCAGTCACAAATAACTCAGACCCGTGTGAATAACAAACCCAGCGTTTTCAAGGAGTATCGCTGAGGATGTCTTTTATTTTTCATTCCCTTCAACCTCATCTTATTCACAGCCTGCCCTCCCGAATTAAGCTTAGTCTCTCAGACAAACGCCTCGGCTTGATCTCCTTCATTGACTGCCGTGACCTTGTGACATTCTCAGGCCGGCTGACCTCTGCTGAGGAGCGAGGATCTCACTCCCTAGTTATTTCACACGGCTGAGTGAACCGACCGCCGCACTTAAACAAACAGTTTACAGAGGCGGGGTTTGCACTCCCCACCAATCAGTGGGTCCCAAAGGCAGAGGTGTGTGCTCGTCGTCTTTGAGCCAGAACCAATTGCACGATCCACTCTCCTGAAATCACAATATTGACTTTGTCCTCTCTGGTGTTTCATTGGAGGCCTGTGAAGCTGAGCGAGTGCATATTTGTCAAAAGAGAAGAGCTCACCTCTCATTTTATCAGCACAGACGTTTGTTTTCCAAGGCCTGATTGGATTTCTGACAGGACTGTAATTCTGCTGGGTGGCGGCCACTGATTCAGGCCCCAACTGCTCTTTCTGTGTGAAGCACGTTAGGAGACAAACCTCATCCATGAGGAAAGATGGGTCCATTCCACTAGTCTCACAAATCATGTCCTGTAAGAGAGTGGACGGAGAGAGTGGACACTGAAAACATAAACATAGTTGTCCAGGCACGGTCCAGATTTGCACCAGATAGGCGTCTATACGTCGACTTCCCTGTGGTCCTTGTCTCCTTTACACTTGAGACTTGAACATAAATATAATGCAGTACGATGACTGTATACACACCAAGCACATCCTGTACTGTACTGGACCGGCAGGATTGCATAGTATGGAAAATTGTGACGTGGTTTTTGAGTGTGTGTGTGCTATTGATTGTGCCATGTGCTGGGCACTAGGCCTGACTGGCTGGACCACGCTCCCCCCAGGCTCTGTTCCTCATCAGAAGCACTGCACTGGGACAGTTGGTGCTTCCCTTCACCGCCGTTGTAATTGTGTATCGAGTGCTGAGGTTGGGCCCAGACCCCCCGCTGGCCTGCCGGCTCCATCCTGAGCACAAAAGAAACATGAGGAGAGGGAGAGAGAGCAAAGGACGTGACAAAGAGTCCATCTGAAGCCCACTAGAACATTCAGCACACCCAGAGACTCGGAAAAGGACAGGACGCTTGTACATCGCCATGCTGAATATAGTTCAACAGTGCAACTACCTTTGTTTTTTACACTGTAGGTTTAAAGCATAAGTAAGTGTTTGTAGATGTTTTATTCATTATGTTGAGTGTTGTTGGAATAAAGGGACATATTTAGAAATGGACATTTTATCTTCATTGTAACTACACTGAGAGATGGAGGGCATAAAACTAAACACATACAACTAAATGTATTTTCTCGCTACTCTCTCGAAATGCAATTTTCTGGTGAGGAAAAAGTTATACCTATAGCTTATTAGCTGGTATCTCCTCCTTTGGCTGAAATACGCGGAAAACGCGGAATTCTTTCAGCTCTGTGATGTTTCAGCGTCAGTCTTTGTACAGACGCTCTTCCGTTCTCCTCAAACCCCCTCTGATACAATAAAGATCTCATAGTGGTTTCTGTAATGGAGAGATCTCCAGACCCTGCTGCAGCAGAGCAGCTCCATCACACTTCCACCAACATGTTCACAGCTGTTTCGATATTATTGTCCTCAAATGGTGTGTTTGGTTTGGGCCAAACATGTCTTTTGTTTCTGTGTTCAAATAATTAAACTTTGCTGTCCACATTGTTCCAGAAGTCCTGCTCTTTGTCTAGATGTTCTCTGGAGAACGCTAGTCTTGCCCTGATGTTTTTTGACAGTTTGAGCACCCATGAAAATCAAACTTGTGCGGTTTCTTTCCGATAGTAGAAGCTGCACTTTGACATCAACTGTGGTAAGAGCTTCCTGTAGGCCTTGTGATGCGATCTTAGGATTGATCAAGACTTCTTCTTTTTCACATTGTGTTGTCTGATCTTGGGCTGCGAGGACATCTTTTTTTAAACTGTTTTCAGATCTTTTCCATCAGACTCATCTGCATCTACAACTTTCTTTTTCAAGGCTTCAACAATCAAGAGCAAACCAGACTAATGTCTGAGGCTTAACCCCTTTAAATCCAGGTTTATTATAAACTACGGTTTATTATTCCTACAGGGCCTATTGGGGCTGGGCAATATGAAAAAGTCATATCGCAATTTGATTAAGACAGTATGTGTTTTGGACTTAAATCATACATAGATGGTAAATACAGATGTGATACAATCTTGTGGAACATATATATATATATATAACCTTTGAAATGACGTAAATACTGAACACAAAAGGGTAAATATCAGTTCTAGTATTCATTACAGAGGACTGTGTCTGTTTGATTAGATGCCCTTACTGACTTGGCATGAATTTGAGGAGTTTTAATGGGGTTGGAATGTCTCCTCTGACCTCTTTAATTGGCTCCAGAGACTTTGTGCTTGAGCTAATGAAGTCACAGTGTGGGCACTTTTCAACAGCTCATACGGCACGCCGCACTGGATCTTCAGAAACACACGACAGAGGTTCTCCGTGGATGACTAGAATAAAACCTGAAAGACTCCAAAAGCCTTTACTCAGTTATGCACATACTACCACTCAGACGTTTGGAAAAGCAGAGCATTTCCTTGAAATATAGAACCATTTTTTGCAGACATATACATGATTCTAATATCAGAATTTTGCTTCGCAGGTTTCAATGGAATTGTATGAAGCTGGACAATGCATACTTTATTAATAGAAACTGAATTTTCTATTTCTATTTTTATTATTGCTACATTTATTACTTTAAAAATAAATTTGTAATCTACAGAAATGTAGATGGGCAGTAATATTCTTTCTTGCTATGAACACCATTGTTCAGTGTTCTCCTAACATTAGTCAATGTGAGAAAGACCTTTAGTTGAAGTTCCATTGAGTTCCTTTGTGGGCTGGTGGACTATTACACACCTTGCTCTTGGTGTGATCTTTGTTGGTGGAGCACTCCTGGAGAGGGTAACAATGGTCTTGATACTCCTATCTGACTGTGGATCGGTGGAGTCCAAACTCTTTCAAGATGGTTTTGGAACCTTTCCAGCCTGATGAGCATCAACAGCTCTTCTTCTGAGCTCCTCAGAAACCTCCGTTCTAGACAGACAAACGAACAGGCAGGCAGACAGACAGACAGACAGACAGACAGACAGATAGATCGACTGATAGACAGATAGTAATATTTCAGGACTTTATAAAATATATTTATAAAATAGAAACCCATGTATCCTATTTGGAATTCAGAAAGCATGCTTTGATACTGCTGAGAAGTTCAATAACGATTCTTCTGTGTTAAGATGTCATCTAGGATCGCAGAAGTCCACGTCTCTCCTGTCCTCTGTGGGCTCATTAGAATGCGTGGACAGTAAGAGCTTGATGGCCTGAGGTTTTCCCCATGGAAGGTTGTGTGCAGCCGTGGAAAGACTGACCAGTGATGTGGCGTGAAGGAACTAATGCACTAAAAGAATGCAATCAGAGTGCCTGGCTTATCACAACTGGCAACTCACTCCAGAAGAACAACTACACTTCCTAGTTAAGACATCGAGGGGGGCTTTGCACTGAGGGTTTTTAATAACAAAGCAACGAGATTTAGAAATATGGACAAAACATGACCTTTGACCTACATTCTGGCCAGTGTTAGCACTAACAGATTTGGCCAGTGGGTGTTAACATTGGCACGCTTTCAGGTTAGAGCCATCTCGACGTGCAGTGATTCCATTGCGTAGAGCTGGTGGGAACCTACAGGTGATCTAATGTTGTAATCGAGGCAGCATTACATGGCAGAGTTTATTTTAATATAACCACACTCCCATGGTGTCTTCCTCCTGTACCTCAGTTTACATTAGAATCACTTTTCAAGTATCTTAATAAACTAATGAAGAAGGAAAACACTTGGTAAAGGTGTGACGCCCCAGGCCATGCAATGTCCATCACTCCTATGCGATTTTAAACTTTTGCCAAACAATGAACTACAGTTAGGTCACATATGGAGGACATCATACAACTGCTCGTTATCCCAACAGATGAAAATGTCTTTCTGTCCCATTTTTGTCTCTGCTTTTCATTCTGCTGATGAGCCCTCAAAACTAAACAAACCAGTTTGCAATGAGATGGAAAGAAAAGAGAATGTTTGGAGCAAAAATGTGAAATTTACATCAAATTTGCTTTTTAGAAAAGGGGGGTAAAAGGCTGGTTGTTCTTGTTCAGAACAGCGACACTGACTTAATTTTCACACTCGTTTGAGGGAACAGGCTTCCATTTCCTCCTTTAACAGGACTTAAGTTTAAGTTTAGATTACAGAAACTTTTCATTTCTAAACCCTAACCTTAACCATAAACCCTAAACCTAACCCTTACTCTAACCCTAACCTTAACCATAAACCCTAAACCTAACCCTTACTCTAACACTGACCTTAACCATAAACCTAAACCTAACCCTTACTCTAACCCTAACCTTCACCATAAACCCTAAACATAACCCTTACTCTAACCCTAACCTTAACCATAAACCTACACCTAACCCTTACTCTAACCCTAACCTTAACCATAAACCTAAACCAAACCCTTACTCTAACCCTAACCTTAACCATAAACCTTAACATTATAGTAATGTAAACTGCACCTAAAGTCAACCTAACCATTGTAACCAGTGTAAAATGTGTTTCTGAAGTTTCCATCCAATAATAATAATAATAATAATAATAATAATAATAATAATAATAATAATAATAATAATAATAATAATAATGAATTCCCCTTTTAATTGCATTATATATTGTGGTTTCTTGTTTGTGTACATTGATCAAAACAGTGCCATCATTGGAGCTTGCTGTGAATCATAATGTAAATATAAAATAGTGTTTTAAATGACTGTTTTTAATAGTATGATACCTGTCCTGGTCAACTCTACGGGTTACTGTACACCCCAATCCATGGGGTGCCATGTTTCGAGAGTGTTGTTGCTGAGAAAAGTTGTTGTCGGTTTGTTCCATGCAGTAAGTTCTCATATCTCACGTATCAGCAAATTCTATTCACTTTTATTGTCTGGAGCACAACAGTAGGCTGTTATCTGGGAATAATAGTGGTGAATTCACAGGCTTCATTGGGGTGTTCATTATCGGCGGTTTCTTAAATGCATGCTGTCTGGTAACACCAGTGCAGACAAATTGCAACCTATTAAATGCTTAAGTAATTATCTATTATCAATGCATCATTATAAACCTGTATGTCAGGAAGAGGACTTAACCTGTTAAACGTCTAGGAGACTGTCATATTTTTAACTGTCTTTAAATAAAGGTTCTACAAAAGGTGTGTGAAATCTTTAGAATTTTCTTTTCAGCCTAAATTTGAGCTAGAAATGTCCTAAAAGTAGAAAAAGAGAACCAAATCAAACAAATGAGACAATAATATTATACTTGCTCATTTATTTATTGAGGAAAATAATCCAATATTACAGATCTGTGAGGACAAAGGGTGAAATTAGAGTCAATCAATAGGAGAAGATCTGTTGTGAGTGGACATGTCTTGTTTAATTTAAAGTACAGAGCTCTATCAAAGTCTGCTCTTCACAGCATTGAAGTGTTGTGGAAGTATATCATCAAATGAGGTTTCTGAGGAGCTCAGAAGAAGAGACGTTGATGCTCATCATGCTGGAGAAGGTTCCAAAACCATCCATCTCCACCGATCCACAATCAGACAGATTGTGTATAAACGGAGGAAATTCAAGACCATTATTACCCTCCCCAGGAGTGCTTCACCAACAGCGATCCCACCAAGAGTAAGACATGTAATAGTCCACCAGCTCACAAAGGAACCCAAGGAAACTTCTAAGGCCTTTCTCACATTGGTCAATGTTAATGTTCATAAGCCCACCTTCAGGAGAACACTGAACAACAATGCTGAGCATGGCAGGTGAAGATCACACAAGTCGTTCAACCAAAGCATGGTTAAAGAAGAATAAAGGCACTGGTTTGGAATGGTCCAGTCCAAGTCCTGACCTTAATCCAGTAGACATGTTGTGGAAGGAGCTGAAGCAGCAGT
This sequence comes from Acestrorhynchus altus, assembly GCA_034509495.1. NCBI lineage: Eukaryota > Metazoa > Chordata > Actinopteri > Characiformes > Acestrorhynchidae > Acestrorhynchus > Acestrorhynchus altus. The sequence goes on from CM067504.1 coordinate 40,925,384, forward strand.
TCATGGGAGGAAACCCACCAACATAACAGAGCTGAAGCTGGTTTGTGGAGGAATGGACACAAATTAGTGCAGGACTGATCAACAGTTACGGAAACGTTTAGTTACAGTTACTGCTGCACAAGAGGAGACACAGCAGATACTGAAAGCAGAAGCTCACATACGTTTACCCTCACAGATATGAAACCCTGGATCATTTTCCTCAATAAATAAATGAGATTTGGTTCTGCTTCACTGTGTTAAGTATGAAAATCTGATGACGTTTTATCTTAAATTTATAAAAAAAAATGTATAGAAAACTAATTTTTCAAGCAGTAGTTTTTCTGTGGAATTATTAAATTCCCTTCAAGAAAGCGAGGAACGGAGGTCTGTAACTGCCCGTACTTCTTGGAGTGCTTTAAACAACAAGTAAATAAGTGTTAAGTACTAATTGCAACACAAAAGGTCACAGACAATGAAAACCCGCACTAAAAATAGACAACGAAAGGCCAGCCAAACTCCCGGTGCCTTTCCCTGACTCTGTCTGGGGAGAGAGTTGTTTTGAAGTGGAGAGCAATGCACTGGTTCATTCAGGACTAAGGGGTGGGAACCCACTGGCTTCTCTGCCCAGGAAGATGTCATCTTTACAGTCCAATGAACAGGAATGGCATTGTTGATTAACTGGGCTCTGGCAGGCCGACTATATGCCGGATTCAGTCCACAACTGATAATGGAATGCAGCACCTCCCCACAGACCTACCAACCCCCTGATCTATGTAAACACGGAGCCTCTAACTTCTTATCTTTGACCAGTCAACATGGGGACTTTATCAGGCCTTTGACAGGGCTGGTAGTTTTAGTTTACAAACTTGCTAAATGGGCCAGAGGATGGCAATTTATACTGTATTGCTGTTCTCCATTTTGTCCTAGTCCTGTTTCTGTTGTCCTTCATGGTTTAAAGACATTTCAGTTCATTTTAACAGCAGTTTCTAATAAATGGAACAACAGCTTCAGAATTACTTGTAATACATGTCTGTGTGTTTAATTTATGACAGAGAGTGACAGAACAAAGCAACATTTTTGAAGAAATCTCTAATATAGACGTAAAAATGACGGTTCGTTGAGGGTTCTTTAGTAAAGAAATTGTTCAAAATAAAAGCATGAAAATGTAAAGAACCATTTGCATGCTAAAAAATATATATGTATCAGTAAATGGTTCTTTAGCTTGATGGAGAATGTGCTATGGTTCTATACAGAACATTTTGTAAAGGGTCCCATATAGCACCAAAAAGAAATGTTTGTTACAACAGAAGAACCATTGGATAATAAGTCTTACGACTAAAAACCAAAATATTATGCAACAGTTACTGGATAATAGGTCTTATGACGAATTTATTATATATAACATATCAAGGAGACATATTAATGCACGAGGAACAATCTATTTTGCAGTGCTTACCAGAGTTGGCCCCTGTACTCATATCAGTTTTGATATTATGAGGCCTTAATATACAGTCGTTACTCTGATTTTTACTGTGACCTTCATAATATGAATGTAAAAACACAAACAGGAGACTCGGAGAAGGTTTATGGATTTCAAAATTGGGAAAGAGTAGTGCATATTAATAGATATGTAGATATGAAGAGATATTCTGTAATAAAGACATCAAAACTAAGAAAAACACACTGAATTATTCAGTGGTAAAAAAAATTGGCAATTAAAAATACAGATAATATTTAATTATTATTAATAATTTAGATTATTTAAACACCTTGATGGATGATACCCCCCTAAATTCCCCCACAGGTTCAAATTCACTGTTTACGTTGAGGACTTAAGTAAGTAGACTTGAGTAGTTAAGGAGACTTAAGAAGCATTAGTGAGTTAGAAACAGATTTCAGTCATTTTGGCATCAGTCTGCAGAGGAATGTGTAGATGATGTGTCACACACACGTTCTTCGATTTCAGTATATTCCCGTTATGGACAGATATTCAAATATCTGTCATCAGGGTGAAACCAACATTAAGAGTTAAGAAGTTCCTTTGGCAAAACAAACACTCTCGCTGACCTTTTTCCACACCTCAGTGTTTAGATGTAAACACAGCTGTTCACTAGTGACAGATCCAGCTTCCTACCATCTCTATCTACTGACCTTTAGTAGTGCTTGGCCAGTCTCGTGGATTTCACCTGACGCCAGCATCCACATCTACGGCCTTCTACAGTTAGGAGAAGCACTCCATACCGCTTCCCTGATTAAACTACGCTACACTTAATATATACTGGTTATACTGGGTAAACTGGTTATTGTCTCCACTCTAATCCAGTTTAAGTACATTAGTCAGAGCTTCTGACTGAACACTTTAAAAGTGCGTATGAAGAGTTAAAATGCTACACCTTCATCTGTTTCTGCAAGTCAACCCTTCACATCGCCAAAAACCTTGTATCTCCATCCTGTTCACTCCTTATTAGAACGTGAATATGGAGCTAATTTTCAGATCAAAAATATTACAGGTTATTTTTCCATCGCAGGTAAAGTTGCTGTTCTGAAGCCGTGTGTGACAGTGATGATATACGGTATTACAAATTAAAATAATGTACATTAAAGCATGGTAGAGGTAGCTCCAAGGGTCTGGGGTTGTGGGTTCAATTCCCACTCGGGTCGCTGTCGGTGAGGTGTTTGGTGTGTTCACTACATGTCCTGGGACACATTAAGATATGCTGAATATGTGATTAATAAGCACATACACGTCTTTAGTGTTCAATCAGGAGCTCAGACTAATATACTTTAACTGGATTAGAAGAGTGGAGAAGATAACGTTCAGTACAGAACCACACAGTTGTTTTTTTGAAGGGTCGTTTGTACCTTGCATATGAAGGTTTAACTCATGTACCTTCATATGCATGAGTTAAACCCCCAGCATCAACATATTTCAAGGTGTATCTGTTCATGTAGTGGCAGTACACTGTACTTGTGTACAGGCTATAGAGGAAGGGCAAGGGTGCAACAACATGCCTTCAGAGATCAAATAGAGGCCTGGTTCCTCTGTCTAACGAGACGTAACTGTAATAATGTAGCCTCTGGCTATTAATATGTGACTTCTTCTCAAGTCACAGAGTCCATAGGTTTGTTAAGTCTAGTTATGTGATTGTGATTGGAGCTCCAAAAATAAAATAGCTATCTAAATCAAATGACCAAAAAAAAAACAGCTTGTCCCTCAAAAAGAATCCCAGGGCATCGTATCCCATTCCAGTGTCCTTTCGTTTCCTACTCTTACACGTTTCTCGCCCTCACCCTTTGTCTTATAATAAAGATATGAAGTGAAATATTACAGACTGCGCAATATTGCTCTGTAACGATCACTTCTCGAGATATGTTCACCCTCCTCAATTGAACGTCAAATCAAAACACCGCACATTTGTCTCTGCGGATGATTTATGGGCTTTCCATGGCAGTGCAGCAGAGCAGATCTGTCTGAAAGAGCAGACGGATCACTGATACTACAGGGCTGTGAATGAGGCTTGTTTCTCAAGGTGCGGCTTGTTCGCATGGGTTATAAAATGACCGCGGGATCTAATGAACACTGTATCTCCATTGCTGACACCATTGTGCAAATGCACACGCAGCTGGTCTAGTCCCCGTAGAGAAGTACTGCCAGTAGAACTCTCTTGGCGCCACGCCAACATTTCTGCTGTGGAGCAGGGGAGCTGTGGAATAACAGTTGTCCATCCAATACTTTTAGTATAAGTTGAGGGTCGGTGATCATCCAACACCCGGACCTCACAAACAAATGCTCTGCACTGCAATCAAATCCTCACAGCAATGCTCTGAAATCTCGCAGAAAGCCTTCCCTGAACAGCAGAGACAGCTAGAGGTAGGCTAAACTCTCGAATACCCTTGATTTCAGAAGAGACAATAAAGGAGCAGCTGTCCCAATACTTTTGCCCATGCAGTGCAAATGCAAAAATGCATTGTTATTGAGTTACTTTGGCGTGTCTTTAACCTGATAACCTTCCGAGCTGCTGTGACCTTTATGATCTTTATTCTAATGAAGCTGTAGTTGTAAAGTGGGCAGTCCCTCTACAGGTGTCTCACCCCTCCCACCACTGACCTTGAGTAGCAGAGCTGGCTCTCACCTCAGCAATGTAGGAGCAGCGTGTCCTGGACAAAAGTGCAGAAAGTAGCATGATTTCAAAAAGTTGCTGAAATCCAAACTGGTTAGAAGGTATCTCTTACGCAGGACCATTTGAGCAAACAAATGAATAGATGGGGAAACAAACGGATGGAATTTTAACGGTTCTTCGGTCGTGTGACACAGGCGTCGGGACGTTACAGAGGCCGTGCCGTGGCATTCACACTCACTTCAGTATCAGCAGGAGACAGACATTTTACATTATTTTATTAAACAAATCTCGATCTTGATTATTTAATGATAACACAAATCGTCCTCTTGGAATCATACGGTTCTATTTGCACGTTTTGACTCTCAAAGCTGCCCAGAATGCAGATATATCATCACCTTGGATACAGATATAGATCTCACCTGCATGAACTCTTACATTAACTTCAGATTAGCTTGTGTCCTACACTCAATCTCATAACTCACGGCCTGGTTACCGGGCAGCTCAGGGTAGGGAACCTGCCACATGACTGGAAGGTTCCCAGTTCAAATCCCTGATCCCAGCTGTTCCCTGGGCACCGTGGATAGGGCTGCCCACCCATCACTAGTGCATGTGTGTGTAGATGGGTTAAACGTGGAGGACACATTCCCCTGCACAGTGGGTCTAAGAGCACCTTTACCTCTACATCACAAATAGCTCTTCATTATCTCACTCTTCTTTGATTTCCAGTGTTGACCTGAGGAGGATGGGCTCCCCTTTGAGTATCGGTTCCTCTCAAGGATTGGTTTGGTTTTCAAGCTTTGGCTTCCTCAAATTAGACTTGGACCCCAAGTGTGATATCCATTTCATTGTAAAAATGTTATATAAATCATTTTTAAATTGAATTGAAAATGTATGATTTATAGTTTATGCATTTGCTTCCCACATAACATGCACTTCTGGACGCCCACCGTTGTCTTTAATGGGACCCAGTCTCAACTAGGTTTACCTACTAGGGTAGGTAACTACTCAACTAGGGTCTCAACTAGGGTTTCCCAGTAGCACATGTACAAACCTGCAACCTGAAACCTGAACAGGTTCCTGCAACCCAGCTGGAACCTACCTGCAACATACCTTGAACCCACCTGGAACCTACCTGGAACCCTCCTGGAACATATCTGCAACCCACCTGGAACATACCTGGAACCCACCTGGAACCTACCTGGAGCCCACCTGGAACCCACCTGAAACCCACCTGCAACCCACCTGGAACATACGTGAAACCCACCTGGGATATACCTGGAACCCTCCTGGAATATACCTGCAACCCACCTGGAACATACCTGAAATCCACCTGGAGCCCACCTGGAACCCACCTGCAACCCACCTGGAACCCACCTGGAACATACCTAGAACCCTCCTGGAATATACCTGGAACCCACCTGGAACCATTTTAATTGAATCCATTTTGTTTGCAGAATGTAATAAATTCAATCGACGAATTAATCACCTAATTAACCAATTAACCACCTCACGTGCCATTATTACATCAACTCCACACGGTCACAAATGCAAATGCAAATGATTCACGTGACGTTTAAAGGCGAAACAGTACGGTTACCGGTTGTTAATGGCAACGCCCCCCGCCCCCCGTCCCCCGTCCTCAGTCAGCCAGGCGCGCGTCCGCGTTAGAGGAGCCCTTTCAGAGGCGCGCGCGCTTCGACCCGACGTACAAATTTCATTACGCAAATCGCGAGCGGGTCTCTGATTGGCCAGGCCCGGCCCGCCCCCTTCCAGTAGGTAACTTATTAAAAAAAGCAAGGGGCGGAGTCAGGCGGCGCGCAGGGGATATATCGGGCGGGTCCGAGCTGCACGAGCCGGGTACGAGTCTGTCCTTCCACACAGAGACAGGGGACAGCAGCCCTGCGGACGGAGGCACTAAAGGGGACTAAACCGAGCGAAAATGCCCGCGAACAAGGACGGAGACGGCGGATGGAAGAACTTTGTGTGGAATTCTGAAAAGAAGGAATTTTTAGGACGGACCGGCGGCAGCTGGTGTAAGTGCTCCACTCCTCTCTCACACTGAGACTGTCAGGCCGGATTATTAACTCTAAACACGGGCTCCGTCCTCGGATGAGCTGCGCACCCGCGTCCATCCGTCCGAGAGCGATCCTGATCCGGAGTGTGGAAGGATCCACTCCCGGTTTCCGCTCCGACCGCCTGAGTGGCTCCGCTGCGGCGATCCCGTAATTGGCCACCAGGGGGAGGCTGAGCGAAAACCCGGAGCGGAATCCGTTACATTCCGGATCCGGTTTTCCCAGCGCTTCCATTCAGCACCTGTTTGAACAGACTTTAATTTCCGAGAGAGAGAGAAAGAGAAAGAAGAAGGGAGAGAGGGAGAGAGACCAACCAGGAACCAGGCCTGAGCTTTAATAAGCAGACTTTAGCCGTACTTTAATTTGGGGGTGTTTTCCCGCGCGCGGCGCAGAAGCGTAAAAGCTGAGATAAAATTTAAATTAGCCTGTAGCTAACCTTCAGCAACGGTCACTTTCGCACTCACTCCGCGTTTTCTCCTCTGTGTGTCCATCTAAAGCTCCATATGTGTGTGTAGAAGAAGTAAAGGTCGTCGTGAAGGACATATTTGACATTTCTGAGGTGTGAGAGTTGGTTTTTAGGTTTCAGAGGAGCTTTTCTTCCATCGTGTGTCCAGTGCTGCACTATTCGTCCATTTTCGGGCTGGGGTTTGTCCTCAGTGCCACATTGTCTGGTCTCTGGGTGGGCTATGATGGGATTATAAGGCTGTAATGACACACAGGTCTGTGAGTTTTACTAAGTCAGCCCAGAAGCCCATAACCTTTTGGTTCACGTTTGTCTTCCCAAGGTGAGTCAAGGTGAACAGGCCTGGTGGGTTCACACCAGTCCCTCACTTATTCTTCGTTCACTGGTTTCCTCCTGATGCCAGTGGCACTCACCATCAGTCCGGTCCCCTTGCCTTTCCAGTACTCGGCTGCTGTTGTCGAGCCCCTGTTCAGGGTGGTGGGGCCCCACAGCTGATAGTGTATCACCTCTAAACCTTCTGCCTCTTTCTCCAGCGTAGTGGGACGTACTCGCTCCACCGAAGGTCCACGCAAGACCGGCTGCTTCTCCATGCTCGTGTTTTTCAGATTGCCCTGCAGAGACTGTCACCTGCAGTTCAACAAGTGGAGATAAAAGCGTATATGCTGTTCTTCCTCCCTCTGGTTTGTGATCGCCCGTGATACGGTGGCTTTAGTCACGCTGCGACACATGTCACGGGTCACAATGTGGCTCCGGTCACCGAGGGGTGATGTAAGTGCTTTGGAGAAAACTGGCGTAAAGCGTAGTAAGGTGGCAGGTACTCGTTTCTGAGGCTTGCTGTGTTGGTGGGTCTTGCACGTTTTAAAGGATTAACGAGGCCTCGTACCCTGGTCGGAGATATCTCCTCTATGGTGATGATAAACTTGTGCGCTTTCCTGCTTCGTCAGTCACGAAAGCGTGTTTCCTGTGACATTATGTGAGAGAGCTCTGCAACTCTGTTCTCTCTGGCATTATGTAACGGGGAGGGAGGGCCTTTGGCTGAAATCTAAGGGAAGTGAGAAGGATAGCATGCACCTAAGTCCAGGAGTGGGGTTCCATTGGAGCTCTGTGTATCTGTGTTGTGTTTCGCCTCGTAAAGCACATCGGAGATGAGGTTTACTGTCAAAGATCTTATCTTCAGTGTTCAGAGTGAAAGACGAGCTTCATTTGGTTTGAGCAAGACACCTTATTCTCCAAGTTAAACAATAGTCCCACCCTAGGAACTGACTTTTAGTCTGCCCATCGAGAGACGTTTCGCACTATTGTACTCAAACAATGCGCTTGTAAATGTGTTTCCTGTAGATTTGAAAGCTGTTTATTGCCAGGTCAGAACACGAAAAAGTAGGCCACCTTTTTCTGTTATCACCGGGGTGGAAACTGTTGCACTTTCAGCTTTGTGGTTAGGTCTGTAACTGTCTGGCAGGAGGTAAGACAGGCTTTAGCTGTCAACACGGAGGTAAATGCAACCTTATAGGTTACACTACCAGTTCTAAAAGCCATCTGGGTTTGTGGACTGAGCTTCTCTGCCACTGACAGTCGCTGTGGAGTGAGAAATTTCTTAAACGTTTGGAGTCATGTTGCAGTACTTGCCAACCTTACGTTAGCCCCCGCCCCCTGTGGGAAAGCAAACTTCCTCCACATGGAATAACCAGGAAGTCAGTGGTCACGAGAGTCGCGTGTCATGGTAGATTGTGCTTAGCTCTGCATTAATAATTGATGAACTATGAACAAAAAAACCTTTACATATGGATTTAATACGTTTCTCTCAATCTTGCCTTCTTGCCTTGTCTATGATTTCAGGTCTAGCAGGGATTCTTACCCATTATTTCTGAATAAATCTTAAAAGATCATGTTTTTAGACTTTATTCAGTACAGTGCAAATTTAAGGATGTTGACTGTTTTGGTATTTCTTTGTAAGATCACTGTAGTTTTTACTACTACTTGGTAGAAGTACAGATACGGGCCTCCTTAAAGGCACATTTATATGCAAAACAGGTCGCGCTGAAGTGTCCCAGGGAGGGGCTACATATGCAAAACATGGATATTGTACATCTTTCTACACCCTCACACACCTGCAAACTTTACCCCTTCATTAATAAACTGTTTTCTCCCTACAGTGAAAATCTTCATCTTCTACGTAATCTTCTACGGCTGCTTGGCTGGAATTTTCATTGGCACCATCCAGGCTATGCTCTTGACCCTTAGCGATTACAAGCCCACGTACCAGGACAGAGTTGCACCCCCAGGTAATTAACATTTTCCAACACATTAAAATGTTGAAGTCGGTAGTTTTTGGAAGCCATGTATCAAATACCATAGTCAGGTGTTGGAACAGTTGAAGCACACTGTTGGTATTTTTATCTGGAATCTGTGAGACATTTCGCTCTAAATGTGACTTTTGGCAACAGCCTCTGTTTTTACTATTGTATTACCATGTTTTGTGTAACTGCATATAGTAATTGATCAGTTATAACAAACACTACCATATACCACTGTCCCTGGTGAAGAGACCCGTAGATCATTGTTACTTACACATTTTAGTGCTTTTTCTGCTTCTGATTCCACTAATCAGCTCATTCAGAGTTGGAGTGGGTGTTAAAACAGGGAACCCACTAAAATGTGAAAGGCAGGGGGTCTCCAAGGTAAGGTTTATGAAACTCTGCCCTAGATAGTGAAGTCGAAACTGACTACGAGAATGAGAACAGCATCAGGGGACTGTATGAGTCAGCTTCAGTACTGATCCAGGACCGATAATGGTTCTAGGGTGAGATGTTTTATTATTAGTCTTGATCTAAGAATGCTCTTGCCTCATCTTTCTCGCCTGCTGTGAAAGACAAAAAAAAGTATTTTCAGCCATTTTGTCATTTTGTCATTTCACTCTGCTGTCAGATGGGGGGGGGCTTCCCCTGTCAGCTGTGAGGGGCTAATGCTGTTCACAGCTTGATGAATGCCATGAGATGTTGGTTTCGAGCAGTCTCGTGGTTTATCAAGGTTCTGAAAATGTTTTGTGTTGATAACACAAAAGAAAAATAGTATATGTCTTCAGAAACAAGGCTTTAGTCAGGGGTGGGGGGCAGAAGGCATAGTGTTAAAAGCCGTTGCTCTCTTAACCTCGGGGGAAGTTCAAACACGGCTTGGTTTCTCATTGCTCTATTGCCAGGCATTAGCCCAGCCAGCCTCGATAGTCTTGTGCCAATGAATGTTTGCACAGTGCACACTGCCGCCTTGGCATATATTTAGCAGCATTCATAAAGGGCTGGCTCAGGCGCTGAACATTAGCCAGTCGGCCAGAGTTTCCCCTCAGAAGATCAAAAGCCTGTGTGCTGATAGGTTCAGTGAAAGAAGCAACATGAGTAGGTGCAGAGTGGAGTCTAGCAAAGCACGCTGCAATTGGAAGCCATGATAAAGGAAGGAGGTGGTAGAGACGCTCACTGCTCACTCAAGTCCCACCCACCTCTCAGGGCCTAAAAGTTTCCATTGTGTGAGGGAAGCACGTGAGGGAGGAGGGGGTTGGGGGGGAGGGAGGGAGTGTGGCAAGTGCTGTTCAAGTTAAGAAGTAGTAAAAAGAAAAATGCTTGCCAAAAATGTTCTTCTCTTTTGAAGGATTTTTTTTGTTGGTGTCAGAGTGGCAGCATGGAAACAAGAGCCACGCAAATACTGTTAAGACATATCATGACCTCACAAACGATGCAATGGTTCCTCCCTCTCATTCTCCCTTTTTGGCTCTGCTCATGCTATACCACGCCCCAAATTTGGCCTTGTGCGTGAGCTGGGTGGAAAAGTACTGCCAGCCTGAGAACATGAGGTTCATCTGAATAGCTAACCTTCATGACAATGAATGGATTTGCTGTATTCCACTCTTTGCTGACTATCCAACGGTCTTTATACTGCTGTTCAAAAATTGTCTTTGTCTCCATACCTTCTAAGAATAGTCCATGTCTTTGACTCCATGTCTGAAACAGGTAGAAATAATGAAGTGGTCCTAATGATCCGCATTCATAGTGCATCTGTTTTGAACTAGTACAGCACAATGTCTTTGTGTGTTCTGATGAAAGCATGTTTGTAAAGCATGTCTAATCTTCCCACAACCGAACCACAGCACCTTTTGACTTCTCTCCCCCCAGGCCTGTCACACACACCACGCTCAGAAAAAGCCGAGATCTCTTACACCGTGGGCAATGAGGATACTTACAGGCCCTATACGAAAACCATGAAGGAACTGCTGAGCCCATACAGTGACGACCGTCAGAACAGTGATCTGGATTTTGAAGATTGTGGAGGTACACTGGATTTTTAGAAATAATTTGCAGTGCACAAAGAAGGCTCTAGACACTAGATTTGATGAGCACTGATGACCACGCCAGCTCATTCCAAATATGTTGGATGGAGCACCATCTTTCCAGACCACAGTGCTCCACAGCTCAATGCTGGGGTGGCTTTAGTCTGTGTCTGCAATTAGGCACAGTGCCATAGGTTCACTTTCTGTTAGAGTCCTATTCGATAGGCAATACTTCTCGTCTAGTCCCCTCTACAGGGACTAGACGAGCAGTGTGCATTAAGCTGCACACACAGAAACGGGTAGCTGAAGGCATACATTATGAGGGGTGTCCACAATCATTTGGACATACAGTATATGTGCGTATACTGGATCAGATTTGAAATGTAGTCACCTGTTTCATAGAGGGAAATAAGAATGTGATCACATTTTTCCATCATCTGAACTTGTACTTCACAGATTTTTGATGTTTACTGCTAAGGGACATTTGAGCATGTTTTTTAAGTACACCTGTTTTTTTTGTTCTGCCTTCAGAGGCTCCTGCTTCTTACATCAACCGCGGAGACCTTGATGACGGCATGGGCAAGAGAAAAGCCTGCCGTTTTAAGACATCCTGGCTGGGGGCCTGTTCAGGTCAAGATGCAACATTTGGCTTTGCGTCTGGCAAGCCTTGTCTTCTAGTCAAGCTGAACAGGATTGTCAACTTCAGGCCGAAGGTTAGTTCACAAAAATGAAGAGATATACATGATGCTGGAGTCATCTCGGTGGATAGAACATGCAGTGGCCGGCTGTAACGTGATCTGTTAACCAAGTTGAAATGGAACACCATACAATCATTTAACCATTTAATTCAAACGTTCATTCAACATTTTTTCTGCATTATCAGATAAACTTACTTGTAGGGAATTTGAATATTGTGGGGAAAAGTCCAGAACTAAAGTTTAAAATCAGTATGGCTTTTACTGATATAAAATATGTGCTTTAAATGGTTTGGCTTCGAAAATGATGCTAAATCTGTTGAATTGGTGTTTTAGGCCCCAAAATGGTCCCTATGAAACTGATGTAAAATAGGACAGTACTGACGTACGCTACGTGGACTAAAGTATCGGGACACCAACTAATGCCTTTCATCCGAAACCAGGGGTTGGAGTAACTGTCTGTACTGTCCAACACCTAGTAGAAATAATGGACATTTACTCCATTTTTAATACCCTTGATTTCAGAAGAAACAATGATCGAGTCCCAATACTTTTGTGCGTGTAGTAAAGCTACATATCATTAAAGCCCTGTGGAAAAGGTTTAGACCAGGTTTTTCAGTTTAAGCTTATGTCTTTCCTTCTTCAGGTGCCGAGCAACTCCTCTCTCCCCGCACATCTCCAAGGAAAGATTTCACCAGATCTGATTCCCATCTTCTGCAGCAGCAAGGTAAATCAGTTCACCTGCATTCTGGTAAACACCACATTGTTATGATCTGAGGATAACGGGTTCAAATCCCAGGTCACGCTGCTCACCATTGGCAGTCCGAGTCATGCAAAATTGTCCATGCTCTCTTCCCACATCCCAATTCTGGGTGGCCATCGTATCGCGCCGGGAATCTGGCACTTTCCTCCAAGCGCATTGGCTGCCCAGCAAAGATAGAAAATGGCAACAGTTCGATAAAGAGTCACGTGTATCAAAGGAGGCATGTGTTCATCCTCACCCTCCTAGTGTCAGAAGCATCCTATATAATGGAGGGAGAGTCCTAGTGGGGACTCTCATTGACACCTATGAAATTGTTCTAGCCAAAAAAGCTTGAACAACCTTCTGGTCTATGGAATTCAAACCACGTTTGAGGTCCAGCTCTAACACCTCCTTTCTCTCCCTTGTAGAAAGAAGAAGATGCTGACAAAATCGGCGAGATCAAGTACTTTGGCTTGGGCAAGGGTTTCCCACTCCAGTACTATCCGTACTACGGCAAGCTACTACAACCTCAATACCTCCAGCCTCTGGTGGGAATCCAGTTCTCCAACGTTACCTTTAACGAGGAGCTGCGTATCGAGTGCAAAGTATACGGAGACAACATTGATTACAGCGAGAAGGACCGTTATCAGGGACGCTTTGACCTCAAACTCACGGTCAAGTTATGACCTCAGCTATGAAAATAGCACTTTTACTCTGCCCATTTCAAAACGTAATAATTTAGAGAAGAAAAAAAAAAAAGAGTTTGATGAAAAAAAAAAAACCACAACAAAACGAAAACAAAAACGAAACACGACTAGTCTTGAACAAACTTTCATAACATACGGGACCTACACTTAATCTGTATGCTTTACACTAGCTTTCTCTGCATATGTCTAGGATTAGAATGTAAATGACAGGAGAGTAGCAATAGCAAAGTATTTATTCTACTGTAAATGAGAATATTCCTTGAGCCATGGGACATGTTCATTCATTACTGTAAATTATAATTCCACTACTGATGTAGCGAGCAGTGTTTCTGTCCCTGAGTATTTCTGCCTAGCGTGGTCTCTATATATTTTTGGAGTGTGCAGTGCAGTAGTCGCATACAATGGTCCTTTCCAAGCCATGTTCTAATTTCTGTTGTCTTATGTGAGTAAGCTTAGTGGTCCAAGGTGTATGGGTGTCTCTGTGCGCGAGGATGAGAGCGAGAACGCTTGTCCGTGGCCGTGGGTGTGTGTTCGTGTTTGTGTACTTAAAAAAAAAAATACTGGCATGGTACGCGCCGATATCCCCAGGTCCGTATGTGAGTAAATGACTGCACTCCGTGGAATCCTTTTCCTTCTCTTTTTGACTTTCTTGTTTTGTTGATTTTGGGGGAAATACGTTTTGACACCTTTTCTTTTCCTCTTTTTATCTGATCATCTTGCAGTGTGGGAGTTTGGGGTTAATGAATTTCCTTCTAAGTGTAGAACTGTGTGTATCTGGTTTGGAGGACAACTCCACACTAGTACGGAGGCCTGGTCCTCCCTGCGGTCATCGTGGCAACTCAGTGCTTTAATTTAAATTTTTTTGTTTGTTTGTTTTTTTTTTTTTTTGCTGGAGACATCACGTGACGTGGTGTAACTTTCTAATGAATGTTTTAGCCATTTACATGGTGGAAGAATTTTATATTTATGCAGTTGTACAATTTTTTTCTGCAGGAGAAAAGTGTATTGTATGAATCCAGATACCAAAGTCACTGGTCAGAGGTTAGAAACTTATCAGATACAATGCAGTACCCCGTGTAATAGGATGTTTTGTCGATGTTAAAAGTGCTTAAGAGTCAATGCTGAACATCAGAACACCTGTCAGGAGTTACATCTGCTCTTGTCGTTTTTATTTAATCCGGGTAAGACCTAAACAAATAAATGTACAAACAACCAGGCTGTTGTCAATGTTATTTTATTTCTGTTTTTGTTTAAGTGCGAATCGGAACAGGTTTGGTGGACGCAGGTCATCCATCTAAAATCTTGAAAAAATACTGGACCTGAAAGACAGAAAAACAAAAGCAAATTAAACACAGAAGCCTTTTAAAACCAGCCCAGAGTCCTCTGGGTTGAAAATATCGGCTCGCAAGAAACCTCGTATGTACCTTTTTCCCATTTTCACTTTGGACATGATGTGAATCGCAGTCCTTTATACTTGGCACTTTTCCATCGAACGAAACCTCAGCATTTTGCTTTTCCATTAGGCGATTGGGTATCCGTTACCTGGAACCGGGTACTATTTTCGTACCTGCTCACTCGTGGTCGCACCTGAGCCGAGTAGGCACTAAAACATGACGCAAACCTGGCAGAGCATTGTTTGGCCAGAGCCAGATTGTGAATCTGCCAATAAGGTCACTATCTGTTCTTAAGACTAAACCAGCAACCAAAAATGAGTCAACGTTACCACAAATTCTCAAGTTACCTGTTTTATACGGTTGCGTTAAACTAAATATCCATTTTAGATCGGGAAACATGTTCACATAATGTTTCGGAGCCGCATTCCGGGGGAATTGTGCTTGTAGAGAAAAACATATTAGGGACTAAAAGTGCGAATAAGAGTTGAGTTGTGCAGCCAGGGACCACGCAATGGAAAAGTGGCTATAATTTCTAAATTTGATAACGAGTGGATCCGTACATTGGGACGCCTGCGAGGTTAAAAAAAAAAGTTGTTCCTGCTTTTGTTGGGGTAACTGTCTCTACTGTCCTGGGAGGGCTGGAGCTCTTCACAGACGATCTCAGCTGAAGTGTTGGGCTGCGTCCTTGTTAAAATGACCATTTCTGAGACATTTGCACGTGGCAGCCCAGCATTTAGTGCTTCATGTTCGCTCGAATGAGGCAACACATCAGTCCGTCGTCCTAGTTCTTTTCAAAACAATTACTTTCCCCAAAACACGCCTCTGAAGGACTTGTGCTTTCAGCATAGATGTGAGTGCATGTCCTCTCTCGGGCTCTTGGAATGTGTAGCTGAGCTGGTCAGCAGGCGAATGATTAACAAGGACTCGTTTGTTAGAGGGGCCGGACAGATCAGGAGCTTGCACGAAACAATGACGTTGAATGGGCCAAACCCACTCTCTGGTAAAACAATGCCTCCCCCCCACCCACCCTAGTCCTCCATCTATCCCTGCTCTCTTTTTCCCCCTTTCCCAGAGATTATGCTGTGGGTTTGACTCGGCCTACAGTGGACAGTCATGAGACCCGGTGCTTGGCCTCACATGAGATGCAGACTTATTGTTGAAGGCGACTATCAAAGCAAGTTCAGCCAACAACGTCTGCATTCCAGTACTGAAACAAACGTGGAATGGAATAAGATGTGAAAAACAGCTCACCTCCAGTAAACCGTCCTCTGGAAGATCGGTGCAGTGGACGGCGTTCTGTACTTTGTTTTTGCCATAGAGTGCTCGTAAAGTGGTGGGCCGGAGATGCCTCGCAATTTCCTGTAATGGAATATACAGGACAACCGTGTAAAGACAGGATGACAGAAGTGGAAAAAAATGGGATGAACCAGCAGACAGAAAAGTCCCCGTCAGCACTGCGTTGTATTTCCTTTACGCCGAAACAGCTTGAATGGAATCTAGACAACAATGTACATGTAGTGATTACTCATAGACATCAATGGTGAGGGATCGGGTTACACAATCAGCTCACAGAATTATGCACCGAATGCCACTTCCTTCAAACCTGCAGTCTTCTTCTCTAACTCTCAATCATCTACAGGTGACACCGTAACATTCAGCTTGTGTAATAACCAACCGTTTTTAGAGAGTAAGGGTAAATGAAGCAAATTCCCCAGATCAGCAACCCAGTAAAAAAAAACACCGGGCCATCAGAATCCCTGAAGCCGGTCAGAACCAGCGTGCTGGTACACAGCAGTGTGTTCAACATTCAGAGCATGTTGTAATGCAGCAAAACAGAGAGGGAAAATCCTCGGCATGTCCCCAACAGGAATTATTTCAAACTGCACTACCATGTAACGTTAAAGTGTGGATATTCAAGAACACAACGCCTGTCCCACACCACAGGATAATCAGGACAATTTGTGTCTCCCAACAACCACAATAGTTCTCCAGATTTCGTCCCAGATCATCCTGCAGTGTGGGGTTATCGTTAAATGTTATCGGTCTCGCTGTCTGCCACAGCAGTGTAGGAAGCGGAGAAGCCTCTGATTGGCTGCTTTCTATCAGTCGGTTTCCTTTTTGGTTTAATTGATGAGGACACTGGGATCCATTCATATTAAAGCTCTGCTGCCCGATACCTTGATGAAGATTATCTGAGAGCTCAAGTCTCCTGGTGCTCAAACATTTGCGTGGTCCTCCTTTACCGAACTTGACATTTAGAGAAAAATACTGTTTGTTGGTGAATGGTCTCCTTTCCAGACAGTGAAGCGGCTGATTTCTGATTTCAAAATTATTTCTAAACATCTGCATCTACAAGCTTCTTTCTGAAGGCCTCAGAGAGATCTTTGGGCCATGGTGATCCCACTCACTTCAACAATCAAGAGCAAACCAAACTAATGTCTGAGGTTTATAACGATTTTATTAAAACAGCCTCCTTATGTCTCAGTATAGTTGACGTGAAGCTCGTTTTCTCTTAAATTGACACCAAAATAATCAATACTGGTTTGCAAAACTCTCCGAGACCCTCCCTCAAACACAGCAGCCCGTGTGGTCAGGGTTTCCTTAGCGCTGCTGAACACAGAACTGCCATTTCAATGCCCTTTCTGTAGAATGCTGGACTAATACCAGGTCTTGACTTTAATTTGTGCTCACATGTGCTTTTCATTTAAAGCTTTGCTGGCTAACAAGCCGGGCCAAAATGGAACATGACTAAACGAAAATGTTCCCAAGGACACAGACCATCGGCTCTACTGTCCTGCGCTAATCTCCACCGTGAGGAAACGTGATCCGTCCCCCTCTCGCCACTGATCTCAGGGGTCATCCGAATGTAAATAAGCTTCAAAGAAAATGGGGAATAACAAGCTTTCCCAAGTCACCTCCGTCGTTCAGCCTCCATTTTGGCACCATCTCAAAAATTCCCACGTCTCAAGAGCTTGTACGTCTCCTGAGACCACACACAAAGCCAACACATTATTATAAGGTTAAGAGAGTTTTGCGGACGAGGACGACCACACATACGCTGGAGGAAAGTTATTACTGTGAATTACTGTTTTAGTCGAAAAAAGACCACAAGCATTCAAACAGTTTACCAGCGGAGGTGCTGCAGTAATCTGCTGTTTCAGAGTCAACCCTGCCAGATACATTCCTCTCCTCACCAGACCAGGAAAAGCAGACAGATATTTCAAGGCCACAACAGTGTAATAATATCCTTCCTCCTCACTTAGTTTTGTTTTGCAAGAGACTGAGTGTAGAGTGGCATGAATGTTTTGTATGCATTAGAACTCATTTCACAGCTGAGACGTGATTTGACAGTCATGTCCTAACCATGCCATTTTGTCAACACTCGAGTGAAGAGCAGCGCTGACCGGGCTACAGACAACGGAACCAATACTTCATATTACAGAAACTTCATATATAAACACAAATTAACCTGGGAAACAGGCCGCAGAACGTCCAACAGGACCATTTTTATGTGAACAGCTTTTACATTCACATTCCGTCTCATTATTAATCTTTCACAAGCTGAAATGTGTGTTATGATGCAACACAAACACAGATGCATGTGCAAGCAGTCGCCGGGTTTGCTCGTAGGGAGATGGAAATTGGGGGAGGTTTACAGAGTGGTGAAAAAAAATTCCCAGCCAAAGTCGGCTTTCTGTAATTGCATTAGTTACCCACAAGTGACCTACAGCCAGTGAGCTTAATTTCATTCTAATGAGCCCCGCTGAGTGCTACCAACAACGTTCACATGCAGGCCACGGGCCTTTGCGAAGACTAAAATAGGCCAGACAGGCACTGCTGAGCAATTTCAACACCCTCTACTCGGTCGTCCTAACAGCATTTCAGCACAATCCCATATGAAAATGGATAATGATGTAGATTAATAATAAATATTCCACCCAGAGGGAATCAACTGTGCAATGGCTTCAAGCCAGACTGTCATGGAGTCACTCAGAATGGCAGGAGGTCATCTTCAGTGTCGAGTCCTGCTTTTTTCTCGGTGGAGACGACCAATGAACCAATGATCCATATGTGCAGGCAACGTGGTCAGTGCCAAGATCAACGATTTGTTTTCAGACACCAAATGTCCACTTTGACAGTCCAACGTTCCATTGCAACCAGTGGTTCTACCTTTGAAGACACAGATACTACGCCGTGGTCGGTCTCATCTCCAGACCTCTCCCTGATTGAAAATGTGTGGACGCTATTGGACGCTCTATCAACACTCCACCCCTACCACACCATCTGCAGAACTGAGTGAGAACATTCAAGCTGCATGGGATGGATCATCACAGGACACCATTAGGAACCTCTACACCTCCATGCAGAGACGTCTGGCGTGTTGCGTTAAACCCGACGCCGTACTGAGAGACACCACTTCTGTATGAGTAGATCAATAAATATTGATCAGATCAGTCTACATTAATCAGTTATTGATCCTGATCACCTTCATCTTCCTTCCCAACAGAACTGCAATCCCACACGTCCCTTCTGGGTAAAACAACAATAAGAATATGCTGTCAATTCATGCCAAACTGTGAACTGCACACATTATACTGTATTTACTAATTCAATCACTCAACTTTGAATATGAAGAGAAGGTTAAAAAATGGGGAAGGTTGAAGGCTGGACGCTGTTGTTGTGAGGGTTAATCCAGTCTATAGCCCATGTGTTCACAGCCAGAGACACATGCGCAATGCTGTTTCACGCTGTCCCTTCAGTGCCCAGTCCAAACAGAGAGAACGTCAATACATGACGTCACACAGCTACACGGGTGAGGAACAAATAAGACGTAACTTCACCAAATGTTCTCGTACTGACACAGGGTTACTGACTTCCTGATGTTGCCTCACGGACAGAGATAGAAGACAGATGTTATGTGTTCTGCTCGACCGAGGCTGCTGAATGTTGCCGTTCGTGCTGTAATGGGGTTGATTCTGGGGACAGACAGTTCTGTTCGGCACAAGACAAAAAGTACAGCAGCTGCTCAGCAGCTCAAAGCTTATAGGCTACTTTCCCAAACAGTGTGAGAATTTAACTTGTGATTCCACTGATGTATTTTGAGCCCTTTGAGGCATGCAGGGGTGAAAAGGCTATTATAGTCTGCTCTGTTTGACAGACAATGCTGCCTGTGTGCTTCTCCTGTAAATATAGCTTCTTAGGTGACGCTGCATTACTTCATAACCCGCTGACTGGGTCTGACTTCACATCCACTCCAAGTTCAGAGTCTCTCACTTCGTGACTATTTGCAGAGATGTAGATTGAGCTGTGGGGAGTGTTAACAAAACAAAAACACTCCGAGACCTGATATAACCTGTGCACTGGCAGTTACACTGTTTCTCGTGTGATTACAGCATCGTGTTCTGCTTTAACTTTTAGAGCCGAGATCCACTATTTGTGGGCAGTTACCCATTTGCTAGGCACATACAATTCCTGAGAAGCGATAATAGTGATGTACAGGGTGTGAAGAAAGTCTCAGATCACACTTTGATTTCAGAAACGAAAGGGAAAATGACGTATCTGAATAACGCCACTGTTGCCTGTGCGGCCTGTAAGCTGACCTTGACTACCTGCTTTGTCTCTGGTGAGTTTGCTCATTAGAGTTGGCAGTGGGGGGGGGGGTTCAGTGGGGGGATTCTTGTGACTTTGGACTCACCCCGTATAGTCCTTTAAGCAAAAAGCAACATAAAAGGTTTTAGGTGTGAAGTTAAAACAAGTTCAGTATCTAAATGATCTCATATATATCTGTTGTTTGGGACAAGGTAAGAGACTTTTAATAAAGCTTCGAAATTCCTAAAGATGACCATGAACAAGCAATAACCCTAACAGACTAATGGAGGTCTGAGACCTCAGTGAAAGTACTCAGAGAGCTTGAATGTCCTAGGTTTCCCATATTTTCCCATGTTTTGCACTCTGAAATTGTACAAAACCAAAATAATACATGGGTGTTGCTTGTTAAACAGTGTGTTTCCTCTTTAACTTCACACCTTTGCGAGATCATTTCATCTCCAACTTGCTACACCAGGGGTGCTCAAATTTTTGCCACAGGGAGCAGAGATATGGGATTGCACTTAAATGCTCGTAACCGGAATACCTTTTTTCTCCGGGATCACCCTGACCATTTTCCATTGTTCAGGGAACATGCCACAAGACTTCACGGAGTTTAAAGAGATCACTAAGGGGACTGTCCAGTTCTGCAGCACACTCTTTAAGGACTTTTACTGGACTTTCATCAGACCCCAATGCTTTAAGCCACGGATGAGTTTCCTCTGAGCACACTGCTACGTAACCACAGGTCCCTCGCTTGACCCTGCTGGACAAAGCCATACACAAGAGCAGAGCATTCAATACCATCTGTGCTTACAATTCAGCCCCGATTGATTTAATTACCCTACTTTGTTGATGAGCTCTCTGGATGTTGGCTGTTACAGAGGGAACTCTGGTTAGGACCCATTTGTTCTACATCTACATTTCTGCTTATAATGAAGTCCATTATCAACTGAAGTTTGATTATCAGTTATGGCTGCATACCAGGCTTTTATCGTATTAAATTCCCGTTATGAGATTAAAGCAACCTTACACAAAACATTCTGGAATCAAGTACAGTTTACTGAAAGAAGGGTTGCGGAAGCTGATCAGCCTGGAACGAGTTACAAAACAATTTCTCAAGATCTAGGGCTCCACCAAACGATAATCGGAGTCTGATACTGTCCAAGAACCCAAGAACAAGGAAAGAACGGCAGGCGTCTCTTGCCTCAGCTAAGGTCAACGTTCATGGAACGACATCAGAAAAATACTGGACAAGACAGAAGTGTGTCTTTTTGACTTATATGGGACCTGTTAGGTAAAACCCTACCACTGCATTTCAAAGAAAGTCCTTCAACTGTGTAGCATGGTGGTGGTAGTATCGTGAGGTGGGGACGCTGCACCTGGACATGGAATTTATTGATGACTATGAATTCAATCAAGCATCTATAGCACCAGCTGGGACACCAGATTGTATACGTCATCTGCTAAAAATCAATAATTTAGTTGCTGGAAAAGAACACAAAGTGAAGGCGCGGCCTTTTCGTGTTACACATATTGTCTCCTGTTTTGGCCAGATGTCTGTCCACGCGCATCAGTGGGGGTTAACAGAGCTGAGAAAGAGACTGACCAGAACTACAGCATGACAGTAGCTCTTTGTTATTTTACAGGCATTGTGACAGATCACGAGACACAGGCTTAGTCTCACGATTGAGACGGAGCCACACTGGAGATTCAAGAGGTGCTGCTTGATAGATCGCCGGCATCCTGCTTCAAATGTAAGCACAGAATTCTGGACTTAAACTGTGACGTGAAGACGTCCATAATATATAACATTTCTCTGATAACTAATCACACCAGTGTTACATCTGAACTGAATCCTGGGGAACACAGGAAAGGGCACAACCTGCGCCGTAACAGTGTACAATGGAATGTTTGTTTAAGTAGAGCATGTTTATTTAATGTGCACAAATGAAAATGGTTTTAATCACCATCTTGGTGAACATACTGTTGCACTATTTTGTAGCATTTAATCAACCCACAGTAAGACTTATCCAGCCTAAACAACACATGGACACCACAGGATTAGCTTTAACGGGGTTTACATTAGGGGGCTTAGTGGTAAAGCGAGGACAACAGTCCATATTGCCCTCAAATAAATTCAACCTGATCAATTTTCTAAACATTTTCCCGCAAAAATCCATCGAAACCTTCCACGTCATGGAAATAAACGACACTCCACAGAATCCTGCTATTCACTGTTCTACATTATGGTCAAAAATAACACTGTGGGATGTCCAGCCTATACATGCTGGATGATCCAAGGCCTGTGAATTCCTTGCCTGATAATGACTGTGCATAGACTCAGACACCCATCATGGAAAGCATCATGGAAGCTCCTACTATCTTAAGAAGTGGTAAAATTCCTGGATTATACTGGGAAGAAATGAGTGTGAATGGCTCATATTCACCTATCCCCTCTGTAGCGTTTCCAAAGGGCTGTCCAAATTTACACACAAAATCACATGACCACATTAAAATAATACAGGAAGATGGCAAGATCCTGCCAACTCCTCCTAACAACATGGGTTCTTTCCCCCATACTCTGATCATTCACTACGAGCACTGACCTGATCCACACTCAGAACATCACTCAGTCCAGTACGGTGAGGATCAGAACACTGACCCGATCCACACTGAGAACATCACTCAGTCCAGTACAGTGAGGATCAGAACACTAACCTGATCCACACCCAGAACATCACTCAGTCCAGTACAGTGAGGATCAGAACGCTGACCCGATCCACACTGAGAGAACATCACTCAGTCCAGCACAGTGAGGATCAGAACACTAACCTGATCCACACACAGAACATCACTCAGTCCAGTACGGTGAGGATCAGAACACTGACCCGATCCACACTCAGAACATCACTCAGTCCAGTACAGTGAGGATCAGAACACTAACCTGATCCACACCCAGAACATCACTCAGTCCAGTACAGTGAGGATCAGAACGCTGACCCGATCCACACTGAGAGAACATCACTCAGTCCAGCACAGTGAGGATCAGAACACTAACCTGATCCACACCCAGAACATCACTCAGTCCAGTACGGTGAGGATCAGAACACTGACCCGATCCACACTCAGAACATCATACTGAAGTACATGACCGAAAGTACATTTACTCCAGCGAGAGTTACGTACTGAATAGAGTACTGTTGGGTACAGGTACCGGTATTTCCCTTCGTTGTGTAAAACTAAAGAATGATCTAAAACGATCTGAAATAACGTCCAATCTTCTGTTTTGTGACATGGTTGTTAAGTCAAAGCCAAGTATTTCACAACTGTAAATCAGCAGCTACTTTACTGTCACACTGTACAGTCCAAGAGGTTAAGTGCCATGGGTACGATACCCTTGTTCCTGTGTTTTCACACCTGCAGCCGAAAGCCAGTCCAGTAACTGAGACGTGGCCGGTTGAACTCGGCCACCTGATACAATCAGTCAGCGCAGTGTATTATTCATTGTCTCCAGCAACAAAACATGTTAACTACAGCGGAGAGAGCTGGACCTAAGGGAGTTGGTACTCAAGCATAAAAAGCTCCCTTTCCATTGCTCAGTCCTGTTCAGGAACCAAATGGTGTCACAATTCCTAGAAGGTGTTTGAATTCCGTAGCGGAGAATGTCGCAGCGGGTGAGGGTGTCAGAAACATGCATGTCGAGGAATCATGTTCATGGCAACAGGAGAGGAAAACTGGTGCTTTTGTGCTTTGAAAGGTCACTGGAGGAGCTTATTTCTAATAAAACAGCAGGCAGTCTTACACGTTTGGAAAGCAGTCCATCCCCCCAACCACCACATATCACGAACGGGTGTCCTTGTACACACCCTGTCATCCGATATCCACAAAGAGACTGGTGTTGCAGTTGACAGGGAGCTTAATTCTGACTCTCAACCCGAAAGTCAACCCTTTTACATTTGTCCTGGAGTCGGAACGACAGAACCCAACTCCGTGATATTTATGTCCATGTTTACAAACAGTGATCCTGAAAGTTGGTCAACCCTTTAGAGTTTTGTAGATGTCTGCACAAATCTGAACTTGAAAAACACTAATTCTTGATGTGTTCCATTCATTGGGTGAACACCAGAGAGAACACGTTCCTTTTGTCGAAAAATTCAACCTCGGATCTACCGGTTTGGCCAGTTTTTCTTTCAGTGAACTGCTTGTTATTTGGCAGAAATGCTGTTTCTGCATCCATTTCACGAAAATGCATAAAGTGACAATTTGGGACTGGTCTTCATTATCTGGTACCGAATGACGCAGTAAGACATGCTTCCAGTTCTGACGTGGAACCAATTCCTAAAGGAGGTACTAAAGTTTTGGTCAACAGGATTAGGAGGTCAAGTTCCTTTCTACAAGGAACCAATTTTATATGGGACAAAAAGGAAATCGAATGAAAAAGACATTTAAAAAATGCTCACTTTGTTGACTTGGGGATTTTTTTAATGAGCCAGACATGCATTAAATTCTCCAGTTACAGCATGAGAGGACTTTTTAATTGACCAGCAATAACAGTCTCTTTCCTGTGGGACTCGAACTCCCCTGTCTTCTACAGGTCAATTAGTGGACCATAGTAAGACGCAGTTGTCACGGCTTACGCGAACGGTTCTTGTTTAGATGGTCCTCTAAGCTCTCTTTTGTTCTAAGAAAGAGTTAAAGTTCACACAGCAACTCCCTACAGAAATCCCACTGGTTAATGAAGTGTTATGATCATCACGTGGCGCCGGAGTGTCTCCAGTAACCCCAGGGACAAAGGGCACGGAGCACAGAGCAGTGGGACCAGCGCAGGTTTGCATGAGGACACTCGGTTAAGGAGTGGTTAGTGAGCCATGCTGAAGCTGGAGGACTGCCATGAGAACCGACTGTCCTTGTTCTCGCATTCATCTCCTCAGAGAGTTTCCATCATCCATAGGTCATAAAACTCATATAACCAAGTCAAGTCTAATGAGATGACCTTAGTTTGGATCGATACCAGCAATATCTAACCTGACATTTATACTGGTTATAGCATTAAAACAGGGAACTGCCAATGCCAGAGTATGCCATGGACAGCCTCGGGTTCACTACGCGAGTCATAGCAGATTATAAACAGACTGGGTGTCTCAACAGTTCCTCGCTGAGTTCTGCAGAATATCAATCGCTCACTAAACTTCAAACTGCTGCTGAACCAAATACGGCCCAAAACATCAGCATCACGTTACCTAAATAACTGTGTGGACGAACGCTGACAAACCACTGATGCCAACTTGTCGTGAGGTTGTGGGTGGGTTGAGCTCAAAACAACTGCACCAAGACCCCTTTAAGAAGGTGGTCTCCATCCAGTCCCAAACAAACTCGGGAGTGTTTAGGTGTACTGGGCAGGTTTGAGCGGAACATCTGTGCAGATGCAGTTTAAGCTGGTATTGCATCACAGAGCTGAAAGAATTCTGCCTGGAGGAGCAGGGACATCTTTCAGTCAGAGACGGTAGACGGTTCTAGAAAATATTTAGCAGGAAATACCAGCTATTAGGACAGAATGTCCTAACTTCTTCCTCCCAAAACCTGTATTTCTATTAACTACATCTCTTTAGTTTTGTGTGTTTAGATCCATCACCATCGATCTCTCGATACAGTTAAAGTCAAGATCAAATATTTTTAAATGCATAAAAAAGACGAAAGTATTTATGACGTGTGCTTTCTTCTTGATCAACTCCAGGCCCTTTTAGACCCACAGTGTTGAGTCGAAAACACAAACATGTGGATTTTATTTTCTCTCAAAGACGGATATTCGGCAAAATAAGGGCGCTCTCTCATCCCCGTCACTGACTCCACATGTCCAATCTGTGTACTGTATCACATGTGCGTGATAACTTGACCGAAAGGTAACTGACCCCTGAATGCATTCGCTGAACACACACCAAAACGTATCTTCATGCATACGCTAAATCCACGAAAGCCACTGGTAATAAAGCAGCAATTATGATGTGTGTGTGTAAAAGTCTATACGAGATTTGGAAGCTTGGTGCTGAAATGAAAGAAAAACACACTGGCCTTCACACTCTGATATTCCGTAACACGGCATTATCCCTTGTTTTATGAACTCTTCCTAATCTTTCTCTCACAGTCGCAACCGCATCTCCCAAAATTCACATCACCGTATCCCACATTATAGTCCATTTAAGCCTCAGAGTTCATCCCTTCTTTATTTCGTGGATCAGTGTCTCCGACAGCCCATCTCTGATTCTGAGACGGACTCTGAGAATACCGTAAAAACAAATCACCGTTTTATGGAAAATAACCCTAAACGTGATTGATTTGAAGCTTTCTTCTCTTTTTATTTACATAACAATCCTGTAAATTTACAGAAACGGTCTGTGAACGAACAACTTCACTGTTATTTTAAGTATTTTATTAATGTTTCTAATGAAACAAACGGAACTGGCCCCAAAAGCACTCACTTCAAAGCAACGGTACGAATAAAAAGGAGGGCGAGTGATGCATCTCTGCCTGTTATAACTTGTGTTTCATCAGAATCTCATTAATGAAAATGAAGAAAATGGAGAATTTAAATCAGGAGTCAGCTGAAATGATAAGAACGGAGAATTCAGATTTGGATCATTTGGACACTTAACTAACAAAAGGTCCTGTTCATTGACCTTTACGAACAAATCTGTGCAAATACGATTTGCAAGACTGGACATTATGCAGGCTGGAACAAGCAAAGTTTAATGGACCCGTGATCAATATTTATCTGATGCAGACAACTTCATGGACCAGTGGCCAGAGGCTGTGCAGCTCTCTAAAAGCCTCCTTTTACCCAATTTCAGACAAACACATTTTGTAATTAAATAATTAATTGCAGAAGAAGGAAAATATTGTGTTTCACATCATTTTGGAGCCGTTATTTTGGCTTATTTCCAATGAAATTCGGCTAAATAATAACTGTCATATTCAAAATGTATGAAAAACACAAAGACAAAAAACTAAAAATGGACATAAGAGGTTTGTGAGAGGGACAATATGTCTGTTACAGTGCGAAACAGCTTTTGGCTCTGTGACACTATGTAAATTATGGCTGGTGATTTCCATGGCTACCTAGAAAGAGCATGGATTTATGCAAACTGCAGTGGCCTTAAGATCCGTACTGCACAGCATGCACAGGTCTGTTGGAGACCAGGATTGCTCAGTGTGTGTTTATTACTCGTGTCTCTCAGGGAATTAGAACATTGTGAAAATGTTCATGTTTCGTTTAGAACATAGATCGAAAAGCTAAGTCACATATTTCAGATGTTTTGATCTGAAATTATTAGAATATAAGAGTCTTGATGGAAAAGGACTCTGGACGTAATAAAACTCAGTGGACCAACACCAGCAGATGACAGCAGTTGGCCCCCTAAACCATCACAGACTGGGAAACCTCACGGTTCGGGGGTCACTCTTCCTCCAGACTCGAGGAGCTGAGACTCTTGGACACTTGATTCCCAGCAACAGCGATTCTCTTGCTCTGAGCAACAGTGCGGTTCTTTTTCTCCTCGGTCCAAGTAGGACACTTCTGACACTGTCTCTTGGTCATCTCCGTTGCTCGTGCACCTTCTCCCACCACATGTTCCCCTTCCACTCAACTTTCCGTTAATGTGATTTGATACAGCACTCAGTGACTCAAAGAGCACAGCCAGCAATGACCTTCTACGGCTGACCCTCTTTGATTTGGTTCCCCCTGTTTATTTTTTTTAGGACAATTTATGCAGAAATATAAACCAATTCTGAAGGGTTCACAAACTTTCAAGCACCAGAAGAACAACTTTTGGATCCATAAAAAAGAGGAATAAGTTCTTTATCGACGTGATGCTTCTTCATACTCATGCATCCTAATGCAGGTTCTTCATGGAATGCTGTTGCGCTGAGTGGATCAGACACAGCAGTGCTGCTGGAGTGTTTAAACACCGTGTCCACTCACTGTCCACTCTATTAGACACACCTACCGAGTGTCTCCACCCTGTAGATGTAAAGTCAGAGACAGAAGCTCATCTGTTTCTGCACAGTTTGTGTTGGTCGTCCTCTAGTCCTTCATCGGTGCTCACAGGACGCTGCCCACAGGACGCTGTCGGCCGGACGTTTCTGGTTGGTGGACTGTTCTCGGTCCAGCAGCGTCACTGAGGGGTTTAAACACTTCATATACATATACAGAGGATTTGAGCACCGTACATAATCACGTGCGATCGTGGGTCCTGCTCGAAACGTCAACCAAGAAAAGAACTTCGCTAAATACTTAATAACAGAGTAGATGAGAGAGTCTGCATTGTTTATTCCATAACAACCAGGAGGCAAACATGCCATTAATACCCTGTCGCTGTTAACCATCCACAAAGAGGGTGTGACTCCTAGGACACTGTGAGCTACACAGACAGAAGAAAGAGTTGTGGGGCAGCGACTGCATAGAGCATCCAATTGAATTTAAAAGAACTTCAGAGAAACGGAGAGGACTACATTAGCAATGCTGATCTCCAGGCTGTGAGCAAATGTTCTCTATCTCTTGCTGCCATTTACATGCGTGGACGGTGGGGGCGAGGCCGTCTACTGAGAAGCGCCGAGCTCCCTCTGGGGGGTTCGGGGACGTTTGGGGGGGGGGGGGGGGGGGTCACAACACTGATTCGATCTGCACTAGGTTTATTAAAAGAACAGCAAATGAAATGGTAGATATGGCGGAGAGTCCTCTGAAGAACGCAGCTGTGCAAGATGAATATTCAGTGACTCATTCCATCATTTCATAAACAACCTTTATTCTAAAAGGAGAGGAACTTTTGTGTCGGTCTCCTTGGAAACTGAATGACACCAGCAAGGCGACGTGCTCAGACAGAGAGAAACAGCTTAAAGGATGCTTACCGTGCCAAACAACGAAAGCTTATCTAATAACCGCAACACCGTACCCGCAGAGCAGACGTACGAGTAACCTGCTGTTGCAATGCTTTTAAGTTCGTCTGAGGCTTTGCTGTCATGTAGGCCTAACTGTAATTTCACGATGTAAAGACCAGTGTTTCCAGTGTTTGATTAAAAATAAATAAATAAAAAAAGACAGGCTGATGATGTCTCAGCAGGAGAACACTGGTTCAGTCCCAGTGAAGCCTTTTCAATGATTAGATTCAAAATAAATCAATAAATAAATATGTTAAAGCGACAGTTCTTACATGGTGAGTAGCCGCAACAATGTTTGATGATCTAATAACGTGCATCAAAACAAACCTAGAATTACTGTGATGGAGGCCAAGTTCACACAGCAGAAAGTGTCCCAAATCCAATTTTCACCTTCATAACGTGACCTACCTCTGAATGTCTGCCAAACTGACACGTGTGCGTCTCTGACCACCTCCGAATGTGGTTTCAATGCATCCTCAGGACAGTTTCTACCCTGTACACATCCTTACGGCTTATGATCAGATTATCCAGGTGTGAATGTGGGCACAAACACCGTGACGGCTCCGGCAGGAGGGCGTGGCTGCAGCGTCCGAGGAAAATTAAAAGCTGAGAAGTTTAAGAAAATCAAGAACGCAAACCGAAGAAGTGGCCCGAATAACGAGCCCTTCTCTCAGTGATGAGGTCAGCTGTCAGGCACTGCAGCTCCATCAGAAGCTCCTGTGATGCTCCCAAAATGAAACGTTTGGGAACGCAAACCGTTCAGGTCACATTAAAAAGATATAAAATTAAACTGGAAAAAAAAAAAAATCAGAGAAATCAGATTTGAGCCACTTTTGAGTGAACATAGTGTTTTCTTATTGATTCAAGGCACTAAAACGGGGTGCTTTGTACAAAATGTGCAAGGTGTGCAACGCCACCATGAACAGATTTTAGGTTGTCGTCCTGAAAAAGACCACATTCTTTTAAAAATTTTATAAAAATTTACAGAGTGAACAATAAGCAGCAATGAAGCAGATCAGTGATCAAAACAAAGTCTATTGAATAATCAGACTCTTGCCCAACGACTTTGATTGCTCATTGTTATCCAACGGCACTGGCACCCTTACCTTTGTACACCACCTGCACCGCCTGCACTGTCAACAAACGCAACACCGGGAGAGCGAAAGCCAGCAAGGACTTATCTGCTGTAACACTTTCTTTCTACACGAGTGAGCTGGCAGCCTGACAGAGGATGCATGATCTTCCACAGAATATGAACCCGTGCGTCAGTGTACGTTTCAGCGATACAAAGCAGGCTTTTACTTTAGACGACTATCCTGGAAACGTAAGAAGCAGCTCATGGCGTTGGGTGATGCTGTTAAAAGTGCCGGAGCAGTGATTGTAAAGAGCTGAATAAGATAAACAAGCGCAAAGAACCTCCTACAACAATCACACTACAGCTTGTATTAACGGGTTTGGTTTGGTTTGACCCTTTGACAGCAGGAGAAAGTCGCTGCTCTCTAGAAAGAAGC
This sequence comes from Acestrorhynchus altus, assembly GCA_034509495.1. Taxonomy (NCBI): domain Eukaryota; kingdom Metazoa; phylum Chordata; class Actinopteri; order Characiformes; family Acestrorhynchidae; genus Acestrorhynchus; species Acestrorhynchus altus. Next base: position 40,955,903 of record CM067504.1, read on the forward strand.
TTGCTGCCGGTCTGCCTGTCCTCTAAAGATCACATGGTCAAGCCAGAAGGGTATTAGAACAATGTTTAGTGGACAGATGAGACAAAAGTTCTTGGTTTAAGTGTTGTGTTTGGAGAAATGAACACTGGGTATAGAATCTGTGAAATAGGGTGGTGGTAGTATCGTGGTTTAAAGTGCTGGAGCAGCGACTGTAAAGAGGTAAACAAGGTACAGGAGTCCAAACTACTTACCGTTGTTGTTCCTATTGTAGACGAATGGGTCCTGAGTCAGCTTTGATTTGACCCTATCAGTGGACTGGCCTATTCTAACCCAATTTACAGTGCAAGCATTTGCACAAACAGGACAAATTCTGCGTTCTGGCAGCAGGTGGGACAGGTGGTCCTGGGAACTGGGCCACAAGGTTTGATATGACACCTTCCAGTGGACTCAAAATAAACGTTTGAAGCAATCAACAATTTTATAGCATAACTGGCACGTTGTTTCTTAACTCACCGGGTCGGCTGGGCCGCAGAACGCTCGGAACTCTTTGGGTGCATCGGTGCTGGTGATCTCCAGGGCCATGCAGGGACCAGAACACAGCTCTGCCACCATACTCTGCAGCACAGGCAGTCAAGAGTTAACCCATCCCGTTCACTCAACCCACTACTAAGCAAATGCCAATAAAAGGGCCTATTATGTGAGCAGACCTTGGAAAGACACTCGAGCCCCTGGAAGACTTTAGAAGGACTCGGGTTTCGACTCTACCTCCAAATAAATATATAAATTAAAGTTAATAAGAGCCAACAATCACAGCTATTGTTCAGCGTGCCAGCTGTTCACAACGGCGTTGGTTTTCATTTGATGTTAATCTAGTCTGATGAGACTGTGGTGGAGGGTAGGGGACACTCCAAGTGTGGGAGAGCATAAGAGCAATCATTAGTACCTGCCCCATGAGATCCGACCACTGCACTGCCCCAAAAACATATTCAAAAATAGCGTCCAATAGTGATGCTGCATATTTAGGCTTCAAACTCAATCAAAACAACAGAAACCAGTTCCATTAGGGCTGGCTAATTTATCGATCTGGAGATATCGAGATATCAATATGATGGCAATATGTAATATCACATCTGATACACAGTTTAACATCTGTGTCTGATTTAATTCCCAAAAAAGCAAGTGGCAACATGACTAAGAACCTGTATCTTGATATGCTTACGAGAAATTTACAATATGACTTATTATTTTCTATTTTCTATTCATTTTCATTTTCTCCACATTTCCAGGTTTTTCTTTCTGTCACGTAAGAACAATGAACATATACAAAGGTTCATAAACCCTTCTATGAGCCACATTTTTGTTTTTGTTCAGTTTATATCTTACAAGTACGTTAAATTAAGCAAACAGACAGTGGTCCGACCATTAAACACGCAGATGTGTGATTTTGCGTTAAAAAAATTATGCTCATGTGTTAAATGACGTGTTTTTTATGTATTAAAAATGAAAAGCAAGGCCAATTAATCAGACTAAGTCTCCGTAAATGAATGAATGTGTTGAGTGATGTACGTCTGCCCTAGTTTTCCTAAACAGCTGAAAACAGGCAGACAAACTGCTGTATTATGGCTGGGACCTGGTTACAGCAGTGCTTTGGAAAACCAGCGACCCAACCCTGAAAGGTGTGAGGCAACACAGCGGCATAAAAAGGCTTCATTCATAGCACACACACTTCAACGTCCAGTACAATGTAAGCATCGTTAAATGTTCATATCAGCTGAGCAAACAAGAAAAAGATGACATAATTCGGTAAATGACCTGTTTACTAAAACAATATCCATCAAGGGCAGACTTCAGACATTACATACTCGCAGCCAGCGTTCATTACTGAGCGATAAATACACAGGCAAGAAACGTAGTAGTGAATAATTTCCACCTTCTGAAGTATAATCAGACAATCACTATTCTTATGGCCTTATGTAAGCGTAATTATGGCGATCACACATCAAAAGACTTCAGACTAAAGCTCTGCTTTGCTAGCGGTTCACTGGCCCCAGCAGACAGAGGCTGTACTGATAACGTTTGCCATCCAAAACTAAAAATTAGACAAAAAGAAAAGTATACGATTTCAAAAGGCGTGCAAATGCCATCTCAGGCTGCACACGATATAACAGACTCGGCTCTTTAGGACATTTTACTACAGTCTAGTTACATCAGCTTGTCCTCAATATGAGGAAACGGAGAAGAACATGATATATTACCTTCTTCCCAAAGAGCTGAAACTGAACTACGTTAAGGCTTTAAGATAAGATCTGCTGCTGTCTACTCTGCTAGATTCTAGCAGCCATGGCAGGCACGTTGTAAGATTACACAGTAACGGCTGGTAAAGTAGACCTTCCTACCACATCACCTACTGCAGTTTGATTCCGTCCATCCTAGTCAAGGCCTGCATCAGTACTGCATCAGTATCACCTGGGAAAACGAGCAGTAGTCCACTGCTCTCACTATCTGAGTGAGAAGATGTTTGCGGTTTTCGGCCTCGAAGGCCCCGGAAACAGCAACCTTCCACTTGGTTTAATAACATCAGGTGTGTTGCAGTCATGTGGAAAAGTCAGGACACCCAACTTTAACATACAGACCTTTAATCTTCATTTTAACTTGATTGAGAGATGGAGGTGAAACACATACAACTGAAGAACATCAGTTATAAAATGTAATTTATGTAATGCAGTTTGCTTAAGACCCCCTCTGTCCTAACAGCTGATATCTCCTCCTTCGTCTAAAATCATGTCAGTGAGATGTTTCTAGAACCATTTATAGTCTCCGACATCGACTGGAAGAACGACGTTCCCACTCCTCCGTGCGGAATTCTTTCAGCTCTGTGACGTTTCAGCGTCAGTCTTTGTACAGACACTCTTACGTTCTCCTCAAACCCCCTCTGATACCATAAAGATCTCATAGTGGTTTCTATGATGGAGAGATCTCCACACCCTGCTGCAGCAGAGCAGCTCCAAACCATCACACCTCCACCACCATGTTCTCAGCTGCAGGTTCTTGAGCTCAAATAAGTCAACTTTATCATTAGCAGTTGATGTGCTGCACGTGATTCTAATTTTAGGTATTTTAAGTTTAATAAATGCACAAAAAAATGCATTTCTATTAATTAATTAAGCCATTTTTTCCTTTTGTGGGTATGTTTTCATGGGGTGCCTACATTTTTACATGACTATATAACACTGACCCTGAGTTAATAATCCAATTAGAAAATTATAGCAGATACAGTGAAATCTGCACAGCCATAACCGTGGCTCACACAGCCAAACTTTACTGAAGGAGCAAGAATGCCGCCCCAGTGTGCATGTAAGCGCGAGGAAATCAGTATGATGATGAGAGTTTTCATGGCAACGGACGAGGTTCTGTAAACAGCACGATAACCCTAGGCCTCAATTTCCCAGGACAGAAAATGGCTTATTTGCAGTGTGATGGAGCCGTGAATATGACTCATATCCAGCTTGACTGAAATTAATTGTCCAGAGAATAATTCTGAAACAGCGGTCTGTTAAAAACGACATTTTCCAAATGTGTGAAGTGACTTGTGTACTTACAGTGTACTCTGTGACCACCCCTTTATACACTTCTAGAAACTCCTCTGCGTTTGCTCGATCCAGGTTGAACTGTGAAGAGAATTAAAAGAATTACAGCAAATAGCTCTGATTTAAGCAGGCAATTAGAATTTCAAAGCTCCTTATCCGGGCAGTAAGTGAGTAAGTAAGCGTGGTTTGGTAAATCAGCGCTTAATTATGTTAAATAAGATAAATCCAGCACAGTTTAATATGCAATGTCACTCATGCTGAGTCCAGCTTTTGTCTTGGCGGAGACGACCGATGAATCTATGTTTGGGGGACACTGTTGTCAGCACCAAGATCAAGGCCTGGTGTTATTTCTTAAGAGCTTTGGTCTTCGTTACAGACACTTCAACAGACCAGCGTTACATTAATGAGGTTCTGCAACCAGTGCTTCTACCTTTTCCTGAACACACACTCCGGTGCTCTATTCCAACGGGACGACGCTCGTCCACACACTGCTGCCGTCTCAAGATCTCGTCTTGAAGGCACAGATACTACGCCGTGGTCGGTCTCATCTCCACACCTGTCCCTGATTGAAAACGTGTGGGACGCTATTGGACGCTCTATCAACACTCCACTCCTACCACACCATCTGCAGAACTGAGTGAGAACATTCAAGCTGCATGGGATGGATCATCACAGGACACCATTAGGAACCTCTACACCTCCATAAAGAGACGTCCGGCATGTTGCGTTAAACCCAATGCTGTACTGAGAGACACCACTTCTGTATGAGTAGATCAATAAATATTGATCAGATCTGATCCTGATCACCTTTATCTTCCTTCCCACACGTCCTTCTGGGTGTATTTATATATAAATTACACAAATTAATGATGATCACTGCAGGAGAAAAGCGTCCCTTGATTGGTTCGTAACATAAGGAATCCGGTGTATTTTATGCTCTACTAGCAGCTGTGTTCTTGACCTCGTGACCATTAAAATGTCATTAACGTGGTCACTGACTGACTAGTTGACAGCAAGGTCACTTTAAAACATAAATCAGCAATCGGACGCATGCTTCGTCACGTGACGGCAGCCTGTCCGAGCAGACGGGGTGTAGGTTCTCACGGGTCGTTGGTCTACCACGCCTGGGATATTTCGTATTGTTTAAAAGAGCACAGTTGGCTTAATGTTTCTGCCACAACAACGTAACCACTGACACAATCGATAGAAAAATGCACGGACGACATCTATACCATGACTTATGAAAGACGAAAGGTGGTGCACTTACCATCTGCAAAGCAGAGATCTCAAATCCAGCTTCTGTGACCGAGTTCAGGATCCTTCCTGTCAGAGCTGTAGGACAACAGAAACATGCAGAAGAAAACAGTGTTGAGACAGACCTGTATCGAATAAACAAATAAGTAAACAAATAAATGAAAGAAAAATAGCTTCCCAGTGTCAAACACGTGCTACAGAGATGATCAAATAGTCGTCTTTGTGTCGCCAGGAGTATGATGCACCGGATAAGAGCACAATGCTCTTTATCTTCTCCTGAATGTGTAATGCTCTCTCCACCACAGTGCTTCGTGCTATTCTGAGCCATTCTGTTACATCTACACTTGTTTGCTTCTCCAGGACCTGTGAGGAAGATGTGAGTCATCGGTGGCAACGGTCGGGAAGAAAGCCCCAGGACTCCAGACGTAATCGCACCAAGCCTCCTGCCCCGTGTCGTAGCAGTCAACATCAGCAGGATTCCCCACAGACGTGACAGAGCATCTTGTCCAGGCCATGTTTTCTTTTGCCCTCTAATAATAGACACCAAAACCCACGTGTTGCCACCTACACACACACACACACTGTGTTTTGTGGTATGAAAAGTGTCGAAAACAACAACCTTCTCCCACTTGCAAAACACGGTGGTGGTAGTGTGAAGGTTTGGAGCGACAGCTGGACCAGGATGACCCTATACATACATACAAGGCTTTTCAACTCCCATGTAACACAACCAGCACCGTGACCTGATCTTACGGTGTACTGCACGGCAGACAATGAGGTGTCTGTGTATAATGTTACTGAAGAGTGTGTGGTATGACGCAAAAGTCAGCACAACAAGGAAGCTCACACCTCACACTGACAGTGTGGGATGCTTCTTTCGACTTGACGCCGTGTTGCTGACAGGTCGTATCTTCAGGTCATGGCTGAAAAAAAGCTCTAGTACCTGTTTAGCGTTTATGTTTAGCTGTGAGAATCAAGGTACAGTCACACAACTAGGCTTTTATTCGGGGTTTTTCAAACTTTGCTTTGACGCTGTGGCCACGTTTGGCCATTTTATTAGAAACATAGTGGTCTTGGTGTGATTTTGTATGAACGGAGATGTTGGCCAATTCCCCGTCTCCTCCCCCACATTTATGGGATTGACTCACAAACTTCCGGCTGTCCAGAAAGCGGCGAGTCCCACTGCCGCAAATTCCATATTGATCTGAAAGAGGTCACGAAAGCTCGGGTGGTGTGTGTGTTACTCGGCTCCAGCAGCAGCGGGCGGTGGGTTCGAGGAAATACGAAAGGCAATTCGAGCAGAGGAAATTCCGTTCGGACGACACGGGCACGATGAGACACGTTATTGTGGACCAGCACTTATCAAAACCTTGAAAACGTCTGCCACAAAGTATACAGACAGAGGACGAACTGTCCCCAGTATGAGTCACTGAGCTTCCCATTCCAACACACTGACAAGCTGATATAACAGCATGTATTCATCAGTTGCATATTAGTGCATTCTTAAGAACACCGTGTACACTCCTGATGGAGGAACGCTGCTCAAATGACAGGAGCACACAGGACCGCTGAATGGAGTCGGAGTAAACCGTCTCAATAATCAGGCCAACCCTACACCACACCTACACCACACCTACACAAGGTGCTACAAAAGGTTACCTGAGCAATGCCACAGAAGAGTGTATCTTCTGATCAAGAAACAAACACCCTGAGAACATATGTAGAATATTTACAGTCCTGAAAATATAGGACACTAAATTCTCCTCAATGTCAGCGAGATGTTTCTAGAACCATCTACCGTCTCTGACATCGACTGGAAGAACGACGTTCCCACTCCTCCATGCAGAATTCTTTCAGCTCTGTGATGTTTCAGCGCCAGTCTTTGTACAGACGCTCTTCCGTTCTCCTCAAACCCCCTCTGATACAATAAAGATCTCATAGTGGTTTCTATGATGGAGAGATCTCCACACCCTGCTGCAGCAGAGCAGCTCCAAACCATCACACTTCCACCACCATGTTTCACAGCTGCTATGAGGTTCTTCTGCTCGAATGCTGTGTTTGGTTTGCGTCAAACATGTCTTCTGTTACTGTGTCCAAATCATCCAACTTTAAATCATCTGTCCAACAATCAGAAGTCAACCAAACTAATGTCTGTAAATAAGACAGCCTAACAATGGTCTTCAGCTGATGTGCTGCACGTGGTTCTAATGATATGGGTGCTTTTTCCTCACAAGAAAATAAAATTTCTATTAATTACGTTTTACAAACATGTTCCTTCAGTTGTATATGATGAGCTAAATCACCTCCATCCCTCAATATAGTCAAAATGTCCCTCTGTCCAAGGTGGTTAGGGGTTGTCCTAACTTTTTGACATGACCGTGCATTAATTTTTGACATCTATAGAGTTTCGAAGACCATGTGAATGGCACCTTCACACATACTTCACGTTCTCCCTCAGCATCAACAGCTAGCCCCAGGTCTCCGTCACATCAGGAGCTCCTAGGCGCAACAAGGCCAGTTGCTAGGCAATGGTGTTGTGGCTGCCTAGCAACACGTTTCTCTATTCCAGTCACGAGCGTGCTCTTTCATTGGCTGAGAGGTCTTTTTTCAGTGAAGTTGAGCACGGTTGGTCATGTACAAGATCGTCGACATGATTTACTGTAAAGGAGGGAGAGTCGTCTCTGAAAGATCACCTTTATTGGCAATAAATGTTGTAGGACACCAAGCTTAAGGATGAGATGAGTCCCATGGAAAGTTCAACTGCTTGAAGTTGGAGTTATTGGCTGTCTTTACTGAGACAGACTTTGATCCATGTCGGATGGCTTCCAAGAGAGATTAATGAACAATGCCCGGAGTTTAAGTTACATTACCGACAAGACCCAACGTAACATTACCATAATGACCGCACTAAACGGGTTCAGGCTTCAAATAAAAGGTTTAAAAATACACCAGCGTTCAGGGTTTGTCTGTTAAAACGTTATTAGGGTTTGTCCTGGTGAAAGTGTAATACATTCCTCAGGATGAAGCCTATGGTGAGTAAATGATTAGCCGTTTACCATCGAATGCTCCTCCATTACTAATTCAAGGAACCACGACTGGTATGTGTGCCTTACAGCTACCAACTTTATATGCCACTGTCTTCTCCTACACGTTTGGTTCACATTTTTTCAGAGGCTGGCTTAACCTTCAGAACCTCTGCAGGACGCTTTTCGTGGTTTGACTAAGCTACTCAAATATATCTTCATTTGAGATGTTAGTTTTAATGTGACCATGCCATCCATCCGTTTTCTGAACCGCTTATTCCTGAATAGGGTCACGGGGGAGCCGGCAACTCTGAGCGCAAGGGCGGGACACAACCGTAGACAGGGCGCTAGTCCATTGTAGGGCGCACACACACACACACACACACACACACACACACACACACACACACACACACACACACACACACACTAAAGGCCACTTTAGAGGCACCAATTCCCCTACCGCACATGTCTTTGGACTGTGGTGGAAACTGGAGAACCCGGAGGAAACCCACACACTTTGCATATTTTTTTATATATATTTTTTGCTTATAAGGACAATAAAACTAGTTCCCCATTGTTGGAAACTGACCATCCATACATTTTTAGAGCTCATTTATTTGCAATTATTTGGATACTTACATTACTCAAAATATTACTCCAAATAAAATAAAAACCCAGATTGACGGTTATCATTTTTGTTATGTATGTATCAGCATTTTCACTTCTCAGGACTTTTATTCTGAAATTTGAACACTGTGTGAGCAAAGAAAGGGAGCAAACAGCCCCTCCCTCGATCGTACATACTGGACAGAGCAGTGTACATGCATTACACGGCTGCGATGGCATTTAAACTGGGATTTAATTCCGTTGGAAAGGAGTGGAGTCACGTTGACACGTTGAACTATGTAAGTTACTCTGATCCTGAGTCCTGATTTTAAGAGTTAATAAATGAGTTCAGTCCACGAACATACACATGGGCTGGTGCTGAGACAAGAGCTTGATCTAAGAGCTTGTTATTCAATATGATGGCATGATGACTTGTTAGCGGGTGGGATTAGTGGGCTGCCGACTAACACAGTTGAAGGACTGTATTATATGTATGAACAACAGTCTGGGAAGGATTACATAACGCAGACGGCAAAGTAACAATACAAAGGGACCTGCCACACAAGACCAGCAAGGATGACCACGTCCTAATCCCTCAAATTACTTCCGTTATACCTGCTCGCTCTGCATGGGCTTTTATTATTGCTTATTATCGGCTCTCTGGCCACAGTCCTGCTGGGCTCCTGCCCTCACAGTGGACAATAATATGGGCTGGATTCCTCTCTGAATCACCAGCCATCAGCATCCAAGCTGGAGGCCTGCCTGCAGGAGACGCTCCCACCGGAGGTCTGAAATGTTACTGTGAGCGCACATGCACACACGTGGGTGTGTGGGAGTGAGTGCTGTGTGTGTGCTGTGTGCATACGCTCACAGTGGGTCTCTGGAGGTATCTGCCAACCTGGTGACTCACAGAAGAGCAGCACATTGCGAGCAGGTGAAAAGTCCTTGACTAACAGCTCGAAGCACCGCAGGACTTTCGAATCGAGAGATGTGAAGGCTGATCATTACACCAGCATGCATTCGAGATTCAAGAGCGTGACGGCTGAAACTATGTCTCTCATTAAAGCGGTTATCGTACTGAGAACACAGGGTCACACACACATCTCAACGTTCAGCCATGCCAGGCTTTCATCTCGATATAAACACTGGTCTCAGTTCATGCATTTGAGGACTCGAATTAGGTTCCAAATGATTGAGCTGGGTTCTGCAGATTAATTAGAAGACATTCGTTTGGTTTGCTCTTGATTGTTGAAGTGAGTGGAAGGGATCCAAAGAGATCTCTGAGGCCTTCAGAAAGAAGGTTGTAGGTGTAGATGAGTCTGAGAAGGGATTTAAAAAGATCTCAGAACAGCTAGAAATCAGTTCCACTGTCCGAAACCTTTACAAATGGAGAACATTTAGAACACATGACCAGATCAGACCAACAATCCTAAAATGTTCATCACAGACCTACAGGAAGCTCTCATCACAGCTGATGTGACAGTGCAGCTTCTAGTATCAAAAAGAGACCAAACCACCATTGATCTTCATGTAAAAAAACATCAGAGCAACACTAAAGTTCTCCAGAGAACATCTAGACAAAGAGCAGGACTTCTGGAACAATGTGCTTTGGACAGATGAATCCAAAGCTGAATTATTTGGACACAGTAACAGAAGACATGTTTAGCGCAAACCAAACACAGCATTCGAGCAGAAGAACCTCATAGCAGCTGTGAAGCATGGTGGTGGAAGTGTGAATTACATTTTACATATGATGTTAATGTGTTATGTGTTGTGCTGTTATGACACCTCTATCCCTCAGTGTAGTTACAATGAAGATCAAAGGTCCAGTGCACATTTAAAAAGATTTCCTCAATTCTGTTTCATTCAATTTTATGCAGGGTTTCTGAGAAAATGGCAAATAAACATGGGAATGACGTGGTATTACTGGGGCTTTTCTGTTCTTACTTCAAAAATATATGAAAAAATAAAATGTTTATGTGTATTTTGAATAATGTCTCAAAATCTACGTGTCCAATGTAACGATCCAAAGGACAAATCCTGAAATTCTGTTTATTTGATTCAAAGAATCCGTAAGAAGAAACGGACGTCCGAGCCTTGCAGCTTACGTGGAGCCAGGTGCTCCACACTGCCCCCAAACAGCAAAAGGGATATTTTGATTTGCCTGAGTTGCTATGCCTGCGTCACACCAGTCTGACAAGTTGTGTGTCTGTGTACCCTCGGGCGCTGCTTTGGAAACAGCTGAAGTAGGAAAAAAAACAGAAGAATGCAAAATGCTTTCCATCAGGCGTTTAGAACCTTAAAACCACACAAAGTCAGCTGGAATCTCCGTCATTTGAAGATGTCCCGATTACCTGCTGAAAAGTTTAGGATTTCAGGTTTGACAGGATGTGCTGAAAATCATTCTCAAACTACGACTCCTTCAGAAAGATCTGCCTGATTTTGAAAAGCAAAATCACCAGCATGTGGCTGTTTGGTGAGTTTGTGCCTTAGTGGAATATTCCCTCCAGGCCTATCTGCCCACAGCGATGTGAAAGATCAACTCGGGCCTGCTCAACCCGTGGCGGCTATGTGAAATATCTACCTCAGCTCCGTCCAGAGGATTTGAGATTTCACAGGTCAGTGCCCCAGCGGCATGCTCCATGAACGGGGATCAGGAAAGGGATTTGGAAAAATCCGGAGAAAAGGTTGATTAAGAGTATGCACTGGCTTTAGGGGTGACGCACTCATCAACATTTAACAACCGTAACAATGGAACAACAAAAGTGAAGAAGAGCAGAACAGAGCAGGAGCTCTTTATACACCTAAAATCTCCACTGAAATATTGCCCAGCCCAGACCGCACTCTAGGTGGAAACAAGCCCTCTGATTGGCTAGAACTGAAGGCATTCGTGATACACTACAATGTTTCTTATCCACAAAACACAGAAAGCACAGGAGGAGACTACGAGGGTACATGTGGGCATTTGTGTACTCTTACCCTCTGAGACTGCATGAGGCTTAATGATACAACAGGTGCAGTCAGAGAATCCGGCTGTGTTGGAGGGGCCATGCCCCGCAGTGGTGGGAAAGAAGAACTCCAGCTCCTACATGGAGAGAACAAACCCTAGAAGATCAGCAATCATGAGCTGTGCCAAGGATAAGAATTTAATTCCATGTAGTTCATATTCATTTACACTCATTTCATCTTTAATAAGTGTCGATTTTAAATACCCTTGCTGCAGATGCCAAGGAGTCTGAGCCATGCCCTGCGTTTTTGGTTCCATCTGTGCCAAACTGAGCGCGGAGGCTGCCTGGAGCGTCTCTGCGTGCCACACTAGAGTCAGTGGGTCCCAGAACTTTCCTCCATGCAGACACGGCCTCATCTCCCATCAGCTCCATGACGATCACCGGTCCAGAGCTCACAAACTGCACCAGGTTACTGCACAACAACAACAAAACACTTCGGCTGACAATACCATCAACAAAAGCTCACGTTAAGGAAAAGGTCACGAGTGCCATGACAGGGGCCCCGAGTGGCGTAGCGGGGCTAAGGGGCTCCCACTATGACCCTGGGGTCTCTGGTTCGAATCCAGTCTCATGCTGCTCAGTCGGGGTCCAGAGGGAGAGAAATTGGCTTGCTCTCCCTCGGGGGGTGGGTAGATGGCGCTGCAGGTCGACACGGGCGTCCACTGTCCATTGTGTCAGAACCGGGGATCCGGCGCTCTCCTCCAAGTGCAACGGCTGCCCGGCAACGATACAAATGGCGGCAGTTCGAAAAGAGGCGGTAGGCTATCGTCACATGACTCGGAGGACACGTGGACGATCTCTCCTCCCTAGTGTCGAGAGCAGGGCATGTAATGTGGGAGGCTACTTAGGGGGACGGGTAATTGGCGCGTCCAAATTAGTAGGGGTGAAAATTGAAATTAACGGAGTTAATTGGTTTAACGGGGCGTCCCAGGTTCCACAACACTATGTGCGAGGTTGGAACAACGTCCTCCAATCATTCAGAAGGATCTCCATGTTTCAGTGTAAGCCTGTTCTGCCGCTTGGTGTAAAAGTGCAGCAATGTCATTGAAAGGCAATAAAAGGTTACATAAATGTCACCTCAGAGGCAGCGCAACGTCACAAGAACGCTGAGGCAAGCGTTTTAAAATGTCTTCGAAAAGCTCACCTGCAAGCTCAACTCAGGAGTAAATCATTCACCCACGAGAAACTTACTTGAAAAAAGACTTTGACTGATGTTCCACGTAAAAGTCCGCTGCCTGCTTCCTGTAAGAAAGCCATAAAAGTACACAGTTAATAAGTGAACCTTCTACACGGCCGAAGCCCAAAGCGAGGACCATTTGTTCCTTTTCATTTGGTCTCAATTATTTTTCTTCATTACTGAGGGGAGCAAAGCCTGTAACAGGTCCTTCCTTATCGCAGTGTAAATGGGGAAGATCAACACACGCATCATTAAAAAGCTGTACGAGCACTTTAACGTGGAGCGAAAAGTGCGGTAACGCAACAGACCGTCCCTAACCAATCGGTGAACTTCAATCTGAGACGCAGATAAAAGGTTAACAACCCTGATCAGCCTACAACACAGCCCTTCATCCAATCCCACACAGTCAGCCTTCCTGGAGGAAAGGAAAGACTAACAGTCAGCGTTTTCCAACAGCAAAACCGTCGCCGCTGTTCGCCGCCGAAACGGCTGGACTTACGCTGCACCTTCAGACGGTCAGCAGACGGTGATGAACAGGAATACGCTTCACAGTAACAGATGAACAACGCAGCAGCGACCCCACACACGTCTGCGTATCAGACAGCAGACTTCCTCTCCACTGCCCACTACTAATTAAATAACAGGGAAAGCTGACCTGTAACATCATCCTCTACCCTGCCAGGAGGGAGGACAGTCAGGAGACAACGTTACAGGATATATTATTGCTGTTTAGAGGTGGATCAATGTGGCTGAGACCCACCGTTGTCCTGAATTAGACTGAATACTGCTATATATAAACACTTGGCAAAGTAACATCATCTGATGGGTTTTCGGGCCACTGTTCCGCTGATGACACGCAACCCATCATTGCTTTCCCACCTTCTGACACCCAAGTGTCATCAAGTACATTTGTAAGTCACTCTGGATAAGGCCGTCTACCAAATGCTATAGCTGGTATTTAAATACTGGTATATAAACACTGGTATATGAATACTGGTATCGTAGGCAGTCCTCAGAATCCTACTGCTAATTAGAATTTTGTAAATATTTCAGCAGATTTCTGAAGACACGGTGACTCAGAGCAGCAGATCACCTCTTCAGTCCCACACTGATCAGAACAGGGCAGAGAGGAAGTCTCTGTGCCTGACCAGGCGTGTGTTTACACCACAGCCAGAGCTAATGCTGCCACCAGCTGCTGTACACAAGACACCCACACACATGGATGCACACACACACACAAACACATTTTGCAAGAGAACATCTAAACAAGCCTGATGCATTTTGGAAACTAAATGAGCAGTGAGCAAAGGTATGTTTGGAGAAAAAAAGGGCAGAATTTCCTGAAAAGAACACCTCTCCAACTGTTAAGCATGGAGGTGGAGCAATCAGGCTTTGAGGTTGTGTTGCAGCCAGTGGCACAGGGAACATTTCACAGGTGGAGGGAAGAACTGAGCAGTGCAATTCCAGCAAATTCTGGAAGCCCTGAAGACCATCTGTATAAGATGTATGAAGAGGAAAAGATAATGATCCTCAAAATCCACAATAGACCTCAAAAGGAGCCACTGAATGTTTCACTATGTTCTTCATAGGTTCCTGATCTGAACATCACTGAAAAATCTGTGGATGGGCCTCAAATGAGCAGTGCACGCAGGACAGCCCATGAACTGGAAAATCCCCCAAACAAGACCTGAACTGAACTGTCTATTGGCTACAAAAAGCATTTGCAAGCTCTAATACCTGCCAAAGGGGGCGCTACTAGGTCCAAACCATGCAGGATGGCCAAAGTTCTGCATCAGACCCTTTTCATGTTCAGTTATGTTTCACCATTCAGCTAAAATATATTGGCATATGATTTTTTTTGTCCATATCACCCAGACTTTAGATGATACGGGTAATTCTGATCAGTTATGGCCTGTTAGGGTGAGAAAGTAAACTAGAGAGCTAACTGAAATGGTGCCCTCATACCCTCTTCTCCCATGTCAGTGCCATATGTTCCTGGCACATGCAAGTGAACAGACTGCTCTCCAGTGGACGGACTCTCAGTCACCTGACAACTCATGGCAGGCCTGCAAGCAACATCTGCAGCATTTAACGTCACCTTTCCAAACTGCTACTGCCGACGTCTCACTGTGACCTCACAGCTTCTCCGTTCGACACAAAACACGTTCATTTGTAGGTGGACAGTCTCTTACAGCCATGAAGCAAACACGAGTTCACTGCAGGGGGGACAGCTGTGAACACGACCACTCGGTTTCAGGCGCATGAAGCGAATCTGGAAGGAGCTGAAAGACAAACGATTTGTTACGAAGCACAGAAACTTGTTTTTTTGAGCTCACCAGGTCAGCTTGGTCATTTTGGCTTTGGTGACAATAAGGCCAGCATCATAAATCATCTGAATGACATCGCCCACTTTGGTCACTGCATCTGGCTTTATCATAGCCAGTGTCCTGTGGGAGACAGACAAAGGCAAATACTTAGTCATCTGTGAGAGAGAGAGAGAGAGAGAGAGAGAAGAATTTGAATCAGGTGCAGAACATCAGCTGCAAATGATTAGACAACCATTAGAGAGGACTTCTTTTTAAACCACAGACGAGTTTGGTTTGCCCTTCACTGTTGGACTGAGTGGGACCGTCACAGAGCTCTCTGAGGCCTTCAGAAAGTTTGTAGATGCAGATGAGGCACTTTGACAGCAATGATGAATCTCCAGACCTGTCCCTGATTGAAAATGCGTGGGACGCTATTGGACGCTCTATCAACACTCCACTCCTACCGCACCATCTGCAGAACTGAGTGAGAACATTCAAGCTGGGATGGATCATCACAGGACACCATTAGGAACCTCTACACCTCCATGCAGAGACGTCTGGCGTGTTGCGTTAAACCCGACGCCGCACTGAGAGACACCACTTCTGTATGAGTAGATCAATAAATACTGATCAGATCAGTCTAAAGGTTTAATCACGGTAACCTTTATCTTCCTTCCCAACAGCACTGCAATCCCACACTTAATTCTGGGTGCAACTATTGTTTATGACACAACATAATAAAAAAATGTAACTGTATGAATGTCAAGATGTCCTTTCAAGGACATGGCATAATTCTAAAGTCTGATAAGAAAGCTTGACAGCCAGCAATTAAATTAATCAGGAGGCAGCGTGGAGCACCAAGTCAGACATAAAGGTTGTGTCCTGTTTAATGTACCATCGCAGGACGCCGTGTCCATCAGTTTTGCATTTCGAACTGCACACTGAAGTCAACGTTCATGTTTAAAGGATCCTGTAACTGTTGCATCTTTTCCCCAAAAGTCATCGTCCATCCATATATATCCTTCCCCTCCTCAGCGGCTCGAGCGCGGTGAGCGCAACAACAAACAACCCATTCTTAGTCACTCGTCTCTTCTCGCTCTCCGATTTACATTCCCGGCTCACAGACTGACGCAGAGCAGGAGACGCAGCTACTGTGAAGAGAGCCTGTTCTGTTTTCCTTCCACAAGTGAGTCACCAGATCATCACTAATAGAAATTACCATCTGAGAGCAGCGAGGATCTGAAAAGGTTGACAGGCTTATTCATTAACGTGGTAATCAAAGGATACGCAATTCCAGTCTGACTGGGATGAGCACTCAAGCAATCCCCACTGTCTGATTTCAGAGTCGGATAAAGAAAGGGACAACCGGGCTTCATCTGGACTTTATTCTGCGTGGGACGTTAAGGGACAATTCAGGAGAAACGGAGAACAGCCTTGAAAGGAACATCACAAACCATCACAGTGATTACCTTTCCTTCTTGCTGCCCAGTTTGTTGGCCGTGTACTGGTCTCCGTAGTCAATGAGGTTAAGTTGTCGAGAGAAGACATTGACACGACTCCCCACAAACAGATCTTCTGGATGGAGATCCTCGTATTTTGTCCTCCTCAAAAACGTCCGCTGGTTCTTCACGTCAAACTAAATGGACGGGAAGAGGATAAGTCTAGAGACAGGTTTCCGGTTTACGAACATTACAGGACGCACGTGCAGTTGGGGGGCAACAAGCCCTTCAGAGTTGCAGGGGGGTGTTAGAGCTAAAACGTGCAGGGCAGGGGTGCCTCCAGGACCAGGGTTGGGAACATCTGGCCGGTTAAAAATTTCTGAATTTCAATTTATCTGGTTTTGTTGGGTCTGTCTATCTAGATCTGGGCAATGTAACACAAATATCAATAAAGTAATATTTTAATTTGTAGAAGACAAATTTTATTTTTATACAGACTTTTATTCTGAAATTTGAACACTGTGTGAGGAAAGAAAGAGAGCAAACAGCCCCTTCCTTCTCGTTCTCCTGGCCCATATGTTGGTCAGTGAAGTCCTCAGCCCTGCCCCCTCTGACTGGTCAGTCTATTAGCACTTTGAGTGGTTTTCTGAACTGGATCGATCACTGATCATTTATCACACACTGATGAGACCCACCATGGTTAGATCTTCCTCTGATCTTGAGATATGAACCCTGGAAAACGGCAAGTGTTGAGCGTATCTAGGTACGAGTGTTTTAGTCATATCGCCCAGCCCTATGTCTGTCCCCTCCTTATTTGAAGGGACAAAATCATTTCTGTCTTCTGTTGCTTTCTGCCCCCTGGTTGCACATGCACCTCTGATGAACATCAAGCTGAGCCCAAAGGCATCTAAGACAATACCACGTGTGCGTGTGTGTTTGGGGTATCGGTTGACACGACCGCCTCTCTAAACAGATCTGAAATGTTTACCATCTCCACTGAGCCATCTTTAGGGTAGAACAGCAGCTGGTAGCGTCGTAGGAGAGCGGCGGAGGGGTCGTACCACTCAGCCAGGAAGGCAAAGCGCTCCTCCTGTGAACAACCAAACAGAAACACACTGTGAACTCTCTGATCTGGTAAGACCCAGAAGGAGGATGTCAGCATGGTGACCCGTGAGCCCTGACAGGCAGCCAAGGCCTTCTGGGCCTGACCCCCAGCACGAGAAGGCAGCTGGGCTGTGTCACAACACAGAGCCTACCACGTTTTGCTCCCAGTGCGACCCCTCAGTTCCCCCGGGGCTCACACACTGCAGCCGGGGAGCGGGTTACACAGCTGCTGCTACTTTCACACCAGCACACACGCCCCCCAGGAGCTGCGATGCGGACGCTAAACGTCAGGCAATCCCAAAGGTCAAAATAATGGTCTGCTCAGAAGAGCAGATAAGATGGTGGTCAGAGCACGTGCTCCAGTTTTCTCGCCGGCTTTACTGCCGCCGGGCTCACTTTTTTTTACTTTCACCTGCTTTGACCCGTTTCACCTTCACAGCAGGCAGGAACATGGAGGAGCAGGCGGCTGCTATCTTCACCTCCCTGCCTGCCCCCTGCTGGATTGAAGGCCACATGCTGATGGTAGTGAGATATCCACACAGAGCTGGAACAGAACATGATGAGAAACAGTACAGAGCTGAAGAGGAACATTAGTCATCCTATAGACGTCCCAGATAAAACCTTGGTGCAGGATATGGATTTCGATTGTTGTGAGATGATTCATTAATGACAGTCAATATTCACGTTAATAACTGAACCATTACGTAATGATTTGCCAGTGTTTGTTGACGTTATGGTCCCTGTTTCTGCGGCAATGGAAGACATTACGATTTGAGAATTTTATATTAAAAAATGTATTTATATTCTACGTGAGAATTTCTGTATTTGTGTGCACCGTCAACTAAAATCTGAATCGATAGGTCAGACTTTAATTTATTTTGCTATATCGATATAAAATCCTGATTTTTTGGTGGAACATCTCCCTATAAAATACTCTGTTCTACACCAACACTAACTCGCCTTACAACCAAAATACCGCGTCACACCATGTGATCCCAGTGCTTTCAAAAACAAACTAAACTCTTATTTATATCAGAACCGTCAACCCATTTAGGAAAGACCTGTTTAGAGTAATTCTGTTCTGTTCTTCCCGACCTAAAGAACCCCTTTTAACAAACGAGCCGTTTATATCTAGTACTTGGTGGGGCCCATCCCCCGAGGAGGGGTATTTTTACCCCTCACTCAGCTGTGGTACAGATAGCCTTCTCCAGACAAATGAGCATCTGTCCTATAGGTGTTCTTTATCGAGGGCCTCCTGAAATGTGTGGCTGCAGAACAATTTCACGGAAGAATTAAGTGACCCAGAGCCTGATTCTGAAACTGACCACACTGAAACTGGAGCTCAAGGTTTAATCCTTTAAAGTCTGAAGCATCAAAGAACTGCCTGACAGTTTCTGACACAGAACTATTTAACCTGATACAGATATAAATATCGATATATCGCTCAGCCCGTATCCCGCTCTGTTTATATCCCGATATAGATATAAATATTGATATATCGCTCAGCCCGTATCCCGCTCTGTTTATATCCCGATATAGATATAAATATCGATATATCGCTCAGCCCGTATCCCGCTCTGTTTATATCCCGATATAGATATAAATATCGATATATCGCTCAGCCCGTATCCCCCTCTGTTTATATCCCGATACAGATATAAATATCGATATATCGCTCAGCCCGTAGCCCGCTCTGTTTACATCCCGATATAGATATAAATATCGACTTGGTTCCAAGATAATGGCTTTTAAAATGGCTGCCAAGTTGGACCACATGCCTCACAGTTTTGCCCCCTTCCCCTTAGCAACATGCCACACAGAGGATCTTTGGGACATCCAGAATTTTATTAAATGTTTAATTATTTTATTTTTTAGCTAATAATTTAATTACTATGTACAATAAGTAACACTAACCATCAGAGGCTCTGAAACAGTTGAACAGACATTCTGGTTTAACTGGTAGTGGACAGGATGTATTTGACTTGTGATTTCTGAAGAGTGGCACTACAATTCAAACACCTTAATGAAAACACTCGAAGCAACCACTGAACAGCTGATTGCGATTGAGTGCTGCAGTGGAAAAACCCATCAGAAGCTAGTATTCACATGCTTTAAGGGTGTCACTGACTCACTCCAGTCCACGTTTGTGTCTGCATGAATAGAAGCCATTTATAGGAGACAGGTCATTGAAAAGTCTCAATGAGACAACGTGAATAGACCTCGATCAGCTATGAGGCTGTAAATACAGTCTCTGAAACTCAGCTCAATGGTGTCACTTTGTCCTTTAAAACCTTCGTCTTTTTAATGAACTGTATTTCACTTCACTTTTCAGTTACTTTTTATTAGATTTAACTTGATGATGATGATTTTTTAATCTTTTTTAACTTTTTTAATTTTATTACTAATTTATTATCATATCCTAAATATTTTTATCCAAGTTATTTTTTATTATTTTTAGTTTAGCTTAATACATTTTCATTCTATTATTATATTACATTAATGATTATTATTTTTCTTCACTTATTATTGATTTATTTTTTATCCAAATATTACATCATATATCATCAAAATCCATTCATTTATTATTAATTATTTAGCTTATTTTTATAATTATATATATAATCTTTATGTTTTAATTTTTTGTTATTTTTATATTTATATTTATGATATATACAGACTTTGTCTTCTCACTTCCATTACTTTTATTATTAAATTAATTTCTTTTTTCATTTTTCATTCAAAATAATCAAAATAATAATAAATATAATGATAAAATAAGGTTTATCCTCAATGTATAGATTGACTAAACCTGGGAAAAGTCACACAGACTCACAGAAATCTGAAGCAACACGTGACAAACACAAACGTCCAGACACTGACCGAATAAATCGAGTTTGAACATCAATAATAGTGTTAGAATGACAGCACAGATAGTGTGTGACGCAGCAGTCCTGATACACGTACACACTTCAGATCAGACTATGTCAAACCCAAGAAATGTAGGTCCAGCTTGGCTCACGTCTCATCAACGCTACCATTAACTGAAACATTGAGACGTCCTCTGAACTACTGTTTACACGACCACACTGCTGCCTGAAAATGTGCTTGAGACGTTGGTGTGAACCAGACTCTCATTCCTCTCATGGCAGAGGTGATGGACGGCCCACACGAGACAGATCGCATGTCCTTACTCCCTGCCTGGTTCAGGTTTACCCAAGGACAGCTGTGTCTCTGAGAAAGCCGGGAGATGAAACAGAGACTTCCTGACCAAAACTGCACCAGAAAGTCTGGCCGTGTTTTACAAAAATGACTGGATTAAAGCTCATTCAGGAGGCTTTCTCCTCACTGAGATTTCACCCAAATCGTCGGGTCTTGGCTAACCTACTTGTCAGAAAGGATCCAGAGCAAACTGGAACCAGCTAGGATAATCTCCTACGTTTCACACTCAAGCCAAAGTGGGCTTTCCTTTCAAAGCCTTTCCTGGAAAGCAACACTTTCTCAGACACCCACTGTTGTCCTGTGCTATCACAGCAAACATTTCACGCTGTTTGAATGGAGTCTGCGTACAGATCAATGTACATTCATTTAAGACGAGGGACGTGGAAAATATCAGGGGGAACAGAATCACACAACCAATAACAATAAATTAACAGATGATCAGTTCATTTACTGCCACCTTTATACTTGTATTACACACATCTACAGATTTGATCTGATTTCTGGATCCATTCCATAAACCACTCGTCCACAAACCTGGGGTTTAGTTGTGGTTTCACTGTCCGACAAAGTGGCAGAATTAAACGTAAGTCAGAGGTCACTGATGCAAGTGAGAAATCTGTTACAGCACTGTATTTGGAATCAACGCAAAGCCACACGGCTGATGAAACCATGTCTGTAGGTAAGGGCACAGGGACATCTAGTGGCAACCCATGACTATTAGCACATTGGTTGTGTCTGAAACTGGAAATGCAAGTTGACTTGACGCCTTGCTGCCTTCAGTGCCTCACAACGCAGTTTAACCTTCAGATTACTAGACTAATTTTGAGGGATGTTTATGTTACTATAGGAGACACATACCAAATATACATAATATATAATATATATATATTATATATATATAATATGTTGTTCACAATAATTAACATCATTCCAAATAAAGTTTAAAAAGACTATCCTTTGAAATGTTGTTATTTATGTATCAGTGGTATCCTTTCTTGGGACTTTTATTCTGAAATTAGAACACTGTGCACAAAAAAAGAGCAACAAACAGCCTCTCCCTCCTCATTTTCCTCTATAACACAATATCTGGGTTAGTGATGTCATCAGCCCCGCCCACTTTCAGTCAGAGTCTGTATGCAGGTTGATCATCAGCCCCGCCCCCTCTCTCTGATCAGTCAGAGTCTGTATGCAGGTTGAGCATCGGCCCGTAGATTGCAGATGGCATCTGCAGGTGGCAGAAGATTTAAGGTGGAAGTTCTAATGAAATGTCTAGTTCCAATGTTTCCTTCAGAGTGTGGGATCCTTCTGCAGGGGGGTTCTAGACAGGTTTTGGGCTTGAATTTGTTTATCTGCCCCACTTCTATTGCCCCCTGCAGTGAACTCAATCACACTAATAACAGTAAGGTCTGGATCTCATTCACACCACACTGGGTCGAGCCTGCACACAGCTCTGCTGTGAGTGTAGGAGAAGCTCTCAGAACCACACTAAACTGGGTCTGAGCTGCTGTTCGAGCTCCCAGTGAGGAGCGGAAGTAGTTTAGCTCAGCACAGGAAGTCGCTCCTTAACCCAATAAAAGATCATTAATATTACTCTCCACTGTTTCTCCTTTAAGGGGGGTCAGATAAGTAGTGATGGGACGAACGATACTGGTGCGTCAACTCGTGAAAACCCGTATTGGTGCGTGTATCGCTTTAAACAAAAATCACGTGACCGATACAGGAAGTGTATAGTTTGGCTGTGCCGCGCCAAATTGTGTTTATAAGGAAACAAACTGTATCGCCTTGTCGTGGATTTGTAGGATGGAGTTTTGCTGTTGCGTTTGGAGTTTATATTTTTGCTTGCCCTCACGGATCGAACCAGGACGTTTTCCACTGTCTGGAATCATTTTGATCTTTTGACGTCAAATAAGGTATTTTTCTCCTTTGGACATTGTTTACTGTTTTTTTTTATTAAATATGTTTGTACTCAACAAGAGCACTTCATCAATGGTGAGGCATTAAGAGCTCGGCATGGCAATGAAGAATCAGCAAGTACTGGTGTGAGTACCCCAGGTGTGTTAAAATTCTCAAATAAAATTACAATGTTAATTTAAAACTGCTTATTACACACAAAAGGCTTTGTGTAACTATGTAATATTGTTTGTAAACTTTTCAGTACTTTAATAAATATAAAATATATACACGAATGCATTTTCTTGTCTTTTTTGTCTTATTTTATATTATTTAACACTTTCATTAATGAAAATCCATACATAAGTTGCACATTTTAACTGAATTTTATTAGACAAATTTGCTATATTTTACAGAGTTAGTTTGGCATTTATACAATGGTTTAAGCAGATTTTGGACTGTTCATAAGAAAAACTGAACTCAGCAAACAAATTGAGCAAATTAAATTATAAAATGATGATCATATTTTAAGTAAACAAATGTCGATTAAATATTTCACAAGTTGATGTTTTCAGGATGCTTTTCCATCATTTTGTTTACCTGCAATGATATTATACCTACTGCAGGGGTCAGTATTGAGTTACCAACACAGTGTGAATACAGTTTGTGTAGTATGTCGATACACATCTTCCCATCACTACAGATAAGACCCTCTTCGACCCGCCCAAACAGCCCCTTTACCATTTCTGCGCTGCAGCTCCGAGAAACGACCTGTTCAGTAGATTGTAGCTTTAGCTATCTGCTTCCCCTCTAGAGGTGGGTGGATCGATCCAAATATCGATACCAACGCTGGCCTTTTATGATTCACCGTCACGTGTTTCGGCGCCAGCCAATCAGCCATGCGGGTAGGCTCAGCCTGGCCCACCCCCTCAGTCTGGCCCGCCAATCGGCGGTTTCCTCGAATCTACAGGGAGAGAGACGCTTCATTTTAATGTTCATTATTATCTTTTATTATATATTTATTTTAGTGCAGAAAATCAAACAGAAGCAGCAACCAGAGACACTTTCTGTATTATTTTATTGTTTGTTCGTCTTGATAAACAGAATAAGTGTGAAACTGTTAAGTGTTTATTGTTGTTGTTTTTGTTGTGTTGTGGTTTGTCAGCCTGTACTTCAGCAGATTGTATTTGATGTGTTGTGATATATTTTTTTACTCTGTTTATTTAAAAAACAGATTTGCACAGAAAGGAAGAATTTCTTATTTTTTTTGTATTTTCTAATAATTCTGTCTGAAAAAAGAAACAAAGAACAAAAGAACTAGAAAAGATGCCAGTGAGGGGAGAATGTTCATTTTTGTATTGTAGTTTCTCATTTTCTGCCTCAAAAAAGACGTATTTTCCTAGTGTTGAGGCAAACTTTGTTTTGTTACTGTTCCATTGTTTCTAAACAAATTGTAATAACGCCTGCGCTCTCGTCTCCATAGCAACGAAAATACACCGGGTTGCCATGTGCAGCAAATACAATCCTCCTCCAGTCTGTTTACATCCCCCTGTGGAAGCTGGAAAACAAAACATTCAGACTATACATTTCATAAGAACTACCTTACCACCATAAGTCTCCTACCACCTTAAATCTACCATCTGAAATCTACCATCTGAAACCTCCTATCACCTTTAATGTCCTACCAAGCTCAAAAACCTGGCAACACTGGCAACTATTTTTGATTTTAAAAAAAGTCTGATTTATTCAAAGTTAAAATTAAACATTATAATAATCTGACCTATGAGTCACACAGGTCCAACAGTGAAATAAAGGAATGAACTATGTTCTATATTTCAAGAAATCTGTCTTAATGTATGAACACAAAATGAACTTTTTTTTTTTACAACATTCTATTTTTTGATTGCAATAATATAATAATATAATATGCAATGTAATAATTATGTAATAATAATGAATAAAAATAATGATATAATAGTAATAAACAATAATAATGTAATAATAATAAAAACAATAATAATGTAATAATAATAAACAAAACCTTTTATTATTTATTTGTCAAAATAATACTTTATTACTCAACTAGTTGGCTGCGTGGGAAATGTAAGCAGTGCTTTCTGCCGACTTGAGCAGGATTCCTAGACAGGAGAAGACAGTCATGTCTGAATGGAGGTTAATAATGTAGTTTTATTCATTGAAGTGAAAATGATAATGATTAATAGTGAGCGCAGATAAACTAGTTTGAGACTCAGTCACAGAACCTGCATCTGTATGAGACACTGCCAGAGCAGGAAGGCGTCAAGTCAGCATGTCCAGTTTCAGACGCAGCCCTGGACTTTTTTTATTAAGTTGCCAATTAATTAACTTTCCAGGAATGTGTGTGTGTGAGAGAGAGAGAGTGAAAGTATTATTGTGTGCTTGAGGAGAGAGAGAGAGGGGGAGAGAGGAGGTGGAGAGAGAGAGAGAGAGAGAGAGAGAGAGAGAGAGAGAGAGAGAGAGAGAGAGACTGAGTCTGACTGTGTGTGTTCAGCAGAAGCACAGGTCAGACAGACTGTGTCCAGTATGACTTCCAGGCTCCTGATTCTGGACGGTGGTTTTGCTACAGAACTGGAGGAAAGAGGATTTCAGCTCCAGGTATCTGAATGTCTTTAAAGACTGAATTAATATCAGAAATGTAAAAACTGGGGTGTTTATCTGACCTTCTGATCATTAATTAAAATATGTATTTCAGACACATTTCATGAAATGTTCGTTTTAAGTAAAAATTGATAAAGATGCCTAAAAATCTAAAGAGATAAATGAATTTGGAGACTTTGTAGGTCCCTGTGTTTTTCATCAAAGGTCACAAAGTGTCAATGATCTGTCTGATATTAATAATGCGATATGTGGCTGCCATCAAGCAGCAGAAAAAGGGTCCCAAATCTGATCTTTTTTAGTCTGTTCACACTACCTTTTAATGTGACATTTGTCTGAACAGGATATGGATTGGATTTCGGTACCAAATCAGATGTGAAAACGGTCAGATTCGAGATGTTCTTTGCTGTTCATACATTTGTTTTCTTCGTATATTTTCCTGCTTACAGATTTTTATTTCTATATCATATCTTTTCTTATGTTTTGCATGATGCACACACTTGTCTGCTTACTGCTCTTTAATAACTTACTGTAGATTCTGCTGTAACGATGCAAACGTTCCCCGGTGGGACGATAAAAATCTCTTATCTTATCTTCTTGCATATGCACACGTTGAGATAACGATGCTGAAACGATATATCGTGTCACCCTGATGTAATAAGTCATGTATTTATCTTTATCTATTTCACAGATTGCCATTCTTACTGTTCATGCATTTTCTTAACGATGTAATTCATGATTTAAACCTTCAGACGTCTCAACCTTTAACCTTTATTATCTGAATTCACTGTTGAGGCATGTTTCTGCAGGACGACCCTTTGTGGAGTGCTAAAGTCCTGCATACGAACCCCGAGGCCATCAAGGATGTGCATTCTAGGTAATTTTTGCAGATTACATTTTTCCCTCTGCAGCCATGTACCTTTTCTGTGAGCTGGCATCTGCGTCTCTCTTTGTAGATATCTTCAGAGTGGATCGGATGTCATCACAACTGCCACGTACCAAGCTAGCGTGGAGGGCTTCGTCAAGCACCTCGGCCTCAAACCCGAGGAGGCTGAAGAGTTGCTGATGTCAGGGGTTCAGATAGCTAGAGAGGCCGCAGCAGACTTTATGACTCGCTGTCCTTCAGCAGGTATGTTTTGGATTTCAGAAGCAGAAAGACCTGCTTTATGGAACATTTAACTTCAGAAATTAATCAACGTTTACAGGCAGAAATGTGCCTGTGGTGGCCGGCTCTCTGGGTCCTTACGGGGCATTCCTGCACGATGGCTCTGAGTACACAGGAACCTACGAGAGCCGGATGAGTGTGCAGGTAAGCCAGAAGAAAACATTCCACGCATGCAGGAACTCAAACGAGTGCTAAAGCCTCTGCTCCCTTTACCACAGGAGCTGAAAGACTGGCATCGGCCACAGGTCCGCTGCCTAGTGGCTGCTGGGGCTGATCTCATTGCCATGGAGACTATACCATGTCTTAAAGAAGCAGAGGCCTTAGTGGAGCTGCTGCGCGAGTTTCCAGATACTAAAGCCTGGCTGTCATTCTCCTGCAAGGTATCTGCGTCAGACACGACCAAATCCTCATCATCTGTCATCCTGTAACTGTGTGATGCCATGTTGATAGAAGAGTATTTGGAGGATGTTCTCCTACATTTTGATGCTCATCACTTTTTGAAGAATCTGGTGTAAGAGGACACATGTCCTCTTCTTTTACAGTACATGGCTTTCTCAGACAAAATCTTTTTTCTAGATCCCTCATTGTCAAAAAAATAGTTGCACCCAGAATGAACCAACTGATTGCAATGCATGACCAGTGTCACGTTAACGAGGTCCTCCAACCAGTGGTTCTACCTTTTCTGAACACCCACTCCGGTGCTCCATTCCAACAGGACGACACTCGTCCACACACTGCTGCCATCTCAAGATCTCGTCTTGAAGACACAGATACTACGCCGTGGTCGGTCTCATCTCCAGACCTGTCCCTGATTGAAAATGTGTGGACGCTATTGGACGCTCTATCAACACTCCACCCCTACCACACCATCTGCAGAACTGAGTGAGAACATTCAAGCTGCATGGGATGGATCATCACAGGACACCATTAGGAACCTCTACACCTCCATGCAGAGACGTCTGGCGTGTTGCGTTAAACCCGACGCCGTACTGAGAGACACCACTTCTGTATGAGTAGATCAATAAATATTGATCAGATCAGATACATTTCAGTTATTGATCCTGGTGAACAACAGCACTGCAGTCTCTCATTCTGGGGGAAACTATTGTTTTTTTGTCTCAGACATATTAACGTGTTTTGCCAAGTTACGGGTAATTTTAGCATAAACTCTGATCTCCGTTAACTGTAATATGTTTACACTAATAAGACACTGACTCTTGTTTTTCAGGACACACAGTGTATTTCTGATGGGAATAAGTTCTTCCAGGCTGTTGAAGTGGCTAGCAGATCAACACAGCTGGTTGCTGTTGGCGTGAACTGCTCCCCCCCTGCTTTGGTGAAACCTCTACTGGAATCAGCCAAGTCACACAAGGCACCCAGCATGAGCTGGGTGGTCTATCCCAACAGTGGAGAAGGCTGGGATCCCAAAACAGGGTAATTTTAAACACTTTGGGTTCAGATTTGGATTTTATGTATATAATATTACATGTAACACTGACAAGTAACTCCTCTGATCACACAGGAGCTCTTTGTGGTTCTATAATTCCAGACTGTAGTTCATCTGTTTCTCTGCAGACTTTATTCTCCTCCTTTCACCCTGATCTTCAATGCTCAGGACCCCACAGGACCACCACAGAGCAGATATTATGTGGGTGGTGGGTCATTCTCAGCACTGCAGTCACACTGACATGGTGGTGGTGTGTTAGTGTGTGTTACACTGGTACAAGTGGGTCAGACAGCGTCCTGTGAGCACTGATGAAGGACTAGGGGACGACCAACACAAACTGTGCAGAAACAGATGAGCTTCTGTCTCTGACTTTACATCTACAAGGTGGAGACACTCGGTAGGAGTGTCTAATAGAGTGGACAGTGGTTAACAATCCAGCAGCACTGCTGTGTCTGATTCACCATGTCAGTGTGACTGCAGTGCTGAGAATGACCCACCACCCACATAATAGCTGCTCTGTGGTGGTCCTGTGGGGTCCTGATCATTGAAGATCAGGGTGAAAGGAGGAGAATAAAGTCTGCAGAGAAACAGATGAACTACAGTCTGGAATTATAGAACCACAAAGAGCTCCTGTGTGATCAGAGGAGTTTACCTACATGTGTACAAAGTGTAGAAAGTGGTCATAATGTGACGGTGTATATTCCATATTTGAATTCACAGATGGAAAACAGAAAAAAGGGAACCATTTACTGAGCTAAGTGTTGAGTGGAAAGATCAAGGGGCTTTATGGATCGGTGAGTGAAATTGTACTTTTAGTGGTTTCAGGAGGACCAGTGTCCTGAGTCATCAGCGTATCTGGAAGAGTTGACTGATCAATGATTTTTGATCTCTCAACAGGAGGCTGCTGCCGTGTCGGTCCTGCTGACATCACGGAATTGAGAAGACGCTTATTGTCGACAAGAACTGTGGACGTTTAGTCTGTCATGATCACCTCGGATCTCACAGCTGATGTACAAGAAGTTGTATAAATATTTATTTATAAAGAAAAATTACCAACTATTTCCGATTGATTTCACACGTGTATGGAACTGTAGATGAACACTTGTCTTGATACAGATTTCAGAAGCTGTGATAAATTAAGAATGAAGATCACAGTGCACGTAACATGAAAGCCTTCATGCTTCACATCTTTTCACAAAAAAGGATGAAACTCATTCATCCACCACACACAACAAGATCATCTCCATTTCACTTCACAGTTATCCGAATCGGTCTCGAACACACCCGGCATTACCGTGCGTCCTGGGTGAGGAACGGGGTACGGTGTCTCAAGGGTGGACTCGAACTGCATTCGGAGGTGGTCAGAGACGTATTTGACCACATTATTGTTGTAGTGTTAACGGCAAAGTGTCACGGCGTGGGCCGAAGTCGCCGCCTCAGCCAGCAAATACATAGTAACCGCAAGACTACACCGTTCAACGTCCGCATGAGTTAGCCGAGTACGCAACAATGACTAACAAATGAACAAGTGCTACTTGTGGTTGGTGCGTAAACGAAAATAAGTGCTTATTAATTTTGTTTTTAATTATTTTTACCCAACACCGGGTGACCCGGGATTCAAACCTGCGATCCTCAGATCACAGTGGTAGCGACTGTCATCAGATCAACCACAACTCGCGTTAATGCCAGGTGTGAACGGGACCCAACAACCTTAAATGAAAGCTTTCCGTTCTCCAGCTCAGGATTATAAAACGCATCATCCTACTCTGATTTGTGTTTGATTGCATCCTTCTACCTAAACTATTCATGTTTATGCACATTAAATATGTCCTACGCCTTGACTGGAACACTACGCACTGGAAAATGGGTTGTTATTAAACGTTTTGTGCTCCAAATATGAATGAACACCGTGTCCACACAGAAGCACAAACCTGGAAGGATATTTATGAATGCATAAATAAAACACTTGCCTTATGTTTTGGTTTATAGATAATTGCACAATTTTCTTGATCTACCCATTTTAACCGATCTGATTTTCGGAGGATCGGTGGGTGAGACGGCAACCTTTCCCTGCCCGTCCCATCTAACTGAACCTTGAGTGGGTGAGTGGTTTAAATAGGTACGTGAATGTCCATAAGGCAGACTGGCCAGCGTGAATGTCAGTCAGCAATGTCCTCATCAAGGTCACTATCAGGAGAAGCTCTGTGCCTGTACTCTCCAGTGTTGGTGAGACGTTTCCAGGCCTGTTCAGACTTCTGGTTTCCAGTGCTGTGGGAGCGGCCCAGGCGCCCCAAGTGTTTGGATGCCCTGTCATCGAAGCCATCCGCTGCCGACGCCTGGCTCCTCTGCTCTGCCCCCTGCTGGTGGAGGTCATGCCGTAGGTTCTCTAAGTTGAGTGCCCAGGGTCCAAGCTTCTGCCAGTTTACCCTTTGGAAAGCCATGAGACAGTGTAGGTTGCCTCCCACCTGAAAGAGCAAAAACACATTTTTTAAGATGAGAATTATTTAAAAAACATTAAATAATTGATTAATTAAATGAAATAATTAAAAAAAGGGCTGGGCAATTAATCAAAATCGAACTTTTACACATTAACACTTTCAAAACTCCCTCACAGACCTTACGATCTGTGAACCAGTGGCCCCACTGAAACCAGACAGAGCTCTTTAGCACCGTCTCTGTGTGCATCCAGAAAACCCTAAGCTCCTGCTGTTCCTACCGACCCTCCTCCTCCTCCGTGACCCAGAAACTGATTTAGTGACGCCGGAGGAGAACTCAATCACAGAGCCAACTGAGAAAAATGCTGCGTCTTCTTTACCATTATCAAGTTACCAATATAGATCAATTTTGATGCTGATTTCAGGTGAAATCGCCCAGCCCTAATCACGAACCTTTTTGGTTTTCCGAATCTGAATGCCTCTTTCTGTGTGGCGAATGTCCAGGTACTCTGGGTTCTGTGTGTTCAGGTCTGTCACGATATCTGCCCACCTTGAAAAGGAGATGCATTATAAGAGGGTCTGGAGAGCATAAGCAAAAGGTCTGTGAGAGACAGTAATCGGTAAATGTACTTTTTACAGTGGATGGCAGGGTGTTTTCTGCTTGGTTCCCCAATTAGAATCCAGTGTTCCATCTCATTATGAGGAAGTGGTCCCCTATTGGAAATAAAATGATTCATTGTAAGTGATTGAGGGTGTGGGACACCCACACATTAAAGAGCGACACCAGTGAAATTAGTCTGGTATCTGGCTATAAAAGTCTCATGACACCAGTAGGTTTAATTCACGTGATGTCACGTCATTGAGGGACGACGAAACAGTCGTAACGCTGCGGTATCGATTCTGGACGGCGGCTGTAACCAGCGGACTAACGGCAGAGTACAGAAACAAGTGCGCTGACCCCACACTACAATGTTTAATCAATACTGCAGCATTTTTCGGTGAAATTACACAGTAATGATTATGTCGCGATGACCAGCAGCCACTCAAAATAAGCAGGGACTAAATGGACACTGGTGTTGCCCTTTAAAAACAGCGCAAAAGCCGGTATCCAGCATGCTAATGCCACACTAGTGATCCCAGATGAGGATTGCATCTGGGGCGCGGTCTGGGGTAGGGTCTCGTGACCATCATAATGACCACTGGTGTTGCTCTTTAATGAAAGAATATGGACTGTAGTGTTTTTAACAGAGCACAGCATCTTAACTGCCTGGTTTATCATTGTTTTATATTATTCCCTATAATCAGACACGTTTTTTATTTTATTGGCATCAAAACTAGAAAGATTATCCTGTAAAATATTAAAGAAATACATCCAACTAACAATCAAAGGTCTGGAAGTTAAAGAGTAACTGCTTCTCAGCTGTACCTGTAAGCTTTAGCTGCTTTCAATGGTGTTGCTTCAAAGCCCACAGGGCAGAAGTAATGGTTCTGACAATGGTAAATGTAGGCCATAGATTCGTCCCTCAGTCCCTGTGTCAACTTCAGCAAAGCTCCCTCGGCTACACGAATGGAAGAGCAACAAATAGAGCATTATAACACGGTGCGCTTTTAAAGACGTCAAACAAATGTCTCCAAGACACATCAACCAACTCACCAATGATCTTTAAAAGGTAAAAGCCAATAACCAACGAATACAGCTATGTGTATTTTTCTGGTTGCTAAGCGATCGTGTTCTGTCAACAGTCGAGACAGAAATTACAACCCCGTCAAACGTGACCATGAACCCTGTTAATGTATGACAGATCACATGAAAACCCACAGATTTGGGAGTCAAGCTGTGAGGACGACTGAATTCAAAGAACGTTGGTGAGGTCATGATGTTGGAGGATCACCACCCCAACTCACCCCCAACTCCACCCCACCTCACCCCCAACTCCACAACCTGTTTTAATAGTATTGGATGGAGCACCATCATTCCAGAGAACACCAAGTGCATAGGTCACCAACTCCAGCCCAACCCCAACACTCCATTCCACCAATCTGGAAATTCTGAAGGCAGTAATTTGTTGGATCAGATGACTAGGGTTCAATCTAACATGGTAGGAAAGTAGCTCTCCAGAAGCAGGGTTGGTGACCCCTCCTGTAGAGGGATGAAGGGAGGCCTTAGCCCTCCCTTTTTGGATGTTCATAGATTATTTTAATAATTTAATAATACAGGTTAACATCTTGAGAGGGTTTCCTGAACGTGGTCTCCCTTGGCTTGCTCAAGACAGAGCTGGAGACCATCATGAAGATCATTTATTTAAATATATTATCAAAGACCGTTTTTATGGCGTCCTAATTCTTTCACAACTCTATATTTAAGCCCAGAGGAAAGATGCCTTTCATGCATGTAATTGGTCACTGATTTTTAAATACGTGATGTTACCAAATAACAAGGAACTCACCCGTCTCTCCTGCCGTCTTGTGCTTCCCGTGGGGTTTATATAAAATATAAGAACATCCTCGAACACGAAAATGATCATTGATCTGTCTGAACCATCTGCACCAAAACAAAAACAGCACTGGTGAAAATACTCCAGCTACTGCAGACACATTTCAGCTGAGCAAACACAACCATCATACCGCATCAAAGTGGCGTTGCCGGTGAAGGGGCCGAACTTGATTTCTTCAAATGGAGGATGGAAACCAAGAATATGCAGGGCCTCCTCTTGGGAAATGGGTGGAAGGCTGACAAAAAATGATTATTTATTGTTGTGATGCAGATGTGTGGCAGGTTCGGGAAATCAAAGAGACGTACAATGCATTTCTAAATATAGAAAACGAAGTACGAGAAAAATGAGTTTACGTATTATTCACTGTTACCTGACGCTCTGTTTGACGCTCATTCTCTGAACTATAGCTGAACTACTTTCCTGAAATAACTAACGCATCATGTGACGCGACATAATACACAGATGAGAGTTTCACGTCCAGCAACTCAAAATCTGCCCCAGGATTTTGGAGTTTGGAATTTGACTGGACCTGAAACCTCCACCTCTGCGAGATACAGTGCAGTCCACAACAAACTGGAGATTGACCAGTTTGTGCTCTGTAGTCCAGTGCACTTATTTAATATTCTTCAAGGCGAGATCTTGAGACGGCAGCAGTGTGTGGACCAGCGACGTCCTGCTGGAACAGAGCACCGCAGTGTGTGTTCAGAAAGGGTAGAACCTCTGGTTGCAGGACCTCATTAACGTAACGTAAAGTGAAGACCAAAGGATTTCTGACATTGTACGAAATTGCACCTACACCATGACACCAGACCTTCTGGACGTGTGACAACAAATGGTTGATCTTCGTCGTTGGTCGTCTCCACCAAGAAAAAAGTGGGACTCGTCTGGTACGACACTGTTGCAGTTGCGTATTGCTATCGGTTGATTCCTTCTGGGTGCAGCTATTTTTCTATTCGTCTCCATTTCTGGTAACAAGTTTTAATGAGTTGAACATCGGCAGGTTACGTACCTCCCAGCTCCTAAGGTGCTGTAAAGAAAGTTCCAGCAAGAGACAAGTGAGGAAATTCCACATGACGTTTTATACTGAGGACGGCTGATGCAGTACCTGCAGGGGTACAAAGAGCAGCACCAAATGAACAACGTTCTGCTCTCTCATTACAGTCACAGACAACTGAGGGTAATTATGAGAGCTATTCTCATACCATCTGCGCAGGTCCAGAACTTTCCTCTGCTTGATTTCTTCCAGAGAAGCTTGTGGTGGGAGGTCCAGCAGGTTCCTGCTTGAGCGATCATTCGATTTCATTTTCTTTGAAGAAAACTTCTTTTGATTACCTGTAAAAACAAGTCGATTATTATTGATGTGAGCTGCTGGTCACAGGACGCTCCGTGGAGACAGTTCGTGAACCCTTTAGAATTTTCTATATTTCTGCATAAATTCCAACGAAACAACGTTTCCCACAGGGTCATTGTCTTGCTGCATGACCCACATTCTCTTAAGATTCAGCTCACAGACAGAAGTCCTGACATTTTCCTTCAGAATTTGCTGCTATAATTCAGAATTCATCGTTCTGTCAATGATGTCAAGCCATCCTGGGCCAGATGCAGCAAAACAGGCCCAATCCATGATACTACCACCACCGTGTTTCACAGACAGGATGGGGTTTTTACAACCCTGCCCTGCTCACCATTGTTGTTCGGTGTTTCCCTGATGGTTGATTGATGAACATTAATATTAATCAATGTGTGAAAGACCTTTAGTTGATTAGAAGCTCTCTTGGGTTCCTTGGTGAGCTGGTGGACAATTACACATCTTGCTCTTGGTGTGATCTTTGTTGGTGGAGCTCTCCTGGGGAGGGTAATAATGGTTGGATCTCCTCCATTTGTACGGAGTCTGTCTGACTGTGGATCGGTGGAGTCCAAACTCTGGACTCCTTTTCCAGCCTGATGAGCATGAACATCTCATCAACAGCTCCTCAGAAACCTCCTTTGTTGAGCTCCCACTGATTAAAAACCCCCCTGACTCTAACTTCAACCTTCAAATGATGTTCTAAAGGGTCACATTTTCATTTTCATTTTACACACACACACACACACACACACACACACACACACACACACACGTTTGTCTATTTAAACACTTCCACCTCCACATGATAAACTCTAACGGGAGGTGGGGTCAAGTATGTTTAAACAATAAAAAAGGAACTTGCAGAACTGACTAACCAGCACACCACACTTCACTTTTTGCCTCTGCAAAGAAAGACGAGCTGTTGTGGGAAACACAGTGGGAACGTTCTGCCGGGTTTAATTCAGGTGAGTCGTTTCAAAACGAGAAAAATACTGGAGGAGTGGACTAAGGGCTCACTTCTTCACCTGGAGCAAATACGGCCACTACGTGCAATGCTTTTGAGATCCAGGTGAGGATGTGCATATCACACTACGCTTCATCAATAAGAGCAGCTGTGAACGTTCAATCTGAAGCTCACTGTACGCTCACACACATCTCACTGTCTGTGGTATGAAACCACATTCTCGAGAAAAAGGTTTGTGATCGACTGGAGTTTAAATGGTTGAAAAATACACGTTCAGGTTCAATTTACGCAGAAATGTATTAATTCAGACGGGTCCACATACGTTCAAGCACCACTGTGGTCATCCAGCATTTCATTCCAAGGCTGGATGATGGTGACCATGTGTGGATTCACAACTGTACACTTTAAAGTAGCTGAATTCTGGATATGTCCGATATACAGTGAATAAGAACTGCAAAGTCACATTTATGTCGTGACAAGCAAGTGAAAGACTAACGCTGACCGCTCTTTCTCCGAGGGGGGAACTGTCCAAGATGACCCGAGATAAATGCTTTGGGTCTCGTCAATATTTATCGTCTTTTCAATCAGTGAATCTGTGATGGCGTATGGTTTATTCATGGGCTCAAATAACCGAATGATGAAGATATACGTCACAGGAACTATTTTTGTGTAGATGATCCTAGAAGATGGTTTTAAACAATATTAACATCCCAGCTCAATCACATTAACGGTCGATACCAGCGTCCATTGGTTGTCCGATACATTGATGATCTCATAATGTATTATATCAGGTCTATGTATCTGTCTATGAGCTTGTATGTGTATGTGGTAGGTCACATGACAGTGCCAATGTTATATAAGAGATGGTACCAGATGGTCAGTATCATTTTCGTGCCACATGTCCACTCTGAAAACCAGACTGTAGTTCATCTGTTTCTCTGCAGACTTTATTCTCCTCCTTTCACCCTGATCTTCAATGATCAGGACCCCACAGGACCACCACAGAGCAGATATGATGTGGGTGGTGGGTCATTCTCAGCACTGCAGTCACA
The DNA here is from genome assembly GCA_034509495.1 of Acestrorhynchus altus. NCBI lineage: Eukaryota > Metazoa > Chordata > Actinopteri > Characiformes > Acestrorhynchidae > Acestrorhynchus > Acestrorhynchus altus. The sequence continues at coordinate 40,992,038 of CM067504.1, forward strand.
CTGACACGGTGGTGGTGTGTTGGTGTGTGTTGCTCTGGTACGAGTGGATCAGACCACCCCCTCCATCCACACGGGGCAAAGGGGCAAAGGGGCAAAGGGTGAGTGTGCTAGTGGAAGCTCCTCATTAAGCCCTGGAGTTCTCCAGCTTACATCTTGGAATTAGTCTTTCCACCTTAAATGGTGCAGAACTTGCAGGAGGCAGAGTAACTGCATCCCTGTTTTAAGGTGGAATTTGATGCTGTGAGATGAGTTTATGGAAAAGCAGGTGTTGTTTATTTCTTTTAAAGTATCTTTTAAACCGACAGTCAGATCCGGTGAACACGAGAATCACAGTCACGAAATGTCACCACGTGATTAAATCATGCAAGAAACGGCTCTAAAACAAACAAACAAACAACAACAAACACCAGATTCATGGGCTGATCCATGCGGCTTGTGTGTGGACACTTACTTGTCCTGGTTTTTCGGGTTAAGACTGCGTCAAAGTCAGTGGTGTCGATCTCCCAGGCTAACACAGGCTTGGTATTGCTGGACAACATCTCTTCCATGTCACAGTCGTCAGCTAAAGGGGTGTTGGCTCCATCACCCTGGCACTGGGAGACTGTGGCGGCGTTCAACTGAGTTACTGGTGTCCGGTTATCGGAGCTGGTCTGAGGAGCATCCCTGGTTGCGATGACGGGACGGGCCTGGTTCAGCAGTGCGTAGTCGGAGCAGACCGTGTAGAACTTCTCCCGGGAGTGTGTGACGGGGCAGGTCCATGGAAGCTGCAGCTCAGCGCTGGAGGCCCGTCTGGCTCGCAGCGAGTCACGAGTGAAGGGACTCAAGAAGCTGCGCTCATCCTCTCTGGCCGGGGCCCGAGCTGGGGCTGCCGGATCACTGGCACCAGATACGTTACCGCCTTCACTTTCTGCAGTGTTAGGCATTGAACAGTCGAGAGGAGAATTGCCCCTTGCAGGTTACCGGCCTGGTGCTTTCACACTCTCGTGATGTCTCCGTCCTGTAGAACGAAAAGTGGACACAGTACACCATTAGAACACCCGATCCTTTCCCATACGCAACTCGAGATGATTCATTTCAGTATTTTGTTGCAAGGTTGTAAATGTACCGTCAAAGACAGCCCACCTCTCCCAGAAGTTACGGGAGTCCTCTGCGTAGCATATGCAGGACGCCTACAAACTAAACCCAATATCTGTGTTGAAGACAAGTCAGAAAGACGAGTATCACTCTTGATGGAGATACAGGACAAAAATGACTGTCCACTTCATCAGCTTCTCTTAGACTGTAGTCCACCTGTTTCTCTGCAATGGTCCAACAGGACCACCAAAGAGCAGCTATTGAACAGCTATATGTGGGTGGTGGGTCACTGTCCCGTGTTGGCCATCCTCTAATCCTTCATCAGTGCTCACAGGACGCTGCCCACAGTGCCCGCAGTCCAGCAATATCACTGAGGGGTTGAAACACTCCAGCAGCACTGCTGTGTCTGATCCACTGGTACCAGCAACACACACTAACACACCACCACCGTGTCAGTGCGACTGCGGTGCTGAGAATGACCCACCACCCACATAATAGCTGCTCTGTGGTGGTCCTGTGGGGTCCTGATCATTGAAGATCAGGGTGAAAGGAGAAGAATGAAGTCTGCAGAGATACAGATGGTAAGAGGAGCTGATAAACTGGACAGTGGATGTAGAAACAAAAACATGGTCTTAAATGTTATGGTTAATTGGTGTAACTATTTGATCTCGCTGGTCAACTGTGTTAAAACTCGGGGTAAACTCCCTGGAGAGTCCAGGAGCTGTGGGCATTGTCCATTTAATTGTTTGTTGTTTAATTTAATGTTGCCAAGACAGTAATTTACTCCCCTCAGTGGAGTATCTAAATCAAAGAAGGACAGCAGGAGGACTGGATCTTAACACGGTTTGGTGAGCTGACCACACTCTATTACACCTGGCAATGAACTCAATGTCAGCAGGGACGTTTGTGAACCTTCAGAATTTTCAGCAAAGAAGACAAATATTACACTGATCGTTTATTTTTAAGGGAAATGATCCAATATTGCAGATCTGTGAGCATGCGATCCTCTGCTTTCAGCATCTGGTGACCGACTTGTGAGCTTAGGGTCATTGTCTTGCTGCGTGACCCACATTCTCTTGACCCACAGCTCACTGACAGTTTCCTTTTGAATTTGCTGATATAATTCAGAATTATAATAATTATAATTCCGAATGGTTCTGTAACCTTCTCCAGCCTGAAGAGCATCAACATCTCTTCTTCTGAGCTCCGCAGAAACCTCAGTTGATCGTGCTGTGATACACTTCCACAAACGTGGTCATGAAGATCAGACTTTGATAGATCCCTGATCTTCTCCCATTGATTAATAAACACCCGAATCCAATTTCAGCTTCAAATGATCTGCTGATCCTAAAGGTTCATACATTTGCCCTCACAGATCTGGAAGATTTAAGCAGAAATATAGTGATCTATCCAGTCATCAGGCAAGACCATGAGGTCAACATCCCTAGCAACCCACAACGGAATTTGACAGTTACTGTAAACATACTGCACGTAACCACGTGGGTCACATGACCGCTTGTTACCCTGGAAGCCTGGGTAGCTCGGACCACACCGATTACAAAGGGTTTTCGACAAAGCAGGAGCTTAACTGAATACTGAGATCAACCGATTAAGCTTCAGCTTGATTGGAATCAAAACGTCCAGCCACTCTTGTCCTTTACGGATAAGATCGGACACCCCTGCCTTAGGACAACTCCCTGTCATTGCTGCTCTCTAGTCTGGACGTTTTCTGTTGCTTTCTGCCCCCTGGCTGAGTGCGTCCCATCAGATGTCTACCATCTAAAATGGACTTTGTTTACACCCGAACCATTATGCTATAAAATCTTTACACAGCAGGACCTCAGACTTTTAATTACACTGAAGGTCCCAAATTGTCCATTTAAGACCTGATCTACAAATTCACACCCACTCAGGGCATTCAGCTACAGCATCACCACCATCATCTTCATTATCACCAACACCATCATCATCATCATCACCATCATCATTAATCATTATTACCACCACAATCATCATCATGACCATCATCATGATCATCACCACCATCATCATGATCATCACCACCATCACCACCTTCATCACCATGACCACCACCATCAGTACCTTCATCATCATCTTCATTATCACCACGACCACCATCATCAGTACCATCCTCATCATCAGTACCATCATCATCATCTTCATCATCACAAAGCATTTAGGTCAAATCTCCTCTCCAGCATCACTGGCAGCTTCTCCACCCACATCAACATTCAGATCCAGTGAGAGGCTTTGTGTGAAACTAGCAAAGCTTAGAGGCTGTTATCCATCAACGCCGCCGCGTTGAGAACAGTAATCTCAGAGGTGGAGACCTGGCGCGTCTGATTTCGATTAAGAAGACAAAGGAGTGAAGAAGTGAAGAGCAGGAACCTTAATCTCCTACCTGAAGCAGAGCTTCCTGAAGATCCGCACAAACATCAACATTAACAGATGAACAGATCTTCTGTAACAGCTGATCCAGAGCTTCAGAGGGATGTACCATCCTGAACCGGGGGGAGACACACACACACACACACACACACACACACACACACACACACACACTCAGAGGACTGTACCATCCTGAACGGGGGGTGGGACACACACACACACACACACACACACACACACTCAGAGGACTGTACCATCCTGAACCGGGAGGAGACACAGACACACACCCCCCCCCCCCACACACACACACACACACACACATACACACACACACTCAGCCGTTACCCTGAAGGGGGGGGGTCTGTTACTGTGTTACTGTGGGGGATAAGAGCCCCCTTCCCTGACATAGCCGAGTGAAGGGGATCATTGCTGCGTTACAGTTACGCAGACAGTCAGCCGCTCCTCTGGCTGCGCTCCAAACCTATGCTGCCTAACTAGGACACCTGGAACAGAGCCCCTTAATGACTCTCCAACTTTACAGACTTTCTCTCTGCTTCTGTTCAACATCTTCATATTTATATATGCATTTATTTATATCTGTGATTTTAATTAGAAGAATAAAACATTAAAATTTATGTATTTACATTTAAATGCTATTTGTTAAAGATCACAATCAATTTTATTTATTGAGCCATAAATTAAAAAAAAAAATTATATTACTATACTATAGACTTTAGACTTTAGACTTTTGAGCTGGTTAATATACAAACCAGTCAGGGATCAGTTTTCCTTCTGGACACTGCAGAGGAGGACAGAGCAGGTCTCTGGACACTGCAGTGGAGGACAGAGCAGGTCTCTGATCTCCTGCACTTGAAGGTCAAGACTGACTGTGCAGATCTTCAGCACTCAGACTTCCACAGCAGCTGCTTCTGTCCACCTTCAAGCTGAGTGAGTAGAAGCTGCTGAGGAGCTGATCTTTCTGAAACAGCAGGAGAACCTCTAGAAGTTGTAAACTGACTGAGGGTGTTTTTCAGACTGCAGTGAAGGGCCTGACAGTCCAGAGACCCTGTTGTGAAGTTGTGTAGAATAATAACATCAGATAAAAATAATTCAGATCTGTTCTGGAAGCATGGGGGGCAGGTGTCTCCACAAAATAGGGTTGGTTTTAATGTTCTGGGTGATTGGTGTGTAGATCTTTCTTATGGGGAACTAACCGAAGCAGCAAATGTCAGGGTGACTTCCTTTGTGCTCTATATAAATAAGAGTTTCATTGTTGTTGAAGGTCACCCTTCAACGGTTTCCAGGCAACCAGAATGGCTCAGAAGTTGATGATCATTGACACTGACTGTGGCATTGACGATGCCCAGGCTATAATGATGGCTCTGGCTGCACCCGATGTGAAGATCCTGGGCATCACCTGCTGCTTTGGCAACACTGATGTGGATAACGTGTGTCAGAATGTTGTCCGTGTGCTGTCAGTCTGTCAGCGGACGCAGGTGGGTCCAGTGCGTATGGCCACTCGGACATCTGTGAACATGTCTGTGGTACTCTGTGTGTGTGTGTGTGTGTGTGTGTGTGTGTGTGTGTGTGTGTGTGTGTGTGTGTGTGTGTGTGTGTGTGTGTGTGAGGACCCATCTGCAGGCCCAAACTTCATTTCACCATTCATAAATGACATCTAGTAGGTTAGGTGTGTGTGTGGTCTTTGTAAATCAAATCAGATTTATTTATGTTGTGCTTTGCTTAGAAAATAAGGTGATGAACACAAACAAAGCCGAGGTAAGTTCATTTGTAAGCACTTTTGATGCACAGGGGCAAATTAAAAGTCCTTTACATAAACAGAGATACGATCAAAAGATATTAAATCAATAAAAGCAAAAACCATTAAGAAATTAAATGTAATAAAAGGAATAATTTAAAAAGCAATTATTTAAAAAAAGCTAATTAAACCTACAATATATTTAAAAGAAATAAAAATGAACATGAGAATGAGAGAAGTCCCGTCACAGGATGGAGATGAGAGTGTTTAAACTGAGCTGAATGTTTTCGGTCTGGACTTAACAGTGTCCATCTTGGTCTATCTGCTCCAGAGAGTCCAATTCTATTGGCAGTACTCCTCTACAGGCTGTTTCAGCAGATGCTGGAGTAGCTGAATGTGTTCATTAGAAGGGGTGTCCACAAGTGTTTGGACATGTAGTGTAGTGGGAGCTTAAACTGGTCAGTGAGTGGGAGGTTTCTCTAGTTAAATGCATACCAGGTGCATGATCAGATGTTGGACCACCGTGCACAGAAAGTAAACTTCTTGATGATCTTCTGGACATTAGATTCCAGTGTTCCGAGGGATGGCCGGCCCTTTGGTTGGAGCCGTGAAACCGTTTGATCACTTCGGGACGGACGGGTTGGGAGATGTGCTGGAGGACAGAGACTCAGATGTTTGGAAGAAGCAAATCCAGAAAGAACATGCTGTTGACGCTTTAATCAGGCTGGTGAATGAACACCAAAACCAGGTGAGGAAATACCTGCACTGCATTGCATTCTGAGGATTTCTGTCCTGGTGTCTTGACTCTTCTGCCCTCTTGTGTCTGAAAGAATGCATTACCTGTATTCTGTAAAAAGGTCTCCTTGGTGGCTCTGGGACCACTGACTAATTTAGCTCTGGCTGTCAGGCTGGATCCCAGCATCCCTCAGAAGCTCAAGGATTTGTACATCATGGGTGGCAATATGGAAGGTAGGAAACGTACAGTCTCTAAGCTGCTTTAATGATCAGGTCTCCACCTAACCTCTGTTTGTCTTTGCAGGCAAGGGAAATGTGACGCCATGCGCAGAGTTTAATTTCATCATGGATCCAGAGTCTGCTTACATAGTCTTAGAGGACTACCAGTGTCCCACACACATAGCCACCTGGGAGTTCACCTGTAAAAACAAGCTCTCTTGGGTAAGAAGTAGACCAGTGCCAAAGCCCGTTCAGTTTTCCTGAACATCTACAAAAACTGGGAACTATACTGAGATGGAGGTAATAATGTAAGCAAGATGTCTCCTAGAACCGTCTATCGTCTCTGATATCGATTGGAAGACGTTCCCACTCCTCCATGCGGAATTTTTTCAGCGTCAGTCTTTGTCCATTCTCCTCAAGCCCCCTCTGATACCATAAATATCTCATAGAGGTTTCTATGATGGAGAGATCTCCACACCCTGCTGCAGCAAAGCAGTCCCAAACCATGATACTTGTGAAGGATGGTGGTGGACGTTAATGTCAAACATGACAGTAAGGGTTTCCTCCTTAAACACCTCCCATGAAAATTGAACTTGGTTTGGTGTCTTTCTGATGGTAGAGGCTACACCTTCAGCTGTGGTCAGAGCTACCTGTAGGTCTGAGATGAACTCATCTTGTGGTTCTGCTCTTGGTTCGTCAGATCTGGTCATGTGGGCGGGTGTTTTAAATGTTCTCCACTTGTAAATGTTCCGCACAGTGGAACGGCTGATTTCGAATTGTTCTGCTACAACCTTTGGAGCTCTTTGGATCCCACTCACTTCAACAATCGAAACCAAACTAATGTCTGAGGTTTAAATGGTCCAGTCATTTGCAGCTGATGTGCTGCACTTGATTCTAATTTTAGAATTAGCAGCTCCAGCTCTCACCATGTGTGTGCATTTGCACACCTGTGTCAGCAATGGGTGCAACTGAATGCCTTCATTAGAAGGGGTGTCCACAAACATTTGGTGTATAAACATACGGTGATTGTTTGTTATGATGCAATAAAATTAATAAAATGGAGATATTTCAGTAAGTTTCAGGTCAATATATCGGTTATATCATATCTATGATGATGTAATGTTCATATTACTTTGCATCCCAATTAAAAAAGGAGATTATAATAATTTGTTAGATGTAGACACTAATATTTCATAGTAAATATATCTATATAAATATAATAATGCATGTTTCTTGACCATTGTCCATTTACCTGTTTGACATCATTAGGAATTCTTCGATAGGCTGGTCAACCAGGACACAGCAGCTGCTCAGTTTATGAAGACGGTCACCTCCAAGTGCTGGGCGTTCTCCAGGAATCCTGGAGTTGGGATGAAGGATGCATTTTTCGGTCCAGGGTTTGTGCCCTACGACGCCTACGCGATGGCAGCATGTGTGGACAGCAGTGTGATTACAGAGAAGAAGGAGTTTGCAGTTCGCGTGGAACTCCACGGAGAACTGGGCAGAGGATTCATGGCACTGGATCCCACCAACAAGCTAAAGAAGAGCCACCGTGTGTTCGTCATGTCGAGCTGCGACCTCAGCAGGTTCAGCTCCATGCTGATGGCCTCCTTACAGCAGCCGTGAGAATCGACGGCTGGATTTGTCCTCCGAACGGAAGCCGCTCATCGGATTTCAGCTTCTGGCATGTCTCTGCCAATACGAGGTCATTCTGACCTTGGACTAGATGTGATGATGGAATCTGGACTTTATTCAGAAGTAAATGTTAAAATGTTGTGTCAGCACTGGCTGGGAGGTGATTTCAGTGCCTAAATCATGCAAGAATATATATTTGGGTTAACATTTCTTTGATTACTGTATTGATCTTCATCTGCTTTGTCCTGGTCATGTTGGGTCTCGGCCCAGAATAGCTGGGCCTGAAGCAAAAATACACCCTGGACAGGGAGCCAGTCAGTCATTGAGCACAGCCAGTTCAATTCAATATGCATATTACACTATTATTATTATTATTATTATTATTGTTATTGTTATTATTATTATTATATCTGTACCAACATTTAGACCGACAGATTGTGGTTTTCTCCTGAAGTACTTTATGTAATTATAGTATCTTATGCAATTATTTGCTAAATTATTATCTAAAACCACACATCTTCATATTCCGAAAAGCACAAAATCCACATGACAGGATACTTCAGATATTGATCTCAACGATACACAGAAATAAACAGAACCAACACAGTATTTATTGCAGCCTGATATGTTTTAATTCAACCGATGTGACCGACGTCACACTCAAGGTGACAAATGAACGATGTACAGAACAAACTCCGAAACTTCAAGTACTTTCAACTCCCTTAGACCTTAAATTAAAATCCAATTTTAGCAAATAAAGCTTCTTTTCACTTGAATCATAACCCAATAAAAAAAGAATAAGTTAAACCTCATATCCTGAATGCTCTTACATTTGGCATTAACCATAAAAACAGTGGGCAAAGACCTTCGAGGTCCAGATAACACACTAACAGACTTACTGAATCATCTATGATCGTACCCACAGCTGTCAGAGCTCAGCACGTTTGGCCAAACGGGTTCTAAAATGAATGCAGCTATTAAATCAGGGCCCGGGTCTCTTTAAGAGCGGGATCGAATACAAAGTGCTTCATTTACAGTTGGGTAATACTGCACTTTAAACCATACAGTAATACTGGACAGATACTTTAGTTCCCGAAAAACGCAGTATTACTCCAAAAGGGGAATTTTCCAAAAAAAACAACACCCCTACAAGGGCAATATCATTCCAATAGTCAAGTGTCATTCTTTTAATAACTGATTGAGTTTCTGCAGTTAAAAGTGTCTTAAATAAGGCTTACGTGTCACACCCCTCCTAAGATAAAACAAATTCGTTATCCGTAAACTGAATTTGGAGTGGGACTAAATGAAAACCTGGACAAACCAGTTCACAATTTAATCGGAACTTCTCCAAAGGATTTTTATAGAAACTTATCTCAGTGTATCGAGTACTCTTTAACGAGGAAAAGAAACATATTTCTAAGAACAAAAACAATGGCGCTTATCATTTCGTTGCTGTGGGGGCCGTTATTTTGGGACAACGAGTCTCCTTTAGTTACCATTGTTGCCGTCGGGGTTGTTGGGCCAGGGCTCGGAGTTCCAGCGGCTCAGCGACTGAGGCCACACGCTCCAAGGGTTGTAGGTGCGGCCTATTTCGGTGGGGGCTGGAGTGGGAGGTGCTGTGTGGCTGACCAGGTCAGGGAGAGGGGAGGAGTGCAGGGTGGTGTCAGCACTCGTAGACCAGATAGAGCTGCTGAAGGGCAGGCTTGGAGACCAGGGGTTGCGAGACTTCCCCAGCATGGACTACGGAGATGGAGAAAGATCGAAATCAGAGCACGGTGATAACGAGGTAACTGTACTGTTATTGATTATTAGGAAATCATCGTCACACAAAATAAACCCCCCCATTTCATGATGAACGGATAATCTATTCACAGCAATATCGTTGGACGTCCATGACTCTGGACATTTTAAGCTCTGCAAGGTTTACACATCACTTTTTAGTCCCTACTCAGCTCACTTGGAACCACAAGCAAGCAGGTATGAAAACAGTACCCAGTTCCAGGTACCAGATATCAAATTTCTCAGACATCAAAAGCAACCAGAGTAGTGTTTGGACCATGCGGTGGTCTTTCTGGTCTCAGAATGTCAAAAGGTGAAATGTGGACAGCGTTAATGCGGTGAATAGACCGGTCTTACGGTTGTTGGAGTGGTAGGGGAGCCGGTGCTGGTAGGCCAGGGGCTTGATCGTTCAGAGTCCCAGATGGAGGAGGACACAGAGGAGTATTCGGGCCAGCTTGACTGAGGCTCCAAGTTCTTGGGGACAGTCATGCCACTGAACACTGAGCAGAGTGAACACAAGCAAGATCGTTCAACAACAGAGTCATATTAAAATGTGTCCTCTCCCCACCCCTGAGCCATGTTCAACATAAAACTGCGTGGAAGATTATTACATGCTTTACAGATTATATACCTCCAGACAAGTTGAGAGGGTTGTTGGGTCCAAATGCAGAGAACGAGTTGAGGGAACTGAAGCCAGGGCTGCCGATGCTTTCAACGGGACTCCATAACCCGGAACTACTACACGAGAACACCAAACGTACATTCACCGATTTGAACATCGATTCGTTATCAGATTTGCTCAGATTAAGTCAAGATGGCCAACTTGCCTCTCAGAGCAGTCGCTCTCCACTGATGTCATGTGAGGTAGGGCCACCTTCCCAAGACCATCTGCCTTACCAGAGCCACTGCCACCTGAGGATGCACACAAGCACACATTCAGAAAACCTGCTGCGACCACAAAATTACAAAATCCATTGACCCTTCGGATTTCCTCCAGTCCCCTTTTTGACCTACGCCAGCTAAGCTTGACGTGGCACTTCAGAATCAGGAGCAGAACAACCTGAGGTTTCATTACAACTGACTTAAGGATGCAAACATTAGAGCCGAGTAGATTAAACTACACATTTAGGATTCATTTCTATATGGTGGCCATATCTGTTATTAATCTTAACATTTTTGGACAAAATTTAAGGCTCAGACTGCAAAAATCCTACAACTAGTTTGCAAAAGTGGGTGTGGCATATTATGCAAATTAGCACACGATTTAAATAGGGGGAAATTAATATTCCAAATAGCAATGCTGCTTGGATTGACCCCAGGAATCATCAGCTGTAGCCCGTTGGTGTGGGAACCAGCCTTGTGACTGGAAAGTTGCCGTGTTGATTCGCTGAACTGGCAGGACACGACTGAAGTGCCCTTGAGCGAGACACTGAACTTCTCAGCTGCTCCTCGGGCACCATGGATAGGGCTGCCCACCTCTCTGGGCACGTGTGCTCACTGCCCCCTGGTGAGTAAATTCAACTCTTTTTTGCACCCCACCTATTTTTGTCTTGCTGTAGCGCCCCCTCTTTGCCAATGTGGCTCATGTTGAGCACCTGAGTAGCGATACTTGCAGTTTGATCGGCGTAATTTTGAGGAAGACGACTGACAAAAACGAGGTTTCCAAGCATGAACACAGTCATTTTACATCTTGTTTTCACGCACCAGGACTTTTGTCATAGCCAGCAGCCACAGCTGCGAAAGTTGGATTTCCATTCTTCCCTGGTAGAGCTGTAGACTTGGTCAGTTTATTCCCTGGGGCCTTCTTCGAGTTTACATCACTGTAAAAGAAAACACGAAGACACGAATGACCGAATACTTACATTGTACATGTTTATAAAAGGGAGAGCTAATGTCTGACGATCTGTGTTCGTAGGTTAACGTGCATTACCCGCTGGTGTTGAGCACGCTGCTGTAGGATATGCGAGGCATCAGGCTGGGAGAAGTAGGGGGAGGAGAACTTGTTCTGGAGATGGACGTGATGGGTCTCTTTAGAAAGGGGTCTGCATTCATGGTCTGCAAGGAAATCTGTTGAAGACTGTCTGCTTCTGAGAGGACAGAGACAGAAAAAGAAGAAGTGGTTAACGTTAAGAACAGCTGAGATCGTATGAGAATCAAACATGATCTGACTGTCTGCTCAACAAGGAGCTTCGATAACTGACTTACGGTTGGTGCCTTTGAGCGGAACATCCCATTCCGGTGGGGGGGACTCTTTCTCTCCCTCTGAGCCGCTGCTGAAATCTTGCATTAAACCGTTGTTAAGGAACTTCGCCAATGGGGACGGACGCCCGTCCTCCGGCTTGCCACCAGGCACTGGAAAAGAGCATTTACAGGCATAACCACACAGTCCCCGGAGCAAACAAGTGGAAAGTACCTTGCTGAGCCCAGAAGTTACACTTGCCTCTCTGTTTCTGGGGAGGTCTTGGTTTTGGGATGTTGGAGGTTCCCGTGCTGATGACTGTTTTGGGGAAAGTCTTGCGCTGCTTGTTTTCCAATGGAGTGACATACGGGAGCTCCAGAGAACTGAACACAGAAATGAATTATAACCATTATAACCGGAATAAGTGACCGTTTGTTTCCAGAAATAAAAAAGGATGAAGAAAGATCATCTACAAAGAATTAGATTTTCTGGATCTACTAATAAAGATGTATCATTTGCAGTAGATACCAGTAGATACCAGTAAATACCAGTAGAAAATGGCTTGCTCGGTTTTACTTCAACAGAAGTGGGAACAGACCTGGACTTCTCCACTTGATTCTCCTTCTTTGTTGTTGACTGTTTCTTGTTTTTGGGTTTGGTAGGAGATGGAGGGACTTCCTCTCGTTCTTCGATAACTGTTCGGACCTTTTTCTTAACTGGTTCCTACGTAAAACAAAATCACTTAGAGATTAAATGGGAATGGGGAACTGGGAATGACCTGTGTGGTCAGAGGAGCTGATAGAGTGGAGAGCGAGTGTAGAAACAAGAAGATGGACATAAGGTTGTTTGATGTGTGTACCTCTTTAATGTTAGTCTCCGTGTCTGGGTTGGAGGTCTCTGTGGTTGTGGAGGAGCTGTCATCATTGTCTGCAAGTGCCTCTTTTAACTCTTCTTGAGTCTTTCCCTTTGCTTTCCTCTCCTTCTCCTCTTTCTTTTTCTGAGCCTTCGATTTACTCTTTAGCTTCCCTTTTGAATCCAGCACTGTAGACACACAAACCATTCTGTCACATTTGAAACAGTCCCTCAAAAGCCTACATTAATTTGAGCAAAGTCGAGTTGAAGCATGAACATGTCTGCTTCCTCACCTGTATTACTTTTGCTTTGTGAAGGTTGCTGAATATTCTGTTCTGTGAATGCTGGGAACGCCGATTCGGGCCGGTCCAAGTCTTTGTCCATGGCTATGAGAAGCCTGTTGTAGTCCTGGTCTTCCATGCTGTGGCCTCTGTGAGGCTGAGGGAGGGAGGGTGGGCCGGGTGGGCCCAGGTTTTGGAGCTCCTCCAAGGGACTGGAGATTGTCTGCTGTTGCTGTTTTGAGCTTTTTGTCTTACGGTGGGTCAACTGAGGAAGTCCTTGGCCACTGTCTTTTAAGAGCTGCGAGGGGGAGGAAGCTTGCATAGATGCTGAGCGGCCTGAGCCGCTTCTGGACTTGCTGTCCCCGAGAATGGTGCTGCCATTGGAGTTGGAGTGGGGGCCACTCTGACGCCCACCAGCCCGTGCACCACTGCCTGACCCGTACGTTCCTCTAGTCGAGTTCTGGTGCGAGTCAGCATAATCATTCAAGCTGTGGAAATGTTGCAAGAAGTGAAACTGCGTCCTTGTTTCCGAATATTGAAGAAGATTGTACGACAGAACAGAGAAAGACGGTAGACTTACTTTGCATCACTTTGAATTCTTACAATTTCCCTGAGATCAAATGGTTTTCCGGTCTCCATGGGAGAGTTGGATTCCACAGATAGGCGTCTCTTGAAAGGCTCCCATATTCCCTGCGCCTCCAGATAGGCAGTGGCAATAACCAGGAGAAACATAGAGCTGTGGAATACAAGAACCGTTAACACTTCATCAGTTATATGTTGAATCCAAATTCTGGGAAAATTGCAATTCAGCAATTGTACAGGCTATTGACGGGAATATGACTAATGTACCAAAATGTGATCAATTTACAGCCAATCAGGCTGATTGGTTGAGAAGCATTCATTTTGTCTGCATGCTATAAATATGGGGCATCTTTAAATATCATGATATATTTTGACCGCACTGCCCACCCCTAGTACTGGACAATGCAGCCAAGCGCTTAATTAACCATAGTGGGTTAAAACAGGTGTCGGGTTTTCATTCCAGCCAAACCGAAACACAAGCGATCAGTTGTTTGAAGGCCGGCCAACTGATTAAATGAGAGGAATCGTGTGTCACTATTGGTTGTTTAGAAGAAAAAGCCACACTGGTCCATTACGCAGGCGGTTTGAAACCCACAGGATAAAAGCTAAAACGGCTATATTCTTATCGGCTTTCAAACCACACGTGCTGAGACGGCACAAAACGAGGACAATACTATCCGGGAAGATTTGGGAATAATTCATTTTTGAGCATGTCACTATAACTAGATACACACTCAGCCTGGTTAAAGCTTAAAGCAGACTAAAGCAAATTGTGTGAAACTGCAGTATTTGTTATGTGTTGCTCGTGGGCGCCCCCTACAGTAGAGAAATGTCGCTGTATAATTCACAGTAAGCAGTAAATCGCATTTAGAGCATTTTACACATGCATTTGTGGACAAACAGAGACACGAGCATCAATAAAAGTGAGGGATGTGGACAGAGAGGGTAATATTGGGTTACGCAGCATTACATGGAGTTGTGTAGAGACCCCTTTCTCCCTATGATCGATTTACTAAACGTTAAAAAGAGAGGAGTGGCACAATTAATGTGTGGTGGAATCCCGATGTATTAGGAGGACATGAATGATGAAGCTCTTTGTTTGAACATAACTTGACTACAGCATCAATACAGACCTCATAAACAGGGAGACAATGATGTAAAGTTCCAGCTCCCAGTTGGGAGGAGGAATGGTCTCCGCACACGCTGCCAGCACGTGATATGGCAACGATGCGTTCAACACGAACGCAAACTCCGAGCCGCCCGCTGACACCAACTTCAGCTCCCGGATGACTCGCGATGACGTGAAATCTGGTGTAAACCTGCAACAAAATGTAGAAGCAGATATTAGAGATCAGTCTACACAACATAACCCCACTAAACGTCCACCCGGCACTAAATTACACGTTCTCAGCTTTAACGTTGTAGACATTTGTTCACTGTTTATTTTCCAATTGAACTCAGCTGGGACTCAGCACTTGAACATAGTCATTCATAAGCGCCACTGCGGCCTCAGTGACCCTGCCAAGAGAGCCAGAGAGCCTGTGGGGGGCAAGACAGAGGGGCAATTCACATCCCCACTGGGGTCCAAAGGAAACCCTTCACATGTGCAGGGTTCACGTGTATTAATAGCATCTTTAGGCACAGGAGCACATACCCACAGGTGATGCTTACCCAGTGGCCTGAGGTTGGGCACACTGACCCAGTTTCTGCCAGAGTCTCCTCAGAAGACATTTCATATAAGATGTAGGGATGTGCAATATGACTACATTTTATAGGATATTATGGTATAAATCTTTTTATAGAAGCTAGTTTGTGAAAAACATGGCCCTACTGATATTTTACTGACATACATTTAGTTAAAATATTGTGATAAATACAGTGCGTCATGAAAATCTATAAATATCGTGATATATTTTACTATATCGCCCACCTCTAATCATTTACAACTTCAGCCTGAGGCTACATAATATTTTATGAACACTACTGATTTTCCCAGACTGCTACTTTCCATTTCTGCCAGCAAAATGTTATGATCACACCATTAAAACATGTAATTAACTAGAAGTGAGAATCTGGGAAAAACAAACAGCCTGAGAATCAGAGAGATGATGGTTGAAATTGGAAACTGCAACACTGACCGTCTTGGGATAGAAGTACTCACAGTATGATGAGGTCTTTCGAAGTGTTTGGTTTGAGTGCAAATTCTTGACAGTTGAGGACTTTGAATCCATAGCCCTGACAGAGGGTGCCACTGATTTCCATAGATCGGATGTGAATGGGGAGAAGCCCGGTGTTCTCTAGTCTGAATGTCCTTCGCAGCGTGAAGTTTGGTTCCTTGGGTTTGTCTTTAGAACAAAAAAGAAGACAAATGGTGGATTTATTTGAATTATGAAATGTCATAGTTGATACCCTGATAAAAAGAAAAGACAATAAAGAAGTCTACTAGATTTCCTTGCCTTCACACAAAGCAGAAAAAGAAACCTGTCTCACTGCAATCCACAACAATATACAGACGTTAGGGCACATCATTTTTTTACATTTATTACTTAAAATTCCTAAAACTGGAATCAGCTGAAAATGATCAGACCACCGTTAGGGAAAACTTTGGAGGAGCCTGTTTTATATAAACCTCAGACATTAGTTTGGTTTGCTCTTGATTGTGGAAGTGAGTGGGATCATCATGGTCAGATCCAAAGAGCTCTCTGAGGTCTTCAGAAAGAAGGTTGTAGATGCAGATGAGTCTGAGAAGGGATTTAAAAAGATCTCAGGACAATTAGAAATCAGTAGTTCCACTGTCCCACATGACCAGATCAGACCGTCCTTCAAATTCGGCCCAAGAGCAGAACCACAAGATGAGTTAAGAAGATCCAACAATCCTAAAATGTTCATCACAGGAGCTACAGGTAGCTCTCACCACAGCTGATATCAAAGTGCAGCTTCTCGAAAATGTAACATCACTGAAACATCACAGAGCTGAAAGAATTCCTCATGGAGGAGTGGGAACATCTTTCTTCCAGTCGATGTCAGAGATGGTAAAAATTCCAGCTATTATGTCATAGAGTGTCCTAACGTTTTCCTCTCGTTTCTAATAATTACGTTTTACAAATTATGTTTAAAACAAATGTCTTCAGTTTCCGTCCCTCAATGTCCCTTATACGTTTAAGTACGTTAGTCAAAGGTGTCGTGGGGCGTCTTATCATTCTCACGTGACTAATTTTATATTCATATTGTGAAAAACACATAAAATGACTACACCGTCCTGTCACAAAATGAGACAACATGCTACCTTAAATAATCACACTGGTTATGTTCTATTTGTAAAACAATTTCTCGATGAAGAAAAATTATCAGAAAGAGTTTAGAATATAGGTTAGGAAAGTAAGAGAACATGGAAATGCAATGAAAAGCTCTTCTCCAGCATTTCGTTCTAAACTCTTCAGTGGAACCTGAGAAAACTCACTTTCTGAACAGTCTTTCAGGAGCGCCTCAGTCATCTTAAACCTTAGGGAGCTGCCTGGTCCTGGGGCCTTCCCAGCGAGTTTAAGACTTTCTCTGGTTCCCTGTCCATGTACCATGATCAAGTCCACCACTGTCAGGTTATTTCTGTACAAGTATTAAAGAGAAGAATGCAAATTAAATTCATGCAAACGCTTGGATTGAATGACAGATTGTACTTTTACTTGCAAAAACGTCATTATTAATGACGTTTTTGCAAGTAAAAGTACAATCTGTCATTCTTCCTAATATGTTTACACTGACTGAACACACTAATGGTTAATAAATAACCCCTTAAAGTTAAATCACTAACCAAATAAGGAACATACACCACAATGTTTATCTAAACATTCAATAAATGAGGTCAAATGCATTTATTTTATAAAATGCTAAATACCATACCAATGCCCATTGGTCATCACACCATTCCATCAGCTCCTCTGATCACACAGCAGATCTTTGTGGTTCTATAATTCAGACTGTAGTTCATCTGTTTCTCTGATACTTTATTCTCCTCCTTTCACCCTGGTCTTCAATGATCAGGACCCCACAGGACCACCACAGAGCAGATATTATGTGGGTGGTGGGTCATTCTCAGCACTGCAGTCACACTGACATGGTGGTGGTGTGTTAGTGTGTGTTGCGCTGGTACGAGTGGATCAGACACAGCAGTGCTGCTGGAGTGTTTAAACACCGTGTCCACTCACTGTCCACCAAGCAGAAATGTCCAGCCGACAGTGTCCTGTGGGCAGCATCCTGTGAGCACTGATGAAGGACTAGAGGACGACCAACACAAACTGTGCAGAAACAGATGAGCTTCTGTCTCTGACTTTACATCCACAAGGTGGAGACACTCGGTAGGAGTGTCTCATAGAGTGGACAGTGAGTGGACACAGTGTTTAAACACTCCAGCAGCACGGCTGAGTCTGATCCACCACGTCAGTGTGACTGCAGTGCTGAGAATGACCCACCACCCACAGAATATCTGCTCTGTGGTGGTCCTGTGGGGTGCCGATCATTGAAGATCAGGGTGAAAGGAGGAGAATAAAGTCTGCAGAGAAACAGATGAACTACAAAGTGCTTCTGTGTGGTCAGAGGAGCTGATAGGATGGACAGTGAAGTTAGAAACAAGGATGTCAGTGTTTTGTCTGATCAGCCTATATAAAAGGCAAAATGAAGATTAGAGTGGACACACCCAGCAGTCTTACGACTGAGTGATTTGGTATGTGGCTGAGGTGTGTGTACATGTGTACAAGGAGGAGTATAAATGCTCACCTGACTACCAGCAGGGAGGACACACTATGATTGCTGATGGGTGTGAACTTCACACTGAGGGACTTTGCCTCACCAGGCATGAGCAGCACATTGAAGACAAAAGGCCGCGCCGATCCTTCGATAAATCCTGTGGAACCCATTACTGACGACTGACACACAACACAAATACAAACTGTTAGATACAAGAGGACACAGCAGTATCTGTTCAGAGCTGCACTGACGACCATGCTGATACCCACCTGATTTCTTTGGACTTCAAATTCCAGTGTATTTGTGTCAATGGTGGATAACTTTCCTCTTGGGAATCTGTAAGGGACAGGACAGAGTGGTCAAACAAAGCTGATTGAACACACTTTCAAATACACAGATGTGGCTAAAAGAGCTCGTTCAGGACTGGACTCCCATGAACTGCTGCTTCAAGTCCTTCCACAACATTTCTCCTGGATTAAGATCAGGACTCTGACTGGGTTCCAGAACATCATCTTTATTCTTCTTTAAACATTCTTCGGGAGAACGATTTGTGTGCTTAGAGCCGTTGTCTTTCTGCGCGACCCACATTCTCTTAAGATTCAGCTCATGGACACCTCGCTTGACCAAACAGCAAAACAAGTCCCAACAATGACACTACCATCACCATGTTGGATATGGTTTTTATGCTGGAATGCATCCTTTTCCTTTCCTTTCCTTCAAACATAACGTCTCCTCTGTCCACAAAACTTTGTTCCAGAAGCCTTCTGGCTTGTCCATGTGATATTTAGCAAACGGCAGATGGGCAGCAATCTTTTTGGAGAGCAGCCCAACATTTGGTTCTTCTGAAACTGCTATTTGTAGCCACCACTAAATATTTATGAAAATGCCCCAACAGTGAGGTCCTAAGAAGATTATGAACATCAGAAAGCAACTTCCTTTTTTATATACACATATAAGCAGCACGGTCAACATGCGGTGCGCTGCATTACCTGTCTTCTAGCATCCCTGTGAATGCCGAAGGGTTCGGGTAGAGAGCCAATGGAAGAACCTGAACATACACTGGAACATCAGCTGAGTTCTCCAGAACAACCTCTTCCTCCTAACAGAGAAGACAACAAACGTAAGGACAACAAGGCAAACCATCCGTGTTCAAAAGTGGGTTACACATACTGTTTATGTAATGTTTGCCTCGTCATAAAAGCAGGATTACAGTCGTTTACTGTGTTCATGTGTGTTTGGAGAAATTGTGCGTTTTATTCGTGGTACAGAGCGATGGTAATTATTGTCTTTTGTTTGGTGTGAAAAAGAGGTTTCCCCGCCTGTAAACTAAACCCAACGACAGCAGCTACAAGAATAACTACTACTCCTACAATCCCCTGGGAGATTACTGTGTTGCTGTTCTTACTGACTACAATAACTCTGGTCTCCATTGTCTGATCACAAGCCGGTAAAAATGATTATTTTGCAATTTATTTTTATTTTTTTCAAGAAAATGAAGATAAAAAAGACATGGTTGTAGTAATATAATTAATCCCTGCATTGCCACACTGCCTACAATCGTAAAACACCCACCAAAACATGGAAGAGACAGTGGACACAAGCAGTGACAACATTTCAGTCCGATTTTAATGGCTCGGTTTTGTCCACTTTAACCTAAACCCACTTCCGAGTCGTGTTCAGAGCGACACCTAATTTATGTCTTGCAGTAACTGATCATATCCGAATTCTCTCTTCAGAGCTGGTTGACAAAGGTGCATGGTTCTCCTGCTGGTGAGAACATTGGCTTTACACAGCTTCAGATATATTATGTTTCCATGTTCTGCTGCAAAACAGCTCCACACAGATAAACTCTTATTTACTACCTTCATAGGAATTCCTCACGGCTGCCAGCTGGGAATGTCCATTAATGACGTCTTGAGGCCACCAGGTGGCGCGCTGAACACCATGACGCAGGACTGAATTGAGATTAAACTATCTGATACCTGATCCATTAAATTATACCCAATCGACACCCGATCCTGATATATGGATCGGGACACCACTAGATATTGCAAATAAATTACAAACATGGAAACTGTGGGTTCTCCAAATTTCACCAGGGTTCTGTTCAGGTTCAAAAGAAGCAACACACATTAAAATAACCACGAGAAAGTGTGTACTCACTGAAGAGCTGTTGGTGTTGGTGAGGGGGAACAGAACTTGCTGTGAGGAGTTTACTAGTGACGGCCACGAGAGCTGTGCTGAGATTTTAGCCTGAACCTTTTTCTGCAGATCTGTATTTACTTCAAAGGAAGCCTCAACTCTAAATTAAACAGACAAAGCATTCGAGTTACTACCAAAGTGTCCTCGCAGCAGATATTAAAATATGATGGAACATGAGACGGCATAAACACGGGAAGCCCTGGAGACAGAACTCACTCAAGGCCCGACTGTTCTTTCAGCTCTCTCCATCTCTTCAGCAGCCTCTGGTGCAAATCTACATCCGCATCCCACATGTCCTCCTGCATGGCCAGACTATGTGGTCTTACATCGGCTGCAAACACAACAACAGATCAAATATTGAACACACACACACACACACACACACACACACACACACACACACACACACACACACACACACACACACACACACACACACTCTGTCCACTCCATCAGCTCCTCTGACCACACAGGAGCTCTTTGTGGTTCTATAATTCCAGACTGTAGTTCATCTGTTTCTCTGCAGACTTTATTCTCCTCCTTTCACCCTGATCTTCAATGACCAGGACCCCACAGGACCACCACAGAGCAGATATTATGTGGGTGGTGGGTCATTCTCAGCACTGCAGTCACACTGACATGGTGGATCAGATACAGCAGTGCTGCTGGAGTGTTTAAACAGTGTGTCCACTCACTGTCCCCTCTATTAGACACACCCATGTAGTTGCTCCACCTTGTAGATGTCAAGTCAGAGACAGAAGCTCATCTGTTTGTTGTTCATCAGTCGGCTGGATGTTTCTGGTTGGTGGACTGTTCAGTCCATCAGTGACATCGAAGGGTTTAAACACTCCAGCAGCTCTGCTGTGTCTGATCCACTCGTACCAGCACATTATAGAACTACAAACGGCTCCTGTATGGGAAGAGGAGCTGATGAAATTTGACAATGAGGTCATCTTCTCATGGTTGATCAGTGTATAAAAGATCAAAGCACCACCATGAAGATCAAAGGGTGTCAAACAAGCAGAACTTACACTTCAGCACAAACGGTAATCCCACGTAACAGTGATCGCCACACTGTAAACTGGCATCGAAATAAATATTCGCTATCTGTGAAATGAAGGAAATGGAAACAAAATGATCATAAAGCGTATTCAACACTGCAGATGTTTAAAATCGTGAGGCCTTCAAAAAGAGAGCGCGGGATTGGTCGACACGGCTTGGGTACCTTGGACTTGCGTCTGGGCTCCAACTCCACTTTGTTACTGCGAAGTCGTTTGTAGTAAAACCGAACATCTTCGGTGAGAGAGAGGATCTGCTGGAGTCTCACCCTCTGTGAGAAAGAACTCTGGATGCTGAGACTCTGGTGAACAACTTTTCCCTGGAGAGAAATAGGTCACACACACACACACACTGTACAATACTGTCCGAGGGAGATGATGGATTTCTACACAGACAGTTGTTGGGCAATAGTTAATGCATGCAAACAAATTGAGCAAGTGTGCAGCAGAGCAGACAGGGAGTGGCAAATCCACAGCTAACTGTGCCGAGTTCAGACTAGAGTTAGAAAGTATGTAAAATATGTATCAAAACAGAGATCATGATTCGATATCCCACAATACACTGTGACATACTAGAGCTCGTCAAAAAACGACGACACTGAGAAAGGTTTCTGATCATTTACTAAAACCAGTATATATTTTTTATGATCTCTCCATCATAGAAACCACTATGAGATCTTTACTGTATCAGAGGGGGTTTGAGGAGAACGTAAGAGCGTCTGTACAAAGACTGACGCTGAAACATCACAGAGCTGAAAGAATTCCACATGGAGTGGGAACGTCGTTCTTCCAGGTGATATCAGAGACGGTAGACGGTTCTAGAAACATTTCTTCAGTTGTATGAGTTTATTTATTTCACCTCCATCTCTCAGTGTAGTTAGATCAAACGTCCATGTCCATGTCTATGTCTCAGTCAAATGTTTATGGGGTGTCCTTTTCAGATTCATACAGCATAACAAGAAATGTCATATGGGTCGTGTGCTGCTCTAATGATACCACTAAAGTTTACACCATAAAAATGCATTTCATTCGGTGCTCAGGACTTACCGGGAACGAAGGGGGCATGATTATGTGTTTGGGTGAACAGCTTAAGGTTCCCACGGCTATGAGGGCCTTTACTGGAATGGTCAATATCTGAAAGCAGGGAAAACACAGGACGAACTGTAAACAGCAGACCCGGGCGAGTACGATCCTGCCAGTGGTGACGTTGTAAGAGAGTACAGACGGAACACATACCTCATAATCTGTGGTGATGTGTACAGCTCCATCATACACACCCTCCAGTGCTTTAGCCATCAGGGTGACTTTAAATGCTGCGTAATAGCCAGAAGCTAGAATGACCTATAAAGACACACACACACACACACACACACACACACACACACACACACACACACACACACACACACACTTCAACAATAATCACATTGTTCTGGTTTCCATATGTTTTTACTACATAAACTCAAATAGAATGTTCAGTAAAACAGCACAGAGGCTGAGGCTTGTTTGCTTTTAATATATGCAAATAATAGCTCAGGATATGCAATCAGTCATACAATCAGTCAAACATGAAAGACGCGAAAGTCTCAGGACATAAAAAATGCAAACACAACACGTCAGAATATAAACATTCAGCTTCGTGCTTTAAGAGCTCAACACGGTGTTGGCACAGCATGCAAAGCCCTGACACAGCTGAACTGGGATTACGTAATTCATATTCATATTCAGCCAACCACGCTTAAGTGATCAGCAAACATGGGCTACGGTCTTATGCAAAAGTTTGGGCACCCCTGGTCACATGCCATATCTCAGAGGAGAACATATGGTCACTAACCAATGAAGCGCACGCATTTCAAAATGGCATTTACATGAGAAGGCAAAAATGCTCTTCACTTTGAAGTTCAGGTAAAATAAGAATGATTAACAGTACATTTAGAGGATTTCTATTGGTCAGATAGAAATTATTATTATTACTAAATCATTTATTATTACACAGTGTAAAGCCTCAGGTTTCAATTCATGGAGAAAACTTAAAATGGACAGAAATGGCAATATAGCTGCATTTCAAAGTCTATATAATGATGATCATAATAATAATACTAAAATAAGAAAAAATAAATTAAGACATTGTTATGATGCACAAACTTGTGGTGGCAGATTCCTAAACTACAGTTAAAAATGTACCATACAGTTGGTCAGCGCTCTTTAACCCTTTAGTGCCCCTTAAATAATTGCCAAAAATGATTAACCAACACCCTGAAAGTATGACTTCTATTTTGCATTAGTTGATTCACTTTTGTTATTAAAACAAAGTTTTCCAAGTAAATAATCAGAGCTGCTTTAAACATCTGTATGTATCTTTTCTAGTGCATGCAGCACACTGCTTAACCACCAGGGGGCACAAACCCTTTCTTACTTCTATTTATTGTATGTTTTGTATTTTATTAAAATATCATTAAGATATTATTTCATACTTTGTTGAAAATCATCAGACGCTGCAGAGATTTAAAACAGGAGGGAAATATGCACTGCTTAATTCAATATACCAGTTTAGAATCCCATTCAACCCCCGAGTATTAAACCTGAATTAAAACTGGTGAAACAGGCTCCCGGTTTTGACTTAAGAAGGCAAATTTGTAACTGCATTTTCACCCCAACAGTCACAAGCTCAGGTTTCAGAAACCAAGGAACAGGTTCTGCTGGACTAGGAAACACAGTCAAGGTGGTCTTGGGAATGTAAGTTAAATCCATTCATTTTGATCTAGACTTACGGTTTTATAATGGGCTGCTGACGCGTTCTGGAGCTCTCGGATTCGACCCAGCGCCACACTCCTGTTTCCTTTCTCTGTGTTTAACAGCTCCATCGACAGACTGTCTCCAGTCACCAGCCATGATTTTATTTCCAGCTGTAGAGAGACAGTGACTTTACTCAGAAACGCCACGTTTTCACACCGACGCAAAAACGACACCCCCTCAACGAGGCTTCATTGCACATGTACGTTTATAAAGTCCACTCAACCTTGCCACCCTTCAGTACAGATGGTAATTGGTACTCTAGGTGGAGGGAAATGGGCACATTCAGTTATTCTTCACCAGCAATCGAACAAGTGGTAACCCACACCACAGTGGCTCAGGCAGTCACATGACCTTACCTCTATGGGGTTGCTGTTGACAACCACAAACACCAAACTGCTGGTGTCGGTGGCACTAAGGACTCCATAATCCAAGATGTGTTCTTTAGGACTCGGTGGAAGGACGACAGGCTGAAAATAAAAGGGAAAACGTTTAATTCCAAGAATGAGGTCCTGAGAAAATGCCCGAACGCTCCTCACAAATCCGTTTTAAATAACGTTTTTGTAACGTTTTGAGAGATTGCAATCGAGTTACTTGTTCATAATGTTTCTACAAAATTACGTGACCAACGTAGGTATCAGCTAAGCAAGCTGGCTACCAACCCCAACATCGCTTTCTTACTGGGAAACAGCATCACTCCTTTCCCTGGTGAAGCTTAGTAAACTGGCCCAAAACACTCTTACTGGGAATAAACTGATAGAACTAACTGGGAGTAGAGCTACTGCTGAGTGTAATACATATATATACACACACAACAGAGGACGTGAATGTTTCTTCTGACACAGAGGAATGTTCTAGGAGCGGAGATCACGGTGAGGTCCGGGAGCGAGACGTCCTTGACCATCAGCTGAACTGCTCGGGAGTACGAGATGAGCTAACCCACGCCTGAAAGGTGTGCTACAAAGTAATTTTGAACAAAGATAGGGCCCCTTGGCTTGGACACGATTATTTCTAAACATGATAATGTAACAAAAAAGGGGTGGAATCAGGTATAATGTCGATTCAGGCACGACGACCGTGTGGAAATATTCACCACATTTTACAAAACGATGAATTAAAATCCTGCACATACCCTGAACACTGTCTGACGAGAAGAACGCTCTCGTTACTTTACCTCCAGAAAGCCGGTATATGCTCTGACAGGCAGGTGGAACTTTGACGCGTTGGTGATGAGGAGGATGTTGCTGTCGATGTGGATGGAAGGACGCACCGGCCGGAAGAGAAGCGAGAACATGTAGCGCGACTCGTGGGGAGGGATGAGGACCGGTGCGCTGAAATTATGCACCTAAAACACACATCAGGAACATTTTAATTCATTATATTTGTCCAATTAAAATGAAATAAGAGCATACACAACAAAAAGGAGGGTTAGTACGACACTCGAATGTCTTGTATTTCAAAGGCTGACGCTGAAACATCACAGCTCTGAAAGAATTCCGTATGGAGGAGCGGGAACGTCTTTCTTCCAGTGGATGCCGGAGACGGTAGACGGTGGAATTCCTTTACAAACGAGGTTTAAAAAAAACCTAGATATGTTTAAATGTGTTAATAACTTATATAGATTAAGAAGAGGAGCCTTAACCAGGCTCCACAGAGCCAACGTTTCCCACCTGATCATTTTACAAGCTCCAGGGAGGAAAAGATCAAGTACAACAACAGACGCACTCACGTTAAACATAATCTTTGCGTCCTCGGGGAGGGACACGTTGTGAATGCGAATGGCGAAGTTGAAGGTGTTGGTGAGGTAGATGGGCCTATCCACTGGATCTACAGGGCTATCTCTGATGTGAAACAGGGTGGCTGTGTGGTCAAAGCCCAGATACCTAAAATACAAACAACATTTTAATGAAGTCGGCAGAGATACAAAGAGAGCATCTGATGTAAAACTAATATAGAAATAAATAAAAACAGACATTCTGACCCTTCTAAAACTTCTGCTTGGTATGGGATTTCAAGTTTTGAGTAGCTTTTCTCCTTCGCCTTCACCGTTATTTTACCAGAAAACTGGTCTGGTCTTCTAGCTTTTGAAGCTGGAATGAGAAGATGCAAATGAAAGCAGAAGCGAAAACATTGTGTTAATGGAGAACGACATGGTGGACAACCATTTCTAAACAGACGTGTCTTCGACGTCCTCAGTTCAGAAAGTTTCGCTTTCATATCGAGACTCGTATCTAGACTGGGTTTGTTTTGAAAGGCTGCAGTAAAGCAGTAAATGTTCAGCACTTGTCTGTCATTCATTGGCTGACTGTTGGTCAAGTGGCTGTAACAGGAAGCAACCAGTGTACCCTCCGACCAACCACAAAACACACTGCTGTACACCTTCAAACCTCCACGCATTCAAACTGCGACTCATTTTGCTTAATATTTACTCTCAGATTAATCGAAAAAATACTTTTTTCTGCTTCACAATAACGAACTACAACGTAAACATGTCAGCGGGAGTTCAGTGGAACAAAGTAACAAATAAAGAAACGTAAATCAATTAAAAAAAATGAGTCCTTACCATCAAAATGAATACTCGCTACTTTGGTATACCGACTTTCTCCTGCTTTTAGAGTGATTTGTTTGAACTCCACTGTGATAGCTTCGTTTGATGGAGTTGGACGAACGCTCTGCAAAATGAAAACACGGCTTAGTATAAAATTAACAAGCATTCCAGCATCGTCCTGATGTGCAACAGGTCATAAAGATGCATGGTGAGCTCTAATTGATGCAAATGAAGCCATGACAATCGACCAACCCCGTGGGTTCAATCGCAGCTTTGTAATCTGCTTGGTCTGTTCAGTTTCATAAATACATACAACAATATACCCCCCATTCCAGAATAAACACCCACTAAACCACCTGGCCGGGTGATTACGGTGACAAATGCTTTCTCACTCCAGACAAACAGAATAAAATTACACTTACCATGATTGATACATCTTTTGCTCCAGAATTTAAAAGATGCAAATTCAACTGTTTTGGTCGATCTGCAAAAATGAAACGGAATATGAAAAATCACAGTAGTTGGAAAAAAAGAACAACATTCCAGTGCATTCAGGAAAAAAGTAAACATACCTTGTGATCGAAGTGTACCAAAGTCTAACATCTCTGTTGAAGAGTATATACCAGGTGCTGTGGAAGAAAGAACCGTTTTTACCTTTTTAACCATTTATGAAATTTGACGTTCTTTTATTCACCAAAATATTAGAAAATTATTTACAGGACACAGTCAAACATACCAGACATTTCATATTCGGGAGCTTCTATGCTACTCAAATATATCTTCATTTTAGATGTAAAAATTGAGAGACTTCAAAATGCGTGACGGAATATCCCTGCGTATAGTTGTTATTCATGCATCAGTATCATCCCTTCTCAGGACTTTTATTCTGAAAATTAAACACTGTGTGAGCAAAGAAAGAGAGCAAACAGCCCCTCCCTTCTCATTTTCCTCTATAACCCAATATCTGATCAGTCAGAGTCTGTATGCAGGTTGAGCATTAGCCCCGCCCCCTCTCTCTGATCAGTCAGAGTCTGTATACAGGTTGAGCATCAGCCCCGCCCCCTCTCTCTGATCAGTCAGAGTCTATGTGTATGTCTGTCGGTTACTCTGATCCTGAGTTACGAAGCCTAGAAAACAGCATGTAACTGCCTTTCAGGTCAAAATGATCAGTCTGTCGTTCAGTCTGACCTGTGGTGACCTCCACTTCTACAGGGAGGATGATGAACTCATCCTCGTTTGAGGCGTTGGTTTTTATTCTGATGAAGGCTGTATGGTTGTCAGCGTCCCGCGAGGAGAAGCTGGCCCTCATCACACCTTTTGTCTCAAATGGGGCAATCTCCTGCAAAAAGAACCAATCATAATTCACACCAGGATTCCACAGCGTACACGGTCTACACCTTCAGAATATCAGAGCTTAACCTTACTCACCCATAATTTTTTGGTGCCACCTTGTTGGCCAGTGGGCAGCTCTAGATGAAGATCACCCCCACTTGAGTACATCTCCACAACCTAGAGGAGAAAACAGAAGCACATGGTGGGAACATTGACCTCAATGTCTGACAGACAGTTCACTCACAGTCTTAAAGGCAAGAGTAAGCAAGGGGGTACCTGAAGTGGTTCACTGTGTGGGTTGAAGATGTTTATGAGTGGAGAGAAGCTGCTGTTTACTGGTACTCTGGCCCCTACAAAGGGTCTGAGTCGGTAAGGGTTTGGGATGCCCACACCAAACACCTGTACGATACACACAGCACTGATCAACACCGAGACCTCCCTCCCATCATTACAGACAATGCAATCTCTGGTCTTCTGATCAAGATCTTAAGGTAGTGGACGTACCTGGTATGTGAACACTCCATGGTGAGATGTGTTAATAAATAACGTGTTTTCTACATTCCCTACTACTCGAGCAAGAAATACCACATCGAATGAGGTGTTTCCTCCTGGTGGAATTATCTGGAAAAAAAGGGAATTAAATTAGTCACCAAAGAGAGTTTTAGACCAAAACCTCTCATCATCCAAAAAAATAGCTGCACCAGAAAGAATTTAAATGTTCATTCAGAAAAGATTCTAAATGTAGTCTGATCTGATCAATATTTATTGATCTACTCATACAGAAGTGGTGTCTCTCAGGACGGCGTCGGGTTTAATGCAACACTCCAGACGTCTCTGCATGGAGGTGTAGAGGTTCCTAATGGTGTCCTGTGATGATCCATCCCATGCAGCTTGAATGTTCTCACTCAGTTCTGCAGATGGTGTGGTAGGGGTGGAGTGTTGATAGAGCATCCAATAGCATCCACACATTTTCAATCAGGGACAGGTCTGGAGATGAGACCGACCACAGCGTAGTATCTGCGTCTTCAAGGCGAGATCTTGAGACGGCAGGAGTGTGTGGACGAACATCATCCTGTTGGAATAGAGCACCAGAGTGTGTGTTCAGAAAAGGTAGAACCACTGGTTGCAGGACCTCGTTGACGCAACGTTGGACCCCGCACCATGACGCTGAGCCTTCGGGACGTGTGAAGTGTGACATCAAACCCTTGCCCTTGGTGCTGACCACAGTGACTCCACACACAGAAAGTGGGACTCACTGAAGATGACCTTCTGCCATTATGAGTGACTCCATGACAGTCTGGTGGTTGTGCATTGCAGTCGACTGACCTTCGTGGTGCAGCTATTTTTTAACAATGAGTGTAGAACACACACACACACACACACACACACACACACACACACACACACACACACACACACACACACACACCACTAAGATTACTAGCACATCATTTAGTATCTGTTAAAACTGGAGTAACGGGGAAGTTCTCATTAAAACCACAGCTTTAAATAGTCCAGAAACGTTACATACACTGTAAAACGTGGTTTGTCTGCTCAACCAGTTCAGCAGCTTGATACCACATGAACTAATGTTTTAGGTAGAACGGAGGAACCAAAAGGTCCAGAAGTCTTAAAGCAAGAAAAACCTTCTTAAAGCCCCTGAATTAAGTTACTCGAGTCTAAATTTGGACCAGCTGACATCAGATCTCTCAAAGAGCTGATCAGAGTTATGTTTTCATCGCTAAGCTATATTCCACAAGTTCACACCCAGCGTGAAGTTGGCTGTGATTGTATCGGAGCAGAGGACCCGGTGCTTCCCTCCGAGCGCACTGGCAAATTTATTCCTAATACCTTGCAGTTCTATTCAATTTATCGTGAACATCAATAGATCAACACATCAAAATAAGCGGCCGCATCTGTTACGCAGGTCACCATCTGACGAGTGTGAGGGGTTTGTGTGGAAATGCTGCACTACAGAGTACAGTCGTGTTCAGATTATATCGTAGAAACATTGTAATTAAAGGTTTCTATTTAAATCTACAGTCTGCTGTGTTTCTGCTGTTACAGATAAACACTGATACTTTGACTTTATACTCTGTTCAGCTTCATCACAGCATCACCATTTTTCAGATACATCGTATTTTTTATTTTTACCCATAATTCAAATTACATAAAAAACTGAGCCATATGTACTTAAAGATATTATACACTTAACCATTAAAAACCAAAATCACAGCCTAGCCAAGAATAAACATAGTCATTACTTTTCATCTGTCTGGGAGCAGGTCTAAACCAAGCCCAAGATTTTATTGGTTGTTTTCCTTCAACATTTCTGAACTAAACTGGTTTGTGATGGACGAACTCTGGCCCTGTTAAACATAAGCTATAAGAGAAGGTCAGCATGAAGCTTTAATTTACGTAGGTGTCAGGAACAGGTGGGATGTGCTTAATTTATTACCGCCTAGAGTGTGTGTGGGCACACAGTTTACACACACACACACACAACACCCTTTAATGAGTGCAGCGCCCCCCATTACATCAGGTTTCATTGAATATTGACTAAAACAACAAACAACAAACAACAAAAAAATATATAAAAAAAAAAACTATAATAATTTTGTTTTATCCTTGTCGTGATCACAGTTATCACCACGAGACACGACATTTCTTTCCACAGACAAACACAGTGTCGAAGGAATCAAAGAGGAAGCCGAGAATGTATTCTCTTCTTTTTTTAAAGTTCTGAACAGGAAGCAGACATTAACCCCTTTTTGCACCACAAGCTCAAAAACAAGGCCTAAAACTTCCCCTATTCGACGTGCTGCTAGCATCTGTTAGAGCTCGAAGAGGTTCAGACACCGTGAGGACATACTTACCCTACTCTGAAAAAAAGATGCATGAAAATGTGCTGTTGTTGCTGATATTGATATTAAACTAATTTCTTCTGAACTTGGATTGTGCAAGTAAACTTTCTCCATTTTTGGCATCCCAACTGGCCTATGGAAAGAAAAGACAAACAACAAACTGCATTTATCCAAACGACATGACAGGATTCAATTAGGAACTGGCAGATGAGCAGACAAATCGTATATCGTTTCACGTTAAAGGGTGAATTCTGTGATAGAAGCAGGAATAAAAACAGAGAGAGCTAGAAAACGCAGTCAGACTAGGAGCGGTTTAGACGAAATATAGTCCAAGAAGGAATTGTGATAAAAGACTCAACCCTCAGTTCAACCCTTGTGTCGTGTTAAGGGACAAAAATGACCCGACACCACATTTAAATGCAGAGTAAACCCCCTTAATGATTACTTTTTCTAAAGTGTGTCCAAGACTTATAGAATTTATAGAAATGCCATCTCTGTTTATATCTCTGCAGAACCTCCTGCAAAAAGGATAAAACACCTCGACTCTAGTGTAGAAGGATGTTACAGAAACGAGAGGTGGCCACTGATTTAATGCTGACTTTCTGCAACGTGAAGCGAAAACTCAAATTCAAAATGCACAGCTGAAGGTCACGTCCATAGATCAAATGGTATCGTAAGAGGTCGTTAACGTGATGATCAAGCCTATGAAGCCACTAAACGTATCTACACCCAAATCCATTTATTGTTAAACGGCAAAAAGGCTGAAGAGGCTTCCTGCATCAAGTGCCTGCTATGAGCCTGAACATCAGGGAGCTTTTGAGGGTAACTGGCACTAAAATAACTAACTGGGATCAAATTTTTAATACAAAAACTGAAAGAAGAGCGAGAGGACGGGCATCTTGTGATATAACTCCAACACTGTGAGTCACGCTGACTGAGGATTACTGTATTCGGTTGCTGGGTGAATGAGCTAATGCTGCCAAGGATGACAGTTATGTACAGAAAGTGTCCAGGCTTCCAGGAAGCTTTGGTCATGTGAAAAAGTTAGGACACCCCATCTCCTCTGGCTGAAATAACGTCAGTTAGATGTTTCTCTAACCGTCTACCGTCTCTGACATCAACTGGAAGAAAGACATTCCCACTCCTCCATGCGGAATTCTTTCAGCTCTGTGATGATTCAGCATCAGTCTTTGTACAGACGCTCTTCCGTTCTCCTCAAACCCCCTCTGATACCATAAAGATCTCATAGTGGTTTCTATGATGGAGAGATCTCCACACCCTGCTGCAGCAGAGCAGCTCCAAACCATCACACTTCCACCACCATGCTTTACAGCTGGTATGAGGATCCTGCGTTAAACATCTTCTGTGTCCAAAGCACAGAAGTCCTGGTCTTGGTCTAGATATTCTCTGGAGAACTAGTCTTGCCCTGAAGTAAGGATTTCCTCCTTAAACGCCTCCCATGAAAATCAAACATGCGTAGTCCTTTTCTGATGGTAGATGCTGCACTTTGGCACGATGACAGAACCAGAACGGACCCCGTTCCACCTTGAATGAACTGTGCTTTTTGTTGACTTTTGCTTGTGTTTATCATCCATTCATTCAGTTCTCCAGTGACCATGTATTGAGCACATCCACCTGTCGTTTGACTGGAACATCTGGCAATCAACCAGTATTAGATAAGCTGCAAAGACGGGAAGTGTTCCTGAATAATTGATGATGCACTGAACTTTGGCACTGACGGGGGCAATATTATATTAGCACATCAGAAAACAAAACGCATCAACAGATTTGAAGGCCTGCTTGCGTATGATGCATTTTACCCCTAAATCTAGCATCTGCTGGCTTTCCCAGGTCTGGCTTTCCCAGGTCTGGCTTTCCCAGGTCTGGCTTTCCCAGGTCTGGCTTTCCCAGGTCTGGCTTTCCCTTCTGATGTGATTTGTTTTTGAGGGAGCGAATGGCTTTCCTGGTTTTGATTCATCATATGTGCCGCTCTTGAAAGACAGGAGGCTGAGCTGGAGGTGGCGGAGATGAAGACGCTGAGATTTCCGTCAGGAGTGACAAGGATGGAGAAGATTAGAAATGAGCAGATCAGAGGGACAGTGAAGGTGGAGCAGTTTGGAGATAAAGCCAGAGAGGACAGATTGAGATGGTTTAGACATGTGTTGAGGAGGAATAGTGGATATATTGGACAAAGAATGTTGGAGCTGCCGGGCAGAAGCAGAAGAGGAAGACCTCAGAGAAGGTTTATGGATGCAGTGAAGGTGGACATGGAGATGGTTGGTGTAACAGTAGAGGAGGCACGGGATAGGGCAAGATGGAGGCAGATGATCTACTGTGTCGACCTCCTAAACGTCCGATGTGTTAAAATCAAGCCGACTAATCAGAGATTTGTAGCATTGACTATAAACATCGAAGGTTAAAGAAGATATATGATGGAGATGAAAGGTTCAGGAGTGATGGTGAGAACTTTATTATTATTATTAAAACTTTATTATTATTTTTTCTTCCATTCTAGGGGCCCTTTAATGAGAGAAGCTACCAAAACATTCCTGACCTTCTGAGTGGAAAAAAAGCCTGTAGTTGAAAAAAATGAGGAAGTGGCTTTTTGCAGAACTTGACAAACGGCTTTGCTCCAAGAGGCTACCCGAAAAAAAAAAAAAGACAAAAAAAAAAGACATTTTGTGGACTTTTGTGGCCAGTGACGGACACAGTATTTAAAGAAAATGGACTGTGGAGGCTACTTACTGTTCATGGAAGTCCAGCATTGGTGGCTCAAACCGTATAGGTCTGCTATTCCCCCTCTGTGAGGATGCACTGTAGAAGAAATGACCAGACTGTCAGAGAAACCAGGGCTGGGCGATATGGCGAAAAAATTCACATCACGATATGTGTAAGATGAAATACACACTTCATCAATGACAATAGCTGCACCCACAATTAACCACCTGACTTTCATGGAGTCAGTGGAGTGGCAGCGGGTCATCCTCGGTGGGGCTGACCAACTTATTATTTCAGCATCTCCAGACCTGTCCCTGATTGAAAATGTGTGGACGCTATTGGACGCTCTATCAACACTCCACCCCTACCACACCATCTGCAGAACTGAGTGAGAACATTCAAGCTGCATGGGATGGATCATCACAGGACACCATTAGGAACCTCTACAGCTCCACGCAGAGACGTCTGGCGCGTTGTGTTAAACCCGACGCCGTCCTGAGAGACACCACTTCTGTATGAGTAGATCAATAAATATTGATCAGATCAGTTATCATCAGTTATTGATCCTGATCACCTTCATCTTCCTTCACAACAGCACTGCAATCCCACACGTCCTTCTGGGTGCAACTATTGTTTTGAGGATGAGTGTATGCCAACCACAGATGTACAGTATACGTTTCTCATGGTACCTTCACCATGCTCTCAAATGTAAATCACACACTTCCCATTTAAGCTGTATTCTATGTTACGTGGTCTTTTAATGCAAATCTTGACTGAATCTGTAATTCTACTAATTCTGTCCTTGATCACAAAATCAGTTTACCTCAAGCACACATACCATCAGATATAGATTATTACACAGCAGAAATGCTTCCCCCACCTCCGTCACACCCAAACGCGCACACACAACTCTGATGGAGTCGTGTCTCTACTGGACCGATCAGGTTCCCAGGTGGAGAACAACAACTCAAACCCACCAAACTTGTCTGACGAGTGAAACGCTCACTGCACGAGTCTTCTTCCAGCAAGGCAAAATCAGCAAAAGCACATACCGACTCTGTCTAATGAATACCACGCATCTCCAATTTGAACTCTGTATGGCAGAGTATCTGAACAGCAGTTCTTACTAAATAGACACAACCGATATTCACTACGTCAAAATATTGTGTTCCAATATTTTTTTCATCAGGTGTTTTTCTGCAGCAGAAACTGGGAGACCAGTCAGGGTTGAGGGAAAGAGGACTGCAGTGATGTTCGGGGACATCTTTGATGATAACCTGCTCTAGAGCGCTCTGGACCTCATACTGGGACAACGGTTTATCTTCCAAAAGGACAACGACCCTCAACACACAGTCAAGATAACAAAGGAGTGTCTTCAGGACAACTCTGTAAATGTCTCTGAGTGTCCCAGCCAGAGCAAAGACCTGAACCTGATTGAACATCTCTGGAGATGTCTAAAAATGTCTGTGCACAGATGCCCCCCATCCAATCTGATAGAGCTTGAGCGGTTCTGCAAAGAAGAAAGGGAGAACCTTCCCAAAAACAGGTGCCCAGCTTGTAGCATCAAAGTCAAAAAGACATTGCAATAGGACTGTAATAGGAACAACAGGCATTCTTCAGAAAAGAAAGTGGTTCTAAAAAGATCCATGAACACTCAAAGAACCCTGTACAAGATTTAGGGGTTCTTTGCATCATGAAAGGGATCTTCAGAATGATAAATGTGCTACAGAGGGTTCCACATGGAACTTTTTTGAAAATACAGTCCCAGTAAAGTTCTGACTATTGTTATGATATCAAACTTGTAGTAATAGTAGAACCCTTTTGGTGCAACATAGAACAAAAAAAGATTGCTCAGAGAACCATATGAAAGCACTGAAAGCATTGAAAAACTCTTTTAGGCAGTGTTTTTCAGAACCTTTAAAAAATGTTTACACTGTTCTGAGTAAAACGACCTTTTCAACACTACGCAGAACCTTTGTTTCCTAGAATGTGCACAAGCACATCTCTGTGGTCTTGATCTAACTGTAGGTCATGGGAGGATAAGTTTACCACTGTGTGTTAGAACAGGGAGTCCAGGTCTGTTTCAGTACTGAAGTGTCAGGATGACCTCGACCGCAGCACAGACCGCCGGGTAACAACGGTGTGTTGTAAGTTTTGAGTGGTTAAAATACTATGTAACCTCTTCCTTACACATCTAAAATCTTTACACTGTATTCAATTTTACTCCTTTTTAAGAGAATAAATATTTTGCTAAAACTGATCCAGAACCTCTAAATGATCTTGTCCTTATTAGTTATTAGGATTTTTTTATAAACAGCTTCTCGTCTCTCCGATTATTTTTAAAATCACAAAGATATTTTCCACTTCCAGTGAAAGAGCATAACTTCCCCCACAGTCTGAAAGTGCCAACCCTGTTAGGACCTTATTAGGATTCCATCCTGTGATCCTCAGATCATAGTGCTTTTTAAATTCTTTAAATATATATAAAAATGTATCATCATTTTATACCAATTTTCCATCCCAATTTGGAAATGACAATTACCCAACCCTGTTAGGAATCTTCTCCGATCACATATGATGTTTTCCATAGGAGGATGTTAGCCACCACTGCGGGATTGCTGGGCAATAAACATGATGTGAGGAAAGCGCTGGGTCCCCAACTCTGATACAAAAAGCTATACTGGTTGTAAGCAGACGGGGGAGAGAGTGCTGTCTACCCACCACGGACAGCATGGCCATTTTTGCTCTCTCGGACTCCGGTTGCCGATGGTTACCCCCAATTTTCTCCCTGTGAATTTGGAAGTGTGGGTGAGGACGAGCACGTTTCCGATACATATGACGCCAACCACTGCCTCTTAGCACCTGCCGCCATTTGCATCCTCGCCGGACAGCCGATGCACTCGGAGGAAAGCGTGGGGTCCCCAGCTCTGATACAATGGCTAACAGACGCCTGTGCCGACCAGCATCACATTGAGTGTGATGTGGGGAGAGAGCGCCATCTACCCACCCAGAGAGAGAGATCGGGCCGATTTCACTCTCCCTCCGACTCCGGCTGCCAACGACAAGCAGCATGACCCGGAATCCGAACCTACGATCCTCAGATCACAATATAACATCTAAAATAAAAACGAGGTTCTCCATGTTAAGAAAAACATAACTGAAGATAACGAGGTGAGCAAAAATCGATTAGGGCCATGTCCGTATATCGTACGATAAGTCAATAATGTAATCGGGACGGGTATACTAGTGCACACATTGTTGATTTAGATTCAAATGAAAAAACTTGTCTATGTACACAAAGGGCGAGTGTTTTCCCAAATATCCTCCAAATATCCACTCATGTGCTGAAAGAGGGGAATGGGAAAGTGTGATCTGGGTGCGCCGGGAGATATCCACAAGCATACAGCTATAAAATCATGGAGAATGAAGTTAGTCTTGAGGTGAGGTGACTGTTAACCACAGCGAGCAAAAAACTGAAAGCAACATTTTGAAAGCAGCCTTAAGTGTCTGGGTCTCTAATGTTCATGGCACAAAGATCTGCCCTTACTGCCCGCAATAAAATGCCCATTATCAGTGGACACAAAGTTCAGCACAGACTGAAAACATCTCAGAATACACTGTCCTGATAGTGACTGTGTGACTATTACACAAAGTATCACTATACATGTGTGATTATAACACAGGCAGGTGTGTATTAATGGGTCATAAACATCACAGGATATTCAGATCATTAAGACATTAACAGCACGTTGACTGTAGTTCTTGCTGCAGCGTTGGAGGTGTTCCTCATTTAAGCGCTCTGAGCACAGCACGAGCATTAGATTACGTGAAGCTGGCCTCCCTCAGGGTGTGACTTCCACTAACAGCAAAGACAACAAACCACATAACACAAATCCAGCCAATCGGGGCTGAGGAGGCTCATCAGGGGCCTGAGCTGGAAGGATTTGATTGGTTAAGTGGGCGAACAGGCTGTGCAGTTGGATAGAGCTGCTCTACCAGATTGATGAATCTGAAACAACACCCAAACACACTACAAAGTGAAAGAATGAAAGTGCACACTCCGTGACCAATGATGACTAAACATCATCATTTTAGTTATATTACTCTCACATGTAGGTCATGTGTTTTCTTAAATACCCAATGTCACATGACCAGTCAAATGTGAGCCGTGTGCTGAATTTTATGCAGTAAATGGTTCTAAACAATGAAATTCTTACCTTTTTTGATGATATGAACTAAGGTCAATGTCAGACTCTGTCTGTAAGAAGAAAAACACAGATGTGAGATTACTTGAGTAGCTCTTAATGTTTAATATTTATTTAATTTAGGGTCCAAAGAAGACATGATATCATCGATATCATCAATATCATCGATGTCATCGATGTCCAGTGAAAAACATGCATCTCCAAAATCTCAGCTTCACAGAAATGCTCTTAATTTATAATGTAAGTGAATAAAATAAGAGTTTATTAAAGTAACTACAGCATTTCTATTGTCCTGTTCACTCTGAATTATTAATACGGTGCACAGAGCAGATGAAGGGTTGGAACCATAGAGAAAACTACAAACGGACAAAAACGGAGATACGTGTTTTCCACTGGACAGCAGCGAAATTCATCCATTAATAAAGTGCTTAACTACAGTAAAGCATTAGATTAACCATAAAACTCTGTATTCATTACTTTACGGGTCAATGCACACTGACCAACAATAACATTATGACCACCTCCTGGTTTCTACACTCACTGTCCACTCTATCAGCTCCTCTGACCACACAGGAGCTCTTTGTAGTTCTACAATTACAGACTGTAGTTCGTCTGTTTCTCTTCAATGGTCAGGACCCCGCAGGACCACCACAGAGGTCAGAGAGTCGGGTGGTGGGTCATGCTGCTGGAGTGCTTAAACACTGTCCAGTCACTGTATTATAATAACAATGAGATAAACTGTATACGAGGGCTGCTCAGTATATTATTTTAGCATCGTCTTCGCAATGGACACATCACTGGACGCGTAATGTAATGTAAATACAGATACAGTAGAAAAACATTACTCCAATCTTTGACAAACAGAATCATCATGACATGCTGAATCACTGAACTCTGAAGAAATCTGGTGTAAATTCCTGTATTAATATCGCAACATTTCATTGCAGAACAGCCCAAACATTGCAATGCCCGTGAAAATCTCATACTGTTGCAACCCTACACACTCAGTGGGTGTGGTCAGCTCTGCATTTCACCACATACCTTCATTAAGCTTGAATCGGTCAGTTCACTTTCATTTATACGTTGCCAAAGCAGCCTAGACAATCTGGACAAACTACTGCAGTGGTGTCAACGGTTTGTTGTCACACGTCCAGAAGGTGCAATTTCGTACGATGCCAGATCACTTTTGGTCATCAGAACGGGTAGGACCACTGGTTACAGGACCTCATTAATGTAACGTTGAACATACACTCCGGTGCTCTATTCCAACAGGACGACGCTCGTCCACACACTGCTGCCGTCTCAAGATCTCGTCTTGAAGACACAGATACTACGCTGTGTTCTCATCTCCAGACCTGTCCCTGATTGGAAATGTGTAGATGCTATTGGACGCTCTATCAACTCTCCACCCCTACCACACCATCTGCAGAACTGAGTGAGAACATTCAAGTTGCATGGGATGGATCATCACAGGACACCATTAGGAACCTCTACAACTCCATGCAGAGACGTCTGGCATAAACCCGACGCCGTACTGAGAGACATCACTTCTGTATGAGTAGATCAATAAATATTGATATTGACTACAGTTATCATCAGGAATTTCATTGGCCACTACCAGTTACAGCCGTCCACTGTAGTGACCACCACGTGTAAAAGGGTTCAAGAAGAGCAAAATTGAAATGTATGGCTAATTCTGCAATGATCGGTGTGACCCAGACCCACTTACGGAGAGGACACACTCCGGGGTCTCTGGGCCAACTATACACCTTTGGTGTGAGGTGGGTCAAAGAGACGTTAGGGGCACCAAGTGTGGGTGTGCTGGTCTATTTTTGCAGCCCATGAGGGTCAGAAAGTGAGAGAGGAAAAGAGAGAGAGAGACAGAGACAGTGATATAGGGCAAGCGTGAGAGTGTACTTTTCAACGGTGGTGCAGGAGGAGCCTATAGTTTCCCACCCAGTATAAAGCTTTTCCTTTTCTGTCCATTAAAGACAGACCGGGAAAGTGTCCTCAGCACACTTTGTACCTGAACGTGTGTGTACCCCCCCCAGGGCTTACCTGTAAGAGACCTCCATCCCCAAAATGTAGTACCTCCAGGATTTTGTTTGACTGGA
Organism: Acestrorhynchus altus; assembly: GCA_034509495.1. Lineage (NCBI taxonomy): Eukaryota > Metazoa > Chordata > Actinopteri > Characiformes > Acestrorhynchidae > Acestrorhynchus > Acestrorhynchus altus. The sequence continues at coordinate 41,032,113 of CM067504.1, forward strand.
TGAAAGCTGTGGACAGACACAGAACATATTCTCATGAGGTTTAGGTATCAGCATACAATGCCTCGCACGCTGATAACAGTGTTAAGTGGCACTCTGGGAGAGCATCAGATTCAGACACCATTACCCATCAGACAGCACAAAGAGCTGCAGAAAGAGGGGGTCATTACAGCCATCTTGGCATCCTTCCGTGGCACTGACCTGTACACAGACGTGTAATTACACCGCGAGCAAGGGCTTTATTTGGACAGATATGGTTTTGTAGACTTCCTGTAGATGCTGAAACAGCCCAAGCAGCACCACGGCAGGCCAGAATGCCTGATCACAAGAGCTTCAACCACTCATAGTGCACTTTCACACCTCAGCCGGAAGCACGGGAAACATGACCTTTAAAACCTCTCTACAACCCAGAAGCTGAGGAGCATCTTCATAACACACGTGCCGATTACACAAACTCTTATCTAAGACCCGATGTCCAACCATAGGCCTACAACCGGAGCACTTTTTCACCGAATGTGGAGCGGGTTACGGCGTTCTGGCTTAGGTTGTGGGCGTGTCTAGTGGTACAGGAGCAAAGACATCCCATTTGCCACGTACGGTGTCATCCTCTACGTCTTCTAATCTCCAAAAACAGAACAAACGCACTACCATCTTCTCACTTCTGTTTACTGACCCTGTGCAACCCCTCTGTTCACGTATTCTGTGACGTATCCTCGGTTCCACTAAAACTGGTGTAAATGCAAGATGTTTCACTAAAAAGCACCAAGGTTCTCATAAACCAGAAGGGAACTTTTTTCTGGGGAAAAAAAACCCATAAAACTTCCTCCAACTTCACTCCCATTGGCTTAAATCCCAGTTTAAATGCCAAACAAGCTTCCTCACCAGTTTCTAACAGGATTTCCAAACTGTGAAGTGTTTAATAGTCCTTACATGAATTAAATTTAACAAAACATTCATACAAATCTCTAAACTCTGTGTTTAGATATCAAACGAAGTCATATTAGAGTATCATCTCAAAAGAATTAGAATACTTCTAAATTAAACTCAAGCATTTTATATTCATTACATTTAAAATGACATATTTAAAACTTTGTTTTACAGTTTGATATGATTAGTAATCGATTAATTTTAATTAAAATGTTCTAATATTTTAAGATTTTGAATTTTTCAACAGTAAACTGTTACTGTTTACTGTAACAAAACTAACAAAACATCCAGCAAAACTGGCCTAGAAAACAAAAACAAACAATAACAACCAAAAAAATAAAAAAAACAATGTATTTGTTTGCTAACAGCTAACATAGTATAAATGGGTGAAAACAAAATCACTCAAAACCGTGAGCCGAAGAGGTAAAAAAACATCCCTTCATTAAATTTTTGAAAGTTTCTGAGTAAAATAATTTTAATGGCTGTAATCGTGTTGGTTTGTAACAGAAATATCGCCCAGAACAGTCTGTAACCCAGACGAAATGAGGACTTTAAGTGGCTGAACTCCTTTAAAAGGTATCATAACACCCATCAGCCAAGACAACCACATTTCTCATATTTACCTTTCCACCTGATCACACACAACAAGCCATCTGTTTGTTCTAATCTTGACTCTGCCAAATTAAATTCCAGAAATAAGTCAAAAGATCAACACATTCAGGGAATTCAGGAAATACAGAAACGCCACCTGCGGTTAGTAGGTCAAAGGTGATATATTAGTGTTTCTCCAAAAACCTGAATATCATTAAAAAAAAAAAAAAAAGATCATATCTCACATTCATTACACATAAAGCAACATTTCAAGTTTGGCTTACAGCTCATAAAAAAAACAGAATCTCAAAATATTAGAAAATTTCTTCATATTCATATTTGAGCATAAAATGATAATTTTTTGATGTCAAAATCCATTTGATGCCGTATAATAACATTTATATTATTAACTGAACTTCATAAATCGGATGATCAGTTTTGTTCATTGCTTATATTTTATTAATTCTAATGGCTTCCAAAAGTTTACGAAAGCAAAGCCCTCCTGACGACTTCGTTCTCATATTCGGCCCCATATCACTGAACTCCAGATGCTATTATTAGACAGCTGAGTGGTGAAACCCTAGTGAAGTTTATAGTGGGAGAGAAAGATCACGCTGCATTCTACACTTGTGCAACTCCACAGAATTCATACACTCACACAAAAGTATTAAAGCCCTGTTTACTGGTTTAAATGAATAAAATTATACTAAAGATATGCGACAGAATAATCAATTACCACCATTATAATCAGTGTACAATTCTATATTAAAGCAGGTTAATCAGGGTTAAATACCCTAAACATCAGCTACAGCAGAACTGTGGGGGTGTGTCAGATCACAGAATGATTGACAGCTAAAGATCAGCCCAGGAATCTTGTGGTATTTATTATTAAATGTATATAATTTTTGTTGAATTATGATTTAATAATAAGTGCTAACATTTCATGGGACATTCACTGGATCTGACCGATATATGATCTGATCAGAACCTACACCTCAACCCTAACCTCGGTAAAAGATGACATTCTTAAGTGTGTGTGTGTGTGTGTGTGTGTGTGTGTGTGTGTGTGTGTGTGTGCGTGTGTGCGTGCGCGTGTGTGTGCGTGCGCGTGTGTGTGCGATCCGTGATCGGTTTCAGAGCCGTAACATACCGCGTGATTTTCACCATTCTTCTTCAGGTGCAGGACGTCCTGGTGAACCGAGAGTCGGTCACCGACAGTGTTAACAATAAGGACATCGTCTACATACTCATGGATAAAATACGAGATTTCTTTCTTGTTTTACTGACATGCATTTAGTCTGCAGGTCAAAATATGATCAATACTGTCTTGTAACTTCTTACACGACAACTTTACTTGCATATAAGCAACCAAACATCTCGGCGAATCGAGAAATCGCATGTTAGCTTCAATGCTTCAATAGGTTTGGTTTGGTGTAATGTATATACGTTCGATTCTGGTTGGTCAGCCTACTAACGAACTTACGTTGTCACCAGCACCCAGCGAGTTGCGGCTTCCTGTACGACACTGAGTGGTTTGTAGAGAACAAGGTGCCCGACGCTGGCATTTCCAGATGTTGCGCCGAGTTCTGCATCTCAGACAGAATCTGACTCCAGTCTGGTGGACGCGTGTCATCCAGTGAATCCCTTTATTTTGTAATTATAAATGAGGGTTAACCTACCATCAGTACATACAGGAATCACCGGCATGGTGTGTTGCGCCCGTATTGCTGCGTGATGCACATTCATGCATACGGGAATCGGATTTCATCACAACACTGCTTCTTTTTCCACCTTCTATTTTAAAATGAGCGACGAAAGCCTCCAAAAGTGTTTTGACACCATGGTTCAGGATTCTGGACCGGGACCAACTCTTTAGGTCGGACCAAGTTCTGTTCCATTAGCACCTTTCTTACCTGCTATTTTGGTTTGAATGAAACGGAGTAGGAGTGAAATCACTGTTTATCGTGGTTTAATTGGGTAAAAATCACATCCTCTGTTAGATCTTTCTCACCTCCACTCCTCAGTGTGTGCAGACAGCACTGCTACATTGTAAAAGAGCTCTGATCTTCTCTGTAGACTTCGTTAAAGACTCCTACACGGTGACGGACTCGACATTCTGATTCAATACATATTAAAACGTATTCTGTTTCAGTTTGACCGGGAGGTGGAGGAGAGTACTTTACTACAGGACATCGAAATTTATGGCACAGGTATTAAAGTTTAGATGATGATAAACAATCGTATAACAATCATAACTACGCCTTACTTGATGCAGACCGGATCCGTCTGTACACACTCTCGCACTGCCGTTCGTAAGTAAGCCGGGCCGCGTTGCAGTAGGTATCAACATTCACCATAATCCGAACAACCCGAAGTTTCTGGGTCATGTACAACAAAACTAAACGTCCCTTCACGACCTCGGGACTGAAAAATCCAGCCAAACTCTCCTTTTCCAAAGGAAACGAAGGAATGTTTACCCACATCTCGATTTGTTTGAAATGACTGGCGCGGGAGAAATCAGAGAACCTCCAGTAAAAATGACTTTACTCCACCTCCATGTTAAACTACTCTCGTCCCAACCAATTTACAGTATACTGTATTATTCACATGCCATTCTGGACACGAAGCCATTAGAGAGACAATTCATTTGCCTTAGAAATGAAAATCTATAACTAAAGACAGAAGCATCTACGATTACAGTGCTACTAGTACTACGTGCCAACTCATTTAGACATGGTTTCCAACTGTGAGGTGAATCACACTAAGGTCTAAGCTTCCGTTTTTACCCCCACAAAGGCTTTTCTGGCTAAAAAGTTACCACACTGAATGCACATGACTAGAAACAATGATTAATGCTCTTTTGTAAAGAATATATTCTATACCTCTCCCTTCAGGGCTTTCGCTTTTGTGCTGATTGGGTGAGTGGTAGGTGCTGCTGAATGAGCAAAAAACAAAACAAAAAAAAACACCCTTACATCCCCACCTAATTGTGCTACTACTGTCCCCACGATTCCTGTAAAACACAGTAAAAAGACTGTACACACCCTTTTTCCCCCCACACTGCATCAAAATCAAAGCACTGGTGACACTTGTAAGAACAACGGCATCAACATATTCCACAAAACAAAGGGTATTTTACACTACGATACAGAAGTTGGCACCTGTAGGACATTGTCTTGTTGCATGACCCAGATTCTCGTGAGATTCAGCTCAAAGACAGATGTCCTGACATTTCCCTGGAACCTGCAGACCTGTGAGACCTCCTATAAAACTGCAGGAGCTTTACTAAAAAGTTGGACACACTAGGTAGGAGTGTCAGAGTGGACGGTGAGAGGACACGGTGTTTAAACACTCCAGCAGCACTGCTGCGTCCGATTGAACCACTGGCGTCGGTTGAAAACAGTTACTGGTGCTGATGTAAGGCAGAAGTGCCGCTGAAGTGCAGAGAGACTGGATATATCTTAACAGGATCACACAGGAAGTCAGAGAAGTTGTGGTGTGAAGAACACGTCGAGTCTTGTGACAAAATGCTATCGCGCACAGTGCCAACAAGGAGCGGAGCGCTGCGTACGATTCTCATCTTCCCTGAAGTCAACGCCTCTGCCCGACTAATTAAACACATCAGTGGGCTTCAGGCGTCAACAACACTTTACTGAACTAAACAGAAGAGCAAACAACATCAACCCAATAAAAACCCTTAACAGGTGCGACAACGTTCCAGAGATACGTGCTTAGAGGCAGAGCTACGTTATTTATGTCTATTAGGGAATTATTAGTATTTACAGCAGTGCTGCTGAAGTGTTTAAACCCTTCCACCTGAAGAACTCTGGTCCTTCAATTGGTTCTGTTCGGGTTTATAAGACATTGGCGCTTTTTCGTGAACAAGCCCGGTGTTTACACAGGTCTTACTGGAACCCGAGGATGCATCACAATACGTCATCAACAGAGGGCGCTGCACCAGTGAAAATGGTGGCTGTTACATTGTATTTTATACAAAAAAGCAAACACGGATCAACTTCTCGCAGTACGAAGACGTAGAAGACGACACCGTGCGAGACGAAGGGTACCTAATTGCTCAAAATGGAACTGAACCAGTTCCAGCATGGTGGAAAAGCTCCCTCAGTGTCACGTCCTGTGAGCACTGATGAGTAGGAGTGTCTAACAGAGTGGACAGTGAGTGGACACAGTGTTTAAACACTCCAGCAGCACTGCTGTGTCTGATCCACTCGTACCAGCAACACACACTAACACACAACCACCATGTCAGTGTGACTGCAGTGCTGAGAATGACCCACCACCCACATCATAGCTGCTCTGTGGTGGTCCTGTGGGGTCTTGATCATTGAAGATCAGGGTGAAAGGAGAAGAATAAAGTCTGCAGAGAAACAGATGAACTACAGTCTGGAATTATAGATCTACAAAGAGCTGCTGTGTGATCAGAGGAGAAACGAGGAGGTTGTCAATATTGATGTACGTTTATATTGCTCGATGTGTTTAAAAAAGAAAAGCTGCAGCAGGACGTTTGGGTTTTGCAGGATGCTTTCCTCACGTCTTATTCTGAGCTTACTGGTTGCAAAACAAATCTGAACACATTTTAATGACTCGTTAAAATCCAGAGTTTCCCATCGAATTAATCATGCAGGTAAATACTTTGATCGGATTACTGACAAAATCTTTCTTTTTGGCAGTTATCGGATCACTGAGTTCACGTGAACGAACTCAAATGTGTAAAATTCATCATCATCACTCAAAAATCAAACAGCAAAATTGAGATACAAGGCTTTTATCTAGTACAAGGTCAGATCTGGAATCAATGCACAACACGACCAGAGGAGAGGGTTGTTGGTTACAAACACTTCAAAGATCTAATGTTTATTATTCCAATGAAAACGGATATGCAGCCCTACATATAAAATTATACATATATAAAATTAAGCTCTTATTCTAATTCAACAGCACTAACTGCACTCAGTACTGAAATGTGGTCAGAGTTCTTTAAGCACAGACAATATCCACGATGTCCAATTTAGCTAAAATAACGCCATCTAACCCACCCCGGTTAAAAGACGGGATCGTTTATTATTTCCATCTTTTACATTTTTAAAAACGGTCAAAAAGAAAAAGGGCCCAAAGCTAAAGTTAATAAATCCTGCTCGGTCAGTAACTTCACCTTTGGCAAATGTTTTGTCATCAGCGAAGAGTCCTTCAATTGTTCTTTGGGTGTTTTCAACCCTTCTTCCCCAAAAAAGGCTCTAATTTTGGTGAGATAATTGGTCCATCTTGCTCTTTTGAAGTTTCAAAAATGTTTAGGTTGAGGGACTTTGAGTCATAGCAAAACATTTATTTTAAGCTTTTATTTTTGGAGATGATGTGATGTTTGATTCAAGAATTTGCTGGTGTAGAACTGAAATCATCCATCCTTCCAGCATTAAAATGCTCACTGAGCCACTGGCTGCAACACAAACCCAGAGTATGATAAACTCACCCCTTAACATTTAACTACTTAACAGTTGGAAAGGTGTTCTTTTCAAGAAAACCTTTACCTCCCTTCCCAAAAAGCACTGCAATGCCACACTTCCTTCTGGGTGCAACTATTTTGTTGACGGTGTAAAATACACTAACGTTGCTTTGATGTTGATAGCCAAATGATGCACAGGGAGTGTCATGATTCCCTGAGTACACTGCACTTCCTGATTGAGGGTTGAAACCAACAAGTTTGCTTTGTAAGACGAAGACGTACCTGCTTTAGAAATTAAACAAATCCTTAAACATTATGATTTACAGAAGAACCAAATCCTAAGTTTTCTCCATCTGTACAAGAACCGTGGAGAGATGTGCTAAACAGACTCTTCAAACACAAAGCAGCGGTGTGTACACGCAGAGTCACCGCAAATGTTTGTTTAAGCAAATAGGAAAAGCGGCCTATGATGAGCCGGAGAGACTGTCAGCCAAACTTGTGATGTGCGGCGAGTTTGCATATGGAAGCCTTGCACACTAGTATGTGGGCTGTGGACCAGTTTACCCATTTTCCAGATCTTATCTACAGTTCAGTGACAAATACTGTGAACTGGCTGAGAAAAATCAATGATCTGATTGGCTACGAGTTGTGCGTGTACATCACCTTGTGGAGTTCCACTAGTTCATCTAAACTGCTTCCTATAGCATGCACTCCTTAAACAAACAGCTCCTGTGTTAGTCAACCGAAGTCTGGTGGTCATACCGGAATGAGGAGGAATTTCAGCTTCGTGCTGAGAGACGAACACGGCAAAGCTTTCGTGTTTATTTCTTTCAAAGCGTCGTAATGTTTGTTTTTTTTTCAGTGAAACACATGAATAACAGTCATGAAATGAGACCAATTCCACCAGATTGTAATATTGCTATAATAAACTATGAATACATTTCAGCCCTTCGCTCAGTTATTACCCCCCCGCTGGAAACAGTTAACAGGCTTTTTATGATTTGTGCGATCATTCAGAGCTCCAGAAGACACTGAACATATCTGACACACTCAGAACAGCGTATCAGGACGTTCCTTTATCATCATAATTATACTCAACAACTTGTGATATGAAAGCAAAACACTTCACTCTCACCAACTCCTCCCCTTCGTCTCAAAGTCTCACTAACAAACGTGAACCAACACCACTGTAAACAAACAGAACTGCCCGGCCGCGTTTCCAACAACGTGAAACGGGCCACATTCTGGTTCAGGAACCTCATTTGGAACCATTCGGCGCATTTCCAGCAACAAAAACAGGTTCTGGAACCTGAGTTTGTTCGCAGAGGGAACCGAAGATTAGTACTGCTGTGGGCGTGTCTAGTTGTACAGGAGCATTGACACACCATTCGTCTCATACGGTGTCCTTTAGGGTAACAGCTGGACACCAACACCACAGCAACATTTGTTTAATTTGTTTAAACCAGTAGTCACGATTTTAGCACCAGTCCTACCACCTACATGATACCGACAAACAATGAAACAACAAAAGGTTTGAAATTGTTCACTTTACGTGTCATAATATAAAAAGCTCACGTTAGAATTTAATTATGATAACAAATAGACGTTCACAAAATTCTAACTCGCTGAGATACACTGGAACACAGGGTTCTGGTCCTTTTCCAAGCCTTATTACTTGTTTACATTTTTGCACCATATCTGTCATCAGTGTGAACACACCTCTGACCTGAGAGGACCTGCGGGAGAACACCAAGAACATCTTGTAAGCGAAGCATTGCATCATCATCACTCAGACTGACTATCAGCACAAGACCTCACTGTGAACATGAAACATGACATGAGCATAATCGCATCTCCTACTTCTGACTGTAAAGACTGGAGACCATCTGTTTCTCTGCAGACTTTATTTTCCTCCTTTCACCCTGATCTTCAATGATCAGGACCCCACAGGACCACCACAGAGCAGATATGATGTGGGTGGTGGGTCATTCTCAGCACTGCAGTCACACTGACATGGTGGTGGTGTGTTAGTGTTTAAACACTTTCCACTCTATGAGACACTCCTACCGAGTGTCTCCACCTTGTAGATGTAAAGTCAGAGACAGAAGCTGCCCACAGGACGCTGTCGGCTGGACGTTTCTGCTTGGTGGGCTGTTCTCGGTCCAGCAGTGACACCGAGGGGTTTAAACACTCCAGCAGCACTGCTGTGTCTGATCCACATGAACACCACCACCATGTTATTATCTAACTGAGAATAAACAACAAAAAAGAACCAACAGCGTCACAGAAACCAGTAAACCATCGGGGTCTAGTTATGGATTAAATGTTCATTCACAAAGCAAACCTCACTCCCTGAAAACTCTGCAGACAACGTGTCTCATTGACACAGTTTAGTACGGCATTTTAGAACGATTGTTCTGATATCTAATTCACCACTGTTAGCACTTACATCCACAAAAGCTCTAATAGCACATTTGGGTTTCTCTACACCTGGCCGAGCCAAAGTACCAGGGTAATCCGGGGGATTACAGAACTGAGTAACATGCGGTGTTGTGCTGAAGGCAAAGATCACACATGCCTGAATTACACTACTGACACTAGGGCTGTGTGATATATCGTTTCAGCATGGTTATCACAATGTGCAACAGTATTTCATATGCAATGTTCACATCGCAGGACATAAAATAACTTGTGCAAATAAAATAAACTTGTGCTATTTTATTTTTCTTTTGCCATTTGAATTATTTACGTGCTTCTTTTTTGCTAACCGTTCTTTTATTTTCATCATCGTGGAAATCTTATAGCCCTAAACCTGGTTCCTGTCTCATTTAATATCACAATATATATCATAAAACAAAATATTGCAATGTCAGTTTATTCCAATATCATTCAGTACAATTTAAAATATCTATAATTCAGTTTCCACATGAATCCTCTGCATCAGTCACCTAAAAATCTATTTAAACACTTTTCTAACAGCACTGCAGTTCTACCAGCCTTTTAGCACCGACCGCAGACATCCCTCAGACACCCCCCTCTGACTCTTTGGACTTTCTTTGTCTTCTTGACTTCCTGTGGGCAACATTCTGAGCCTAGTCTGGACCTACAGCTCAGACTAGAAATATACACAGTCCTACTGTGGACGTCGGTTTCAGCCTAGGTTTTGGAACGCAAACACTGACTTTCTTTAAACCTTTCCGGCGTGTCGACGCTGCCGAGTGCCTGCACTGCCCCCTAGCATTTTGGTGTGTATTGCATCTCGTCTACGACCTGCATTCATTTCTGAGCACGTACACAAGTGACGCAACATATCAAGATTATAATCCACATTTCCACCTACATGAGCTCAACAATGACATTAGGAAGCATCTGCTGCAACCTGTAACCTACAGTTAGTGATTTTCAACCTGCTCGAGAGGCAAGATTCCTTATATGACCATCAGTAGCACCAACCAACCTCACTGAAACCTCCCTGTTCCTCCTTAAATGCCCACGGACTATGTTATGAACCTTATCTAAATAGATCTTCGTCTCACTCACAGTGTCCGGACTCTCACCAAAACTAGATGAATGTAAACCTGAAACGTAAAAGGTGAACATAGACCCACTGTGCTCATCTGTCCTCCAGCGAGCCCATGTGCCCGGAGCAGTGGGCAGCCCTTAACTTCAGTCACATCCTGCCAGTTCAGGGGATTGAACCAGCAACCTTCCGGTCGCAAAGCCGGTTCCCTCCACATTTACTGGATTTCTGAGATGGTTTGTTTGGCTATATGTAATGGACCCCACATTGAAAACCACAACTATATCCAGGGGTATGTTTGCGAAACGTGCTTCTCATTGTATTGAACGCCGCGCAACATTAATATTGACCACGTACGCGCACCTGCGCACCACTTATGTGCACCCCTGACTACATCCCACCCAAGAGGTCCACTACTGTTGCAAGTCAAAGAAGCCCTTTCCAGTAATATATGGACTCCTTCAGCTCGAAGTGCACATCCAGAGCCTAAACTAAAGACCTAAACTGCTCAGCCAACTGCAAGTAACTGATAAAATGTTCATCTGTTATCTACACCTGACAGATCAGGGGTGTCCTTATCCAGCTTCTTGCCGATGCATGCAACAACCTATGGAGCCACGGTACAGCTGCCCCGCCACAGTGCAGCGGAAAGCCTTGTGAGCTCAGGTAAAGTAGGCTAATACCCAGTGTATTACAATTCACCTGAGTAACACTGACATGTGGCAGCTTATAGACGATGCTGCTGAAGATGTCGCTTGGCAGGCATGACGATGCCTGTGGAGGTAAACCTCGAAAGTTTACAATTTACCACACCAACAGTTTAAAAGTTCAGATTATGTATAATAATCCAGGGTCTCTAAACCTGTGGTCTGGAGACCAGCAGTGGGTCGTGAAGAACCATCTAGATGTCCACTGGCCGATAATACCACGTTAAATCGATATATGTCTACAAATGTGTACATGAAAAAGAAATGGTATAAATAAAAAAAGAGCTCAATCGAGTATAATAATGAATGTAATAAAAGCATTAATAGAAACACAACATCGCAGACGTGACAGAAATGAAATGTCAGGTGTGAAAGCTGAGAACCCTGGAATAAACTGCAGATTCCTTTATGAGGAACAGCAGTAACAATGTTAGATTTTGGCTTGTTGCTACAGTGTTTTCACTCTGGTAGCACGTATTCTGTAACTGTGAAGATCTGCTTCAATAAACGTCTCGGACAATTCAAGCCAACGTGCAACCAGAAATACAGATTATATACCTACAGTTATACAGTCAGACAGCAGTGCTGCTGGAGTTCTTAAACCGATTATAGAGTTAGTTATACAGTTACTGATATATGAGTCAGACAGCAGTGCTGCTGGAGTTCTTAAACCGATTATAGAGTTAGCAGGAGGTGAGGGGGGAGGAAGTGACACACAGGCCTGAACTCTGAACTAAACTAAACTATGCTAAGCTAAACCATGTCATCGAGCTGTCCTGCTGGACAGAGAGCGAGGACAGAGTAGAGGGGACAGTAGAGAAGGGACAGTGGAGAGGGGACATCAGTGTCCTGCTGTGTGGACAGTGTCCTGAAGGGAAGTGTCCTGCTGCGTGGACAGTGTCCTGAAGAGAACAGTGCCCTGAAGGGGACAGTGTCCTGCTGTGGGAACAGTGCCCTGCTGTGGGAACAGTGCCCTGAAGGGGACAGTCCCGGTTGAACCTCCTGAAAGTAGCTGGAAGCTAACGATGCTAACGAGCCCAGAGAGGGGGTTTAAGGTGGTTTAATGGGGTTTAATGTGGTTTAATGGGGTTTGTTAAGGTGGTTTCAGGTGGTTTAGAAACACAGTGTCTCGGTCCGGAGTGTTATTAAACCGGAAGTGTCCGAAAAGTCCAGCTTTAATGGAGAAGAAAAAGGTAAACAAGCGGCTAGTTGCGCGGGCTAACGGGCTAACAGAGCTGCTGCAGATCTGCCCCGGGACGCTTCTGTCCCCCCGGGGGGTAACACAGCGACCCTGCGGCCCGCCGCGGGGTAAAGAGGGACAGGGTAAATGAACACTGTACTCACCCTGTTTATTCGCCTGCGCGAGCTGAACAATAAACACCAGCCGCACGAGCCGCAACAGCCCCATCTGCCCCACATGCCCTAACTGCCCCATCTGCCCCCGGCAGCGCCACGACTCTCTTCTGGATGGGGGTGAAGAACTGTGTGATCTCTCCTCGCTCGCCATGCTGCTGTTTCTCCCTATGTGTATGTGTGTGTGTGTGTGTGTGTGCGCGCGCGCCCGTGTGTGTGTGTGCGCGCGCGCCCGTGTGTGTGTGTGTGTGTGTGCTGCTCTGGAAGCGCTCGTGCTGCTCTCTGGTGTTTTAAACATGCTTTACCCGATTAAACATAATTAATAACCCTGACTGTTATATGATACAGATTTAAATTTCTGAATAAAACAGATGGTGTGTGTGTGTTTGTGTGTGTGTGTGTGTGTGTGTGTGTGTGTGTGTGTGTGTGTGTGTGTGTGTGTGTACAAAATATGAAAAAATGCATTATATTCATATCTGCACTGGGTGTGTTAGATGTAGCTGGAGTGGGTGATGGTATTCTGGAGGGTGTAGTTGGAGGGTCTTTGGTTGGGGTAGTGGGAGACAGTGTTTGTGGGTGTAGTGGGTGACAGTCTTTAGTATGGGGACATCTTTAGTATGTGGGAGACAATCTCTGGTGGTTGGAAGTGGGAGACAGTCTTTGGTAGGTGCAGTTGGAGGGTCTTTGGTGGGTGATTTCTTTCAGAAAGAAATCAGAAAGAAAGAATCCAACCCAGGGGCAGATTTTCACTTTCTGGATTTTGATTACCCCCTCTGGTGATGAGGTGCATCTGTGTGATATTGCTACAGGATATTGATAAGAGATGCAGATGCACAGAGGAACTAAAGCAATTATTCTCCTTCCTCAGTGTTGATAATGAAGGCACTCTGGTTACACCTCCCAACTGGGCTTTCAACAGTAAATTAGAGTCATCTTCATCTCTCAGCAGAGATAATGAGGTGAAATCACCAGGGAGTTTCACAACGAACAGGTTAAGTCCTGCTGAACACAGAAATGTTTCATATGCTCTGTGTTCTTTTCCCACAATCACACTTATTTTATTAGGATTATTATTATAAACTTAATGAAATCATTCATAATGATTCAGAATCTACTAACAGTTCAGACAGCTGTACTGTGTTAAAAGAAATGTGTTCTACACTCACTGTTGGGGGTGTGCTGGGTGCTATAGTGTGTTGGGGGTGTGCCGGGAGCTGTAGGATGTGGCGGGGTGTGTGCCGGTTGCTGTAGTATGTGTTGGGGAGTGTGCCGGGTGCTGTAGGATGTGGCGGGGTGTGTTCCTGGTGCTGTAGGATGTGGCGGGGTGTGTGCCGGGTGCTGTAGGAAGTGGCGGGAGGTGTGCCGGGTGCTATAGGATGTGTTGGGGGAGTGCCGGGTACTGTAGGATGTGTTGGGGAGTGCCGGGTGCAGTAGTATGTGTGTAGGCTGTGTGCTGGGTGCTGGTGTTTGGGGTGTACAGACTGTAGTTGGACAGTGTAAAGAAGAGTATTAAAGACTAGTAAGGCACGTGTGAAGGTGGTGTAACGCGGCCTCCGGGGCAGTGGGGGCGCTGTGGAGTCCGCCTCGCTGAGCGCAGAGGAAGCAGCGCTGCTTCGGTCCTTTGTTGTGATGAATTCGGTGTTAAAGTGAGAAAAGCGCGGCCTGAGATCTGTTCTAATTCACACACACACACACACACACACACACACACACACACACACACACACACACACACACACACACACACACACACACACACACACACGGAGAAGGAGACAGAGACAGAGACAGAATGAGCGGTGGAGTTTACGGAGGAGGTGAGTCTGATCCGGATTAATGAGAGAGAGAGAGAAACTCAGAGAGAGAGAGAGACAGAGAGAGAGATAGAGACTCAGAGAGAGATGGAGACTCAGAGAGAGAGAGAGAAACAGAGAGATAGAGACTCAGAGAGAGAGAGAGATAGAGACTCAGATAGTGAGAGAGACACACAGAGAGAGAGAGAGAGACTCAGAGAGAGAGATATGAGATTGATTTACCATCCCAATTATGATAATCTGTCTCATAATTATGACTTTAATATCTCATTATGTTTTACTGTTTGAATGTTTCTTTTCTCCAAGTGTCAGAAATGGGATTCTTTACTGGTTTGACTCCAGTTTGTAAAAGTGAAGCTATATTTTATTCTCTTTCTTAACAGATGAAGTTGGAGCCCTTGTGTTTGACATCGGCTCCTACTCTGTGAGAGCTGGCTATGCGGGAGAAGATTGCCCCAAGGTAAGCATGAGTTGATGCTGTTGTGTCACCGTGATACTGGAAGGTAGTTTGGTTACGATTTTAAATCACGTTCGGGATTTTTGGAAATGCTCTGATGTGCAGGCGGATTTCCCTACTGTGATTGGGGTGACGCTGGACAGGGAGGATGGCAGTACTCCAATGGAAACTGACGGGGAAAAGGGAAAGCAAAGCGGGACAACGTACTACATTGATACCAACCAGCTCAGGGTGCCGCGGGAAAACATGGAGGTCATGTCACCCCTCAAAAATGGAATGAGTATGTAAATTCAGCAAATTGTCAAACACTTTGTTAGGAATACTGCGGAGCAAGAGAATTCCAGGGATGTTGATGTACAGGTTGTTTTGATGAAGCACGAGATCCATCTGGATTTATGAAGCAGAATATTTTTGGAGCTTTTATTCATTGTTTTATTTTTTTTTTTTAAACTAAAATGTCTCACTTTCTCCTAGTTGAGGACTGGGACAGCTTTCAAGCCATCTTGGACCACACCTACAAAATGCACTTCAAATCAGAGCCAAGCTTGCATCCTGTTCTCATGTCAGAAGCCTCGGTAAGCTGCTCACAAACATGGTCATGTGAGAAGATAGGACACCCCGTAAACACATTTGTCTTACCGAAAGCCAGATATCTAGCATGTCCTCCCCCCACTCCTCCATACAGCACTCTTCTCCCACTCCTTCTTCCAGCTCTGTGATGTTTCAGCATCAGTCTTTGTACAGATGCTCTTCCATTCTCCTCAAGCCCCCTCTGATACAATAAAGATTTCATAGTGGTTTCTATGATGGAGAGATCTCCAGACCATCACAGAGAGCTCCAAACCATCACACTTCCACCACCATGTTTCACAGCTGCTATGAGCTTCCTGTGTTAAACATGTCTTCTGTTACTTTGTCCAAAT
Organism: Acestrorhynchus altus; assembly: GCA_034509495.1. NCBI lineage: Eukaryota > Metazoa > Chordata > Actinopteri > Characiformes > Acestrorhynchidae > Acestrorhynchus > Acestrorhynchus altus. Next base: position 41,047,860 of record CM067504.1, read on the forward strand.
AATTAAACTTTTATTCATCTGTCCAAAGCACATTGTTCCAGAGGTCCTGCTCTTTTGTCTACATCTCTGGAGAACTTTAGTCTTGCTCTGATGTTTTTATGACAGTAAGGGTTTCCTTCTTAAACACCACCATGAAGATCAAACTTGTTTGATCTCTTTTTGATGGTAGAAGCTGCACGTGGACATCAACTGTGAGAGCTACCTGTAGGTCCATGATGAACATTTTATGATTGTTGGATCTTTTTTACTCTTCTTGTAGTTCTGCTCTTGGTCTGAACTTGAAGGACGGTCTGATCTGGTCACGTGGGCAGTTGTTCTAAATGTTCTCCGCTTGTAAATGATGTTCCAGACAGTGGAACGGCTGATTTCTAATTGTTCTGAGATCTTTTTAAATCCCTTCTCAGACTCTTCTGCATCTACAACCTTCTTTCTGAAGACCTCAGAGAGATCTTTGGATCTGATCATGATGATCCCACTCACTTTAACAATCAAGAGCAAACCAAACTAATGTCTGAGGTTTAAATAAGACCAGCTGTGTAATAATGGTCTAATCATCTGATTCTGATTTTAACTAGTAGTACATGTGGGGGTGTCCTGTAGATCATCAGCTTCACTGCATTGTCCATACTGTAAGTGTCTGAAGTACGTGTGCCATCAGCTGACATGCTTTTTTTATCTTTTGAATGCAGTGGAACACACGGGCAAAGCGAGAGAAGCTGACTGAGCTCATGTTTGAGCATTACAACATTCCTGCTTTCTTCTTGTGTAAAACAGCTGTCCTGTCTGCGTATCCTTCCTCATTCGTTGATTTTTTAAATATTTTTTTTTTAATATTTAATATTTTTTCAGAGTCGCCTACAGACATGATACACAAAGTACAAGACCATGTCCACATGTACGTGCTCAACCTGCATACAGACTCTGACTCATCAGAGAGAAGGGGCGGGGCTGATGCTCAACCTGCATACAGACTCTGATCAGAGAGAGGAGGCGGGGCTAACAGTGTCACTGACCCAGATATTGGGTTATAGAGGAAAATAAGAATGGACTGTTTGCTCTCTTTCTTTGAGAGCACATGGTGTTCAGAATTTCAGAATAAAAGTCCTGAGAAGGGATAATAAATAAATTCATAATAAAAATAATAATAGATAATAAAAACTGATAATAAAGCTGATGTTGCTAAAACCTTAACTTGGATTATTCCAGTTTCGCCAACGGACGATCCACTGGTTTAGTATTAGATAGTGGTGCCACACACACAACTGCTATTCCAGTGCACGATGGCTATGTTCTGCAGCAAGGTACATGTTATTTTTCATTCTTCTTTATTGTTTTCTGCAAAGAATTTAAACCTTAATGCCTCTTGCCTTAGTTATGCTGACTTACTGGGATTAACTGGCCAATCAGGTCAGGAGTAAATGTGATGATGGATTGATGGATTTTCTGCAAAATATTGTTTAATAGATTAACTTTGAAACATGTCTCCAAAAAAGAATTATATTGCTGCAAGAATGTCTTTTAAAACTGTCCGTCATATTGACGCTGCCGAGGGCTGCACTGCCCCCTGGTGTGTTTGTGTGTAGTGCACCTCGCATATGAATCTCTTTAATTTCCGAGGACGTACACCACAGGACGTGTTTCCTCGGTGATCGAGCTTTGGTTTTGTTGTTTTTGTGATTTTGCAGGAATTGTCAAGTCCCCCCTTGCTGGTGACTTCATGAGTATGCAGTGTAGAGAGCTGTTTCAAGAATTAAGCGTTGAAATTGTTCCTCCATACATGATTGCATCAAAGGTGAGGGCAGCTCTGAGACGGACCGTTTGAGATTGTATTGTTAGTGTAATACTTTTTAATTACTGTTATAAACGATATATTTGTCATACAGTGTTTTTTATTTTTTAATAAAAATCTCGGTACTAACTTGGCATCACTAGTGCATTTTATGTGTCATAAGAACGTTGCCCGCCCGTCAGTTAATTTCCACGCAATCGTGGTGGGTTGTTACGACCAGCTACTTGCAGCTACTAACGTTATTGTTTTACTGTTTAAGGACTCCGTACGTGAGGGCTCGCCAGCCAGCTGGAAGAAAAAAGAGAAACTACCTCAAGTTACTCGCTCATGGCATAACTACATGTGTAACGTAAGCTCTGTAACCATTTCAGTAAACATCTAAGGAGACAATTCCAACACAGTTAATCAACAATGTTCTTCTTTCTTACAGACGGTCATTCAAGATTTCCAGGCCTCCGTCTTGCAGGTTTCGGACTCACCGTATGACGAGCAGTATGTTCTTTTATGAGTCTGACTCAGTCCAGCAGGTTACACAGATCCAATTCATTTCACATCCAGCACAACATGCGCTATATGGACAAAAGTATTTGGACACCTGCCCATTAAGATCAAGGGTATTAAAAGAGCTTTTGTTGGAGTAATAGTCTCTACTGTCCAGGGAAGATTTCCTACTAGATTTTGGAAATTGCATTCAGTGATGGTATCGTCAGATGGTGCTCTCTTCCCACATCACGCCCAGTGTGATGCTGGCCGGCACAGGCGTCCATCAGCTGTTGCATAGGAGCTGGGGAAGCATTGGCTGCCCAACAATGAATCAATGGTGGCAATTTGAAAAGACAGACATGTTTTGGAGGAGGCATGTTCTTGTCTTAACCCTTCCTTGTGTCGGGAGCATTGTATGTGATGGGGAGTGTCCTAACACGGACAAATGAGGATCAAAGGAAAGGACCCCAGTGTTTATATGTAAAGGTTTTGGAATTCCCTACATAACTTAATGAAGGTGGAGTTACAAGGGCTTGTCCCTCTTTAAAATGCTGGACAATCACAATTACGTGAACTCGATTTTAGACGATGAACAATCAAAGCAGACCCTCGTGCACAGCCTCCATGCCTGGCTGTTTCGGCCACAGTTATGTCCCACTGTGGAACGTCCGCAGTGAACCAGGCTTTAAAGTAGCTGAATCCATTTGTTAGAAAAGGTGTCTACAAACATTTTGACACAGTGTACATGAATTGAAGATTTCTAGTTCCTAGAGGATTAGAAATGTCTCATTGTCTTCATTTATTTGTAATGCCGTCACAGAGTAGCTGCTCAGATGCCCACTGTCCATTACGAACTTCCTAATGGATATAACTGTGATTTTGGAGCTGAACGACTGAAGATTCCAGAGGGTCTTTTTGACCCTTCAAATGCAAAAGTACGTATTGCTCACCAGCTCAGCATATACGATGCGTTGTTGACGTACAGTACACTGTACTTTTCCAAAGTCCACTTCTCTTTATTTCTTAGGGCCTGTCTGGGAACACCATGCTGGGAGTTGGCCATGTGGTTACTACTAGTGTCGGCATGTGTGACATCGACATCCGACCAGTAAGAGCTTGTTTCGTGATTAAATACATACGGCTTTAATTTGATAATCAGCCAGTTAACAGAAGAGGACTTTAATGATCTTGACACCAGTTCTGTTGTACTTTCAGGGTCTGTATGGCAGTGTGATCGTGACTGGAGGAAACACGCTCATCCAAGGATTTACAGACAGGTTAAACAGAGAACTTTCTCAGAAAACTCCACCAGTAAGTGCTTTTCCTTTGCATTTTTCAATGGCAGGAGGGCTGTTAGAGCAGTGCCTGCCAACCCATACACTGCGAAATAAAACGACAGCCTTTTTGTTTGTGAGCTGCTTCGGTCAGACGGCAGCCGAGAGTGAAAATCGTCCGACCACAGGTTTTTTGGTCTGCTTTAAAATTGTACAACAGCTTCAATCCTGATTTGAGAAACTGGAAAGCTAGGAACAGAAAGGCAGGACAAAAACGGAGTTTGTGTACGTGTACGATGCAAGAGAGTGAACCAAGGTGAATTAAAATCAGCCTAGTCAGCACTGCAGGTAGTCTGTGGCCTGGGGTTGTGGGTTTGAACCCTGCTTGGGTCACCGTCTGTGAGGAGTTTGGTGTTTCTCCCCGTAATTTCGGGTTTCCTCCCAACTTGGTAAGTGAATCGGCCATGAAGGATTGCCCCCTGTGTGTGGGTGGTACCCTGTGACTGTCCAGGGGGTATTCCTGATGACTCCGGTGGGCTCTGGATTAAACGTCATCCTAATTAGGAAGAAATGGATAAAATGGTGACTGACGGTGTAATTTTTGTGGCCCAAATCATGGAGAGCAGTGGCTGTTCTGAACGTGGCTGTTCACACTGTGGTTCCCTATTAAATTGGTTCTCTTTTAAAGGTCATTGTTCGACTGTCTGCAGCCTCACGGTCATTAAATTCTTTACACTTTTCAGAGCATGCGTCTGAAGTTGATAGCCAACAACACCACCGTGGAGCGCAGGTTCAGTGCTTGGATCGGAGGCTCTATCCTGGCATCCCTGGTGAGTATTGGTCTACATACCTCGGTGTTTATTGTGGTATGACGGTTGTTATGCCGTGCTCCGGTCATTTGTTGTCAGAAGCCTGTGTGCAATTTTTATTTGTGGAAAAAAACGTGAAATCTGTGCAAACGTTTTGTTTTTTAGGGAACATTCCAGCAAATGTGGATTTCAAAACAAGAGTACGAGGAAGGCGGGAAACAGTGTGTTGATCGGAAATGTCCTTGACCTCCCATTCTGGCGGCTGATAGTAAAATCCTTCTTAGTGGACTCAGGAACTAAAAAGGACACTCGCCTTTTCACTCTCTGAAAAATAAGATCCTGCTTTATTATACTTTTCCTGTTTTATAACTCTGTAATAATTGCCACGGTCACGTTTTTCTACTCTCAGTATTTACACGACATGTTTGGCACCTCAGAAACCGTTTCTAACCATTTGTCTTTTAGATAATTCTGTGTCTTTGATCATTTTAATTCCTGGTCAGTTTCAGAAACACTGAAGCAATACATGGTGTTATGACGGAGCTCCGTGGCAAATTATGCTTTTAATTATTGGCTGTTTTGAAAATAAAGATTTTTGTTACGATATTGTGCCAATGAACAAACTGCTTGGATGTGTAGATTCTCACTTTCACCAGGGAGTTTATTAAAATATAAAAATTAATCAATAATCTCACTTTAGAGCTGAACTCATGAGGGATGTCCAATCAGGTTCTGCCCCGATCCGAGCATTCCTTCTTCTGAGTATCGGCCGATTCTGATCCAATCTGTGTGTATTAATGATGCAGCCCCAGTTTAGATAAGAGCTGCTGATAATACTGAATTTAAATCATTTTATTTTTTATATAATAGTTTATAAAATGAGAATCTGGACTCATTTGGTTTAGAAGATACTTCTCTTAAAACTTTTGTAGTGTTTAATGTCTTATCGTCCAGTCTGTCTCCCTGACCATTCAGCTTTCAGTGCCTTTAAACGTGAGTTTCCATGTTCCTCTAAGCAGCTCCACGCTGTGAGTCTAAACTCATTTCTTCATGTTCTAAGAAGAGAACCTCCTCCGAGATCATCTCCATTAATGGTGCCCTAAAGCCACCAGGTGGCGCTCTGAACACCACAGTTAAACGAAGCCTAAAATTAAAATAGACTCTGGTATCTGCAGATGGGAGTTGAGACCACAGGAAAGTGCTTTACGGCTGCTCTTATCTACAGGAATAACGTCTTTTTGAAAGAGCCTTATATTGATTAAAACGCCGATACTCGATCCATTAAAACGCCTGGATCAAAGCCGTGCTTTGGGATCCAGACGTCACTAATACACACAGTGTTCGATCTTCACCGTTTATTTCAGTAATTAATCAGGTTATACAACATCAATACAAAGACAATCGATCAATACAACCCCAGTGATTATACAGTCCATATTCAACACCCTGCACCCTTAACTCCAGTACTGTACTGACCCACCCGTCCCAACACACTAAGACACAGTTAAAACACCGTCACTTCGTTTGGTCAGCTCAGGCTTGTGCCGTCTTTTTGGGGAACATCTCCAGAAGCTTCTTTTGCCTTCTCTTCTCTCTTCTTTCTGCTCTCACCTTCTTCTGCAGGTGTTTCTCAAGACTTAGCCTGAAAGCGAGACAGAGCAGCGTGTGATCTCCTTCCTAAAATAAAACCACGTCCTGTAATATTGACCACAGCCCACCTGTCCTGCCTTACCTTGTGTAGGGGGCGACGAACCATGGCGTATAGAAGCGTTTTCTCTTGTATATCTTGTTCATGTACCACGGGACTGGATGTTCTCTGAAACGATACCTAAAACAGAGTCACGTTTCATGAGTCCAGATTGTAGTTTAGATCTGAGACACATGATCATTGTTCAACGGAATGAAAGTACCAGAACGTTTTTCCGAAGACATTTCTCCTCCATTCTCCGGGTCTGCCTCTCTCTTGTCCTGTCTGTAGTAAGCGCAGCGCGTCCTCCCTCTCTTTCACAACAGTGTCCAGCCTCCACATAGACCTATTAACCTGTCCAACACACGTTAGTCACGCTGTCGATCAGCGGAAACCCGAACCGCGGTCATTCTCACGGTGGATTGGAACTAGAGATTATGACTACGGAGGCAACAGTGGACGAGTGAATCAGACAGCAGTGCTGCTGGAGTGTTCCAACACTGTGTCCACTCACTGTCCACTTGTAGATCAGAGACAGAAGCTCGTCTCCACACTACTTCTGAAAGCCTTAAAGCACACGTTTACCTTCTTAATGCGTTCGGGACTAGGCATCTGGACTCTCTGCCGTTTTGACTCTTGTTCCACGGTTAGTAACATGTTCTTTTCCTTCAGGAGAACATACCTGCAAAATAAAATGAAATAAACAGAATTAAATTAGAGATTTCTCCAAGACCAACCACGATGCTGTTCACCAACTCCTGTAGATGCACCTGAATCCGTCAGAATCTACCGTTTACCCAGCTGTGTATATCCATTACCAGGACATTGGTCATCGTTGTCCAATGAAAATCACGCATGTCCATTTATCATTTTATTCCATAATGTGAATCTGACAGGTCTTGTTAATAATGTATCCGAAGTTCATGAGGAATGGACCAATAGAAATGCTCCAACATGACTTTCATGACCTTACATTAGCTTCCATAGTTAAGAGCATCTTTGCTTTCTCCAGTATCGTCACCATTTCAGAGATACATGCTTTTCATGGACAGTAATGATACGTCCCAAGGTCCCTCAACGTGTACTATACACAGATCAGACGTACTGGACCACACTTCAAACTAAACCTCAGCATCTTTAGGATTTAGTGAAGAGAGCAGGATTCGTACCTGGAACGTATTGCTGGACAATTCCAAAATGTTTTAATGGAAGCTTGGAATTTTTTTTCCTGATTCAACCGAATTAAAGATCAGGATTTGTTAATGGATTAAACTTCAGAAGTTCATTAAATACTGGACTTTGGACACAGCAGAGGACGTTTACAGAATGCATGAAGTGCAGACTTTACCACAGCTTGTGAAGGTCTTCATTGCTTTTTGCTCGGAGGTATTTGACGGTCCACGGAGCACCTGAAATCACAGAGAACAGAAGTCTGTTGATCTGAAGACGCAGGTTCTTTGAGACATTAAGCCTTTATGTGCGCATGGACCTCAACCTCATCTCCACCAGAAGAGCTGGATGGAGCTCCATCATTGCAGAGATCAAAGCTCCACACCTCAGTGCTGGGGGGCTTCATGCACCTGTAGCCCAGCCTGGCAGTTGACATGGGGCCAACAGGGACTAGGAAAGCTGTGTGTGCATTTGCACCTCTGTGTCAGCAAGGGGCTTATCTGAAAGCATGTATTAGAAGGGGAGTCCAGTGTACCGGTTCCTCAGTGAGCTCACCTGACTTAACTGTAGGTTCTCCCCAGTTCTCGGGCAGGTCGAAGAACTGGTGCAGGCCCCATCTGTTGGAGGAGGTGTGGAAGAGAGCCTGCGGGGGAGGTCTGCGGGAAGAGGAGAGGTTTAAACACCGATCTGTGTGTCAGAGGAGTGAAGGTGGCGCTGGGGTTTGTGCTCCTCACCTCGGGCTGAGGACGGAGCTGTGGGGCTTCAGGGCACAAGGTCTGTGGAACTGGAACAGCCTGCAGAGCGCGGACGCAGCGCGCGCAGCCATCTTCACCTCCCGTCAGAGGGAGGGTTGCCAGATATTTCACCTTTCCCCCTCAGTCCTAAATCCCCCTCCGATAATCCTAACGTTCCCTAAACGTTCTGGGAACCAAACGCAACAGTAACGTTCCCTAAACGTTCTGAGAGACAAACACTAACGTTCCCTAAACGTTCCGGGAAACCAAATACTAACGTCCCCTAAAGGTTCTGAGAACCAAACACAACACTAACGTTAACTAAAGGTTCCGAGACCCAAACACCAACGCACCCTAAACGTCCTAGGAAACCAAATACTAACGTTCCCTAAATGTTCTAGGAAACCAAACACTAACGTTCCCTAAACGTTCTAGGAACCATACAGTAACGTTCTCTAAAGGTTCTGAGAACCAAACACAACACTAACGTTCCCTAAACGTTCTGGGAACTAAACACTAACGTTCCCTAAACGTTCTGAGAAGCATACACCAACGTTCCCTAAATGTTCTGGAAACAGGGTTTATTCACTACTTGGCAACACAAACCCTGACGGACAAAGGAAATAATAAAACGCTGCTTCCTGTTTTTTTATTTCATTGTGATTTTTATTATTAAATTAATTTAAATTTGTTTATGTTTATGAACAAAATGACTCTCTGATAAAAAAAACAACACCTTTTTTTAATCTAATAAAATAAAATCGGGTAAATTTAATCGACATCGCTGATTGGTTAAAGCTCCGTCACTCAGCCAATCAGCGCCGCGCTGTGCGACGCGTCTAGATCAGCCATGGCGGCGATCAGCGCTCTGCGGGCGGCTGTAGCCTTTTCCTCCAGACTGAACCCGTTCAGCCGGGCCAACCGGGCCGCGCTGCTGTCCGGTCCGGCGCTGCGATCACAGCAAGGTACCGGTGTGTTCTGCTCCTCAGGGGCCGCCGCTCGCCTGCACAGCGCCCGCTGTTGGCCGTGACCTTCTCCTCTCTGTTGCTAAGCTAACGGAGAGCTGAGTCGGTTCAATCTGGTCGGTTCATTCTGCTCGGTTCTGTTCTGTTCATTCTGCTCGGTTCTGTTCTGTTCTGTTCATTCTGCTCGGTTCTGTTCTGTTCTGTTCATTCTGCTCGGTTCTGTTCATTCTGCTCGGTTTTACTCACTACAGAACTGCCACAACACTCCATATATCAGCTATCTAGTACGTTCTTGTTTTGTAAGTTAATAGTAAAGAACATTACACATACAGACACTTAGTTGATCTGTGTTTTGGTGCCACTATGGAAACTAAGTCAGACAGACAGATATAGAGATAAACATAAACAACACACTGAACTGAAAACCAAACCCACTGAACAGTTCTGACCTGTTATGAGTATTAAGTGTTTACATGTGCAGATAGTGTGTGACCGCTGACCGCTGTCCTCTCTGCACTCCATGATCAGTCCACTCAGGTTCTTAGAAGAGTCCACTCTCTGTCCATTCCCTGATTGGGATCCACCAGTTCTATTGTCTTCCCTGAATTTTCTGGAGGTGGTTCTGCAGACACCAGTCCACAAAGTCCTGAACCAGTCTATGAAGTGAAGAGGAACGGCGCCTACACCATTCTTTGAGGGGTCCACGTGCTGCTGACCACCTTATCGGACAGATGTTCCATTGCTCATAATGCCACACTTTGCAGCTGCTTTGTCTGAAACAAACCCTAGTAAACTAAACATACTTGCTATGTAAGCTTAATGTTGTTCAGACCGTAACTCTGACCGATGTGTAAAATGGATGTATGCGTGTCCATCGATTTTCGGGTTGTATTTACTGTTCGCCTCGTCATGTGTCTTTTGTGTTGCTGTTTTTTTCAGTTGCCGTTCGTTATGGAAGTCACGGAAAGAGAATGTTTATCATCAAGCCTACTGACTTCTATGATCGGAGATTTCTCCATCTGTTGGTAAGTCTAAATATATCCCACAAACCAGTTATTCCCCTTTCTTTTGTTTGCTTCAGGGAATTTTAAACAAGTTAAACAATACATTGTTGAATTGTACTAGGCTTGGACTAGTCGTCCACCTGCCATCACCAACCATTTAGACGTTTACATGTGCAACTGTTATTATTACCACGTCAAACCATTATCATTATCACTGCGGATGAGTAGTTTGACCAGACGAGGACGGGTCCCCCCTCGTAAGCCTGGTCCCTCCCAAGGTTTCTTCCTCCAGCTCTTGTCCTCTTTAACATCATTTGTAAAAAGTGACCCCATCTCCATTCCTCTGTCTCTCTTCCAGCAATATTATATCCTCCTTACTGGGATCCCTGTGGCAGCATTTGTGACATTCGTGAATGTCTTCATTGGTAAGTTCACCAGACCATTTCAGTTACACGTGATTTATTTCAGAGGCATTTGGGTCAGAAGTTCTTTCCATTGGCGTTTCCAGTAGCTGTTTATGGGGCAAAATGTGTGACCTTTTCTCTTTTAGGTGAGGCTGAGTTGGCTGAAACCCCCGAGGGCTATGAACCAGAGTACTGGGAATACTACAAGGTAAACGTGACACTGTAGTTGTGGTTTCCAGTGCTCAGAATGGACATATCATTCCACTATTAAGCACTTCTGAAGGCAATAATTATAACTAGGGAAGTAGGGAAACTAGGGATGCACTGATTGATCGGCTGGTCGGAATAATAACCTATAACCTTTACACTTGTGAACCACACGAGGGCGACAGCAACACACAAGTCAGACATGGATGAAAACAATTTCGTTTCTCATTCAGAGAGTTTTGTTTCTCGAAGTTATGGATCTTGGACGAGCGCTGCATTTTTTCATACACGGCATGTTCAAGTGTCAAGGTTCGTTAATTCGTCTCGCATAGTTATACACAGAACAACATGCAGTGAAATGTTATTTCGCGACTGTCTGCACACACAGATCAATAAGGGAAGAAGGGAGAAAGTAGGGAGAAGGTAAACAGAACATATGTGTATCATGTACGTGATACCTGAATGTCATAAAGGTCGTTTATATCTGCAAAATACATGTAGTTTGTTTTTTAAACGTCACAAAAAGGGCAGGCGTCCAGCCAAATGTGTTGCGACAAGGTTTATTTTTCGTGGCTTCAAATGCACATTACTGGCCCCTAGTGGTCGAAACAATATAAGCCTGTGTAACAGGTTACATGGATCTGTTGTTAAATTTACGTAAAAATGCGGAAAAAAATTTAATTCGTGAATATTATAATTTATATGATCAGCCTTTTTATTAGATATTTGAGTAAACATGGAGATATTTATTTATTTTATTATATTTTATTTATTTATCTGTTCATATGAAGGAACCTTACTGGGAGATATTGTGCCAAAATATTCCGGTAGTGTAGAAAAACATCTTCCAGTTGCAAACGGACTAAGACTGGAAACTTCAAGACAAATGTGATTTAATGTTTTAATGGTTTATTATTTTATGATTTTGAATAAATTAATGCAGATCTGAAAATGCTTCTGATCTTCATGGATTGCTAAATGTGTTTGATTCTAGCATCCCATTACTAGATGGATCGCCCGCAACGTCTATGACAGTCCAGTGAAAGACTACGAGAAAATGATGGCCCTCATCCAAACTGAAGCGGAGAAAGCTCAAATGAGGTAAAACTGTTGCCTGACCTTGTGTTAGAGCAGTGTTTCTCAAGCACCCAACATGCCTGAATCAGCTAATTAGCAAGATTTTTTGTAGTGGCAGGCGTGCGTTAAAGCAGGGAATCCTCGAAAATGTGCGGGTCGGGTTTGTGCCACGACAGAGTTCGTGTTTATTAGAATAGAAAAATTAATGTTATGCATTTCTGGGCCAGACGACTGTCAAAGAAACGGCCTCAGTTCTATTTATTCTGCCAGCGGCATGTAGTGTAGGTGATATTGTGCCACCTAGTGGATTCAAAATGCAAGTAGAACAGTAACCTCAAACCATTTACTATAAAACTGGTTACAGAAGCTTAAACAGACATAATTCATATTTTAATATTCATCTAAATCATTGCATCTTAATAAAACTTGTTTGTACTTCCTTGTTTGTAGACAAAAGAAACTTGAGGTCCGTAAACACATGAGAGAAAAAGGAGACGGACCTTGGTTCCACATCGAGACGATTGACAAAAATCTTATTGACAACAGCCACAAGGCAACGCCTGACGACTAAGCGTGGTCACCTGGGAGCGATGTTGTAATCATACAGTGTATAATTCATTAATATTTGTGCAAATGTGTGTCCTTTTTGCCAATGGCACCAATAAAATGTAATTTAATCCTACTGGGGTTTGTTCTGTACCATTATGATTACAATATATACGGTTATATAAACCATTTGAAGACTGAGACAAAGTGAGTAAACAAAGACTCTTGTTCTGTTTGTTTGGAGTGAAGAAGGTGGAGGAGTCGAGGAGAGGATGGGAGAAGGAGGAGTGGAGAGAAGGAGCTGTAATTGGGGAAATGGGACAGATGATCCCCTTCATGTATGATACTTAAGTCATTGAACCCGAGATCCACGCTTTGCGGGCAGCTACGTGCGTTTTCGAGACTTAATATCTCAGGATCAGACGACCCGATGACGGTAGAGCTGAATCCTCGTTGGCTAGAAGTTCTACAGAAAAGCACGACCTTTCTTTTCATTCTCAAATGTAAATCTCTGCTCTTTGGTCTTTTCTGGTTTTCTCATTTTACTGTTTTCTCACTTTTGCTTTTATATTTTTGGTGAATAAAAGTATGTGAAACTATAAAAACACAGTGAACTATTAGCCTCAGGTTATAAAGTTTAAAATAAATGATGAATTTAAACAATAATGTGTAAAATTTAATCTTCAATGTTTAAAAATGCAAACAGTAGTTAATAGGTGGTTTTAATCTGACCTGATATTTTGGCCTTTGAGAATTTTATGTTAAAGGGTTAAATTTCTTTGTTTAAAGGAAAATGGAAACCTTTCATTCCTTTATTTCTGTTACGGAACATCGGTGAGAGGCGGGAGGGGATATTAGTGATGATTTGATTATGGATTATTATATACAGTCCTTGAGTCCTTGCCCTTAAGTGTCCCAGACCTGAACCTGATTGAACATCTCTGGAGATCTAAAAACTGCTGTTCACTGATGCTCCCCTTCCAATCTGATGGCGCTTGAGAGGTTCTGCAAAGAAGAATGGGAGAACCTTCCCAAAAACAGGTGCTGAGCTTGAGGCTGTAATTGCTGCCAAAGAGCTTCGGCATGGAATTGAGCAAAGGCTGTGAAAACTCAAGTACGTAATATTTTTATTTTTTAATATTTTTTTATTAAAATATCAGGACACCCATTCATTGTGAAATTCAGGGGTATTAAAAAGAGTTGATCCTTCTTTTGCCTGAGTGAGGGTCTCACTGTCTGGGGAAGATTCATACGAGGTTTTGTCGACGACTGTGAGGATCTGAGCGGAGGTGTTTATGATCGAATCGCTTTTCTGATCAAAAATCAATCTGAACATGAAAACATTGGGTCACAGTGATACCCTGCCTGCGTTCCTCCCTCCCTACTCCCTTACTCCGAACCCTATCTAGTGAATGAGTGAACAAGGGGGCCATTTCAGACAGCCCCCATGGTGTGATCTGAAAGGGTTACATCATTCATCAGGAACATATGTTTAATTGGGATTAATGAGGCTTCAGTATCATTCCTGATCCAGCGATGATATTAAATTCTAAATTCATACTCAGAATTAAAATGTAATAAATTTCATTATAAATTTAATTCATATGATAAACACGTGTGGTTTTGCCCTTTGTGATCTGAAAGGCTGGAATCCTTCAGGAAATTAGGTTTGATTGGGATGAATCAGGCTTTAATATCATATGTAAATACAGCGTGTTTACATATGCAAATGTCCAAGCTGTCGACTGTCCAATCCGCTAAGCGGCGGCGCCCCCTCCGCTGTTCCCCTGACCAATGGAGAGGCGCCCCGGCCCTGGCCTCATTTGCATACATTAAGATTCCGCCAATGGGCGCTCGAGCGAAGGCTGACACCGATATTGGCTCCTTTCTCAAACACAGCGCCCCCTCCCTCCCACCCCTGGTGTTTTCGTCGTCATATCCCCCTGATCCAGAGGGGGAATGTCTCCTCTGTGGGGTTTAAAAATACCAGCCCCAGATCTGCTCCTCACTGCCTCTCTGGACACTGTGGGAGGAATGCAAAGATGGCCACAGACCTGGGAGAGCTGCTGGTCCCCTACATGCCCACCATCAGGGTCCCGAGATCCGGGGACAGGGTCTACAAGAGCGAGTGTGCTTTTTCCTACGACTCTCCAGTGAGTAGTGTGTGTGTGTGTGTGGGTGTGTGTGTGTGTGTGTGTGTGTGTGTGCATGTGCATGCTGGCTCCCAGGTTCCCCCTGAAGATCCAGAGTTCTGGGAATCCCACCTCACCCCTTCTGGAACACGTTATCGCCTCCCAGGCCGTGTATGACGTCACCGTGCACGGGATGACGCCATAATGTAAACAAGCGCAAGCCCCGCAGATCAAACGGGCTGACGCGGTGACGTCATGGCTGGCTGCCCTGCTCCCATCACAGAGGGGATTCCAGGTGCTGCTTTGATGGCTTCACAGATGCTCACCTCTGGAGTATCTGATCAGGACACCGATTCATCTCATCAAGACTTTCTGAGATGTCTCAACAGAGTTGTGTGTCTGTCTGTCTGTCCCTCAGCTGCAACACTTTTAAAGGTGACTCAGCTGTTTGGAGCTCGGGACTATTTTTACCCCCGGCTGCTGAAGCTCGAGTATCACCGTGGCCTGTTGAGAGGTTTTTTCCAAGAGGGCCTGGGACCCCAAGACTGTTTTGGTTGGAGTTCAGCAAGATGTTCCTCAATGTTCCTCAGTGTTCCTCTATGTTCCTCCAATGCCTTACAATCAAGACACTAAGAGGGAAGGGTGTGTTTGGTCTTGAGATGTCCCAGATTGCTTGACTTGTTTTCTTTGTGGTCTCAAAATGTGTCATTCCCAACTTGGAACCAGAAAGTTTTGTCCATGGGTTCTGTGTTGTCCGCATGTGGCCCTGATGGGGCCAGGAGGGGTAAACATGGTCCCCCAAATCTATTTGATGCTACACGTGGACCTATATTGGACCGTACACATACAAACACACTCAGAACCCAGGTCCATCTGGAACCCACCCAGCCGGTATTCCACACCAGGAGTGTAGCACCACACTTGGGCCCTGGCTACCACAGTTTGCTCCATCTCTATCTACCGTTTTGTGGTTTGATCTCTGGGGGACCACCTGTGATAGTTGTTCATCTGAGGTGGGTGCAGGCCTGGGTAACCCCCCACCTCCCCCCCATACACACACTATATCAAATACGATGCTTGTTATTGGTTCATGAAGCTTCTTCATAAACCAGCCTTTTCCTCACATATTGATAATGTTACTGATGAGCATTGCATGTGTGTGTGTTTACCTTTAGGAATCTGAAGGTGGGCTCTATGTGTGTATGAACACTTTCCTGGGCTTTGGAAGAGAACATGTGGAGAGACATTACCGTAAGACTGGACAGAGCGTGTACATGCACCTCAAGCGTCACGTTAAAGAGGTAAGGCGGACCTTCTCTGCTCTTGTTTCCCACTTTGACCCCACTTTGGTTTGGTTTGGGTGGTCTGTTTTTTGAGGGGCTCCAGCGTGAGAACTTTGATATGCTTTAAAGATCTGAATGTCATTGGAAACCTGAACTTATAAATTAATCAGTTCTTCAGTTGCTGGTTGTCTTACAGAAGTCATAGTTCGAAACATTAACCTCAGACCATCTAATAAAATTCTCAGCTCTGCAGTCACACTGACATGGTGGTGGTGTGTTAGTGTGTGTTGCTGGTCCGAGTGGATCAGACACAGCAGTGCTGCTGGAGTGTTTAAACACTGTGTCCACTCACTGTCCACTCTATGAGACGCTCCTACCGAGTGTCTCCACCTTGTAGATGTAATTCAGTGACAGAAGCTCATCTGTTTCTGCACAGTTTGTGTTGGTCGTCCTCTAGTCCTTCATTAGTGCTCACAGGACGCTGCCCACAGGACGCTGCCGGCTGGACATTTCTGGTTGGTGGACTGTTCTCGGTCCAGCGGTGACACTGAGGGGTTTAAACACTGCAGCAGCACTGCTGTGTCTGATCCACTCGTACCAGCGACACACACTAACACACCACAACCATGTCAGTGTGACTGCAGTGCTGAGAATGAACCACCACCCACATAATAGCTGCTCTGTGGTGGTCCTGTGGGGTCCTTGTTTAATTATAGAACTACAAAGTGCTCCTGTATGGTCAGTGGAGTTGTGTAGAAACAAGGACGTCATAATAAGGTGACTCGACTGTCATTTATAAATACTTATATTATGATGTTCAAAACGAGGACACTGGGGACACACAGGCATTTGTCATGGTTAGGATGTTGTGGCTGAGGGCTTCAAATAGGCCCATATCGTAGGACTGTGTGTGTGTGTGTGTGTGTGTGTGTGTGTGTGTGTGTGTGTGTGTGTGTGTGTGTGTGTGTGTGAGAGAGTAACAGGGAGGGTACATACCTCTAAAATCATACAACTAATATTTATGAACAGTAACATAAACATTTACTAACAATAATAAAAAGCATTAATAGCCAAAAATCAGCTTCTCTCATTTCAATTTTTACTTTAAATAAAATAATAATAATTAAAAAGAAGTTAATTTTACAATCTTTCACAGAATCTTAGTGTCATTTCAATGTAAACAATGTCAGTGAATACATTCATAATTCATAAAAATGCTTGGACACGTCCAGGCTGCGGTCAGTCGGCTTTGGTGGGAAGCAGTTTGACTCGTTGATGTTTTGAAATCCTGTCTGGACACTTGTTTCTTGTAATTGTCCTTAAATGAAGCCCTGAACTGGTTCTGCAAACTAAACATCTACAAAACCCCGAGAAGAACCGAAGGACGTGATGCTGTTCATTTAAAAACAGAAACAAAAATTACAACGAGACGTAAAAACGTGTGACTAATGATGTGGAAGTTTGACGTTGTTGCAATCGGAGCGCCGTCCGGCTCGGCGGGTTCAGATATGTAGAATAAAGGAAGCAGATTGGACTGTGTGTCTAATCGCTGATATTTTTATTAAAGATTCTGACTCGTTTAGCCATTTGAAGGAGGTTTTTGCTTTATTTAATTTTGTAATTTTAAATGTAATGTTAATTATGTTAATGTTAATTGGGGTGTTTAAAATGTTATCATTTATTATGATAAATTATTAATTATTAAAGGGATTAATTATAATTATAGATTAAATTATTAAATAAAAAATTATTATTTATTATTTTCATTTTGGATTAATCTGCTCACTTTTCTGCAGTAATCGTTCGGTTGTTTGTTTGGTAAAGTAAAAGTATGTGGTTTGAAAACCATTCATTTATATATTATGGTAAACAATATACAGCTGAAGTCATTTCTAAACTGATAAAAAATAAATAAATATATATAATTCATTGAATGTATTATTTATTTATTTTTATTTATTGTTGTCTTTTTAAATATACTGATTTATTTTTTTACACTCATTATTTTGTTGTTATTATTCATTAAATGTATTATTTATTCAGTATTTTAGTGTAAACGTTATGCGTCTGCTTTATAACAGGTTACTAAAGTCATCAGAAAGTTCTCTATTTCGGTTTTAAGCCCCAAACGGGTTCCTGCGTGGTTGTTTCAGTAGATATCATTTCCTGTAACTACCTCCCGCCGTCCTGTTTGACCCCGTGTCAGCCACCGGTAGCCCTCATTAAGTGGTGCTATTTCCATGTCAGGATCTGTTCCGAAACAGCTGGTGACATTCCTGCAGGTCCTGCATCTGCTGTTTTCTCACTTGATTGACGAGCAGATCAGCATTTTCCTGTCGGTCAGAGCCCCTGACCACAGCACGGTTAATGAGGGTCCCCACAAATACAGCCGCATCAGACTGTTCCCTGTTACCCGCAGCCAGCTCTGCGCCAAGTGATAACGGGCCGTTAAACATCAGCGATTAATATGTGCTTTTCAGACAACAGCCGCAGTCAACTGTTCTCTGTACGGTGTCAAAAATAATGTTGTTGTTGTTGTTTGGCGCAGAAGGCCACAGGTGCTGCTGGAGGTGCCGTGCCGAGAAGAAGGAACGGGAAAGTATTTTTAGGTAAGAACTGAAGAATGAAAGGAGAGAATGACAACAATCCAGTTGAGAAATCCACTCACAGCCTAAATTACAGGGATGTTTTAAAGATTTTCCCAATTAGTGTCATTTCCTGATCACTAACTTCAGTCCAGCCCCCCCTGCTGGCGCTAAATTTAGTCCATTTATCGGCGTGTGCCGTTAGTAACTGTTCTAAATCTAAAGTGCCACATGCCCGCTCTGGCCTAATCCACTGCGGAGGAGGGTGTAGTTTACAGTGGGCTGATGGCCCTGCTGCTCCACCCCCGTCAGCTGCTGTGCCCTATCAACCCTCATGGCTGACACACTTGTGCCATTGGAGGGATGACACAGGCTGAGGGGGCCAGGTGGGTTTCATAGACTCCAGTGGCGCGTCACATGATCAATACTTGATTCCCGATCTTGATTCCTTATGAAAAGCCGAAGCTCAAATTGGAATACTTTATCATCTCCCTTTCACACTGATCTTCAACGGTCAGGACCCCACTGGACCACCTAGTACCAGCGCAACACACACTAACACACCGCCACCATGTCAGTGTGACTGCAGTGCTGAGAATGACCCACCACCCACATCATATCTGCTCTGTGGTGGTCCTGTGGGGTCCTGATCATTGAAGAAAAGGGTGAAAGCAGGAGAATAAAGTCTGCAGAGAAACAGATGAACTACAGTCTGGAATTATAGAACCACAAAGAGCTCCTGTGTAATCAGAGGAGCTGATAGGATGGACAGTGAGAACGTTATGGTTGATTGGTGTGTATCAATATATCATCTGTATCACTTAATAAATCATTTTCAGCAACTTTTAACCTGTAGAGACACATCGACTCCAAACGTCTCTGCCCTGTTGTTGCTCAGTGAACGGTGTCTTTTCTGTAAACCTCCATATTTAGGCTTCGGTAAAGACATACTCTATCAACAATGTCCCCTTACATGACCCTCTACACAGAGACCGTCAAACTGGAACAGCACCTCTATACCAGTGTGGTGACCTAATCGTCCTACCCAAGCTCACCCGCCGTCAGAGGACCTGAGTCTGCTACAGTTAAACTGGGGACCCTTTCTTTCCAGTCCACTCTCACCAGTTTGGGGAGGGGAATGGCTATAGTTAAGTCAGGACACCTAAATATATGGACATTTGATCCTCATCCTCCTTTATCTGAAATAATGTCCAAACAAGATTGATCTTCATGGAGGTGTTTAAGGAGGAAACAGGCAAAGAACATCAGAACGAGACTAAAAGTTCTCCAGAGAACATCTAGACAAAGAGCAGGACTTCTGGAACAATGTGCTTCGGGACAGAATGTCTTAAGTTAACAGAAGCAACAGAAGACGTATGGCTCGAACCAAACACAGCATTTGAACACAAGAACCTCATAGCAGCTGTGAAGCATGGTGGTGGAAGTGTGATGGTTTGGAGCTGCTCTGCTGCAGCAGGGTGTGGAGATCTCTCCGTCATAGAAACCTGTATGAGATCTTTATTGTATCAGAGGGGGTTTGAGGAGAACGGAAGAGCGTCTGTACAAAGACTGACGCTGAAACATCACAGAGCTGAAAGAATTCCGCATGGAGGAGTGGGAACGTCGTTCTTCAGAGACGGTAGACGGTTCTAGAAACATCTCGCTGACATTGTTCCAGGCAGAGGAGGAAGAAAAATGACATTTTCTGTTCATTCTGTTGTTCTTGCTTTTCCAGGACTGTGAAAATGATGTGTTCAGGTTTTAAAGACGCTGTCATATATCTGTCTGACCATGTCTCATATCTCCCTTTCTTAAGATTTAGAGCTTAACCGTGATTTTAACGGGGATGATTATGAATATGAAGATGAAGCCAAGCTTGTCATATTCCCAGACCACTATGAGATCCCATTACCAAATATTGAGGAGTTGCCTGCACTGGTTAGTGAGAGTGTGTGAGCATGTCCTGTGTATGCACTGCATGCCAAAGGTCTGACTCGGTTCTGGTTTGAAACAATGCTGTAATGATGTTCAGCCCAAAGCTCTCTAGTGTCAGTAGCGTATGTGACATTTCCAGGCACTTCCTATTTTGTCTGAGTTGATGAGCAGCAGCTTGTTCACTGGTTGGCTGACAGAAGGAGATGTAAAGCCTTGTAGATCATTGATGGAGTGTCCAGATATAATTGTTATTGCTGGACTGAACGTCGCAGCGTAGAGGAATCATAGAGCTTTCGGTGGAAACGCATTACAGTATCAGTGTCTGTCTGTCAGTCATTGAATGCTCTGTACTTTCTCGTGTACGTGGTGTTTTCTCGTGTTTATATTATACAGAGCCCCCGTCATCTTCCATAAATCAAAAATAAGCCATGGCTACAACAAGTAAGGCGTGGGAATCACCTTGTTCCTCCCACCGTGGGAGGAGTCCCCCAAACTCTCTCCTCCCTCCTCCAGGTTGAATAACAAAGCAGTGTCCAGTTTTGAATGCAGTTTGTCCTGGTTTTTTAAGTCCTCGGAGGGATTTTGGAAAGAGTGACCACACCTTACTAAGTCATATTTTTATTTATGCATGATGCCACCTTAGGGGCTCTGCGGGGTCATGCTATATTGACGTCACAAGTGTGTGTGTGTGTGTGTGTGTGTGTGTGTGTGTGTGTGTGTGTGTGTGTGTGTGTGTGTGTGTGTGTATTTACAGAGCACACACAATACCCCACAATGACAAAGTGAGAAAAGTTTGTCTGAAATCTTAAGTTTATTAAAAAATAAAAACATACATAAATATTCACAGCCTTTGCCGTGACACTCAAAGTTCATCTTGTCTCCACTGATCGTCCTTCAGATGTTTCTACAGCTTCTGTGTAATATCTCACGTTCAGAAATGCAGTCGTCTTGGCGAGATTCAGTTAAAGAAAAGCTGAACATAACATCTGCATTAGGACCTCCATCAGTGGAAGATCCACATTTCTTTATCACCAGTGATAATATATGTGTGTAAGGAATTCTGTATGTAAGGAATTCTGTGTGTAAGGAATTCTGTGTGTAAGGAATTCTGTGTAGTATAGTGAGAGATCAACGGATGACAAAACCAAAAAGTATACACACATGAATTCTGGCAGGAACGCTCTCTGCAGTTAAGGCATTAAAATCCATGCACACTTCCCTGCTGATGGGATCTTGCCGTTCCCTCCAGTTATGCACACAAGTCCTCCTCTAGAGCTGTCCATGGAGGCGTTACGCAGTCAGTCCTCGAGTGGTGTTTATCCGTAAAACGGACACCGATTGCACTTTTGCATTAATGCTGTATTAAGAAATGGCATTTCTCAATGACCGAGGCTGGCCAGCCTGCACGTGCCTCCCTGACGTCCAGACACATCCCCCATCTGTCCTCTCCTAGAGCCTGTCGGTGAGATCTCAGCACGTTCCTCTGTCCGGTGTGTGCGCGACACCTGTGTGTGCATTCTGTCTTATAGCTAGTGTGTTTGGCTGTCCAACATTCAAGCATGGCTTTGAAGATTTTAGGTGTCTCTTTTTTCTGGTCTGGTGCTTCAAATGGTTTTTTGAGTGATGCCATAAAAGAACCACTTCTGGTTCAATAAAGAACCTCATGTGCAACTTGGAACCAAAAGAGATCTTCTGTGGCACTGCTCATTGGGACTAGGGCTGGGCAATATGACTAAACACTCTTTTCACTGTGTGCTTATGATACACGATACGATATGATATGATGAAAACCTCCATAAAGTATAATGTACATTGAACATTGAACTCCACTCACTCACTGCACAGCCTGCAGCTCCTTCTCCATCCCTTAACAACAGCACCGTTTGAATGCTTCTTAACCATTAGATTGCGTGGCGTTAGATTCTTTTTCATAATTATATCGTACATAACCTACATTACCTGCAATATTACAATATGAATGCTTTTATATCTTGTTGAAAATATATCGTGATATATTGGTACTTGCGATATATTGCCCAGCCCTAATTGAAACATTCTCAAACACGTGAAGTTTTGTGCCTGATTGGTTATGAGATTACTGTCTGGATCTTCCCCGTTCAGGTGACCATCGCTTGTGATGCTGTGCTTAATGCTGGATCTGCATACAAAAAGCAAGAGTCTGATTCTTGGGAGGAGGAGCTTCAAGTGTCCAAACATGCCAGAAGTCTCAGACAACAAGAGAATGGGGTTCGAATTCCCCCTAGGTTGGTCACATGGCAGTTGAATATCAGATGCTCTTGCTGGCAGTCTGATGAAGGTTGGGTGGTGGCTCAGAAAGCCCCTTTAAACTGATACACTAGCTCGTTCTTGGCATGGCTGATGTTGACATCTCGGGGTTTAATGGGTTTGTTGAATCTCTACAACGTTTTAGATCAAGATAGGGGGCATGTCTTTGGCCAAAAAGCCAGTAAATAACCCCCCTTTCCAACAGTAATTACATTCACTGCAATGAAAACGTGTGCTTTCTTGAGAAGCATGGTTCCTGACAAGGTTTCTGACCGTCTTCCTCCTGTTTACTGTCTGTCTGTTCAGTGGCTGGAAGTGTGCCAAGTGCGAAATGAGAGAGAACCTGTGGCTGAACCTGACGGATGGCTCTGTCCTGTGTGGGAAATGGTTCTTTGATGGAAGCGGAGGGAACGGACATGCCCTCGAGCACTACAGAGAAACCAAATTCCCTCTGGCAGTCAAGCTAGACTCCATAACTCCGGATGGAGCAGGTTAGTGCTTCAGGCCACACGGTATTAAAAAACCCATAATTTAGAACGGCAACTCAGACTTGAACTGCCAGGTGCAAGAGTTTAGAGTCGTGTTTGCTGAAAGTGCTGTAATGTGCATACAACCACATATATGCAGTGTGGTAAAGGTTAGGCCACGCCCACATTTAATACGACATAAAATGTCTAAAATTAGAATCAGCTGCAAATGATCAGACCATCATTAGAGGGACGTTTGGAGGAGTCTGTCTTATTTAAACCTCAGACATTAGTTTGGTTTGCTCTTGATGGTTGAAGTGAGTGGGATCATCATGGTCAGATCCAAAGATCTCTCTGAGGCCTTCAAAAAGAAGGCTGTAGATGCAGATAAGTCTGAGAAGGGATTTAAAAAGATCTCAGATGATCCACTGTCTGGAATATAATTTACAAGTGGAGAACATTTAAAACAACCGCCCACGTGGCCATATAAGACCATGGCCATCCTAGCAAGTTCAGCCCAAAAGCAGAACCACAAGATGCATTCAGAAACCCTTACTGTCAAAAAAATATCAGGACAAGACTAAAGTTCTCCAGAGGACATCTAGACAAAGAGCAGGACTTCTGAAACAGTGTGCTTTGGACAGATGAATCCAGACTTGGGTTATTTGACAAACAGAAACAGAAGACAGACAAGAT
The DNA here is from genome assembly GCA_034509495.1 of Acestrorhynchus altus. Lineage (NCBI taxonomy): Eukaryota > Metazoa > Chordata > Actinopteri > Characiformes > Acestrorhynchidae > Acestrorhynchus > Acestrorhynchus altus. The sequence goes on from CM067504.1 coordinate 41,071,393, forward strand.
CCTCATAGCAGCTGTGAAGCATGGTGGTGGAAGTGTGATGGTTTGGAACTGCTCTGCTGCAGCAGGGTGTGGAGATCTCTCCATCATAGAAACCACTATGAGATCTTTACTGTATCAGAGGGGGTTTGAGGAGAACGGAAGAGCGTCTGTACAAAGACTGACGCTGAAACATCACAGAGCTGAAAGAATTCCGCATGGAGGAGTGGGAACATCGTTCTTCCAGTCGATGTCGGAGAGGGTAGACAGTTATAGGAACATCTGTTCCAGCTATTAGGGTGAAGGGGGTCCTAACTTTTTCCTCACAAAAAAATTACATTTCTATTAATTAATTTATTAATTAGTTTAAAAGTCGTTTTTTCGATCAGATGTTTGTATGTTTATTCATGTTAAAGAGAAAAGGTGATCATGGAGTGTCAACATCACTGTGTACAGAAAACTACTACTCAAGCCACTGATACACACCCTGCTCACTCTGCCTGTTCACTCTCGTTCTGGAGAAAATTGTAAATGGACAGAGCAGTGACCAATCAGATATGTGGTCGGTATTTGGCTGGAAAACCAATTCTGTCACGCCCATAATCACAGAGTGGGAGTTATTATGGTTGGAAATTGTGGGATATTATTATATTACACAGAATCAGATTTGCAGGAATATATATATATATCTGTATATGTCATATAAAATAAAATAAAATAAAATAAAATAAAANGTAATTACATCTCCATTCTTTCTCATTAGATCCCATTTAAGCAGCAATCAACTCCACCAAACAGTATCTGAAGATCTGCAGATCTCTGAAGAATTCTGGATCTGTGCCGTCTTTGAAATCGTCACGTATAAGGCAGCCTCAAACCATGATGCACCCTCCACCATGCTTCACAGTTGTCAGGTTTTGGTTTTATGTGGAGCTCTTTTTACTTCGAATATAGTGCTGTGAATTTTTCTCTCATCGGTCAATATGACATGTATCTAGAACCATTGTGGAACATCTTGTGCAGACCAGCATCAAGTCTGATCAAGGCACATTTGAATGGATCGGGTATCGGCTGTTTTCATCTCAATCCAGCTCTGAATCTTAGGATTAGAGTTCGCTTATTTGTGTGTGTGTGTATATATATATATATATATATATATATATATATATATATATATATATATACACACACACACAAATAAGCGAACTCTAATCCTAAGATTCAGAGCTGGATTGAGATGAAAACAGCCGATACCCGATCCATTCAAATGTGCCTTGATCAGACTTGATGCTGGTCTGCACAAGATGTTCCACAATGGTTCTAGATACATGTCATATTGACCGATGAGAGAAAAATTCACAGCACTATATTCGAAGTAAAAAGAGCTCCACATAAAACCAAAACCTGACAACTGTGAAGCATGGTGGAGGGTGCATCATGGTTTGAGGCTGCCTTATACGTGACGATTTCAAAGACGGCACAGATCCAGAATTCTTCAGAGATCTGCAGATCTTCAGATACTGTTTGGTGGAGTTGATTGCTGCTTAAATGGGATCTAATGAGAAAGAATGGAGATGTAATTACATCATTTTGTCAGCTGTGGTGTCTACAGGTTAAGGTTCTTTGGTTCTCTTTTACAGATATTTATTCCTTTGATGAAGAAGAGGCGGTTCTTGACCCTCACATAGCAGAGCACTTGACACACTTCGGAATCGATATGCTAAAGATGCAAAGGGTGCGTTCTGGAGATCGGTGCATTGTTGAGTATTTATTTTAATACCCTTTCTTTCGTGCACACTGTTCCACTGAAGATCTATGATCCTGTGCCACAGACAGAGAACGGCCACCACACAGATAACCGCATGCAGTTACGAGATAGCGAGTGGGAGGTCATTCAGGAGTCTGGCCTGAAGCTGAAGGCGGTCTATGGTTCAGGGTATACAGGCATCAGAAACCTGGGCAACAGCTGCTACCTCAGCACCACTATGCAAGTTCTCTTCACCATCCCAGAGTTCCAGAGAGCGTAAGTGCGGATTGTAGACCCTCTGTGCTGCACAAAGCATTTAACCCACACACTAGTGAAGTCACAAACTAGGGGGCAGTGGTGGTCAGCAATATTCACGATTAGAGTGCCTTCATACCTTCAGTCATGTCCTGCCAGTTCAGGGGATTGAACCAGCAACCTTCCAGTCACCAGGCTGGTTCCCTCACCACCAGACCAAGACGTGCACTCCACCACTGAGCTACATCTCCATCATCTCCATCATCTCCATCCCGTTTTACATTACATAATCTTTTTTTTTTTTAGATATGTTGGGAATCTCCAGAGAATATTTGACTACTCACCACTTGACCCAACCCAGGACTTCAACACACAGATGTAAGTCAGTGTACCCTACTGGTCAAAAGTTTTAGAACACCCCCAATCTTTCCAGTTTGTATTGAAATGACATGGTGAACTACTGTTTGTGTGTCACAGTACACACATGGCCTGTGCATGCATTTCACTGTTACTCGTGTGAACAGTCCATCCATGTACACAGTGTATCGGACGCCTGTCTTTGTCTTTGTCCACCAGGGCGAAACTGGGTCACGGGCTTCTTTCTGGCCAGTATTCCAAACCTCCAATCAAATCAGAACTCATTGAACAGGTGATGAAAGAAGAATACAAGGTATTTGACTTGGTCTGTCTTGCTTGACTTTCAGGCTTGAGCATGGGCTTTCAGACCGAATGGGTTTGAAATTGGAACGAGACCTAATTAGTGGAGAAAGCTTTTATCTGATTATAGGGTTCCTTCTAATTAACCCAACTCACTCGCTGAACCCAACAATATTACCTTTACGTTGCTGAATTATTCATGGAAACGTTGTGGAAGCACAGACCATGGAGGCGTTTATTTGCATGTGATCTTAAACATCCTAACATTCTCTGCTGCTATATTACAGTCGTGCTGCATGTACACTGTTGAGACATTGATAGGACCTCGTCCTTGTTTTTACACTTCATCCACTGACCATTCAGGAGCACTTTGTAGTTCATCCGTATCTCTGCAGACTTTATTCTCCTCCTTTCACCCTGATCTTCAACGATCAGGACCCCACAGGACCACCACAGAGCAGATATTATGTGGGTGGTGGGTCATTCTCAGCACTGCAGTCACACTGACATGGTGGTGGTGTGTTAGTGTGTGTTGTGCTGGTACGAGTGGATCAGACACAGCAGTGCTGCTGGAGTGTTTAAACACTGTGTCCACTCACTGTCCACTCTATGAGACACTCCTACCGAGTGTCTCCACCTTGTAGATGTAAAGTCAGAGACAGAAGCTCATCTGTTTCTGCACAGTTTGTGTTGGTCGTCCTCTAGTCCTTCATCAGTGCTCACAGGACGCTGCCTACAGGACGCTGTCGGCTGGACATTTCTGGTGGGTGGACTGTTCTCGGTCCAGCAGTGACACTGAGGGGTTTAAACACTCCAGCAGCACTGCTGCGTCTGATCCACTCGTACCAGCAACACACACTAGAACACCACCACCATGTCAGTGTGACTGCAGTGCTGAGAATGACCCACCACCCACATAAAAGCTGCTCTGTGGTGGTCCTGTGGGGTCGTGATCATTGAAGATCAAGATGAGAGAGCTACTAAGTGCTCCTGTGTGGTCAGAGAGGTTCACTAAAATGTCTATGAAGTGTAGAAACAAGCAGGTGGTCATAATAGTGTGAGTTGATTGTTCTAATGTGAAAATTACCTTTCAGTGGCATCATCTCAGATGAAGAACAGAGCTCTGTTGTAGGTAACTAAAGGGCTTCTACTCTGAAAGTTAACCTGCTGTTTTTTTTTTATAGCAGCAGCACAGAGGGATTTCACCCAGGATGTTCAAAGCTCTGGTCAGCAAGGGCCACCCAGAGTTCTCCTCAAACAGACAACAGGATGCCCAAGAATTCTTCCTGCATTTCATCAATGTGGTTGAGGTACGGCTGACTTTCCTCCAGTTTAAAATCAACATTCTCTATCAACACAAATGTGCAAGATACACTCATCAAAAAATAGCTGCACCCAGAAGGAGTCACACAAACGGCAGCAGGTCATCTTCAGTGATGAGTCCCACTTTTGTCTCGCTGGAGTTAACCAAAAAATCTGTGGAATGAGGCACCAAGATCAGTGGTTTGTTGTTTGCTGTCAACGCCAGACCACCTTTGGTCTTCATTACAGACACTCAGTCCAGCGTTACATTAATGAGGTTCTGCAACCAGTGGTTCTACCTTTTCTGAACACACTCCGGTGCTCTATTCCAACAAGACAACGCTCGTCCACACACTGCTGCCGTCTCAAGATCTCGCCTTGAAGACACAGATTCTACGCCGTGGTCGGTCTCATCTCCAGACCTGTCCCTGATTGAAAATTGAATATGTGCTATTGGACGCTCTATCAACACTCCATTGTCTTTAAATTCATATTAGATCAATCTGATATAATTATAAAGACGTAAACAACAAACAAAGTTTGCTGCACACTTATCTCACAGCCTGAAGCTGAAATTCCACCTTAAATAGCACCTGAGTTACATTCATCCTCTTTAGCTTCAGCACCATTTAAGGTGGAATGGAAGTAGGCGAATCAGTCCAGTCTCATCAGAGAAGCTGTGTTGTTTAAATTACCAAGGTCTCTGTTTGAGGTCAAAAACATTATACTGGGGTCATGTGACAAGGGATAAATTATTTATTTACATAATTTATGTATAGGTGTAGATGGGTGTCCCCGTCTATGCCCTTGATCATATTTAATAATATTCAGTTATGGTTTAACAGCTGTGTTATTAAAGTCTTGTTGGGCTCAGTCATTTACAGTACAGTGGAACAGAGTTTAGACTGCAAACTAACTGATCACATCCGTTTCCGTAACACCAAAGACTGAGGTTCTGTCAGACGGGCCGATCGGGGAGTTATTAATAGCGAAACGGGAGTTCAGGTGTACAAACAGCAGAATGCTGTCACCGTTTCCGCGGGCCGACACTGTGGACTCCTTTCCAGGGTTTGTCTGAAGCTTGTGAGCACTGTTTCTGTTGCTTGGCTCTTGTTTCAGAAGAATCGTCTCCGCAGCATTCCTACTCCCAGCGCTGCCAGACACACACTTGTGCTCTGAAGTGACTTTCTCCACAGAGCTAAATTTAGAACCCCTATCAGTTACACCAGCTAGATAATGCTTTCTATTTACCTCGTCTGCATGACCCGTGTCCAGAATCGAACCCGCTGCCCCAAAATGTCTTTCAGTGACCACAGAAACGAGTAATATGGTTGTTACGGCCTTTTCGCAGGACAGAATAAAAGTACATTAAACTGATCAAACGGTATCTACAGAATACGGAGAACCACATTACCATCTGCTGACAGAATCCATAATATGTGCTGATAAGATGATCAGTCTCGCAAGACTCAGAACTGTGGTCAGATATATTTGTGGGGTACTGGACAGTAAGAGGCCCTTATACTGCCCTTTGGCCTGCTATCTGTCCACCCAGCCCTGGTATTTCAGTGCTGTTGGGGGAGAAATATAGCTGGTGTATTTCTGTAAGGCCTCAGAATAGATGGACTGCTGCATCTCCTTGTAAGAGGCCCTCAGTGAACTTTTAATTTAAAGATCTTCTCTTTAATGCCTCCAGAATAAGGCCTCGGTTTGTTGATCATTTCTGATCATATTGATCATGAAACTGTTTCCAAACCTCTCTTTACCTTCAATTTCTGGATTTAATCCAAGCATTATGGTCTCATTCTCATATTCATACCGGTGTTGTCGCAGTTCTAATAAGTCTCGAGGTTTAGAATCTGAATTAAAGGCCTTCAAAGCCTTCAAAAAGTCTCCCATCTTTCTTTAAAATTTCCTGTCGTTGATAAGTTCTTACTTTTTCTGGAGATAATTCTGTGGAAATGAGATATAATCATCCCGATCAGACCAAGAGCAGAACCACAAGATGCGTAAAGATGATCCAACAATCCTAAAATGTTCTCCACAGACCTACAGGAAGCTCTCGCCACAGCTGATTCCAAAGTGCAGCTTCTACCATCAGAAAGAGACCCAACCCAACTCTTCATGGGAGGAAAAACATCAGAAGAAGACTAAAGTTCTGCTCTTAGACAAAGCAGGACTTCTGGACATGTTTGGAGCAAAGCAAACACAGCATTTGAGGACAAGAACCTCATAGCATCTGTGAAGCATGGTGGTGGAAGTGTGATGGTTTGGAGCTGCTGTGCTGCAGCAGGGTGTGGAGATCTCTCCATCATAGAAACCACTATGAGATCTTTATTGTATCAGAGGGGGTTTGAGGAGAATGGAAGAGCGTCTGTACAAAGACTGACGCTGAAACATCACAGAACTGAAAGAATTCCGCATGGAGGAGTGGGAACGTCGTTCTTCCAGTCGATGTCAGACGGTAGACGGTTCTAGAAACATCTCACTGACATTATTCCAGACAAAGGAGGAGATACCAGCTGTTAGGACATTTCACCTCCATCTCTAAATATATTTCAAATGAGGATCAAATGTCTGTATGTTTAAATGTCTTTTCTGGGGTGTATATATTTTATATCTTGTTGATTATAATGTTCTATGTTTGTAGAGGAACAGTGCTGGATCTGAGAACCCCAGTGATGTGTTCCGGTTCATCGTAGAGGAGCGTGTACAGTGTTGTCAGTCACAGAAGGTGCGTTACACCCAGAGAGTGGACTACCTGATGCAGCTTCCTGTCCCCATCGAGGCTGCCACCAACAGAGGTAACGTGCTCCACGATAAAGTCACAAAGAACCTGGGATTCATAATGTTCTGCTGTACAGAACATCTCTGATGGTCATAGTAGGATGGCATTAGGATTGTTTTGATGCTTATCCCTGTTGTTCATTGCAGAAGAGCTAATAGCACATGAAGTGAAGCGGAAGGATGCTGAGGAGAACATGAGGGCAGCTCCAGACCCAGTGAGAGCCCGTGTCCCCTTTACAGCCTGCCTGCAGGCCTTCACTGAGCCTGACAATGTTCCTGACTTCTGGAGCTCCGCCCTGCAGGCCAAGTCAGCTGGAGTGAAGTAAGCAAGGTTCTGGTCCAAAACCTGGAACAGGCTGAACCAATCTGGATCACTGACTACCCCAGATATGTCCATGTCTGCGCTACACAGTCCCACCTGCCTGCTTCTACACTTCACACACAATATTTCATTAAACTCTGATCACACAGGAGCTCTTTGTGGTTCTATAATTCCAGACTGTAGTTCATCTGTTTCTCTGCAGACTTTATTCTCCTCCTTCCACCCTGATCTTCAATGATCAGGACCCCACAGGACCACCACAGAACAGATATTATGTGGGTGGTGGGTCGTTCTCAGCCCTGTGTGTGCAGTTAGTATCTAAATTCTGTATTTATATCTGAAATGATATTAAAAACATCGCAATATATCAACTTATGACCTCAGTATCACGATGCGCATCGTATCGCCAGAATCGGTGCACTTTTACAAAATTGCCTGATAATAAATTAGTTGAACGTTTATTAAATATAAACTTAAACGACTTAATTGTTGATTACTGTCTCTTTTTTTTATAGGACCTCTCGTTTCGCATCCTTTCCTGACTACTTGGTGGTGCAACTCAAGAAGTTCTCATTTGGAGTGGACTGGGTTCCAAAAAAGCTCGGTGTGTATGTTTCGATGTTGATGCGTGTCCGTGTTGATTGTGACGAGGATGGGGATGCGGTTGGAGTCGGTGCTGATGTTGTTGCTGACACCGTGTTTGTTTGCAGGAGACACTTATGTACATATCACTTAATCCCCCTCACCTTTCTGGCTACCCTGAGGCCCCCGTCCCTTAAGCACCTTACAAAGCAGATCAGCGTTTCTGTTGCATAATGCTTGGCATCTGCGTCTGTCCATCACATGTTCTGTTGTGCAATGCAGACCCATCACATGCTGTAAAAAAAAAAAAAGAGGTGAATTCAGAGTCAGTGACTCTTGTGTCCTGCAGGGGGCACTGTGACTCTGTGCGTTTGTTATTTCCCTTCAGACTGACTGTGTTTGTGTCTCATTTTAAACAAGATTAGGCTCTTTATTCCACAAGCTTCATATCCTCTCCGCTCTGTTTCCACAGATGTTTCAGTGGATGTGCCTGATTTTTTGGACTTGAATCGGCTCCGGGGCACAGGGCTACAAGCCGGTGAAGAAGAACTCCCTGACCTTACACCCCCTATTGTCATTCCCGAGGACACAAGAGGTAAGTTTATGCATATGATATGGACGGTGAAAGTTTCTGCCTCATTAAGTGATTGAAAAATATTATAATCCAGAAGTTTCACCATGATCTTCAGTGGACCACCACAGAGCAGCTATTATGTTGGTGGTGGGTCATTCTCAGTGCTCCAGTCACGCGGACATGGGTGGATCAGAGTGGATCAGACACAGCAGTGCTGCTGGAGTGCTTAAACATGCTCTGTCCACTCCAATCTGTCTGACTGTGGATCGGTGGAGTCCAAACATCTCAACGTCAACATCTCTTCTTCTGAGCTCCTCAGAGATCTCCTTTGTTCTCCATGATGCACGTCCACAAATGTGTTGTGAAGATCAGACTTTGAAAGAACCCTGTTCTTTAAATCAAACAGGACACGCCCACTCACACCTGATTTTCTCCCAGAGATGGAAGTCACCTGACTCTGATTTCACCTTCTGAAGGTTCACATAGTTTTGCCAGCACAGATACGTGATATTGGATCATTTTCCTCGTTTAATGCATATTTTTGTTTCATTTTTTGTTTCCTTTGTTTCTCAGTATCTACTTTTAGGACTTGTGTGAAAATATAATGAGGTTTTAGCTCAAAATTAGGCAGAAACATAGAAAATTCTCAAGGGTTCACAAACTTGCGAGGTCTGTAGATGTTCATGATTCTGATCTGACTGCAACTATTCCCGTTTGTTTTTTTCCAGAAAGCTCCATGAATAATTCTTTGGAATGTAAGTGTTTCATATTTCTTTCCCACTTACACATAATAAAAGTGTGAACTGGAAGATGATCCAGGGCTCATGTTGCTCATGTTGCAAACTTTCTGAGTGATTCATCCTCAGCGTTCCTTTAACGAGGCCCGATGAGAGAACATACATGGCTGCTCTGCTTAAATGTGAGCTTTCCATGCAGACTGTACAACGTTCTCTCCTTTGGCTCGTTCCTCAGCTCCAGAAATAGACGAGTCCTCCGTGATGCAGCTGGCAGAGATGGGCTTTCCCCTGGAGTCTTGCCGGAAGGCGGTGTACTACACTGGAAACATGGGAGCTGAAATGGCCTTTAATTGGATCATCGCCCACATGGAGGAGCCAGGTAAGACTCCGACGTGCTGTCCGACATCAGCATCTTCTCTTTGGGGCATCACTAGAGCAATTAATCAGGGAACCGAGTGGTTATTTTTCACTGCAGCAAACAACTTGATTTAACAGACTGTTTGTGTTTTTGCAAGATTATTTATTCAGGCGCCCAGAAATGATTGTTTGTCTTGGTTGCTCGGTCTTCTGCTGTCACTGAAGGGGACAGCGAGACAGACTTCACCTCTTACTCTGTTATATGATCTCAATTTTAGCAGTCAATCAGCCTTTATTTTCTCTTGGAAGTAAAAAAAAAAAAAAGCATTAAGTGGTCCAGATAATGGACACTGACATGGTGGTGGTGTGTCCCCTCACTGTCCCCTATTAGACACTCCTACCGAGTGGCTCCACCTTGTAGATGTAAAGTCAGAGACAGAAGCTCATCTGTTTCTGCACAGTTTGTGTCGGTCCTCCTCTAGTCCTTCATCAGTGCTCACGGGACCCTGCCCACAGGACGCTGTCGGCTGGACGTTTCTGGTCGGTGGACTGTTCTCGGCAACACACACTAACTAACACACCACCATGTCAGTGTGACTGCAGTGGTGAGAATGAGCCACCACCCACAGAATAGCTGCTCTGTGGTCATTGGTCATTTGTTTTGGGCTGATGGCCGGGTTCCTGTGTGGTGGGGTATCAGAAGATAACACCTCATAGCTTGCCGTACGTTGTCCTCCAACATTAATCAGTCCCAGCCCTGTAGAAGAAAGACGGTCTTGTGATGCACTTCTCATCCCTCTGTGTCAGCCATGTACTGTGCTCTGCCCACCTGCGCTCCTCACTCTCCCGCCCCAGTTAAGGAGTCACCTGAGAGCCAGCGCTGGCCCAGACAAACACGAGCCGTATCCCAGGAGGGTTTGACCCCATTAGAGCTCAAACACCTTCCTGGCAGCTGGGCCTGGGTTTCAGCATGTTCTCTAACTTTGGACCGCTCAGCTACTGTCACATGAGCGGACTGATATAGTCTGGGCTGTATTTATCCCGGGTTGTAGACATCTTTCTGTGTGTGTGGGATCGGGTTTCATTCTGAACAGAAGTGTCAGACTTCAGTCCTAGAGAGTCGGCGTGCTGATCGGAGAGTTTTCCCTGATTTGATATGCCTGAAAGAGCTGCGCAGATCATTTTCCATAGCTGTGAGAATTCAACACCGTCGAATGAGGCTCTGTTCCCTTTAACCGCTTAAAACCTGCCTCCACAATGGTTGGGACGTGTCCATGCTTAGGTTAGTACAATATAACTCTAGAGGAGAAGCACGGTTTCCTTTATTGTTGAATTTACTGCAGTATTGTACACGGATCTACCAGAACATTTGGACCACCTCCTCATTTCTCCTCTCTCTGTCCACTCTATCAGCTCCTCTGATCACACAGGAGCTCTTTGTGGTTCTATGATTCCAGACTGTAGTTCATCTGTTTCTCTGCAGACTTTATTCTCCTCCTTTCACCCTGATCTTCAGTGATCAGGACCCCACAGGACCACCACAGAGCAGCTGTTACGTGGGTGGTGGCTCATTCTCAGCTTTAAACACTCCAGCAGCACTGCTGCGTCTGATCCACTCGTACCAGCAACACACACTAACACACCACCACCATGTCAGCGTGACTGCAGTGCTGAGAATGAGCCACCACCCACATGATAGCTGTGGTGCTGATGTTTGGCATCAGATACAATATATCTCCAAAACGGCAGCTTCCTAGAAGAAAGTGTATCTTTTAATGGAAGATAAAGGTTATTTTATCATCAAATTCAAATTATATTCATAAGTGAAAAACAGCAATAATGGACAAACGGTGAAAAGACACGAATCCGAGCGCAGGCTGTGTGGAATTCTGCCCGCGCTTCCCAGCCTCAGCTCACTCAGTGCATATGTTTGCTGCGCAGGTGTAAATATGCAGACAGGCTGTGCACACTGACAGCTGGCCTTTGCATAGACGTTTTGTATTCTCCACAGACTTTGCTGAGCCTCTCGCAATTCCTTCGTACATGGAGCCCGACCTGCCTAGTCCCAGCCTGCCCACTGCCACCCCTCTGGATAACCAGCCGCCCGAGGAGAGCATTGCCATCCTCACCTCCATGGGCTTCCCCAGACACCACACCGTCCGGGCCCTCAAAGCCACAGTGAGTACTGACTGCTTTGTGGAAAGTCACCTCTGTAAGCTTCATGCTGTAACTTTGCGTCTTGTCTTGTTTGGTTCATGCTTCCACTGACTGGAACAGGTTTTACGTTGTGAGGGATGGAAGGTTGTAGTAGCGCTGAACATCTAAAATAGAATCAGCTGCAAATGATCAGACCATCGTTAGAGAGGACGTTGGAGGAGGCTGTTTTATTTAAGCCTCAGACGTTAGTTTGGTTTGCTCTTGATTGTTGGAGTGAGTGGGATCACCGTGGTCAGATCCAAAGAGCTCTCTGAGGTCTTCAGGAAGAAGGTTGTAGATGCAGACGAGTCTGAGAAGGGATTTAAGAAGATATAAGAACGATCAGAAATCAGTTGTTCCACTGTCCGGAACATCATTTAGGAAGTTCATGGGAGATGTGCAAGGAGCTGTACGAAGACTGACGCTGAAACATCACACAGCTGAAAGAATTCCGCATGGAGGAGTGGGAACATCTGTCTTCCAGTCGATGTCAGACTCGTACATGACATCATTTCAGACCAAGGAGGAGATACCAGCAATTAGGTCACAGGGTGTCCTAAATTTGTCCTCACCAGGAAATGTTTTAAAGATGTTTCTTCAGTTGTGTGTGTTTAGTTGTATCACCTCCATCTCTCAGTGTAGATACAATGAAGATCAGATGTCCAGATAAATAAATAATGTTATTCAAAGCTGTCCATGGGGTGTGTACATGTCCACAACATCCTTAGTTTGACTTTGTGCTTCCAGCTAAATGGTTATCTGACCTTTGCATACAGAGCCTCTACGGGTCAGAGATGAAGGGTGTGTGTGAAACAGCAGGGTCTCACACACGGTCCAATAATAGCCTGTGAAAAACTGCAGTAGTTCTTGGGTGGAGTTCAGAAGGTAAGGACGAAGCTGATTTCAGCTTTTACATGATGTCCTTGTTTCTCCTCTCACTGTCCATCCAGTCAGCTCCTCTGATCACCCAGGAGCTCTTTGTGGTTCTACAATTCCAGACTGTAGTTCATCTGTTTCTCTGCAGACTTTATTCTCCTCCTTTCACCCTGATCTTCAAAGATCAGGACCCCACAGGACCACCACAGGGCAGCTGTTACGTGGGTGGTGGCTCGTTCTCAGCACTGCAGTCCTGATCATTGAAGATCAGGGTGAAAGGTGGACACACAGACTTCACTTGGATTCTGCTGTCAAAGTGTTTCTTTAAATAGTCTTGAATTAGGTTCTCATGTTCTCATATTACACAGACTGGAAGCGAGTGCAGACGTGCAGGGATAGCAGAAATACACAAGTCCTTAAAGCCCTTCTGGACTCATGTTCATGATCCATAAGCCACACCCCCACCCACAAAATGTCTGACTCTGAAGGGAAGGGTTCTCGGCGAAGGAGCCGACGTGTGCTACTCTGCTCCATCTCTGTTATATGAACAACCTTGTAAGTCGCTCTGGAGCTACGTCAGCTAAATGCCGTGAATGTCATTCGGACTGAGCATCGTGACGAACATCACAACTGCTGCTCGCAGGCAGCGAGTAGGTCACTAATATGCATGAGGTCATTAACAGGCTGGTTTTGATTGGCTGTGATTGATGTCGTGCAACAACCACGTTTTAATCCACCACACAAATCGAAGACTTATTCTTTTGGAATGACTTACATACTTACTGACACACTGGCTCCTTCACATTTATAGGCAACGAACAACTTTGCACGAGCGAGGTAACGAGCGATTTCTACGCCAGGAAAAACGATCGAGGCCGTGTCCTTTAATTGTACGAGAGGACAGTATCGTGATTCCGTCGTCCGCTTTGTGTCTGGCGAGTCTGTACCACCGTTTTTGGCCCCTCGGTTCTGAAGAAGATAGAAAAACCCTGTTGTGTGTTGTTTTTACTGAGTCAGAGATGGAGAGACGGAGTGGGGGTGTGAAACAGCAGGCTCTCACACACAGACCAATAATAGCCCAGTAAGAAGGAAGTCTTCAACACACTCTGCCCACACTGGCACAGAACAATGCGTGGGCGTCAGACCACGTTCGCCGTCTGACCCGCCATGCTTCTGTTTCAGATATGGGCCTAAACAAAGCCCGACTGTGCAGTGACGCTGGCAGATGAACTGAGAACCTGGAACGTGGAAAGGCGGACTGGCCTTTTGCCTGTTAATGATATTCTTAGATGTTGTTGAGAAATGTTGGGTTGTCTTGTGGTCAGTGGAAAAGAAGATGACTGAAATAGCACACGGTGTGCGGATTAGAGCTACAGTCACATGACAAAGGTTGGGATGTCCAAGAAAAGTAATAAACTCATTTTCTTGTGAGGAAAAAGTCCTCGTACGTCCTCATGGAACAACCGTGATGGTGAGATCTCCACACCCTGCTGCAGCAAACCAGCCCCAAACCATCACACTTCCACCACCATGCTTCACAGCTGCTATGAGGACGCACCAAACATGGCTTCTGTTACTGTGTCCAAATAATTCAGCTTTGGACTCATCTGTCCAAAGCACATTGTTTTAGAAGTCCTGCTCTTTCTCTAGATGTTCTCTGGAGAACTTTAGTCTTAAACATCTCCATGAAGATCAAACTGGTTTGGTCCCTTTCTGATGGTAGAAGATGCACTTTGACATCAGCTGTGGTGAGAGTTACCTGTAGGTCCGTGATGAACATTTTTAGGATTGTTGGATGTTCTTTACTCATCTTGTGGTTCTGCTCTTGGTCTGAACTGGCTTGGACGGTCTGGTCTGATCTGGTCATGTGGTCAGTTGTTCTAAATGTTCTTGTAAATGATGTTCCAGACAGTGGAACAGCTGATTTCTATTTGTTCTGAGATCTTTTTAAATCCCTTCTCAGACTCATCTGCATCTACAACCTTCTTTCTGAAGACCTTGCCGAGATCTTTGGTTCTGACCATGATGATCTCACTCACTACAACAATCAAGTGCAAACCAAACTGATGTGAGCTGATGTTCTGCACCTGATTCTAATTTTAGTGGTTTTAAGTCGTAATAAATGTGGGGTTGTAACGTTTTCTCACGAGAGAAGAGACATTTCTTCAGTTTTGTTTGGTTATATCACCTCCATCCCTCAGGTTTTCATGGAATAAGGTTAAGATGCATCTTTAACAAGTAGATGTTTGTTTTCAACAGAATAATAACTTGGAGCGGGCACTGGACTGGATCTTCACTCACCCAGAGAGTGAAGAGGAGAGTGAGGCCATGTCAGACATGGCTGATACTGAGCCCAACGACACCAGCTTCTCAAATGCCAATGCACACAGTGACTCCACTCTGTCCCCGGACCAGGAGCTGTCCAGTCCCCGCGTCCGAGATGGCCCTGGGCGTAAGTGCTCTCTGATTAAACGTCTTTATGTATTACCCAGATATTGCGCACACACACACACACACACACACACACACACACACGCACAGACCAATGCTGAGCTGATTTAGCTGAACTGAAAGAACCAAACTCGTTACTGCTGCAGTTCTCGCTGCATGTGCTTCTGGAGGTCCAAAGTCTAAAGCCGTGCCTCGTGAGTTGGTACCATGACATCAGCAAATGGTCATTTTAGACTGAAATGGAGAGAGCTGGGAGGACTGGAGTCTGGGTTGCGTCCACTTTGTGGTAGAAAGCCAGACCCTGCTCTAATAATTGGAGCCAGGAACGAGTGGTGTCGTGCCACATTGTCATGGAGTCACTCAGGATGGTAGAAGGTCATTACTCTCACGGATGCCCCTTGTGGCACCTCTGAATTTCACACGCTGAGAGATACACCGATGGAAGTAGAGGCAGATGGATGGTTGAGGGAAACGACAGGATGTGACAGATGTGACTCCAGTTATGCAGAGTTGTTTACTTGCTGCACCAAAGTTACGTAGTGCAGTAGCTGCTGTGTTGAGCTCAAAGTAGCAGAAATGCTGTTCTCCTTAAACCAGTAGAGAATCATGATGATTGATTTTGTTATTTTAAGGTAAAAATACTCCATAATTTTGCATTAAAACCTTGTTTTTTTTCCAGGATATGAACTCTTTGGTTTCATAAGTCACATGGGAACTTCCACAATGTCTGGACATTATGTATGTCATATCAAAAAGGAGGGAAGGTAAGTTTCAAATAGCAAAATAATAATAACAACAATAATAATAATAATAATAATAATAATAATAATAATAATGATAATAATGATAAAAATAATAATAATAATATAAACATGAAACATATATTTAAACATGTGGACATTTGACAGTTAGAATTATTAGATAATGATCATTATTAGAAATGCAATTTTGCAATCAGTCCAAGAGCAGAACCACAAGATGAGTAAAGAAGATCCAACAATCCGAAAATGTTCATCACTGACCTACAGGAAGCTCTCACCACAGCTGATGTCAAAGTGCAGCTTCTACCATCAGAAAGAGATCAAACCAGTTTGATCTTCATGGGAAATGTGGTGGTTTGGAGCTGCTCTGCTGCAGCAGGGTGTGGAGATCTCTCCATCATAGAAACCACTATAAGATCTTTGTTGTATCAGAGGGGGTTTGAGGAGAACGTAAGAGCGCCTGTATAAAGACTGATGCTGAAACATCTTGTCTGAACTTTTTCCTCACAAGAGAACAACATTTTACAAATAGTGTCTAAAAGGCGTTTCTTCAGTTGTATGTGTTTAGTTAGATCATCTCCGTCTGTCAGTGTAGATACAATGAAGATCAAACGTCCAGATGTTTAAATAGGGTAAAGTCAAAGGTGTTCATATGGTGTCCGTTGTTCCACGTGACTGTATGACTGTAATGGATTCATCTATTTTTCCTCTTCTCAGATGGGTCATTTACAACGATCACAAAGTGTGTCTGTCAGAAAGACCCCCGAAAGACTTGGGCTACATGTACTTTTACCGACGCCTGTCCAGCTGCTAGACCTGGACCTGCTCAAAGCTAGAGCTGCACAGCCTGCCGGGCACAGAGGAGGCGGAGGAGGAGGAAGAGGATGGAGACCACTGACACTGCTAGACTCCTGAGAGCCATTCGTACTGCAGAGACAGAGAGAGGGACCCTCACAGCCCCACCGAGACCAGCTCAAAGCTCAGCCAAGCGTGGTCAGGAAGGGGGATGAGTGTGTTTGTGCGGCCCGTGTGATTGGTTCTTCGTTTGTTGCTGGTTTGTTGAGAGTGGTTGTTTGTTCTGTGCTCAAAGTACAGAGGGACGTGTGCAATTTTGAAATATGCAGATTAATGTCCTAATATATACACAAATGTTCATTTTCTCTTTCAACGCCTCGAGTTACTGTGCCAGTGTTTTTCACGATTTTTCCCTTTTTTTCCCCCGGAAAATACACACGTGCCTGGATGCGGAAGTATTGTTACTGCCAACCCTGCGTTCTGCTCTGGATGCAGGTACTTTCGGAATGCGTTTGGGGCACGCCCTGGAACACCTGTGTACGTTTTCTTAGGTTTGCACATAGAAAGGAAAGTCGTCAAGGTTCTGAGATTAGGAGGAGCCTGAACTTCTTCGAGCGAAGTGGAATCGGGGTCGTTAATCTCATGCACGGCTTCCCGCAAACGGCTAAAGCGTTAGTGTGGGAAGATTCGCTTGCCTGAAGGAGGGAAGGACGGGAATATGCATTTCTATTTAGGAAGGAAGCGGAGCACTGCATCCTTACATATCCGTGATGTTTGGTGGGTTTGTCTTCTATTTTGGAAACCTTCAGCACAGTTCAAACACAGTGTCTCCTGCAGGTCGACATTCTGGTCAGCGTTTACTGACCATGACTTTTTTGTGCAATAGTAAAGTGCTTTACTCTTTGGACCTCTTCCAGTTTCAGTGACTGGACTCTTCTAATTCAGCAGCTTTCTTTTCTGTCTCATTCAGTTCTCTGTCTTATAAGAAATGTAGAAAATGTGTCGCCAACAACTAAGCAATATGTAGTGACATGTGAGTCGGAATTTCATAAATCATATGCATCGTTATTCGTGAAACTCCGATGTCCGTATCCGTCTTTTTCAGATACTCCAGTGCCGTGCACACTGAATGTACGCTCTATGGTGCTCAGTAATACCAAAACCTTCTCAAGCTTTATTATTTTGGGAATTCTTTATCTTTACGGAAGTATCAATAAGATATGAATGAGAAATGGGTACTTATGAAGTTAGGAGACCCCACAAACACCTCTGACTTCACCATATTTAAACCTCTGGACATCTGATCTTCACTGTAACTATATTGAGAGTAAAGTAACATAAAAGTTAGGACAGTCAGTGTCCTAATGGTTGTTTATCCTCCTTTGTCTCCGACATCGACTGGAAGAACGACGTTCCCACTCCTCCATGCGGAATTCTTTCATCTCTGTGATGTTTCAGCGTCAGTCTTTGTACAGACGCTCTTACGTTCTCCTCAAACCCCCTCTGATACCATAAAGAACTCATAGTGGTTTCTATGATGGAGAGATCTCCAGACCCTGCTGCAGCAGAGCAGCTCCAAACCATCACACTTCCAGCACCATGCTTCACAGCTGCTATGAGCTTCTTCTGCTCAAATGCTTTGTGCCAAACAGGTCTTCTGTTACTGTGTCCAAATAATTCAGCTTTGGATTTCTCTGTCCAAAGCACGTTGTTCCAGAAGTCCTGCTCTTTGTCTAGATGTTCTATGGAGAACTTTAGTCTCGCTCTGATGTTGTTTGACAGTAAGAGTTTCCTCCTTAAACACCTCCATGAAGATCAGACTGGTTTGGTCTCTTTCTGATGGTAGAAGCTGCACTTTGACATCAGCTGTGGTCAGAGCTACCCGTAGGTCCGTGATGAACGTTTTAGGATTGTTGGATCTTCTTTACTCATCTTGTTAGGACATCATGACCATATTGGCCTCTATTTTAAATGTTCTCCACTTTATTTTCCCGACAGTGGAACGGCTGATTTCTGATTGTTCTGAGATCTTTATAAATCCCTTCTCAGACTCATCTGCATCTACAACCTTCTTCCTGAAGACCACAGAGAGATCTTTGGATCTGGACATGGTGATCCCACTCACTTCCAACAATCAAGAGCAAACCAAACCAATGTCTGAGGTTTAAATAAGACAGGCTTCTCCAAAGTTGCAGCTGATGTTCTGCACCTGATTCTTTACTCCTCTCCTGTCCCCCCATCTTATTTCACCTCCATCTCTCAGTATAGTTCAAATGAAGATCAAATGTCCATACGTTAAAGTATGTTCCTGAAAGGTCTTTTTTTCATATATAGTCGTATACAGACTGTGGGACTTGTTTAAATCGGTACAGTCTTCTTCTCTCACTTTCTCTCCTTCTTATTTGAACCTGGGGAGCTGTATGTCTCTGAGCTCTTCCCACCTCCTCTTTTCTCTAGTTTGAGGCCGATTCTTGCATCGCCTCCTTCTAAAACACGCCTTGATATTATCGGCTTGTGCACTACGACTCAGATTCTAGCCAGTTGATGTTTTGAAATGTATAGTTGATATTTTGTGGTTCATCTGTTTCTTCTTTTTTCATGGAACTGAATGTCAAGTGGTACAAGTTTTTATTTTTTTTTTTCTCTCTTTTTTTGCAAAAAAAAAAAAAAAGTGTGCCAACTCTAACTTACTATACAACTTTACACAACTTGTGTAAGATCTTTTGTAACGGATCTTCCTGTCCAAATATGACGATACTATTCAGGCAGTTGTGGATGTTTTCAGGACACCTGTCTAATCAAACTCATTACTCATGTTTGGATTATTCAATAAAACCACACGATTGTTGATTTCTGTCATTGGTTTCTTATTTGGAGGCAAAAAGAATCCATTCTGGAATCTATTCAATGAGACCAAGCTCCTGTCCACACGTACGCGGGTATATTTGGAAAATCTACCTCTTTCTCCCAAATGCGTACAACACATGAATACTGTAAGGTATAGATGATACTGATCTTAATAGTGTGGGCTGTAGATGCAGATGCGTCACGGAAGAGCATAAACAAAGGCTGAAACATCACAGAGCTGAAAGAATTCCGCATGGAGGAGTGGGAACGTCTTTCTTCCAGTCCATGTTGGAGATGGTAGACGGTTCTAGAAACATCTCACTGACATTATTTCAGACAAAGGAGGAGATACAGCTATTAGGGTATTTCTTCAGTTGTGTGTGTTTACAGAATATCCCCTCCATCTCTCATCTACAGGGTTTGGACAATGAAACACCTGTCATTGTATTGTGGGAGGTTTCATGGCTAAATTGGAGCAGCCTGGTGGCCAATCTTCATTAATTGCACCAGTAAGAGCAGAGTGTGAAGGTTCAATCAGCAGGTAAGAGCACAGTTCTGCTTAAAATACTGCAATGAACACATTATGGGGGACATACCAGAGTTCAAAAGAGGACAAATTGTTGGTGCACGTCTTGCTGGCGCAGCTGTGACCAAGACAGCAAGTCTTTGTGATGTACCAAGAGCCACGGTATCCAGGGTGATGTCAGCACCACCAAGAAGGACCAACCACATCCAACAGGATTAACTGTGGACGCAAGAGGAAGCTGTCTGAAAGGGATGTTGGGGTGTTAACCCAGATTGTGTCCAACAAATGTCCTTCCAAAGACGAATGGACGCTGTATTGGCTGCAAAAGGAGGCTCTAGTTCACCATAATAATCAATGATTGTGGTCTAAAACCAGGTGTTTCAGTTTCATTGTCCAACCCCTGTAGTTCAAGCGAAGATCAAACGTCCATATGTTTGTTTTTTTCTTAAGACTGTATTTGTATGATTTTACACATTAAACTGCTGTAAAACTCAGTCGCTGAGCATAGATGTCACTGGTAGTTTTTAATGTTTCCCAAAATGGATTTGACTGATGTTCTTCAGGCTTCTGGCATAAAACACCACATTCTTCCACCAAAAAGATGACTGTTCCCATGATAATGATATAGCAGGACAGTGTTTTTACACTTTACTTAACAGTGTATATCAACCAGAATCACTGAGAAAGACGAGCACACAAACTATAATGCATTTGTTTATTTTAAAAGATTAATTTCATATATGTTTGCTGGGTGTTTCGTATATATTTCGCTAGGTTTAAATATATTGCGCCAGAGTTAATGAAGCCTGTGATGTGGGTTATGTGTGTCTCGGCATCATGGAAGTAAAGGACGAGTTCATAAGAGATCGCTGACCGTGCGTGGAGGGGATAGTAAGCGTCGCGTGGACCTACAGGCTTCAGTAAATCTGCTTGTTTTTTATTTTGATTATACAATAAAGGATGTTTAGTCTAGCGTACTCATTGCATTGCAAAACTGATTACTATTGTTTCTTAAGATAAATGCTGTGTGCAAAGATCAGTATGTTCTGAAATGCAAAACTGATACATTGATATATGTCATAGAAAGGAAGGGTAGAATAGAGTAAAAGAGGCATGACAATTTCATGCATATAAATAAAGCTACTGCATTCAAAAATAAGTGCAATCAGCATGCGGTCCTCTTCAATTAGGAGTTCTAGAATAGTATAAGGTCATCTAGATCATCTCACCTGAGATTGTACAAAGGTCTAAAAAAGGGGAGGCTGTCCTCAGGCTCTAAGCACTCAGCCAGAATAGAATTTACAGTAGCAAGCAAATATCTAGAACAGGCCTGTCCTGTTTGCATCCCGGAGCATTTTACGGTGCTCTAAAGAGGATCCAGGAACACCGAGACACAAAGAGCGGAACATAAAAACATTAGTACAAAAAGAAACGAATACGTTTTGGTCACTCATGCTAAAACTGCTGTCATTGGATTACAAAAATGTTGCTACGTTACTGCTGGAGAACTTACTGAAGCTGAATAGAACTCAGAATTCCATCTGTTTACAGACTCCATGCTGTTCTGTGTTTCGGACACACTTAAGGGCTCTTACTGTGTTGAGAAAATCCACTGACCAGTCCTAACTTATCCTTTCACCCAGATCTTCAAAGGTCAGGACGAGTGGATGACATGCAACAGTGCTGCTGGAGTGTCCACTCAGTCTGGGGTGACTAGGTAGGTAGGAGTGTCTGATAGAGTGGACAGTGAGTGGACACAGTGTTTAAACACTCCAGCAGCACTGCTGTGTCTGATCCACTCGTACCAGCAACACACACTAACACACCACCACCATGTCAGTGTGACTGCAGTGCTGAGAATGACCCACCACCCACATCATATCTGCTCTGTGGTGGTCCTGTGGGGTCCTGATCATTGAAGATCAGGGTGAAAGGAGGAGAATAAAGTCTGCAGAGAAACAGATGAACTACAGTCTGGAATTATAGATCTATGAAGAGCTCCTGTGTGATCAGAGGAGCTGATAGAGTGGACAGTATGTATAGAAACCAGAAGGTGGTCATAATTTTGTGGCTGATCAGGTAAAAACAAAAGTGTGTGCTGGATCTTAAACAGGAAGTGCCTCATCCAGTGTGTTTCCCAGATTGTGAAACACAGCAGACTGAGGTTAAAGGTAGGGTGTATCGATGGGTTCAAAACAATACTTCTCCTTCTGTCTCAATCTTTACCACCAGAAAATTCAACCAAAATATGAAGTTACATGTGGTTCGTTTTGCATAGAATTTCTTTTGACACATATCACTTCCTTCCTGTTGTATTTGGCCAAGACCGTACGTTCCCAAGTCCAGTACCTGCAGGATGCAGGATACAGTGTTCTACAATGTGCTGCATCTACACTCATCATCAACAAAACAACAGCTGCACCCAGAAGGATCCAACCGATTGCAATGCACAACTGCAATGGTGTCGTGCCAGACTGTCATGGAGTCAATGTGAATGGCAGCGGGTCGTCTTCAGTGACGAATCCCCCAGTGTGTGGAGGCACTGTGGTCAGCACCAAGGTCAATGATTTGTTATCATGCATCACACATCCAGAAGGCCTGGAGTCATGGTGTGGGGTCTTCGTCACCTTTGTTCGTCATTACAGGCACTTTGACAGCCTATGTTGCCTTAACGAGGTTCTTCAACCAGTGGTTCTACCTTCATTGAACACACACTCCAGTGCTCTATTCCAACAGGACAACGCTCGTCCACACACTGCTGCCGTCTCAAGATCTCGTCTTGAAGACACAGATACTACGCC
This sequence comes from Acestrorhynchus altus, assembly GCA_034509495.1. Classification (NCBI taxonomy): domain Eukaryota; kingdom Metazoa; phylum Chordata; class Actinopteri; order Characiformes; family Acestrorhynchidae; genus Acestrorhynchus; species Acestrorhynchus altus. The sequence continues at coordinate 41,093,942 of CM067504.1, forward strand.
GTGGTCGGTCTCATCTCCATACCTGTCCCTGATTGAAAATGTGTGGGACACTATTGGACGCTCTATCAACACTCCACCCCTACCACACCATCTGCAGAACTGAGGGAGAACATTCAAGCTGCATGGGATGGATCATCACAGGACACCATTAGCAACCTCTACACCTCCATGCAGAGACGTCTGGCACGTTGCGTTAAACCCGACGCCGTCCTGAGAGACACCACTTCTGTATGAGTAGATCAATCAATATTGATCAGATCAGTTTACATTATTGATCCTGATCTTCTGGGTGTGACTACTTTTTTTAACAATGAGTGTATTTACAAGACCACCAACACCAGGAGCTGAACTCTATCCCAAGTGAATTGAACTGACACTGAAATTTGCTGGGATCTCAAGATGAACTGTGCTTTCTTGGCCCTAATATGATACTAGGGGAATTTGGCCAGATCATGCTACTGGACATCTGGACATCTTTGGCATACTGAAGACTTTTATCCTATGATTGGCCCAAATGTGGCCCACATCTGAGCCATAAGTGCCAAATGTGGCCCAGTTTTGGCCCAAACATGTCTGCTATCTGGGAGCGAGTAAGCAGTGCTGTATGTAGTAGACTATTCTGAACACAGCTCAGGACTGGGATTGGGAACATCTGGCCTAAAGCATGAAACACAAGTTCTTTGGGCCATATTAGCAAACTTCTAACATTAATATTAGTGTCTGGAACAATCACAATAGCATTAAGTCACAATAATGTAATAATGCAAAAAGCCTTTGTGGCAAAAACCCAACACAGTAAACAGGCTGTGCTGTGTGATTGACGGTCAGGTGATTATACTGCATGGCAAATAGCAGGGAGGACAGCAACATATGGAGGACATCATGTGCATCATCATATGCATCCAAAAAAAACAACCACTATGGCAATCAGAGGTACAGCAAGAGACAGAAATCTAAGTGTTGGTTTGAGGAGAACATCTCAGTGAAGGTGTACAAGCTACTGGAAGAGGTGGGATATGGCAGGTAATGGCTTCCATCTGCTGATCGTCCTCGTAAAAGTCTCTGGAAACTAATTGTTTAACATGCGTCTAAGGCTTTACAGCGACAAACAGGAAAGGGCTTTTCTCTAGCAGGGCGGTGACGAGGAGGGCGTTTACGGGTTTTTTACGTGTAGTGCAACAAAGGTCTGCTGAAGATACCCCTCCCGTTCATCCAACGCGGTTATTGTACAAGGTGTCCTATTGAAAGCTGTTCTATAATAAAAACCGGATATGACCGCTGATGTGTCAACGGTTTGTTGAGCAATTTCAAACTATTGCTTGAATCTATTTAAAATAATAAAATAAACAAAACGCAAATGTGTCCCTTCTCACTTTGCGAGAGGTGCAAAACTGCAGTTCAGAGTTCTTCCAGCATTTCCTGCCTTCACCGGATGGGTCGTCACTAATTGATGGTTTCTCTAAGGCATACTTCTACAATCTTCGCCAGGCGTTGTGCTCTTCGGGGAAATCTTCCACTGCAGTGCAAATCCGTCTGAAATAGTCTTCCGTCAAGCACGGGCAGTCCTCAGGAATGTAAAGGTGCTCTGCGAAAAGGAATAAAGGACTCTGCCTATAACACGGGTTACGGGTCACTCCCTATGAGGGACTTTGGGTTCTTGGCTTGAACGCAAGCTAAAGGGCTTCCTTGGTTCACATATCCAGGTTGAAGGCTCTCATGAGTAAGTCCAGGTCCCCGATGTTAGCCGCCTGGAAGAGCTCGGGCTGGTCCAGCATGGACAGCGCTATCCTCAGGGCTGCCCAGATGTTTCCAGACATGACCTGGTGTGAGAACTGCCGACTCCTGCTTTTCCTCTGCAGGCCGAGCGCGGTCAGGAAATTGCTTGCAGCTTCCCTGAAAGAACAGCAAAAACATGACGTGGTTTGGCCGTTCCTTCAGCCACTTCAATTCCTTATAAATGACATAAAATCAACAGTGTTTAACAATGTGAAGGACAATCGGCAGGACCTGTGTGCTCCCAGGTTGATGCAGCTGATGCCCAGGTTGTAGCGGGAGCGTATGAAGCCAGGCTGGAGCTCCAGGGCTCGTGTGTAGGCCTCCACCGCCTCCTCACTGCGGTCTCCATTAGCCAGCGTCGCTCCGAGACGATTCCACAACAAGTAGTCCTACCAGTGAAAACAATGGAAATTCACTTCGTTAACTACCTGCAGTTCCTTACAGACCATGTTTCATTTTGCTTAAAGCAACGTTATGTGAGAAATGTTATTTATTGCAAATTGAAAATTTCTGCTTTGTGAGCTGCTGAAGCATGAGAGGACCGTTCAAGAGAAGCTGTCCATTCAATGGACGGATGTCCATTTCGATAAAGACAAGGTCACTGTTTCGACTTTCTGTCATTTTCATCCACTAGCTTAACAATCCTCTTTTCCCAGTGCTGCTCAGAATGGTCTGACTGGCCAAGTCCATGAAAATCTGAACCGCTTTTGAGCCCAAGAACCTCATGCCAACTGTGAAGCATGGTGGTGGACATGTGATGGTTTGGGTCTGGAGATCTCTCCATCATGGAAACCACTATGAGATCTATATTGTTCCAGATGCCAAGTCTTCCCTGATTATTGTGCATAAACAGATGGGAATTAGACTGGATTTACAGGAATCTTTAAGGTAAATCACACGCATATGGAATATGGAAAGACCTCATTTATGGTTCTTTCTCAAAGACGTCACTCTGCGTGACTTTCCCAGGATTTATGTTATCCCTTCATGATCCTGCTGTTACACACAAACACATTTAACACTGATACCATGATTGAGGTTTAATCTTCCGCTGCATCTTTCCTATATCCATGTCTGACAACAGGGGAAATGGAAATCTCACAGCAGCAGCAGATCTCAGACTTTATTTAATATTTAAAACGAATGCAATTATCCGTCTCTTCTCAGGCCCGTGGCTGTTTAATCTTCCCATAGAGCCTATACGCTGGCAGAAAGGCAGGAAGGCGGTGTTTACTCAGTGGGGCTGAGCGCTCGCAGTGTATGAGATCTGCCTGCACCCCTGAGACGGCCAGGTCTCAGTTTTGTGGAACAGTGGTGTCGACATTGTCTTTCATTGTATGCAGGATCTGAGCCCCCCAGCAGGCGAGCACACATTACCAAGTCAAATAGGTGGGGAGGATTTTCGATTGTGTGTAAATGTGGTCTATGTAGGAGGACTAGGAGTGGAGCTTAGCAGGCATCAATCGGACACAAGGTGACCCGCAGGCTTGCGCAACGAAACAGACGTCTTATTAATGGAATGGAAAGGTCTCCTCAAGTTCAAGTTCAAAACGAACTGTTTCAAAAGCTTAGTGACAGTTTTTGTTGCTGCTTGAAGACCAAAATCAATTCTCTTTTAAGGTACAGTAACAGTTCCAAAGTTGCTGTTTTCTTACCACGGTGATGATGTGTTCCAGCAACTCATCTCTCTCTCTCTCTCTCTCTCTCTCTCTCTCTCTCTCTCTCTCTCTATCGATCGCTGATCAGTACTCTGTGAGGTTTAGTGAGAGCTAAGTGAGCTGGATTGGAACTGACCTCTGGCCGGACAGAAAGGGCAGCGTTGAAGGCTTCCACAGCCTTACTGAACTCAGAGCTGATGTTATAGAGCACCCCTAGGCCCGTCTGCAGGTCCGGATCGATGATGTCTGGGTTCTGCCCAGCAGCGTCCAGGAACACCTCCTTCACCTCTGGCAGCAGAGAGCTGAGACAGCAGATAGGAAGACAGGCTGGTCAGAATCGCATTCACTCCTCTGAATATGTGAATCAGACATCTCACCATGGCTGTGAGAGTAAATGATGTTTGCTTGATGCAGCCTAACCAGGCTCGTGCCAATTTCTCAACATCATAACCAAAATTCATTCAATAAATAACAAAGACAAGGCAATCCGTTGAATGGACCGGAGACTTGGAGGCCAGTCTAGTGGAGCTTTGGCAGCATCATTTGTGTCTGTACGAGCTTTTCCATCTACCATGAACCACAAGAATGTGACCTGCTCTCCCTCTCTGGATGGACAGATAGAGCTCTCCCCTAACTCAATGCGATGCTGGTCAGCACAGGCGTCTGTTGGCCATTGCATCAGAGCTGGGGACCCGACATCTTCCTCTGAGTGAGGATGTCTGACTATCTGGTGGCAGCAGTTCGAAAGGAGGCGGTGGTTGACGTCATCTACCCACCCAAAGTCGCTCTCTCAGAGTCTGGCTGCCAATTGTGGGCAGCATGACCCGGGATTCGAACCAATGATATTAGCATTTTATTTATATCATTTTTATACACATTCTATTCATTAATGTAAACCTAATCCTTAAATGCATGATCTTAAGCATGACTACCTTTATCTGTTTGACTGCTGATCATTCTGTCTTATGAGAAATCGGAAATTATTCGAATATTTCATATTGAATTATTATCAAAATTATAACTAATCACCCCATTTTTTGGAGACGCATTAATACTACGATAGCAACCAGCATATAAACACAGAGGTACTGGGAACAAACCATGGCATAGGTAATGTGCAGGAGAGACGGCGGGATCCAGGCGAGCCCTGCAGGTGGCTGCGGGCCTTCACAAGGTGTTTGTATTTGGGGTTGTGTTTCAACCATCCCAGAAGAGCCTCGCAGGCCTCCTGCTTCATGCCTGTGTTGGTGAGGCTCACTGCCAAGGCCATCAGGGCCTGGAGGTTGTTGGGGTGGAGCTCCAGACACCTGTATGTCGCACGCACACACACACATTGCACAGACACACACACACTCAGGACAGGATCAAACGGACTGCAGCTTTGATGGACACTAATGAGCTCACAACCAACATAATGAGAGGCAGACGCTTCCTGATGAGGTCTGTTTTTAATTTATGGATGACTACCTGTGTCATCTGATGTGCCTGTGCTTGGAGACAAGGAGCATCATGGAGGCAAAAGCCAGAAACTTAACATGTCATCAGTTCACAATTAAGAGGCTGTAAAAACGAAGCTAAAATCGTCCATCAAGTTGGTAAATTTGCAATCAGAGACAGTAGAGACCAGGAGGTGGAGCCACACCCCAATACTCATTTCGTTAGACCCGCCCCCACCTTTAGACACCTGGACACCTGAGACGACCTTCACAAAGCAGAACATCGGAGTCTGTTCAAGCCAATCAACATTTTTCTTTTATTCTATAAATGTTTGACAACATTTATTCCAAATTCCAAATAGAAACTTTGCTATTTACAGCATTTATTCAAGAAAAATGCAAAATAAAGAAACAATATTCTGTGTTTTTGACCTGAAATCATGCAAATCCAGTTAATAATCATATCTAAGCAGCACAATAATATCGTTTTAACTTTGAGAGAATAAAAAAATGGTGAAATAAACCTGACTGTCAATCACAGCTGTCGTGTCTTGGCATGCATCCCACAGATTTTCAATCAGGGACAGGTCTGGAGATGAGACCGACCACGGCGTAGTATCTGCGTCTTCGAGACCAGATCTTGAGACGGCAGCAGTATGTAGTTGGTAGGACCACTGGTTGCAAGACCTCATTAATGTAATGCTGGACTGTTAAAGTGTCTCTAATGAAGAACAAAGGTCATCTGGAATCCAGGCCTTCTGGATGTGACAACAAACCGTTGATCTTGGCGTGGACCACGGTGTCTCCACACATGGAGTTGTTGGTCGTCTCAAAGGAGACAAACGTGGGACTCGTCACTGAAGATGACCTGCTGCCATTCTGAGTGACTCCATGACAGTCAGGCGTGACACCATTGCAGGTAATGATGAATCATATTACACTAAATGGAGCTCTGTGTTCAAAATTACTCTACGGAATAAGGAGCTTGTTGCCTGCATTGTTTAATGCACTGTGTGGGGTTTTAAGAACGTCCACATTAGAACCAGCTCTGCTAAATCATGTTCTTCACAGATGAGTGTGAGTCAACAGCATTGAGACATCATGTTATTAACTTTTATTTGAATCGAATGAATTATATTTGTTCTACGACACACCGATATAAGACTGCTTTTCTTCCCTATTGTGGTGACGGAGCAGGGTTGGACGTACTGGGCTTTGAGCGTGTCACTGGTGATTAGAGCGCCGAGATTGGAGTTTTCACCCTTGGTCGCTCAGAGGAAGCTTGTGTGAGATTATGGCCTCTCTGCAATGAATGTAATCTCCCAAAGGCTCGGCTGCTTACGAAATGCAATTTTAATTGGATCACCCCTTTATTATGGCGCTCCTGTACCCGGAAGCAGGAGAGGACACAGCTGAGGGCTTTGTCCTGCTCTGCCACTGGTGGGGCTGTATTCGTGTTTTATTATAGGCTTGTTTTATTCCGACATTGTATTCTTGCATGTCGTTTTTGCACACAGCTACACATTTAAAATGTCTAGAAGAAAACCCCAGAACACCTCCTACATTTATTACTACTTAACTACATTAGTTTGGTTTGCTCTTGATTGCAGCTCAAGAGCAGAACCACAAGAAGCTCATAGCAGCTGTGAACATGGTGGTGGAAGTGTGGTGGTTTGGAGCTGCTCTGCTGCAGCAGGGTGTGGAGATCTCTCCATCATAGAAACCGCTACGAGATCTTTATGGTATCAGAGGGGGTTTGAGGAGAACGGAAGAGCGTCTGTATAAAGACTGACGCTGAAACATCACAGAGCTGAAAGAATTCCGCATGGAGGAGTGGGAACGTTGTTCTTCCAGTCGATGTCAGAGACGGTAGACGGTTCTAGAAACATCTCACTGACAGAGTGGGTTTTATATGATGCTTAAAAGACGTTTCTTTAGTTATATCACCTCCATCTCTCAGTACAGTTACGATGAAGATCAAATGTCCAGATGTGTAATGCATTCAAAATGACATCAAGGGTCTCAAACATATGGTTTTTTAATTATTATTATTATTATTATTATTATCTTTTGACTGGTGAACTACACCCCCCTCCTCCACAGTACCACACCATCAGCTACCATGGACAATAAGTTCATTCCATTTTCTTGTACGTAGAAAAAAGGACTTTATGGATGATTAGTATTTTAATTAGACGGCAACCTTCACTAGGGTTTAATGCAGATGCAACTCCTTACCTCTGGAGGGAGACAATCGCTGCCTGCTCGTTCTCATTCTCCGCCTGCGTGGTGCCCAATACTTGCCAAGCCTGAAAAGACAATGGGTATTGAAGTCTGAACAGGGGGGTTATCACCTTGACCCCAGCGAGGAGATTGTATTGTTGGAGGCCCATAGTGCTGTTCAGGGAAAAATGACTCATTCTAGCAAAGGCCGACAGACGGTAGCTTGTGGCAGCATGGAGGCGTCTTAAGTGCTTGACTGAACGATCCTCTGTCCCTAGTTGACATTTGCTGTTGTTCGTCAGTGAATCCTGCGATAGATGTATGTACATTTAAAGCATAACAGCTTGTTTCTCAACCCCTCCTGAAATAGCTGCACCCAGAAGGACGTGTGGGATTGCAGTTCTGTTGTGAAGGAAGATGAAGGTGATCAGGATCAATAACTGATGATAACTGTAGTCTGATCTGATCAATATTTATTGATCTACTCATACAGAAGTGTTGTCTCTCAGGACGGCGTCGGGTTTAACGCAACACGCCAGATGTCTCTGCATGGAGGTGTAGAGGTTCCTAATGGTGTCCTGTGATGATCCATCCCATGCAGCTTGAAGGTTCTCCCTCAGTTCTGCAGATGGTGTGGTAGGAGTGGAGTGTTGATAGAGCGTCCAATAGCGTCCCACACATTTTCATTCAGGGACAGGTCTGGAGATGTGGACACGACTTGCACATTGTTTCTACCAAAGTCAAAAGTTAGACTCGTGGCAAACGTTCCTACATAATTCTTTATCAGCGGTCGAGCCACGAATTACATCTCTGTCTTTTATATGGAGTTTAATAAGAGAATAAGAGTTTTCTTATCCATCGTCAGAAATGTCTCATCATTATGAGATGCTGTGCACATCCTGGTCCTGACTGAGCTGGACAGCAAATGGGAGAACAATCCATAACTGGTCTGATGGGTCCGCACTGGTACGAAACGCTGCGCCACCGCCACAGCCTCGGCCATTTGGCACTTTTAATTGCTATGATTGTGACCTGGGATAGCAGCTTATTGAGATGAAGTCCAGGAGCTTCATCTCCAACAGCTCAGAGACATTTTCTTTGAAACATTTCCACCTCGAGAAAAAAAATCAATTACTATCAGCCGAGGGTAATTCCACAGGCAGGGGGATAATCCTCTCTGGACTGTAAGTTAAGCCAGTGAAGGTAACAGAATTAAACAGGAAATAGAGATGTTTTTTACATTTAAAGTGTAGAACTGTTGCTGTTCACCGCTCGACTCTTCTGACGTCACGCTGTATCATAACCCTGCTGTCATATAAAATCCTCGTTGCTTCATTTTTGCCATTTTTCACGTGAATATGCATATTTTTCTTCACTCTGAGTGTGAATTTCATGAGGAATATTATAAACAGTACTGCACTGCACACAGGGGAACCTGTCCTCATCATTTAACCCATCGACACACACTAGGGGGCAGTGAGCACACATGCCCGCAGCGGTGAGCAACCCTACCCACGGAGCTCAAAGGCACTTCAGTCATGTCCTGCCAGTTCAGGGATTCGAAAAACCTTCTAGTTGCGAGAGACTGTACGAGTGTCATCACACTGTGGGTGCCTGTGCGAGTGCCCAGTTACCTCAGAGTCCTGCGGGTCCTGCAGGATGGCCGCCTCCAGCAGCAGAACGGCGTTCGGCAGGTCTCCCTCTCTGGCCTTCCGCACGCCCTCGTCAAATGCATTTGGCCAGTCTTTATATGGATTGTCTGTGTGGAAGTAGTATCCCTGCAACAGACCGCGGTCAAGACATTAACATCAGATATGGCGAAATCCTTTTAAAGGGGTTTTAACGGGATTCATGGGCCTTTCAGCGTCCTAATACAGTAACTCGATCCTTTACCTTTTCATGAGGAGACACCGAGGAGGGGATCTGAGCCTGCTCGTTCTCCGACAGCCAGTTTCTACGGGCCAGTTCTTCCCATTCCGCCTGCATCTTATCCCAGAATTCTGTATCTGACTGAGCAACACAAATAAACCAGCAAGAAGTTAAACCTGTACACTCAGAGTTTATATATATAAATAATAAATAATAGTGTAATTTACACCCCTGTACATATACACGCTGTGGGCAAAAGTATTGGGACACCTGCTCAATAACTGCTTCTTCTGAAAATCAAGAACTATAATATGAGGTATGTAACGCCGAGAGCTGCGGTATGGCACTAAAAGAACAGCAGAGTGCAGCTTTCTCCATCGAGGGAGACTTCTGCTGGTTCCCTCCAGGTGTGTGCTACACTCACAAACCTCTCAGATCTGTATCAACATAAGTCTGAACTCTCCGCACTCAGCAATCTGAATAATGAATCGCGCCACATGAATATTGATGGAGAGAAGGGGCTCTCCTGCGGTCCTGCAGTCGAGGTACTCCAGTCCCAATCATGATGACTAAGCTCCGCTGAAGCCACAGATTCTGATTGAGAACTTTATGTTCTTCAGACTTGAACAGGGAAGAGATTCTCATATAGAGCTGCGAAGTCGAGTAAGCCTTGCTGGTCATTTTCAATGACTTCGTTTTCATGTTTCTGTATGTTAGGACTCATTAGAAGTGGGTACGAAATGATCAAATGTCAAAACATTAAGACACCCCTTGAACAGCTTGGACTAACATATGGACTTAAACACACACAACTGAAAAAATGTCTCTTAAAAATCATTTGTAAAACATAATTGAAGTTAGAAAAAGTTAGAACATGAGTAGTAGAACATCAGCATTAGAACATAGTAGAGGCATCACCATGATGAGATCCAAAGAGCTCTCTGAGGCCTTCAGAAGGACTTCTGGAACAATGTGCTTTGGAGAGAATCCAGCGTTGAAATAATTGCAGTAACAGAAGACAGCACAAGAACCTCATAGCAGCTGTGAAGCTCGGAGTGATGGGGCTGCTCTGCTGCAGCAGGGTGTGGAGATCTCTCCATCATAGAAACTGCTATGAGATCTTTATGGTATCAGAGGGGGTTTGAGGAGAACGTAAGAGCGTCTGTACAATGACTGACACTGAAACATCACAGAGCTGAAAGAATTCCGCATGAAGGAGTGGGAACGTCGTTCTTCCAGTCGATGTCAGAGACAGTAGACGGTTCTAGAAACATCTAACTGATATTATTTCAGCCAGGCACATTATGTTTATGTTCTGATTTGATGATTCCCAATTTTCTGTGCTACACAGGGTTCAAAAACACTATTCCGATGAGATGAACAGTTTGTAATGATGCGTCCCCAGGACAGGTTCTCAAAACTGCTGTGAGGAATTCCTCAAGCTAAATTCCATCTGATGAGATGTGATTCTGCTCGCTGCTTTCCTTCATGTTGTGAGATAATTGCTCCTGTTTGATCTGTGATGGGCGCAGCTTTGCTAAGTGTTCAATTACTATAATTGGAAGACACACTGTCAGCTCCCACATACTGGCATTCCAACTAGCCAAAGGTCAAAGTTGAAAGCTCATTATCTCCCCCAATCCTGGAAGAGTTTCTCAGGCTACATCTTTCTGGAGGCTTTAATGGGAGGTTAAGAACATCCTTGGCAAGTGAGATGGAGAGAGAGTGGCGCGAGTGCACGGCTTTCCTCTCCACAGTTTTCCTTTGTTGCAATCATCAATCCTAGTTTTGGGGACACCATACTCTACCACACATTAATGACACAACTCATTAACTAATTAAGCTTAATTAGAAGTGATGATAATGGTAATTACTGAAATCAAACTACAGTCATGTGACACAGTTGACATATTTAATCATATGGACATTTGATCTTCATTTTAACTATTTGGAGGTGAGTGAACTAAACACATAACTCAACGCGCCATTAGTTTCTTTAATCAATCAGACATTAGTTTGGTTTGCTCTTGATTGTTGACATGAGTGGTATATATGGTATATCGCAATGGTTAACCCTTCAAGGTCAATACAAAAAGTGGCCACTGCAAAACATACAAGATCCTGGAGGAACATTTCAATGTTCTTCAATTTGAAACTGTGGAGAAACCTCTTGAGGTGCTTCAAGGAACCTCCAAAAAAGGAGAGAAGGTTCCTTGAAGCACTCTAGAAGGTTCCAAGGCTCCAAAAATTCCTTGTTTTGTTCTTGAAAGGTTAACCATTGTAGTCTCTTTCTACGGTGGTACTTCAGCTCATCCACAAATCCACAGGCTCTGCGAAATATCCCTATCAGTCACTAACCGCCAGCAATCTGCTGCGGCTGAAAGTAACAAACCGAGACTAAGGCACCAAAAAAAGATATATGGGGTCAGTAAGGAAGACTGGAGCCAATACAGCATCTGTCAGTTAAGACAGATATCACTTTAAAAGAGCTCTTTCTCCAGCAGGACGCTGCGTCTGCTGATAAGAGACTGAGATACAGCTGTACATGTGCAATAAAGTCCAACATTCTGCCAGGAAATCAGCTGCCCGTGACAGAGGGCTTAACTGAGTGCCGTGGCCTCTGCTGGGCAAGAGGGCTCGACCTGCACCCTCGCCCGCCGTGTGACGAACGATCGAGGCTATAGGGGCTGGCTGGGGTGAGAGACTACCTTCCAATTAGTCATTGTTTTTAACACAAACTGTGCTCGAGATCACCACCGCGAGCCCCTCCTGTCCACTGAGACATGGCATGAGTCCAGTGCACTGTTGTTATTTCCAGACAGGGTTACGGTCACTGGATAAAGCCCTCGTGGTGTAAGTTATTTAAGGTAGACTGGTCCCAATCCAAGATTCGGTGACCATCATATGATAGAAGAAGAATGATTGTGAACACACTATTATGTCAATGCAAGAGGGTATCTAGAATTTAAGGAGATCAGTGGATCTCTGTGATCCACGGTTGGAGGTTGACCGAATGTGTACATATTCTTTTGTAGAGCACGTGGATGGAAAATTACATACGCTCATGTTCTTTACAGCTTGAAAGACCTCATACTTGTGGCAAAGGTCAACACAGGTCACCTCTGTCCTGCTCTTCTTGTGAAAACATAGCACAGCAGACCATTACCACGTAACACTGGTCAGTTTCTAAGGAGAACTCCCGAAAGAGTCCAGAATCAACAGGTTTATTGTGAAAATTACTTTAAACAAACTTCTTTTAATGTCTCTCAAAACCAGCTGTGGGACCTTGATGTCTAGTCATGCTTTAATTAAGTGTTAAATGTATCTGATCCTGAAGAAGCAGGTCTGATAGACGTTAGTGAAGAAGAAAGACATCTACTGGACATTGTTTACACCAAGTTTGATTATATAGTTCAGTTTCTTAATGCTGACCGATTGAGGTCATTTTTTAAATTCTCCTGAAAGGGTACCCCTTGTGTGTGTGAGTGTGTGACTGAGTGAGTGTGTTTGGGAGTGTATGGGTGAGTGTGTGTGTGTGAGTGTGTGTGAGTGAGTGTGTGTGAGTGAGTGTATGTATGAGTGAGTGTATGGGTGAGTGTGTGTGTGAGTGTGTGTCTGTCTGAATGAGTGTATGTATGTGTGTGTGTGTGTGTGTGTGTGTGTGTGTGTGAGTGTATGAGTGAATTATTGTGTGTGTATGAGTGAATGAGTATGTGTGTCTGTGTGTGAGTGAGTGTATGTTTGTGTGGGTTTATGAGTGAGTGAGTGAGTGAGTGAGTGAGTGTGTGAGTGTGTGTGTGAGTGTATGAGTGTGTGTGAGCGAGTGAGTGACAGCATAATAGATGACTGGCTCCTGCAAGTTGAAAGCTTCTATCTCTATAAAAATATGCCTCAGATGATCATCTTTAATGTCCTGTAGTCTGATACAGTCTGACTAACGGACACGTTTATGAATGTGGACACCTTAGACAGACGCATAATTAAATTCAAAGAGATCAAGGGTCACATCATGATTGGAATTACAAAAGGCTCTGAGACAGACAAGAGACAGATCATTCAAAGATCGTCCCAGAAGTCCTGCTCTTTGTCTAGATGTTCTTTGGAGAACTTTACTCTTAACCTGGTGTTAAGACTCGTTCTGAATGTTAGAACCTGCACTTTGACGTCTACTGTGGTGAGAGCAGCAGGTTCTTTACGCTCTTAGGTTGAACGTGCTTGGACAGTCTGACGTGACCATGTTGGTGGTTGTTTTCAGTGTCTTTTTAAGCCCTTTCTCAGACTCATCTGAATCTACAACCTTCTGTCTGAAGGCCTCAGAGAGCTCTTTGGATCTGACCACTCACTTCAACCATCAAGAGCAAACCAAACTAATGTCTGAGGTTTAAGGTCCTCTAACGATGGTCTGATCATTTGCAGCTGATTCTAATTTTAGGCATTTTATGTTGTAATAAATGTGGGCGTGGCCTAGCTAAGAGAAAATGACATTTCTATTAATGTTCATGTGTTTAAACATGTTAAAGTAACTTTTTCACGTGACCGGACACCCTGTTTGTGTGTGTGTGTGTGTGTGTGTGTGTGTGTGTGTGTGTGTGTGTGTGTGTGTGTGTGTGTGTGTGACGCACAGCTCATAATTCAGGGCATTTAGCTCATCGAAATCATTTCCGAAAACCTACGGAGATGTTTAAAGTGCAGATGAATACATTTGTGGAGTCATCACTGCTGAAGAGCAGCACAGAACTTTTATGCGGATTAAAACGCAGTCAGACGTTCGAGAGGCAGATACTGAGTCTCACAGGCAGACGTTTATAGTTTTAGGAACAAAGCATAATTGATGAGATTTGCTGTTGGTTGAAGAACGTTCTCCCTGTGCTGCACAGATTGCAGGTCGGAGAGAGAATGCAAACAAAGTCAGTTTCAGCTGTAATCAGGAAAACAGAGGAGCTGGAAGGCTTCTTCTCCGCAGCAGTTGCTTTCAGAGGGAAATGAGCAGCGGTTTTGAACGGACTTTGGTTGTAGAGTGCACCACGGTCAACGTTTCATCTACGCAAGCAATTGACAAACTGTCAAACGCTCAGCGGTGGACGGATCTCCGGCGGTGAAACAGCGACGGCTGTCATCCCGTATCAGCTGAAGCCATGTTTGATAATCGAGGGAAAGCAATTTCACTGATATTAAAGTCAAACGTGCGCTGTTACAGGTGAGGGTCCTTTCTGTGCTCATCAGCTTCTGTGGACGACAGTGCAATTAACGATATTAATAATTATCTGTGGATTATTTCACATTCGTATCTCTGAGGAGAAACGAAACTCAGAGGAAAGTGCTTCTGATTTGATGAGGTCGTCGCTGTGTCTTCACAAAAGCCATCTGCATTCACTTTGTCTCCTGCAGACAATAATATCTGACCGCAGAGCCACAGGTTCGGCCAAATGTGTCGGCGCATGTGCTGACACTCGTGTTTTTTCTTAACGAGTGGTCAGATGTTCAATTTTACGCTCGTTTTAAGAGGGTTTCTGAGATACACGTGATACAGCTGTGTTGAGCTCAGAACATCTGACTATTGTGAAAAGGTTCATGCGTCCAGACTCTCACATTCTCACACATGTTCTCAAATGAGTATTTTCAGAACCTAAACACATTAAAGGATATTTCAGGTATGTTTAGGTGCAACTGATGGTCATTTTAATCTTGCATTAGTCTTGACTAATAACATTCTGTCTCGCCCACTTCAGTGTTGACCTGCTTCTTACCTCCTGCTGCTCCTACCTGTTCCTAACGAGAGCAGCGTGCCTTAATTTGCACATTGCCTTCTGTACATCCCAGAAGGGCCGGGTGGCTTCAGAGCTCTCCCTCAGTGGTCTTTTTTTCAGAGTCCACTCAAATTAGTCATGACGAGAGCCTTTCACAAGCTCCTCCACTCCAGTCTTCCCAGATCTTCTGGAGTGACATGGAGCGAATAAACAATAGACTACAGCAGCAGTCGTCTACGGCAGACACGGGCAAATGTACTCCAGACTACTATGGTAAACTTTGTGAATTTACCCAGAATTCAAGTGAATCTGTGTGTGTGGAGGAACCCACTGCACTCATTTCCTACATGATACATGGCACTGTCTTCTCACAGGCTTGACCTTCGACATAAGACGATCTTCTCGTTTCAAATATAAAGTAAATGGACCTAATAAATCGTTCACATCTACATCATCTGTCAGTAACCCATTGCATTATTATTATTATTATTATTATTATTATTAATAATAATGACCATCAAGTTGATTCCTGGTGACCAAATGGAGAGTGTTCCTCCTGTCTGGGCGTGTGTTTGGGTCTTCAGGTGTCTGAATGGTTGGTTCATTATTCATTGAATTGTATCCAACCATCTTGTAGCTTTAACCTTCAACTCTTCCAACATGATGATCCTTTCCAGGGAATCGGTTCTTCTCAAAATGTGTCCAAAGTAAGTAGTGATTCGGTCTGGGATACATTTCTTTGTCTTTTGTGCTGTCCAGGCAACACCAAAGTTCAAAGGCGTCTATATTTCTTCTGTCTCACTTGACAGATCTCCATCTCGTGTCCTCGTTCTGTCTTTTGTTTTTTTCCATTTTTGCAGACTCTTGCCTGTTTTCTGACCAACCTCTTGGAATGTCCTCTTCATAATAAACTAATCTCGTTTGCTGGTGGTGACAATTCCATCCTGAAGCAATAAATTTCAGTGTTATGTTTTTTAAAATCAAAATAACTATCAGAAAGCAGCTTTTTTACGCTGCCATTACTGTGTGAAGCAGAACTTTTTGCTTGTCAAGCTGTAACTGGACAGCCTGGAGTGTCTCTGGTGCTCTGTTTCAGTGCTTGAGCTTCTTACTTCCAGACAGCCCACAATTACGCAAATGTAATGGATGGGAAACTAGCCTGCATGCCATGGAAAGTAGCTTTCTAGACAACCGCGCTGTTCACCGGATCCTTAATTAGGACAAATGTATGCAGATAGGAAGCTGCCCTGAAAGCTTGGTGGAGGCCACAGAAGTATCTAAGGGTTTGAGTTTTTAAATGCAGGATGGAGTAATCATTCAATCCACCACTTACTCCCTCGTGCCCCTGGGTAATATTACTTATCGGAAAGCTTGCCCTCCCTCAGAGGCTCCACCCACACAGCTTCAGCAAATCCTGCCTGGAGGGCACCTCGGAGACGTGTCATCAGCGGGCACTGTGGAGAGATTCCCCGAGATAGTCCGAGAATGCTGGCTGGAACGTTCCTTTCCTCAGCACTCCTCTCACTTTTGCATCTCCTTCCTGTGTCTCCTCTATTATTCATTTGCTTTTACAAATCACCCATGTTTGTAGCCCTCCAGCACGGCGAAGCTGCAACAACATGTAACACAATAGCCGATGGTTCTCTCGCAGCACCCGGAGCAGAAGAGATCCACGCAAGCCAGCATCAAGTGTGTCTGATGGGGTGATAAACATCAGCTTAGATCAGCTGTGGTTTCGGTTTCATACTCAATGCAAACTCCTGTGGGTTCATGTTCTACATGATGCTGAAAGTCGATAGAGATATAGTTGGGTCTGTACGCGCTGCAGGTTGGTGAGTGATCATTTGCAATCATCTCTGAAGACGGATTTTCTAGATCATAACACCGGGAAATTATACCACAATGTTTTCCCCGAAGAGCCTTGTGAGATATCTGTCATTACTGTTTCTGGCAGAGCACACGGTTATGATGATTACTGAAGCTGAACTGAAGTGTGTCTAGCAGCATGGTCTCCAGGTGAATGAGCCCTTATCTGATTACTGTAACTACTATACCTGCTGCAATCTGATCTCGCAAGTCTGCGGCAGAAATTACCGACCTATTTGCTTCACCTTCCTGTGATGGAAACTGTGTTATGGGGGTTGGCACGGCCACGTGGATGAGGGTCCGATTTGAGAAAGGTGTAGAGTTGAAGCAACACGATGTGACACTGATGCCATGGTGCCAAGTGGATGGAAGACCCCTGAGGGGATGATGAGCCACGTTATCTGGACAGCCACCCACAGCTTGGTGGTATTTGTGCAAGATCTCTGGTGTGAATGAACCTCAAACCACATCCCACAAATGTTTGACTGGTGAAACGTGCAGGCCACAGCCTTCCTCAACTCTCCAGAGAGCTCCTCAAACCAATTCTGCTGGACTATCCCATCATTGCGGGGTTACATGAAGTTAAGCATAGCAGCACTGGTCAATGATGTGTTTAGGTGGACCAGTGGACCCAAGCCACAGTGGAACAGATATGATAATGTCAGGAAACCCCATGAACACCTCCGATTTTTTAAACACATATTTGAAACTTTGATCTTCAGATTTTCCAACTCCTCCATGCAGAACTGTTTCAGCCCTGTGATGTTTCAGTGTCAAGCCCCCTCTGATACAATAAAGATCTCATTGTGGTTTCTATGATGGAGAGATCTCCACACCCTGCTCTCTAATCCTGGTCTAATCATTTGCAGCTGATGTGCTGCACCTGAATTCTAACAACGGGGTGTCCTAACAGAAGACTCTTCAACCGAGCCATCAGAGCTACTGTAAGAGTGCACTCAATGTTCTCCAGATGTTTTCAGACACCAAATGACTCCCAAAATAGAACAGTAGAACAGTAAAGAGTGAACAGGGCAAAGTGTCGGACACAGCCACTGAGATTCTTCACTGCTGTGTTGTGTGTTTGAAATTGTGACTTACTTCCACGGCTGCTTTGGCCCGTTCAAATTCCTCCTCCAGGGACTGGTTTCTGGACAAGAGTGCACTACCCCACCGCTGGTCTTTGCTCAGTCGGCCCTGTCAGACACACACACACACACACACAGAGCAGGAGTGAGAGATCGTGTGGCACAGGCATCTCTCCAGCCCCCCTCACAGGGGAAAAAACCCTGCCCTTGCAAACCTCTGATGCCAGCAGCAAAGGGATGTGCTACCATCAGCAGCTCACGCCTACACCTCTCTCTCTGAGGCTCTCCATCCTGCTTACACACCTCCCCTATCCACCCACCCCCCGCATCAGCCATTCACCCAGTCTCACGACGGCCCTGGACTGACATGCCATCGTCAGCGAATGCTCCTTTGCACATTCCTGTCTACGTGCATATCTGAATATTGCATGGCTGCAGACATTTGGTCAGAGCATTCATTTACATCTGTACAAAAACAAAAGCCAAGACGTTCTGAGGGGTACAAGGGTAGGCATGCTAAATATACAGCAAAGCAACTCATAAACTGGACCATGTCACAACCCTCTGGATATCTGCATCATCTTCATCCTACTTTTTTACCCTAAAGCAAAAACCAAAGACCTCAGACTCCCAACTCTACACACGTTTTTATATTTTATATAAATCTATTTAATCAGCTCCTCTGATCACACAGGAGCTCTTTGTGGTTCTATAATTCCAGACTGTAGTTCATCTGTTTCTCTGCAGACTTTATTCTCCTCCTTTCACCCTGATCTTCAATGATCAGGACCCCACAGGACCACCACAGAGCAGATATTATGTGGGTGGTGGGTCATTCTCAGCACTGCCAGAAACGTCCAGCCGACAGCGTCCTGTGAGCAGCGTCCTGTGAGCACTGATGAAGGACTAGAGGACGACCAACACAAACTGTGCAGAAACAGATGAGCTTCTGTCTCTGACTTTACATCTACGAGGTGGAGACACTCGGTAGGAGTGTCTAATAGAGTGGACAGTGAGTGGACACTGTTTAAACCCTCCAGCAGCACTGCTGCGTCTGATCCACTCGTACCAGCAACACACACTAACACACCACCACCATGTCAGTGTGACCGCAGTGCTGAGAATGACCCACCACCCACATCATAGCTGCTCTGTGGTGGTCCGGTGGTGGTCCTTGGTACTTTCCATTGAAAACAAATGGGGTAAGTTGCAGTACGTTGACGTGACAGAGCAGCGTAAATGCAGTGCACATAGACCCTCTGTGTGATAACCCATCCACACACAGTGAAACACACACACTAGTGAATTCACAAGCTAGGGGTTAGTGAGCACACGTGTCCAGCTCTTCAGTCATGTCCTGCCAGGTCAGGGATTTGAACCGACACCCTTCCTGAATATAACAGATAACAGCTTCACTGTCCTGACAGCACTTCTCAGGTTTTCTTACTAGAACCTGGATTGGTGTAAATATTAAAAGCAAACATCTGCCTCAAAAGCAAGCTTCAATCTTTCTAGTCTCTCGGCTGCAGTGAAGGAGGAGCGCAGGAGGGGTGCCTGGCACCTGGCTCATCGGATATTCATCTATCACCAGGGTTACAGTATTAAATAGATTCCACACAGGAAGTTATAATGGAGGCCTCAGAACAGACAATCAGTCTTGCTTCAGCATGCTGTAACCCAAGCCTGTGTCCTGATGACTAATGTGCTCCATCAGACACTGAGTCACTACAACAATTACCTTTAACACTGCACTTTTCAATTCTATGGTCACTCAGTGTTAAGAGCCCAGCTGACCACAGTTCCTCCAGGACCTAAAGGTGTGATTCCATTAATGTCTCTGTTCCCATTTATTTTAATGGCAATAGAGTCCATATTCAACCTTTTGCATTTTCCCCAAAAATAATAATTTAATGTTATCCTGCGACATCCTGGACTTTAACGGACCCAAAGGGATTATGCTGCTTGGGGGTGGGTCTAACCGAGTGAGTAGGTAAATCTGGCTCCGCCCCTGGTCTCTACTACGCAAACTCTGGTTGCAAATTTGACAACATGGGCAATTTTGGCTTCACTTGTATAGAATTTAAGGGAATGGATCCAAAGTCAATGGTAGATACCAATATCTGGAAGTCCTAGATACATTATATGTCTGAAGATTATAAAGAAACACATTGTTAAGCCAATTTAATCACGTGACCTCATCATATTCGAGTACACTTGTTTTTGTTTACAAGTGGATCGTGACTGCTTCAACACGGCTCAGATAGGGAACAAAAGACAATGCCACATCTAGGTGATGCCCCCTGAAACCTTAAACTGTAGGGTGTTGGATTGGCACAGCATTGAGGGAGCTGCAGTGCTTTATGGTAGCTGTAGTCCTGCTCCTACAGTGCCATAGAGGAATTGGTTTCTAACCCACCAACAAGTCCAAAATGCAGAATTTTAACTGATACAACCGTAATTATCAGTGCTCTTCAGCACGATGGTGATAAACGCGGCGTGTGTTTCACCTGCCGTCGTTGATACCTTACACTGTAATAAGCACAGTGAGGGAGTGCTGAATAATTGATAAGCTATCAATCTAATAACAGAAGATACGGTAGCAACAGAAAGAGAAGCCCAGCAGACCTGCATGCTCCACTGAGGACAGAAGCGCACAACATTTGTACCCTGTAGCACCACAAGTTACATCAAAACATCGAAACCCCAAATTCCTCAGAAACTGAGACAGTTTCCGCTTCTACAGTTTTATTAGGGGCCACTATGACGTGGCCCTTTTACGGAGAAAGAATGGGTTCGGTGGTGATGCTGTTTGCATGGTGCAAATGCTTAGACCATTCAGCGTGTCATACAAGAAAGCAGAGAGAGGCTTACATGTCTTCCACTAACATACTGCTTGTTGAGCTGAAATGAAAGAATTCTAAGGGTTAGCGAAGACATACAACACACAAGGAGGAACAGGCGTAGGCACTACAGTACGACATTTAAAGCTCAAACGGAGCTTGGATGGACCTGCGGTTTGGCATGCAGTTAATAACACCGGACTCAAATTCAGAATTTACTAAAAACAGGTGCAATTATTCCGTTTTCTGTCTCGTACGTTGCATGCACTGAACATTACACTGTAAAAAACACTGGAAATGACAACGTAACACGAGCCTTTTGTGAGTTAACTCAACTTAGTTTAGTCACAAGTTCTCCAAATGTTCTGCATCTGCAGGGTTCCCATGTCATCTGGCTGGTATGATGGATA
This sequence comes from Acestrorhynchus altus, assembly GCA_034509495.1. Taxonomy (NCBI): domain Eukaryota; kingdom Metazoa; phylum Chordata; class Actinopteri; order Characiformes; family Acestrorhynchidae; genus Acestrorhynchus; species Acestrorhynchus altus. The sequence continues at coordinate 41,114,852 of CM067504.1, forward strand.
CTAATAGTGCCGTAACATTTCGAATGTTAAATGTGTTATAAAGTTTGATTTAGTCTATGTTCCCTCAACAATCAAGCATTGTATTCTTGGGTTCTGGTAAGTTCTATTTTCACAGAACAGAACACACAAGTTTAGCAATGCGCTAATCTACACTGCATCCTCACGTCTGCCAGTGTGCTGGCAATGGAGAGTGGTACCTTTCCAGGTGTTGTGCCAAATTCTGCGCCCCTGCCAGAATCCGACTCCCTTCGTGTGCCTGCATGTGTCACAGCAGAATGAGCGTGGCACGTCACCCTCTGTTTGTAAATCAGGGTTAATCTACAGTTACAGCAGATACAGGAATAAACAGTGTAATCCGATGCACCCGTACCGTAGACCTGCGAGTCGGATTTCAGCACAATGCAGCTTCTTTTTCATCTTCCATTGTTTGATTTGTCACAATATCTGTCTCAACTTCTTGTACTTGGTCCCAAAGTCCAAACCATCCACAAAGATGTTGCAAACACTTCTAACAAACCGAACTATGGTTCAGCTGATCCAGACTGAGACCACCTCTTTAGGTTGGACCAAGTTTGGTCCTCTGGTCCGGACCGTGTTCCGCAGCACGTTCCACACATCCTTTTTTGGTTGGAACCAAACCTGAAGCTCAGAGGAGTTCAAATCCCAGGAAAGGCTCAGCGCTCGGGGGATATCATGTAATAGAGTAAACTAAGCTGCAGGTGGGATTGAACAAGCTGAGGTCTCAGCTCAACATGTACTGCTGATGAATCTGTGATGCAGAACAAAAAATGTTAGAACTTCTGACTAAATTAATCTGAGTGGTCTTTAAAAAGCTCTGTAATCAGTTTTATCATTTAAAAAGATACGTTGAGCCTTTAATTCGACGTTTCATAACCTATTACTCTTATTTTGATTATGGTTATGGCCCATTTTACCAACCTCATTAACGTAATACTTTATAATATGAGTAGTTCAGGACGGCAATGATCCTAAATCATGTTGCATAAGCAACAACTACTAAGAGAATGGGGAATATAAATGAGCTTACTTGAGTGGAAGGGGACGTCTCTGTCTCCACCTTATAGTTTACTTCTAATGAGTTCTTGGTTGTTGTTTCATTTTGTATTTTGCCATCAATGGACCTACGAGCATATCAAAAGGGACAAAAGCATTTATTCATGTGTGTTATGACATACAGTCATGGGAAAAACTAGGACACTGCATCAACATCTTTGTCTTCTTTAACATATTATAAAAATATGGACATTTTCTTGTGAGGATGAAGACATTAGTTTGGTTCACTCATCATGGCGAAATCCAAAGAGCTCTCTGAGGCCTTCAGAAAAAAGGTTGTAGATCAGACCATCCTAGCAAGTTTAGCCCAAGTGTAGAACCATGCTGATGCTGAAGCAGACGGGGGCCATGCAACATGATAATGACCCAAAACTTTCCAGTTAATCCACCAAAAAAAGGCTCAAATAAAAGAAATTGAGAGTTCTGGAACAGCCACTACAAAGCTATTGAGGGGACGTGGTGTGCAGCTAGAAACCCCTCAAACATCCCATATGATCAGGGACTGGTAGACGGTTATAGGAGGTGTCATAAATATTATATGTGGTGTCCATTTTTCACATGACTGTTAAAGATCCTTATTCGAACTTTCCATCATTTCATTCCTTCATCCATTTTCTAATCAAGACGAAAAGGGCTTACCACACAAACTCTCCAGAATTTTTGGAGGACCGTCTTCTCTCCAGTTTCCATTTCCTGCTACCGGTTCTCTCTGGATGGAGATTGAGTTCCTCCCATTTCTCCAGCGGAGAAGGAATAGCTACTGTAAACAATCAATCAAATGAAGTTCAAAGACTCAGCAGGGCTGCAACTCTACTAAGAAACGTGATACAGTCTTTAGGGTAACCTGGGTGGACTGTGTCCGAGTACCTGAGTCCAGACAGTCTTTCACAGGTGTGCGAGATCGTGGTGTGCCCTGTTCAGTGTCCACTTGGATCAGCTCTGTTTCGTCCGGCTTCTTCCTGTGTGGCGTGCTCCTGCCGGACACAGGGCTCTTTCTGTCTTTACTGTTCCTCCTCTCCCCAGGCTCACTGAGGTCCAGCAGGTCCAGTGAAGAGGACAGCACTGGAGAAATGGAGAGACATGAATATGGTAAAGTGTTTCCAGAAGATGACCTCATTTGCTCTGCTTAGGTCCCATGCTGACCGCAGATGTCACATAGAGGAAGAGTGTGCTCATCTTCTCCCTCTCAGATCAGCGCTCTTCTAATGTGATGTGACAAACCTGCTCAAACCTGCTGCTACTCTGAGGGTTGGGGGTTCAGAACTTCAGAACAGCTTCTTCTTGAAGTACTTCACAGCCCACAAAACAGCAGAATCTAAGCTTAAACTGATACAATGTTTTGAATCACGGACTGCATATGAACTATATGACCGAGTGAAAACTACACCACGAAGTGACATGAATGCAGAAGCATCAGAACGATAACATTTCGTCAATAATTTAGTCAATAAGGGCTTGTTTGTCAGTTAGAAGGCTTTCAGCTTTTTTGGTGACAGTGGATAGAAGAAGGCAAACACCAGCGACACGAAGGATCTAGGAGACCTAGACAACCCACAGAGAGGGAGAACCAGCAGATTGTCCGACATGCGTGAAATGATCAAACGGCAACGATTGGGGACCTTCAGCGAGCAGCGATGTCCTCCATGAGTCATCCTGTTAGTGCCAGCACCATTGGCATATGTGCACGACTACATGCATGCAGACCGTTACGACAACAGCCCTTAACACCACGCCAATGACTCCAAACAATGCAATGGTGTTGTACCAGACAGTGGGTCATCATCGTCTTGGTGGGGACGACCAATGAGCTGCATGGGATGGATTAGTAATCTCTACAAGTCCATGCTGAGACGTCTGGCACCATTATGGAGTGAACACAGGGTTCACATGAACCTGAAGGCTCCCTTGGAATGGGTAACTCAACCATACGGTACATGAGAAGCAGTTTCAATCTGGAACTATTGGTGTCGACCAGAGGAGGACAGGTTCCCCTCTGGAGCCTTGGTTCCTCTCAAGGTTTCTTCCTCCTTGCCTGAGGGAGTTTTTCTTGCCACTGTTGCCCGCTGGCTTGCTCAGTCGAGGCTCGGACCCGGATTTCTGTACAGCTGCTTTGATCGACTCCTTCGTTGTAAAAAGTGCTTTATAAATAAACTTTGATTGGTTGATTGGTTGGTTAGAAGGGTCAACCACGTGACAACAGATGCATGAACACTGCTAAAATTATGACACTGGACAGTTTAGCACTTGGACATCATCAGCACAACGGATCTGTGGACAGCAAGCTGCAAGAATTCACAAGTTGTTGTGTTGGTGTTGTTGCTCTGGGCTCTCACCGACCACAAGTGGTCACTGTCATCAGAGAACAGCAGGTGGACGTGGCGCCCAAGAGGCTAAAGAATACATTATGTCTGATTCTTTCTGCAGTAAAACAACAGGGGTTTGAGAAGCTTGTAACATCCAATCACTATTACGACTGATTTGATCCAAACCTTCACATTCCTTGGCTGTTCCACATCCACGTCAACTCGTCAAAATGCATTTCCCACCTTCATTCATTACACTCTTGACATTGATATATCACTGACTTATTATTCAAGACAGACCCCCTTCTGTATCTCCTTTCTTAGAAATCAAGGGCACAACCATCGGTAAGATTAAATCCTTTATATGGAGGAAAACCTCCTCCACAGTTATCTCCATCTCAAAGACAAAACAGCAATGTACGTTCGTCTTGAAAAATTTTGGTAAGAGAAACCTGAGCCAGATGATCATGACATGCTTTAATAGGCACTTTTTGTAAATGTCATCATAGCAGTTTTCAGATTTGAGTCTGGTGGCCTTCTACTCCAAACACCACTCGCTTCGTAAACCTTCCCGATCCAATATGACATATCTGTGAGGGCACAAGCATGCGAACCTTAAGGATCAGACTCAGGTGTTCTCAACCAATGGGAGCCAATCAGGTGTGAGTGGACGTGCCCTTTTTAATTTAAAATACAGAGCTCGATCAAAGTCTGATCTTCACAACATTGAAGTATTGTGGAAATATATCATCAAAGGAGATTTCTGAGGAGCTCAGAAGAAGAGAAGTTCAGGCTGGAAAAGGTTCCAAAACCATCTCTAAAAAGGTTGGACTCCACCAATCCAATCACAGAGATTATGTACAAATTGAGGAGATTCAGGACCATGATTACCCTCCCCAGGAGTGCTCCAGCAACAAAGATCACACCAAGAGCAAAGTGTCTAATAGTCCACCAGCTCACAAAGGAACCCAAGCGAACTTCTAATGAATGAAAGCCCTTTCTCACATTGGTTAATGGTAATGTTTGTGAGTCCACCATCACGTCATGTTTGGAGAAAACACCGTGTTCCAGCATAAAACGTCCCCTCTATGAAACAAAGTGATGGTAATATCATGGTTTGGGCCTGTTTTTCTGCATCTGGGTCTGCCATCATTGGTCTAACAATGAATTCTGAAGTATACCAACAAATTCTAATGGAAGTTATCAGAATATATTTAAAAGCTGAAGGTCATATATATATATATATATATATATATATATATATATATATATATATATATATATGCACAAATATGAATATATACATATAAAGAACCATTCATGTGTTCATTGTTCTTCATAGAGCCTTTGCTCTAAGACTTTACTAACCCCGACCCAATATTTCTAGACAGGCCACTTTTTGTCTAGGTCTCATTTAAGAGGGTAAGTCCAGTTAAGCCCCCTGTAGTGATACAGATGGGGGGGGGGTTCTGAAGCCACAGTAATGAAATCCAGCCTGAGAGGATGTCCAGACCTGGTCCTGAAGCAACGTTCAGAGTGGAAACCATCATTTGCAGCCAATTTGTCTGGAAAGAATCTATGTTTAAAGGCTGAAAACAGCTCAGCAATCCTTACAGCACACAGATCAATACCCGACTCCTCA